>OY856409.1:937910113-938587613 GCA_963693085.1 Alisma plantago-aquatica
ATATAAAAATGTGTGTATTGTTGTATTAAATTGTAAGGAAAATGAAGCATCCACTTTTTAAAAAGTGGTCGCTTAGGTGCTCATGTGATGTCTGCACATCTCCTGTATCTTTATTTGTAAATCATTAACGAATAGGTAAGTAATGTATCCTTACCTAGGCCACCACCTTTGGTGGGTTGGCACTCTCTGATGAGAATAGGGGTTCCCACCATTGGGCTAATGAAGGGGAGAGATACTCATCTTTATGTATGTAGGAAGAGGATAAGGAGAGAACAAAGTTTATGAGATGGTCATTTCTTGTGTAATATTCTAGGATTCAGAAATGTCTAAGGAAGAATAAGACCTTTGTATAATTACTTATAGTATACATGTTTTTTGGGTGTGGTTTCTTCAATTTTCCTTTGATTACCGTAAACTTGAATGGTCTATATTCTTCTGCACTACCAATTGACAAAAACCTTCACCATCCCTGAAAATTAGGGTCTTTAAGCAACAATGAAGCAAGATACCAAGGGCATGCATACAAGTTGCTATTAACACTAAGCTATGATTGCACAAAATGCAGGGGTTCCATTGTGGAACAACAATAATTTTTTCTCTTCCATAGGAAGTCTAGCTTGCCCTCTTGATTTCTATATTGAATGAAATTGCATGGATTCTATGCAGTGATGTTTACATAATGGTTGATTCATGTTTTTTTGGGAGTGTATGTCTTATCTCAGTACTGCTTTAATGTAAACACATTGCATTATGGTTACTTCAGTTCCATATCCTAAATCAATTTTTGTCTTTTGATGGCATGTTCTGTTACTCAAGAAGTTATTAGACAATTATACATATTTAATATATATGTACTCCAACCTCTCGCCTTGGGCCAGGAACCATCAGTTGGCTGGCACACCAGTTCCTGCAAGTTCTGGGTCTTCTACACTCAGATCTTATACAAGTTGTACACTTATATGGTCCCTGACCAGGTTTCATCAAACTAGATAATGATGTTGCCCGTTCTCTAATGGGTTCATTCATGTCGATTTTAATAGAAACCATGGGGAATATGTTTATGGACTACTTGCTTCACTTTAAAAAATATATTGCTCTATATTTTGCAAATTTATACTACTTGTTTTTAAAATTTATAATTTCATTATATATACTTATAATTGTTAGTACTAATATTTTGCAGTCTCTGTTAACCCACAACAGTCACTATGGCCTGGGCGTCTACCCCCCCCGCTCCTTTTCCCTGAAGCAGAAAAGTTGGACATCACCCTAGATGGGCGTACACTTGCACAACTCACCATTCCCAGACATTGGCATCATGTGGACGGAAGACACTACATGGCTAGTCAAATGACCTTAAAGTTTGGGAACTCAGCAAATGTAATCGAGGTTCAGTATGATGGTGACGGCAATCTGGTATCCACAACCAGTTGGCGTGGGTCGATTGGGAGAATGGGAATTGGCCGTATGGACCAGGTTTTGCTTCGTCCGATTGGCGACAATACCATACAAGCTTATATACATAACTACAACAACAGTTTCCCTTCTCACCTGAGACGGTATATGGACGAGCCAGGCTGTACCGTATCTGAGGAGACGTCATTCGATGAATTCAGCATGCTTGAGGTGCAATCCTTTCACGTTGGTACCGCCTTGTACCCCATGACCATCGGTTCAGATTCGTCTTCCAGTGACTCCATCCTCGACACAACATCATCAACAAAACGGACACGTCACAGTCATAACGACCGTCACAATTGTTGATGAATTTTTTTAACTTTTAAATTAGGAAATAATTAAAAAAATGTAATTTGTGTTGTATTACTTAATGAACATTAGTAATCAATCAAGTACTGTGAATTTAAGGTACCCAATGTGATCTTGATGATGGCTTGCAAATGTTTTTCTCTGGTGTGGTTTTGAGTGATGTTTTTCTTTGAGGATTGCCTCAAAGTGATGTTCTACTTTTATCCTTATTATAACTATGTTGTTTGTATGACAGACTTACTCATAAATGTTATATTTTTTACTATTTTTAGGAATGGATAATTGTTGGATGGCATAGGATGACCGAACGAGTAGTAAATACCTTTTATTTAGTTCAATTTTGTTTTAAGTGTCTTCATTTTTGTGTGACTTGATATACTCAGGATGAGAGAATAATTAAGTGACAACTTCCATAATAAGACAGCTACAAGGAATGATCAGAACAACATCATTGACTCTTGTACGAGGACTCATTTACCTAGCATTACTCCACAAGGTTGTTGGAAAGCTTCAAACCTATCATCCAGTAATCGCTCCAAAAAATTTTTAGCTTCCCTTCCACCTAATGTTCAAAATGATAGACCAAGGAAATTCAATAATGCTGTTGCTAGCTTTGTTGTTACAAGAACACCTTGTGATGGACAAGGTAATCATATCATCACATTTATAGTGCTACATTTAATTATATATAATTTCTATATATGTTGTATGCTTTATGAATGAATGCTCAAGTCAAAGACATCGACAACGGGTGCCTAATGGCAATGCTTTAGTGTCCAATCATTCAAAAAGAGTAGACAGTAGAGCTTCCAATAGTCAAAATAGCCATGCATTTCATAATCACATGGAGAAAAATGGCCTATCTGATCACCATGATGAGTTTTTAAATGCTACAACAACACCTTCTGATGGGCTAGGTAATCAGTTAATTCATTGCATATATAGTGTTGCCTTTAGTGATATATAATTTCCATTTATGTTGTATCCTTTATGAATGAATGCTCAGGTCAAAGACATCGACCACGGGTGCCTAATGGCAATGCTTTGGTGTCCAATCATTCTAGAAGAGTAGACAGTAGAGATGCCAATAGCCAAAACAACCATCCATTTCATGACCACATGGAGCAAAATGACCTCTCTGATCACCATCAAGAGTCGTTGAATGCTACAACAACACCTTCTGATGGGCTAGGTAATCGGTTAATTCATATCATTGCATTCATAGTGCTGCATCTAAAGATATATAATTTCCATTTATGTTGTATCCTTTATGAATGAATGCTCAGGTCAAAGACATCGACCCCCGGTGCCTACTGTCAATGTTCCCGTGTCCAACCAATCAAGAAGAGTAGAGAGTAGAGCTGGCAATAGTCAAAATAGCAATGCATTTCAAGAAACCATGGAGCAAAATGATGTCTCTGATCACCATGATGAGTCGTTGAATGCTACGCCAACACCTACTGATGTGCTAGGTATTCGGTTTATTCATATCATTGCATTTATAGTATTGCATCTAATGATATATAAATGAATTCTTAGGTCAAAGACATCGCACACGTGGCCGAACACAATGTTTGCAAGTCTGGAAAAGAAAGCCCGTTGATCAAATTCCCATTGAGATAAATCAATTTGGACAACCAGTGTGTAAAAACCAATGTCACTTATCAAGTTTTTTGACAACCATTGCAAGAGATCCCAATCTTTGTCCATTAAACTACAAGGATAGGAAACAATTTCCAGCAAATAAAAAAGAATAAATATGGAATTTTGTGAAGGTACAATATTAAAATTTATTTTGAAATGGTTAAATGAAGCTTCTAATTGATATCCTTATTGTCGGTAGAGTAAATTCATGATGGACATAGAATTAAAGGAGTGGACAATGAAGAGACTGGGAAAGAAATGGAAGGACCACAAGTGGGAGTTACACAAACTATACTTCGTAGAAGATAGTCCATATGAACAATAACTTGAACAAGTTGTTCCCCGCGTGGAAAGGTCTCAATGGAAATTTCTTGTGGATTTCTGGAGGAGCAATAAAGAAAGGTAATTTTTTGTATCTATTAACTGATATTTAATTTACCTCACAGATAATTACTATGGACAATACTACAAATTGTTTTCACAGAGGAAGTGTATAACTAACAAGACAAGCAGAAAATTTCAAAAGGTTATCCACACAACAGGAACCAAGTCATTTGCTTGTCTGAAACATGATGTAAGTTAGTCAATATTATGATCCAATTGGACAATTTGGAGACATATGTTTAAATGATGTTAGCAATAACCTTGTTTGAATGATACAGTTGGAGAAGGAAACAGGCGGGGAAGTTGATCCCATTGAGTTTTTTGAGAAAACCCATCATAAAAATATGGGAGCATAGTTGATATTGAATCTGCCAAAATTTTGGTACAAGGATTCCTATCCTATAGTATTATGTTACATTTACTACATGGAAACATTTATATGTTTGGTATAAAATTCATCTCCTATGTTCTGTTGTGTGTAGGAAAAATTTTCTGAGGTAGGTGATGAGCTGCGGAGAAACCAACCTGATGTTATTTCAGCTGAAATTTATAGACAGGTTATGGGAAAAGAGAGACCAGGATATGTTCATTGTTATGGACTTGGACCATCACCTTCTGATATCTAGGGCAAGAATTGTAAATCCCGAGAAGCTGATGAAGCGCAAAGGAAGCATTTCCAGGATCAGCTTGAACAACAACAGATGGAATTTGAAGCTAAAATTCAAGAAAAAAATGCAAAAATAGAGCAAATACTAGCCTTGTCTAGAGTAGGAAACAATCAATCAACACAACATGTATGCACTGGCCAGGTATGAATACATTTTATATGAGATGTGTGGTATCAATTATTTTCCATGTTGAATTTTGATGGCCTTATGACAAAGATAAAATAATTGTGCAGATCGGAATGAGACATTCAAAAATTTATAAGGGACAAGTATGTTTGTATTTGTATAAATTGCACATCATTCTACATTTATATAATTTTTTTATTTAAATTGTATTTTATTTATAAGAAGTGTATGTGCTGAGTATCGTAGATGCAGTTGATAAAGTTGCAATCGGTCGAGTATCTGAGGTTGACACCTTGCAAATGGTGGGAGGTGCAATTTTAGGCTCATCATGTGTTGGTGTTTATGTAGAGGTTGTGGTGATGGCCAATGAACCTCTAGTCAGACCTTCTGAGCAATATCAATATATGGATGAAGTTATTGGCAATGTCATAGAATGGCTGAAATCACATTTACTACCAAAGTGAGCATATAGTATTGCTTATAATATGACATAATTGAAAACAAAACTAGTATCCAAAGTCGTTTCCATTTGTTGCAGGTCATGAAGTGTAAAGATAGATAATTGCATTCTTGGATACTGTGTAGAGAGATGAAAGCTATAGTTGTGTTTCTTTGGTCCACTTTTTTATTAGTACATAACGATCCAGATATTTTTGTTTCATGTCCATTGTCATAGACAATGTTGCCAAATGACAATCATATTTTGCTTTTAGCTATGAGCAGTGTCTTACCTTCTTGTGTGTGACATTTACACAACATATTTTGATTTGACCTGCTGAATGTGAATGTCTTTTTTTGCTTCCTAAGTCAATAGTTCTCTGTTAATTTTTATTTCATAACTTGATCACATGTTGCATGATAGCTTACTAAGTCAATAGTTCTCTGAAGAATTGTGCATTTTGTGCCTTCCACAACAAACAACATGTCACTGTGTAAAAGGCCAATTTTTGGAGATCAGAGGCCATTCTCGAGAGCTAAGGTTGTCAGCTCATCTCTTTTGAAAGGCTTCTTCTTAGCTCTTGTGAATGGCCTTTAATCTCCAAGAACAGAGCTGCTGTTATGACTCAAAACTGGGATTCCTCACCCTGGAACTAGTCTTATAGGAAATCCAACAAAATGGTACATCCTTACATGTTCTTGATGTATTGCAGCCTAGCCAAAGTAGTATCTAAGGTAGTATTGCAGCCTAGACAAAGTTTTTTTAGCTATGAGCAGTGTTTTTGGAATCTTGTGTGTGAGATTTACACAACATATTTTGATGTGGTGATTCACCTCAAGATGGTTTGTGGTTGAGCTTCTATGATTGCTCAATATTTAGGCTATTAAGATGTCTGAAATGTAACTAAGATATTTTAGTCGCATGCTTCTATGCGTCCTAATTTCTCTACAGAGGTACAACAAGTCATTTTCAACATTTCCATGGTACAACAAGTCATTTTCAACATTTCCATACTCTGCTTTGGTTAAGAAGTCAAGGAAGAAGCCTCAAGATATAATGGGTGCTCTTAGTAATATTAGTTCCTCCATGTTCCCTTAATTGTTAAAAAAACATCTACAATAATACCCTTTCTGTAACATGTGGTTGTGATGCAGGCCCCAAAAGCCAATAACTATGGTAAGGATCCTCTGCTAAGATCATGTACAGAGAATGACCTTAAATATCCAAGTACAGAGCTGCTGTTAGGACTCAAAAAGGCATGTTTTTGGAGATTTAAGGCCACTCTCGAGAGCTAAGGTTGTCATCTCATCTCTTGTGAAAGGCTTCAGCTCAACTCTTGTGATTGGACTTTAATCTCCAAGAACAAAGCTGTTGTTAGGACTCAAAGATGGGATTCCTCACCCTAGAACTGGTCTTACATGCAATCCAAAAAAATGGTGCATGATTACATGTTCTTGATGTATTGCAGCCTAGCCAACATTGTTTTCTAGTTTTGCTTTGGGTTGTTTTAAGGATTCCTAGATAAGGTATATTTCACTACTTCACTTTGCTTTTTTTTTTTCAGTTGAAGGGAATAGTGAATATGTTCTGGAAACTCTTCTTGCTTATCGGGGGATAGTGAATCTATTCCTGGTAGCCATGTTAGTATAGATTTGAAGACTTGAAGCCTCCTGCTGATCTACATAGTCAACTTGCATGTTTTGCTGTTAGTTGTTTATTACATGTGGTGGTTGCCATGACTGGTGATGGTGTCAATGATGCATCTGCTCTAAAAATGGCAGACATTGGTATTGCCATGGGAATTGCTGGAACTGAGGTAAGTATATTCTCTATATGTCAATTTGTATATCTATCTTCTTGTCTTTTAGTAATTATTATCGATAATGATTATTTCTTCTCTTTTTATGTGTCAATCTAGGTTACCAAGGAGGATTCAGACATGGTTCTTGCTGATGATAACTTCAGTACAATAGTTATTGCAGTGGGCGAAGGGAGATCTATCTATAACAACATGAATGCCTTCACCAGGTTTTGCTCTTATTAATCATTATATGCTTTCTTACCTTACTAAAAATCTTTCAACTTATTATGTATAGACTATAGTTTTATGAGAACCCTAGACGACATTGAGTTTGATAACCATCTTCTGCTTTTTACATAATTGCCAAGATTGTCAGCTTTGCACCCTTTCTATCATGTGCTTAGTTGTGTGCTTAGCTGAATGTATAAAGCTTTGCTGCATGGAAAACTCTATTCAGTTGACATAATGTGAATGGTACAGTTGAAATTATCACCATTGTTGAACTTATTAGGAAATTTGAGAAGGTGGGTTCTTCTGAGGCTACCCTTCTTGCCAAGCTCGGCATCAGGCCCTTCTCATATGGACTGGTTGTGCTGTCAGTTTATGAAAGTGGATCTGTATTCAGCCCTGAGGTCCTTCACCTTACTGAAGATGACCTTATTGATAAATTTGGCAATGGTGCTATCTTCCCTGATATTATCTTAACAGCATGCTAGTGCTATAAGTGTTTTTGTCTTACATTTGCATGAAATTGCTCAACATTTTTTTCAGTTCATTGCAAGATCCTAGCAAGTTTGCAGTTGCTGCTGCCCCTACTGCTACTTCAGGCTATGCAGCTGCACCTGCTGCTTCTGCTGCCAAGGTGGAAGAGAAGAAGGAAGAACCTGTTGAGGAATCTGATGACCATATGGCCGTAATGCTATCACTATAGCTGAGAAGAAGGATGAACCTTCATTGTAGTGTAGCTGGTCTACTCCTGTAGAAGCTTACAACTACTTGGAATGCTAGAATGGAGTTGTATGTTTTTATAAGAAAATGCGTTTGTATTCCTTTGGGGGGTCTCCAAGTGCAAAATGAGTTATTATCTAGTTAGTGTTCATGTCTACAATATGGACCATATATAGTCATATGTGATGCTGTTGTATTCAATACAAGGGGCAAGGTAAAATGTCCTCCCCATGTAATTGTCATTTGATTATAAATAAAAAAGTTCAATACTTCTGGAATGTGTTCGGCTTCAATTGGCATTCAATTAGAAAACTTGATCATGAACTACAAATTGACTGACTAAAATCCATAAAACATTAGTAATGTAGAACTAGTATGTCATTAGTGGCTTTTTTCATAAGCCACTACATTCAATCAAAACTATTTTATACAACAACATTATACAAAATAGTGGCATTTGTATAAAAGACAAATGATGGATAGTGGCTTTTCTATAAATGCCAAATGATGGTTTAGTGTCCTTTATGTAGCATTTATTCGAATCCACTAAAGACAAACGTTTAGTGGCTTTTACAACTTAAGCCACTATCTTCCTAGTGGCATTGGCGCTAGAGGCATTTTTTTAAATGTCAACAAATGCCGCTAAACCTGTTTACTGGCTTTTTTAGTGGCATTTCTGAAAGGCCACTAATGGGTATTTTTGCTGTAGTGTATCCCCTTTCCCATGCATCATGTTGTTTCTTTCTTTCCATAACATAAAGCACAAACCTACCAGCCAAACCCCGAACTCCAGAAGGTGTGCTTGCATACACTAGAACTGAATCATCCCTTCTAAGACCGATTGCACAAGGACCATCCTGCCAGCTATTGAAAGATTGATCCCCATCCACACAACAGTTCTGTCACGCAAAGAATCCACGCACACCTGGTAGTCCTTGCCCCTCGCCTTCCCCCCACTTAGGGGAATACCCAAGTACTTGGTTAGTAGATGGCCAACCTACAAACCAACTGCCTCTCTAAGGCGCCCTCTTCTACTGTCACATGAATGGGACCGGAAAATCCTAGACTTAATGATGCTGAGATATAAACCCGTACAATCCCCAAACTCTCTCATCAGCTTGCAAAAGTTTCTAAGGGTCTTCCAACTACCAGCAAGGAAGAAAAGGATGTCATCAACAAAAATCATGTGGGTAAGCACCCGACATCCACCCTATCTGAAAGGAACAACCATATTTCTCTCCTGAGCTTTAACCACTAAGCAAGAGAGGATGTCCATAACAAGGGTAAAAAGTAAAGGGGAAAGTGGATCGCCTTGCCTCAAACCATTAGAGGCAATGAACAGTCTAAAAGGCACACCATTCACTATATAATATCACATTATATCACATATACCATAACATATACTAGATATGATAATTAAGTTCATATTACCTGCAAGGTTAGGGGTTCATAAACAGGCGAGAGAAATCATCATACTATAATGACCATTTCAAGATAGAGAAACAAACATGTCACATTCTCATTTTCTAGTTAGGGTTCCACACTATAGCCGATTAGGGTTTAAAGCTAGGCACAAATACCAAACCCTAAGTACACCACCTTTGTAACACCCCTCCCTAGGGTTTCATATGTTACCAGCAGAAGGACAGCCTAATCCCCAACATTATCTATAATGTGGGGTACTTGGTATATCAGGGAGGGTTGTCACATGCATGATCTCATATCAAGAAATAAACAACACTTAGCATTCATAGAAGCATATATTCATACATAAGTTCTTGAAAAGAAAACTACATCATGGTTCTAAAGCTACACATATTCTAGATAACATATGAAAGATAGGATCTCCATAGATGGACATCCCACCAAGAAACAACTTATAAGGTCTTGGATCCTTGAATCTTCTCAAGATTTCTCCTTCTCTTTAGCTCCAATGTCTGCAGACATCTCGGCCCCAGCCATGCAAAGGAAAAACAAACATGGTAAGTAAGCGACATTGGCATGTTATAAAGTATAGAAATAAGCTATAAAGGTGACTTGACATAAACATGGACATACATTTAGCATTAATCATTTCTTGACATCTTTTACATAAGGAACTTGACTAGAAGTATATGCTCCTCTCTTAATGCCCCATAAGGAGCCCATAATGCTCGAAAAGCCCATAATTGCTAAGAAAGCCCATAATGTTCGGAAGGCCCATAACAAGGTGCATATAAATACAAATCAATTTCCATTAACCATGATCTTTCTTAGACTTAATTATCTTCTAAATGACTTAGACTTGATCTTAATGGGATTTCTCCCTCTTGAACATAGTTGGGTCACCCCATGAAACATAATGGGATTTCTCCCTTTTAATCATGAATGGGAATCTCTTCCCTCTTAATCTTGGTTTCATGTTCCTTAACCATAATTCATAACATAAGTGTGGTTTCTATACTTAGACTTAGATTATAGCAAACAAGCATTCAATAATCATATACTTCAAGGAAAACATGCATTTATCATGACTTTAACATAAAGTACTTAACAATATTCATAAACATTCAATAAACCAAATGTTATCTATGCCAAGGGCATGGCCCACTTACCTTGAGCTCAAATACCTAAGTCAAACCTAGTTTGACTGATTGGATCCTCTAAATCACCTGAAATTAACATGATTATCCTTCATCATACATCATTAAACCCTAATTTTCTCATATAAATATTGAGATGTGAAAATAGAAAAATCAGTCGATAAAAACCACAAAATCAGATTCCTCATCGAAAATCCTTTCCAAAACATATTTTTGAGTAATTTTCCGATAAACAGGCGATTTACTATGAGTTTTTGTAAAAATCAACCAATGAAAATTCAGGGAAAAGCCACGTATATAAAACTCAACCCAAACCAGTGGGCTGGGTCTGAGTTGGACCAACCAGGCTCGGCCAACTTAGCGATGAGGATTTCCTCTAAGGACTCACGATCAAATAAGGGAGAATGGGAGAAAACCCTGAAATGCCCTCTGTGGTTGGAATTGTCGAATTAGGATGACAGGGGTACCAAGGTCATTGATTGGCCTGGTTTGTTCCCTTCCTGCTCCATGGCATCAGGTGCGAGCGAGCAACTTGGAGGTTGTTCCTTTGATCAAAACTTGGGATGACTGAATCGTTCTTGTGAAGATGAGGTTTCTAGTGAGTTGCAAATCATCGGGCAGAGGCAAAGAGCCAAAACCAAACGATGGTGACAACTGGAGCTCAAGAACGAATCTCTGCCATTGCTGGAAATTGAAGGAAACTAAATGTGCGGAGGTGCAAAGATGGGAAACCCATGGTAGATCTTGCAAGCTCATCACGAGGACATGGGGAACAAAACCCAAGTTCCAAGAACCAAAAAACCCCATGAACGCACTTCAGTTGTCGCAAACAGAGTAAGGGGGGTCAAATTTGTACGCTTCATAGGAGAGGGCAAGCCAGAAAAGTAACGACAGGAAAAGCTTCGGAGGAGTCCATCAAGGCCAAAGGTGAGCTTGCCATGGCCATAGGAAGCCCAGAGCATGGCGGAGTTGCACGTCGACATGCACCATGAAGGTGACCTTGAGGGTACAACAACTGGGACAAGATCGATGCAAAGCAATTATGCGAAAAGCACCGCGAGGGATGGTAGATGCTTACCAGAGAAGGAATTAGGGTGGAGGCACTGTTGAGGGTAGGGAGAAGCCCGCATCATCAGAGAAGGGAGGTCGAGCAGGTCAGGGAGAGTGGGGGATCTCGGGGCAAATTGGTCATGGAGGAGTGCAGCTCAAGGGCCGGTGGTTCTTTTGGGCGTAAAACGGCAGAGGTGGATGCTCTGTGGTGGCGGCTGGGTGCCCATGCAGCAAGGGGGTCCAAGCCCTATATTGGTCGTTTCATCAACTGAGAGAGATGGTGTTATGACCGCATCTGAGCTTAATTGGTAAACTAGGGTTTACCTGGATGATTACATATTTAATTGGATTGATCATTGCTTAAATCTAATTAATGATGATATCTCAATTATAATATGTTAAACCTAATGAGAACCCCAAGCATGCTATCTCTTTGTATAATTAGGGTTTGAGATATATAATCTCTAGTCGGTTGAATTAGGGTTTTCAACAAATAAGCTCATTTGGGAAGGAATGATAGAGTTAGGCATAGAAAAATAGAAATGATAGTTGGATGCTTGGGTAGCACGGCCATGGTGGGTAGCACGGTCGTGCTAGGTCATTGGTGGCACGGGCATGCAAGTCCACACGGTCGTTTTGAAAGAATTGAACTATTAACCAACTTTTATACTCAAATCTGCTGACAACAATGCACCACGGCCGTGGTAGGTAGCACGGCCGTTCTGGGTCCATCTTGCACGGCCGTGGCAGCTAGCACGGCCGTTCTGAGGCATTTTTGCTTCAAATGACATTTCTGCAGATTTCTGGATAGCAGTGCACTGTTCTATTTTTAATTATTTATTGGTAACATCAAATGATCTCAAATTTTAACTGAAGCTTTATAGATGAATCATAAACAACGTGCTAAATTTCCATAATTCTTGGAGAAGGTTTGATCTCTGAAATGAACGAATTACAGTAACTTTTGTATAACTGAATATTCAGCCAATATAATAAAAGTTGAGTGTAGGGTCAATATGCAATTGACCCAAGCAGCTCAATTTCTCTATATGTTCGAACACACACACTAGCAGCTCTCATAATTCGCAATTCATTCCATAGAAACGAGCTCCTAGAGAGAGAGGGAGAGTTAGGGTTTGAGAGGAGAAAGTGGTGGAATTGCTGAATTAGGGTTTTACGGTCCGAGGAATGGTGAAATCAAGTAAGTTTAGCTTCTTTGTATAACCTTTCATGGTGAATCTTCTCTCACATGTCAAGATTCCGTCCCTCCCCTGATTTGATCCGAAATGGTATCAAAATTTCCCCTTTTCTCACTCTTTCTTCATAATCCCTCATTTTCAAGGTTTCCGAGTTGAATGGAAGAAGAATTGGGAGATTTGCTAGGGATTTGATATGAGTTCGAGATTCCCTGAGTTGAGCTGCAGTTTTGAGGTGTTTTAACACCTTAGGGTGAGTGGGTTCTTCCTTCAAACAGTGTAATGCACGAAATTTGATTATAGCATCCAAATCCCTAATTGCTTAGTATGTGATTCTAAACCCTGAAATGTCCGTTTGATTTAAGTTGTTGCAAATTGATATGATATGGATTCCTTCTCTGTTTGAATGACTCTTTGATGGTAGATTCACATCAGAAACGTATACAACACATCCTAGTAAGAATGTTTTTCAGATTTATACCATATGATGTAATTAGGGTTTAACCTAATTGAGATATCACTAGAGTTTCAACCTTAGTGAAGAGACATTTAGTCTTGAACTAAGTCTAGATCTAATGCTCCTAATAAAGTGCATGTCTAACATATTTCAATATCCAAGCCCATTTGGATTCACCATTAAGTCTATGACTTTTGATTTCACTAAGTTGAAGTTCAATCGAGCTGTGGTACGGCCGTGGTGGGTGACCACGACTGTGGTGAAGGGTCTGTGCCACGGGCGTGCTAGGTAGCACGGCCGTACTGAATGCTTTTGAAACTCTGATCTCTATACACCACGACTGTGGGGAAGAGCCATGACCGTGGTGAGGTAACTGTGCCACGGCCGTGGGGTGACACCACGACCGTGTTGAAGCAAACCCTAAATGAATACTTAAAGGTCAAAGTTAAATGAAGAGGACTAGTAATCTTATAAGTGGTTAGGATGTACCTCATGGGTTACCTTATTTGAATTTTATTCTTGGTGCATGATATCTCAGTGAATAGCATGGAAACCTAAATTTAGTTCAATTTCCATGGTTTCATACATATATTGATTATATATGGTTGTTGAAAGCAGTCTTTAATTTGTGAATGTTTATATCGTGTGAAATCTTTATGAGAGCCATGTGATAAGTGAATGAGGCAAATGAAACCCTAAGAGCAGGGTGTTGGCATGTGATGAATGAATAAGGCAAATGAAACCCTAAGGATAGGGTGTTCAATGAATCATGTTATGGTGATATGAAAGGTCTCGATATGAGATGTGGTGATACTTAACTGATGAATTGAATGTTTCTAGTGCATTTAACTTTATATGCTGGTTCTCTCTGAGTTGATATCTACATACTGCAGGGCTTCTTATTTTCAGTACATATCTCGTAAATTGCAGGTGATGAGATATGACATGCCCTAGAAAGGGATGTTACTGAGACATGATATATGTTGAATATATGAGTTATGATGTTTTATATGATATGATATGGTAGGCCGTGTGAGCCTTGTGAGAAATGTAAAATGAGTTATGATTTCTGTTTTACATGTATCTATAATATTAATGTTAGACTTAGGTGCCCTGAACACCGTAGAACCCCTTTGAGAGGTCTGCTTCTTAGGGGTGAAACTCGTGTTGCAACAATAACCGTGCGGAGTCACAGTGGCACGAGGATAGAGAGGCAGTGTTCAACGATAATCCGTGCGGAGTCACGGTGGCACTGTAGAAAATAGGGGTTATTCAACATTAATCTGTGCGGAGTCACGGTGGTAACCCAGTGAGACTCTCCGCCTGTGTACTCAGGTTAGAGGAGGAGTCTAGACCACTCGGAGTTAGTGCATTGAGGCCGGAGAGCCTGTGGTCCTGTAGCAGAACAGGGCTGGCAGTCAGACTTAGCATTTCCCGGGTGTGTCGCTAAGTCTTGTACGGTGTGGCCGTAGTGCACTGCGAGTCTCTTATGCAGAGTACACTGCATAAGATCAGGGCATAAGCTAAAATATGATCATATAGGTTCACAGAGTTCCTTATAAATGAAAGAGTTAAGGAAGACTAGAGCATAGTCTTCTAGTAGTTATTCTTTGGATGCAATATTTACATTCCTTGTTATTTCAATTATATTGTTTTAGAACTGTTCAGTGTAGTATTTATTGTTGTTAAATTTCATACCGTTTACTCAAAGTTATATCTGTAATCACATTAGTGCCTTAGACTGTTTCCTCGAAGTACTCATTCATTGAGCGAGTAGGCTCACCCCTCTACTCAAACATTTTAGGGTTAACCGCGTGGACTTGAAGATGGTCAGAGAATCAGTGTAGATTTGCTACAAGAGTTAAGTACAAGATTAGTTGAGTTAGTCGGTCCTTGTCACTCTAGGTCCTCAGTAAGAGATAAGAGAGAGAGTTGTAATTACGATGTGTAATATTGTTCCTCCTTTGATATGTATGCTAATTAGCAAGTTTTATGTGCATAAGGTGTGAGAGACATCATGAATGTTTATACATGTACCTTTACTATTGAAGTCTGATTAGTAAAAGAAATGTTCAGATCCCTTTGTTAAGATGTTATGTGGTTCAATGCGGGGAAACAAGAGTTTTAAAGAAAAGAAAAAAAAATTAAGGGTGTTCTTTGTGTTACATATAAGCCCTATCTTATGCCCTAATCTCATGATTTGAGGAAATTGTGAGATCGGGGTGTAACAGCTTGGTATCAGAGCTTAGGGTGAGTTGTCAAGGACCATTAAGTTAGTAAGTTAGAGTCCTATGTGTGGCAGATAGGAGATGTTTGATGTTAGCTTTGGGGATTTGAGTATTTAGATATCCTGGCCCGATATCTGAGTGCTTGGATCAACCAGTACAAGCTACTCTGTCTATTCTTTCACGTATACCCTGGCCAGGTATACAGTGGAAGAATGGGCTAGAGAGGAACCCTAGAAATGTTAGGGTCAGAAAACGAGAAAAGAAACAAGAATTAATAGCATAAATGTAAAAAGAGATAGAACTTACATTTCATAATGTTGTTTTTGTTGGAAATGTATAGAAATGCTCTTATATGTTTGAATTGAAATATTCAATACTTTGAAATATGGGTCTTTAATATCTATTGTACACTATGTAGTTGTAGCATTTATTGATTTCATTCTTTGTAACAAGTAGACTAGACTTGACCTTTGAATGAGCTTTTGTTAGTGGATAAGTTTTCTTCCACATTTCTGAGATGAATAGGAGTTGAGTAATCCTTTGTAGTTCTTGGCTTCAGGACTTCAGGTTTGGCCTGGTCCGGCTGGCAGGATGCGTTACTGGGATCTAATGACTCCTATTAATAGTATAATAAGAATAGACTCTGGATAATTAGACCCACATCAAAGTAAGAATGTGCATACAGTAAGATGTTGAAACATATGGGCAAGATTAGAACAAATAAGAATCAGTTGAAACTGGTATCTGAGGTTCAATTTTGGGGCCTCATATGAGAAACCCTTAATTGGGAATAATAGAACATGATATGAAGTTCATAATCAGTTTATTGATTAATATTATGTGAGCTATACATATGAAATATGGAAAAGATATGTGAAATGTATGTATGGTTCTAGATTACAAGAATCGATCATGAAGAATGGATCATATAATTGAGTATAATGCTTTTATGAACTCTAAAGCAAAGGTTGAGTAGAAGAATAGAGTTGAGCATTCAATAGGTCCATAGAAGTGAAGAGTCTTCAAAAGAGTAAAAGTGAAGAGAATCATATGATCATATAATTCATAAGACTAGAACAACAAACTAGTTCCTAAGTGAAGAACATAGGTGTAGTTTAACGAATGAATAAGTCATACAAAGGTAGACTATATTCAGGAGGGAAAACTTGATTGAAAGAGAAACTATGTTTGACCCATGCATGATCCACTTGATTTAAAAATGAAGAATATATAATGTATTCAACATGAGGAAAAACTAATAGAAGGACTATTAATTTAGAACGTTAACTTCACAATAGTATAAAGATAAAGGAGGAAATATGTGCAACATGGTATACATGACCATACATATGAATAAGCAACATGGTCATAAGAGAAAAATTTAGAATTAAAGATGACGGGTTAAAGAGTAGTATATGGTAAGAGGACTATGAAACGTAAGAAAGGGTTTGAAATATGATGGAGAAGTTATAAAATAAAGAGGTTGTGAGATTCAAGAAAGTGCTAATTAATCAAATATCTCTGTTGATAACTAAGTAAATCTACATACGAGAATGTATTAAGGGAATGTTTGAATACAAGTATTCCAAGTCTTAAAATCATCTTCTCTTTCATATATTCCGTAACCATAGCAAGGTGGGAATGAAATGATAAGAAAATGAATCATATATGATGCATAACTACCTTGGTGGGGTCATCTAGTGAATGTAATAGTGACATACAATATGATGAAGTGCGATAAGAAATAAATTCTTGTGTGATAGCAAGAATGATGAATAATATATTCCTATCTTAAATGCTTCAATGTTAATGATGTTTATTATATATAATCATATGAAAAGGATAGGTAGCAAAAAGTAAAGAAGTAATGAATGAGCAGAGAGATATGGGAAAACACTAGCTTTGTGTAATATGTGAATTTGTTTTAACATGTATGATTTGTTGAAGGCATATTAAGGTATGAAAGTTGGTTCTACATATGATTTCAGGGTATTTTTGTAATCTATATGTTAAATTAAAGGCGTATGATAGTTGTAGTAATTCATACCTGATATGCATCTTACTATTGTGTATTTGTAATATGGTGATACAGTTTGGATGATGACGGAAGACATGGAGGGATATCCTGAATAAGGTAGTTATACCTATTCACTCATATGAATAGAAAGGGATGATAATCAGATTGTGTGGATAAGTAACCCTAATGAGGTATATCTTGTTATACCTAGCTTTAATCTAACTAAGTGATGGTATCTGGGTATGAACAAAGCTTGAATGACTGATACAATTTTGGATTACCTTATTACTGTTGATGAAACCCTAGTATGATATAACCTGATGGTTGCACCTTGACTTATGTGTGGGTTCATACTGAGGATAGTATGGAATGAGGTGGTAATGCTTCACCTCATGCATCCATGACCCAATGGGATGCCAAGAGTAGTATTGTGCAATTGATTGTTGAATCTAGCCTTTTAATTCAAGACTGTTTTGCTATTTGAATAGCACTTTATTAAAGTTTAAAACAGCATGGTGAACTCGCTTTTGTCACTTAAAGGTGATACAGAACAATAGAACTTTCTGAGCCGCATAAGTTGAGATAGTTGTATCAGAGTATCAGAGTTGCGCAACGAAAGCGTGGTGGTTTATCTTTGCATTCTATGTTTGACTGCGTCATAAAGAATTTGCTTGATATCATTGAGAACTATTTGAAATATGTTGTGATTTAGTAAAGAATTAAAAGATCTAATGTTGAAAACTACATTCAGGTATGAAATATAAGAATATAATGACATGGAAGGCTTTAGAAGCTTAGAATAACCTTGAATGTATCTTTCTTGTAGGTTTATGTTTCGAGGACGAAACATTCTAAGAGGGGAAGAGTTGTTATGACTGCATCTGAGCTTAATTGGTAAACTAGGGTTTACCTGGATGATTACATATTTAATTAGATTGATCATTTCTTAAATCTAATTAATGATGATATCCCAATTATAATATGTTAAACCTAATGAGAATCCCAAGCATGCTATCTCTTTGTATAATTAGGGTTTGAGATATATAATCTCTAGTCGGTTGAATTAGGGTTTTCAACAAATAAGCTCATTTGGAAAGGAATGATAGAGTTAGGCATAGAAAAATAGAAATGATAGTTGGATGCTTGGGTAGCACGGCCATGGTGGGTAGCACGGTCGTGCTAGGTCATTGGTGGCACGGGCATGCAAGTCCACACGGTCATTTTGAAAGAATTGAACTATTAACCAACTTTTATACTCAAATCTGCTGAAAACAATGCACCACGGCCGTGGTAGGTAGAACGGCCGTGCTGGGTCCATCTTGCACGGCCGTGGCAGCTAGCACGGCCGTTCTGAGGCATTTTTTCTTCAAATGACATTTCTGCAGATTTCTGGATAGCAGTGCACTGTTCTATTTTTAATTATTTATTTGTAACATCAAATGATCTCCAATTTTAACTGACGCTTTATAGATCAATTATAAACAACGTGCTAAATTCCCATAATTCTTGGAGAAGGTTTGATCTCTGAAATAAACGAATTACAGTAACTTTTGTATAACTGAATATTCAGCCAATATAATAAAAGTTGAGTGTAGGGTCAATATGCAATTGACCCAAGCAGCTCAATTGCTCTATATGTTCGAACACACACACTAGCAGCTCTCATAATTCGCAATTCATTCCATAGAAATGAGCTCCTAGAGAGAGAGGGAGAGTTAGGGTTTGAGAGGAGAAAGTTGTGGAATTGCTGAATTAGGGTTTTGCGGTCCGAGGAATGGTGAAATCAAGTAAGTTTAGCTTCTTTGTATAGCCTTTCATGGTGAATCTTCTCTCACATGTCAAGATTCCGTCCCTCCCCTGATTTGATCCGAAATGGTATCAAAATTTCCCCTTTTCTCACTCTTTCTTCATAATCCCTCATTTTCAAGGTTTCCGAGTTGAATGGAAGAAGAATTGGGAGATTTGCTAGGGATTTGATATGAGTTCGAGATTCCCTGAGTTGAGCTGCAGTTTTGAGGTGTTTTCACACCTTAGGGTGAGTGGGTTCTTCCTTCAAACAGTGTAATGCACGAAATTTGATTATAGCATCCAAATCCCTAATTGCTTAGTATGTGATTCTAAACCTTGAAATGTCCGTTTGATTTAAGTTGTTGCAAATTGATATGATATGGATTCCTTCTCTGTTTGAATGACTCTTTGATGGTAGATTCACATCAGAAATGTATACAACACATC
Organism: Alisma plantago-aquatica; assembly: GCA_963693085.1. Taxonomy (NCBI): domain Eukaryota; kingdom Viridiplantae; phylum Streptophyta; class Magnoliopsida; order Alismatales; family Alismataceae; genus Alisma; species Alisma plantago-aquatica. The sequence continues at coordinate 937,929,656 of OY856409.1, forward strand.
CTAGTAAGAATGTTTTTTAGATTTATACCATATGATGTAATTAGGGTTTAACCTAATTGAGATATCACTAGAGTTTCAACCTTAGTGAAGAGACATTTAGTCTTGAACTAAGTCTAGATCTTAATGCTCCTAATAAAGCACATGTCTAACATATTTCAATATCCAAGCCCATTTGGATTCAACATTAAGTCTATGACTTTTGATTTCGCTAATTTGAAGTTCAATCGAGCTGTGGAACGGTCGTGGTGGGTGACCACGACCGTGGTGAAGGGTATGTGCCACGGGCGTGCTAGGTAGCACGGCCGTACGGAATGCTTTTGAAACTCTGATCTCTATACACCACGACCGTGGGGAAGAGCCATGACCGTGGTGAGGTAACTGTGCCACGGCCGTGGGGTGACACCACGACCGTGTTGAAGCAAACCCTAAATGAATACTTAAAGGTCAAAGTTAAATGAAGAGGACTAGTAATCTTATAAGTGGTTAGGATGTACCTCATGGGTTACCTTATTTGAATTTTATTCTTGGTGCATGATATCTCAGTGAATAGCATGGAAACCTAAATTTAGTTCAATTTCCATGGTTTCATACATATATTGATTATATATGGTTGTTGAAAGCAGTCTTTAATTTGTGAATGTTTATATCGTGTGAAATCTTTATGAGATCCATGTGATAAGTGAATGAGGAAAATGAAACCCTAAGAGAAGGGTGTTGGCATGTGATGAATGAATAAGGCAAATGAAACCCTAAGGATAGGGTGTTCAATGAATCATGTTATGGTGATAGGAAAGGTCTCGATATGAGATGTGGTGATACTTAACTGATGAATTGTATGTTTCTAGTGCATTTAACTTTATATGTTGGTTCTCTCTGAGTTGATATCTACATACTGCAGGGCTTCTTATTTTCAGTACATATCTCGTAAATTGCAGGTGATGAGATATGACATGCCCTAGAAAGGGATGTTACTGAGACAGGATATATGTTGAATATATGAGTTATGATGTTTTATATGATATGATATGGTAGGCCGTGTGAGCCTTGTGAGAAATGTAAAATGAGTTATGATTTCTGTTTTACATGTATCTATAATATTAATGTTAGACTTAGGTGCCCTGAACACCGTAGAACCCCTTTGAGAGGTCTACTTCTTAGGGGTGAAACTCGTGTTGCAACAATAACCGTGCGGAGTCACAGTGGCACGAGGACAGAGAGGCAGTGTTCAACAATAATTCGTGCGGAGTCACGGTGGCACTGTAGAAAATAGGGGTTATTCAACATTAATCCGTGCGGAGTCACGGTGGTAACCCAGTGAGACTCTCTGCCTATGTACTCAGGTTAGAGGAGGAGTCTAGAGCACTCAGAGTTAGTGCATTGAGGCCGGAGAGCCTGTGGTCCTGTAGCAGAACAGGGCTGGCAGTCAGACTTAGCATTTCCCGGGTGTGTCGCTAAGTCTTGTATGGTGTGGCCGTAGTGCACTGCGAGTCTCTTATGCAGAGTACACTGCATAAGATCAGGGCATAAGTTAAAATATGATCATATAGGTTCACAGAGTTCCTTATAAATGAAAGAGTTAAGGAAGACTAGAGCATAGTCTTCTAGTAGTTATTCTTTGGATGCAATATTTACATTCCTTGTTATTTCAATTATATTGTTTTAGAACTGTTCAGTGTAGTATTTATTGTTGTTAAATTTCATACAGTTTACTCAAATTTATATCTGTAATCACATTAGTGCCTTAGACTATTTCCTCGAAGTACTCATTCACTGAGCGAGTAGGCTCACCCCTCTACTCAAACATTTTAGGGTTAACCGCGTGGACTTGAAGATGGTCAGAGCATCAATGTAGATCTGCTACAAGAGTTAAGTACAAGATTTGTTAAGATGTTATGTGGTTCAATGCGGGGAAACAAGAGTTTTAAAGAAAAGAAAAAAAAATTAAGGGTGTTCTTTGTGTTACATATAAGTCCTATCTTATGCCCTAATCTCATGATTTGAGGAAATTGTGAGATCGGGGTGTAACATATGGAAAGCGAGTGATGGCTCGTTGGGTTCGGGAGACTGAGGCAAAGTCGTTGGAGAAGAAATGTCGTGAAACGGTCTCATAATGAGGGAGAGAGGGATCAATGAAGGAAACCGTTGTGAAATGACTCCTGCTCGCGGGAAAAAATAGAGGTAGAAGAAGGCAGACGCGCCGTTGGATCTTGCTCCAACGGTCGATGTGCATGCGAACGAGAAATGTAACATGTGACACCTAATAAATCCTAGACTTTAGGAAAAACGGTTCAATTAATGAAATTGGATTCAAATCTAGGTCAAACTACATTCAAATCTCTCTCCAATTAATTGGAGGGTCAAACATGGGCCAAAAGAGTTCAAATTTGAACCATAGGTGCATTAGAGTGTCTAGAATATTCCCATTTAATTAGTTTTACTGCTTGTACACTTTTTAGGCCTAAAAATAGCAATAATCATCATGTACATTTAAATGGCTATGATTAGTGTATATAAAGCTTATTAATTTCTCAAATAAGAATTAGAAGGTATGAAAACGTGCACTAAATATTATTTCTTTTCAATTAACAAAATGGAGGCATTAAGCAAGAAATAAAACATGTAATTGACTAATTACCATATGAGAGAGAAAATTTTGACATAAAAGCATTTATTCTCATTTTGTTAAACAAAAGAGATGCATTTAGGTCCTCAACATTTATACTATTAGAAAAAGAGCATGCAAAGAATAAAATAGTTTGAAAATTTTGCATAAAAAGAGTGGGATGTTACAATTCTACCCACTTTAAATAAATTTCATCCTCAAAATTTCCTAGAGTTTCTACCCACCTTAAAGGTTTTACATAAACTTGAAATTTTTTCCATACAATTTTCATTATAAAGGAAGCATACATAAACAAAGCATTATGATTCAACATAAATTACTTAACCATCCTCACCTTGAGCATCTTCCTCTTCTCCATCCGACATTTGCATGGTGAAGAGCCTTGGTTTAACCTTAGGTTGAGGATTAGGGTTCTTAGTTTGGTTATGAGGCTTGATATGCCCTTCCTCACCACAATAGTAGCAAACAAAAGTCCCAAACCTACAAGGACCACCATGATTTCTCTTACATGTGGGGCACGGGGTTCTCCCATTCTTAGGAGAAGGCTCATGGGGTTTTCTCTTGTGGTTGGAGGGTGGAGGGGATTGATGGTGATGATTGTTTTGGGGTACCTCCTTCTTATGGTTCCTCCCAGGGTGCTCCTCCAATTCTAGGGTTGCATTCAAGGCTGATTAGAAGGTCCTATGTCCTCTACCAGACAAGGCATAACTTAGGTCAGCTTTAAGCCCTCTAATAAACTTCTTATCTCTCTTTTGCTCAGTGTACTCAAGACCATACTTTTGGAGCTTACAAAACTTCATGGCATACTCAGTGACAGTCATATCACCCACTTGCTTAAGGTTAACAAACTCATCATCCTTCCTCTCTAACATGGATTTGGATACATAATGGTCATTAAATACTTCTACAAACTCACCCCAAGTGAAAGGATGATCACCTTCTTCCCTAGAGGCTAAGAGGTTTTCCCACCAAGTACGGGCTGCACCCTTGAGCATATGGGTGGCAAATCTAAGCCTACTACGTGGGGGGACACTCTAAGTCTCTAAAGCAGTGTTCCATGTTGCTAAGCCACTCCCCAGCCTTGGTTACTACAACAACCTCATCTTCACCATGGAAAGCATCGGGTCTAATCTTCAAGAAATCTATGAGGGAGATCTCATGTGCTCTAGGTGGAGCTCTAGGTTGGAGGGCATTGGTCAAGGCTGCTACTAGGGCATCTAGGGTGACTTGTAGAGGGACGTGGTTCATGTCTTCATTCTTATCATCACTAGAGGATCCTTGTGAGGGCCTTGACTCACCAACCTTATCCTTCTTCTTAGGGGTCATTTGAAAGGGTAAACATAACATGAGATTAGAACATAATATGAATCTCTAGTGTTGCCTTAGTGGCCATCTATTCCTTGCTCTGATACCATTAATGCAACACCCCTCCCTAGGGTTTCATACGAAACCAGCGGAAGCACAACATTATCCCCAACATTATCCATAATGTGGTGTACTTGGCATATCAGGGAGGGTTGTCACATGCATGATCTCATATCAAGAAATAAACAACACTTGGCATTCATAAAAGCATAGATTCATACAAAATTTATTGAAAAGAAAACTACACCATGGTTCTAAAGCTACACATATTCTAGATAACATATGAAAGATAGGATCTCCATAGATGGATGTCTCACCAGGAAACAACTTATAAGGTCTTGGATCCTTGGAATCTTCTCAAGATGTCTCCTTCCCTTTAGCTCCAACGTCATGTGGACATCTCATCCCCAACCATGCAAAGGAAAAACAAACATGGTAAGTAAGCGGCATTGGCATGTTATAAAGCATAGAAATAAACTATAAAGGTGACTTGACATAAACAAGGACATGCATTTAGCATTAATCATTTCTTGACATCTTTTACATAAGGAACCTAACTAAAAGTATATTCTCCTCTCTTAATGCACCATAAGGAGCCCATAATGCTCAGAAAGCCCATAATTGCTCAGAAAGCCCATAATGCTCAGAAAGCCCATAACAAGGTGCATATAAATCTAAATCAATTTCCATTAACCATAATCTTTCTTAGACTTAATTATCTTATAAATGACTTAGACTTGATCTTAATGGGATTTCTCCCTCTTGAACATAGTTGGGATTTCTCCCCATGAAACATAATGGGATTTCTCCCTCTTAAGAATGGATGGGAATCTCTTCCCTCTTAATCTTGGTTTCATGTTCCTTAAACATAATACATAACATAAATGTGGTTTCTATACTTAGAGTTAGATTATAGAAAACAAGCATTCAATAATCATATACTTTTTTTTTGGTCGGTCAAAAAGCGTGTTACTATAAAACCAAAACTTTGGGCACAAAGTACCTCATTACATCACAAGGAGCTAATAAGCTCGACCAGGAACATAAACCCCATGCAGGGGGTATGACACTAGACCTAAGGATAACAGTCCCTGAGAAAACATCAAAACTAACAATACTAAATACCAGGCATTCCTACCAGGAGAATGATTTACAACCTGTAGATACATGCAATAAGTCCACCCACAAATAGTAGCTACAGATTACAAAAAGTCAACCACCGGGTAGTCCTACCTGTAACAGTATCACTAGCATCAGATCTTCACAATTCACAAAACTATTGCAAGCCACCAACAGAGAACCGCAGGCCTAAAAGATTCGAAACAATCCTATCATTCTTGGCACGGTACCAACTGTGTGATTAAAACACCCACAAGGTGTGGTCCTATGCCAACAATTTGAGGATTCAACTCACTTTCGAAGCCACACAGCCAACTGTAGATGAACTGCAATAGAGGCAGCAACCCACTTCTTGCAAAGAAGCTGCACGTCAACACCTTGGAGGTGTTCCTGCAAAGGTCCATGATCCTCTGAGAAGTTGTTAACACAACACCAAACTACTGCAGGCAGCAGCAACAAGGACAAAGAGGAAGAGAAGTGGAACATGCCCCCCTGATAAGCCCAAACCCTCTTGATGTAGCAGAATGCATCGAGGCAAAACGTCAAACGTCTTAAAGGTGTTCCGAACCAACTAAAGCAGAGAAGCCACCGAGATCAGGGCCCCTGACTGTAGCTAGGCAAGTCATCGATCAGCTTGAGGACGACCGTCGGAGTAGGCTGCGCAGCTGCTGGACGGAGAAGGAGTGCCCAAACCGTCAAGAGAAGAGACCTGCTACCGTCAAGGCCTCCACCTGAGGCAGAATCTTCAGGGGTTAGGGCCGCCGCCAAGCAAGCTGGGGATAGATCCAGGACCCCCTTTCTGCCGACCAAACCATGAAAAATGCAGCGCTGAAACCGTAGATCCGCCAACACCCTGGTTACCTGGAACAAAGAGGTGCAAGGGAGAAGAGCGGTCGAGGAACCCCTTTTCTCCACCTGCGAGGATGAGCAGAACAGTAGAAGCTTCAGACAGGGCGGGAACGCTCTTCTCCATCCGTCTCTCTTGGACATGATAGGAGTTCGACCTAGCCGACGAAGCAGACCTCATAGCCCTTCCTAGCTCCCACGATGCAACGAACGCCTCTTCATCCAGCACTGCCAAGGAGGGGGTCTCGACTTTGACCAGCATCGAACCTTTCTCCAGGGACCCGCATCTAACCTCGCCAGAGATCTACCGTTTGGAAGCCAGGGGGAGGAAGGCACAGAGAAAGCGCTCCCTCCCCCCAGCAGCGCTGCCGCCGGGGAGACTTAGAGAGAGGGTAGAGCGGAAAGAACCTAGAGAGCGGACCCGTATCTTTTTGTTTCCCAATGTCCATAATCATATACTTGAAGGAAAACATGCATTTATCACGACTTTAACATAAAGTACTTAACAATATTCATAAACATTCCATAAACCAAATGTTATCTATGTCAAGGGCATGGCCCACTTACCTTGAGCTAAAACACCTAAGTCAAACCTAGTTTGACTGATTGGATCCTCTAACTCACCTAAAATTAACATGATTATCCTTCATCATACATCATTAAACCATAATTTTCTCATATAAATATTGAGATGTGAAAACAGCAAAATTAGTCAATAAAAACCACAAAATCAGATTCCTCATCGAAAATCCTTTCCAAAACATATTTTTGAGTAATTTTCCGATAAATAGGCGATTTACTATGAGTTCTTGAAAAAATCAACCAATGAAAATTTCTGGAAAAGCCACGTATATAAAACTCAACCCAAACCAGTGGGCTGGGTCTGAGTTGGACCAACCAGGCTTGGCCAACTCAGCAATGAGGCTTGCCTCTGAGGACTCACGATCAAAGAAGGGAGGATGGGCGAAAACCCTAAAATACCCTTTGTTGTTGGAATTGTCGAATTAGGATGACAAGGGTACCAAGGTCATTGACTGGCCTGGTTTGTTCCCTGCCTGCTCCATGGCATCAGGTGTGAGAGAGCAACCTGGAAGTTGATCCTTTGATCAGAACTTGGGATGACTGAATCATTCTTGCGAAGATGAGGTTTTCCAGTGAGTTGCAAATCATCGGGCGGTGCCAAAGAGCCAAAACCAAACGACGGTGACAACTGGAGCTCAAGAACGAATCTCTGCCATTGTTGGAAACTTAAGGAAACTAAATGTGTGGAGGTGCAAAGACGGGCAACCAAAAACCTAGTGGAAGATCTCACAATCTCATCACGAGGACATGGGGAACAAATTCCAAGTTCTAGGAATCACAAAACCCCTTGAACGCGCTTCAGTTGTCGTGAACAGAGCAAGGGGGGTCAAATTTGTACGCTTCATAGGAGAGGGTGAGCCAGAAACGTAACGATAGGAAACACTTAGGGGGAGTCCATCAATGCCAAAGGCAAACTTTCCATGGCCATAGGAAGCCCAGAGCATGGCAGAGTTGCGCGTCGACAAGCACCATGAAGGTGACCTTGAGGGTACAACGACTGGGACATGATCGGAGCAAAGCAATGGTGCGAAAAGCACCGCGGGGGATGGTAGATGCTTACCAGAGAAGGAATTAGGGTGGAGGCACTACTGAGGGTAGGGAGAATACCGCATAGCCAGAGAAGGGAGGTCGAGTAGGTAAGGGAGAGTCGGGGCTCTCGTGGCAAAATTGGTAGTGGAGGAGTGCAGCTCGGGGGCCGATGGTGCTTTTGGGCATAAAACGACGGAGGTGGATGCTTTGTGGTGGTGGCTGGCTGCCCGTGCAGCAAGGGGGTCCAAGCGCTATATTGGGCATTTTGTCAAGTAAGAGAGATAAAAAATGAGTGATGGCTCATTTGGTTCGGGAGACTGAGGCGAAGGCGTTGGAGAAGAAATCTCACGAAATGGTCCCGTAATGAGGGAGAGAGGGATCAACGAAGGAAACCGCTGTGAAACGGCTCCTTCTCACGGGGAAAACGGAGGTAGAAGAAGGCAAACTCCCCATTGGATCTTGCTCCAATGGTCACTGTGCATTCATGTGAGAAATGTAACATGTGACACCTAATCAATCCCAGACTTTAGGCAAAATGGTTCAATTAATGAAATTGGATTCAAATCTAGGTCAAACTACATTCAAATCTCTCTCCAATTAATTGGAGGGTCAAAAATGGGCAAAAGAGTTCAAATTTGAACATTTGGTGCATTAGAGTGTCTCGAATATTCCCATTTAATTAGTTTTACTTCTTGTACACGTTTTAGGCCTAAAAGTAGCAATAATCATCATGTACATTTAAATGTCTATGATTAGTGTATATAAAGCTTATTAATTTCTCATGTAAGAATTACAAGGTATGAAAACGTGCACTAAATATTATTTCTTTTCAATTAACAAAATGGAGGCATTAAGAAAGCAATAAAACATGCAATTCACTAATTACCATATGAGAGAGAAAATTTTGACATAAAAGCATTTATTCTCATTTTCTTAAACAAAAGAGCATAGATATATATGAAAACATTTTCTTTAAATAAAACAAGGATAATAGAGAAATTGGACATAATAAAATGAATTTGCAAAACTGACATGGGAAATTTGCATTTAGGTCCTCAAAATTTATACTATTAGAAAAAGAGTATGCACATAATAAAATAGTTTGAAAATTTTTCATAAAAAGAGTGGGATGTTACAACCTTTCACTATCTTGGAGCATCTTAGGGTTATGAATTATGATTAGGGTTGATTAGGCAACCACCCAAACAACACTACACGTGGTTCAATAATTGCCCACTCATCTACATGTGTTATTATGTGATCATGCATAAGTCGACCACTCATCATAAACATGTCGAGACCACCTCCATAAGCATGTCACGACCACCCATCAAGCATGGGTCGCGACCACCACCCGTATGCATGTCGTGCCCGTGATAAGGAAAAGGGTCACCCTCAACATAAGAGCAAATATTCATATGAAATAGAAGCAAGGTGTAAAAGAGTGAAATCACCCCATTACTAAAAATTTGAAATATCAACCCTCCATTCCCAACATACTCAAAAGGTATGTTGAAATGGGTGTAAAATTTTCAAATATTTATTTATAGGGTATACAAAAGACAATTAGAAAGTAGCAGAATAAAGAATAACTGACTATAATCAATTTCATAAAAGATTAAACAAGAATACATCATTCTCCCTTTAGGTTTTACATCAAGATACACAAATAGGATCTAGATAGAGGGAAGTCTAAACTACTACAATCTTGTCCCCAAAGCAACATCTCCATCAACTGGGTCTAAGCCAAAGCTATGTTCTCCTTGTCTTGCCCATCTCCCTAAACAACACCTGGTTGGTTGGCACCCAACAAAAGGGAAAGGGAAAAGAAAAGTATGTCTCACAAAATATGTCTAGGATAACAAGATAAGTAAAGTGAGTAAAAATAGGCTAGGGTTCATCATAAGACGAAGATAACAAGAGTATGAGGCTATATTCAAAAGAAACTTGCCATTAACAATTAAATTAAAAAGGGTTTGCATGTAAGATAATTATGTCTACCTAACTAAGTAGGGTTGAGGCACCTACCAAACTCCTAACCTTTAGGTTAGGGGAGAATAAGATATTCCCAGTCACCTACACAATAATATGGAGAGAATAAAAACATTCCCCATGGTGATGAAATATATGCCCTCTGTGGGTGGTTGTACATAAGTACTACTACTTTAAATTAAATAAAACATAAATCTTCATGCTAGAAAAGTAGTCATGGAAATAGTAATCAAAATATTAAATAAGCAGTGGGTTATAAGACCCAAACAATATGAAATAATAATATGAATTGAGGCATAAGTAATTAGGGTTTCACGAAAAGAGAATTAGATCCAATTAAGCCTCATTAGGGAAAAGTAGGTTAAGGCATAAAATTTCCCAACTAAGGTGTTAGATTAACATTACTCTTCCTTAGAGTCCTAGAAACCACTTTTCAAAACCTTTAAATGAGATCAGGGTCCACTTGTCCTAATATCACAACCTTGTTCATGTATTAGAACTATATACATTCATTAAAGACTTAAAAGCCCAAATTTAACAACTTTTTTTTGCAAAACATAGATTTAGCTCCTGAAATAATCACTACTGTCTTAGTTAGGTTTTTCTGATCAAAACAACATATAATATTATGTATTTTGAACATATGGACTTTTAGATGCATTTTTGGTGATTTTTAACTAATTAATTCATTTTCTAGATAAACACCTTCGACAAATATCGAAATCAACTTTTGGAAATATATTTATTAGAAAGAGCACATTTTTCCGAGTTCAGAACATATTTTATTTTTAATTTTGGACAAACGAATAAAAAGATATGAATTATTGAACTCTAACCAATCAGAAGGTGCCCAATCATCAAAACAACACAAGAGGGCGAAGAGAGAGAGGGAGAGGATGCGGGCCAGCGACTTGGCTCAATAGAGTGCTGCCAAGTCACTAGTCCCTGCCCCATCATCCACGCAACTAGGAAAACTTGAAAACGGCTAAAGACCTAATCACCCTCGAGTGAGAAAATGAGGAAGCGAGCAAAGCGGGGAGCAAGATGGGGATTTCATGGAGGGGAATCATCCCCTTCACCCCGCGCGCCATGACAGCAACAACGAGATGCTTTCTTAGCTGAGATTTTGGGGAAAATGCAAACCTATATCAAACTCTAAATTGAAAGAACCAAAAGAAAGAAGAAAGAGAGACGGATCTGAACCTACCCTCAATTTGTACGGAGGTAGTTCGGAGTAAGAGGAGTAGCTGCTGCAAACCTAGATCGCAAGAAGCACACCGATGGCCACACAAGTGAGGAATAGAGAAATTAGGAGAAGAGGAGGGTTGCATAGGGGTCGAGGGATGTTTTAGTGGTGATATATATAGGTGAAGGTAAGAGTTGTGGCAAGGAGAGAGGTGGCCGCCATTTCTGGTAGCCCAAAGTTTGGGGGTTTCCTAATTTCTCAACAAAAACATGAAAATAATATATCAAACGGTGCATAATCCAATATCCAATCCAATACAACTTGTTTCACAAAGTTTCATTGAGAAACGAGGGAGATATGGCCATCCAAAAATCATAAAAATTTGTTAATTTACTGTTCACGCGGCTAGAGATAGGGGATGATTTGGAACATTTAATACAACTTTTTAACTTTGGTCTTTTGATACATTCAACGTATAAAACTTTCTAGAATTATTATATGATGTAAACAAAGTCCAAATAAACTCAAACTTGGAAAGTTAACTGATTTTGGGGTGAGAAATTTGAATATAAAATTAGATTTACCTTTTGAAGACTTTTACTATTTTATTTAAGTAAATCTTATTTTCTCTTTCCTCATGCATTAATGACTCTAAGATTCTCCAAAAATAATGAAACTTCACCTATAAGTCATATTAAGTATGTGGGATACTAATTTGCCATTATTTCTATTTGTTAGTGTTGTTTATTATTTTAATTAATGATTTGAAGGTTTTGCACACATTCTCTCTCTTAAATTCACCTTCTCATCAAATATTTTCCAAATTGAGTCAAAATTCATCCAAAGATATATTTTAACATTTAGAGCATGAATTTAGAATTATTTTATTTTTTGAAGGCTTTTTTTAATACATTTGAGTTATATCACTTATTTTATCTTTTTAATTTATTAAAGGCATCTAGAAAGCTTCTAAAAATATGAAAGTTGGTCCATAAGAAATACTAAACGTTAGGAACATGATTTTGACTTTAGTTAATTTTTTTCAACATATATTTAATATTTTTGGTCTTTAAATCATTTTTTGTCTCCTGAATAAAATGAAATATTTAATATGGACAAATTTATATGCAAATTCACATGTAGCCTAATTTTGACATGTAGATTAAGAATTTGATGTTTATTTACACTTTTGAGGTCATTTAATACTTTATTTAATAATTTGAAGAAAAACTCATATTTTCCAATTCCAATTAATGCAAAGATAATGATTAATTTTCTGAAATTGTGAAACTTGTCATTCAAGCAAACTCAAACCCAAGGAAAATGAATCGCAAGTTATTTTTAACCAATTATTCTTTCTTTTATAAATTTTAGCCCATTATCCATTATTACCAATATTTCCCATATAATATCACATTAACATATTTAAAGCAACATTATTCATTCCTTTTTGTCTTCCTTGCACCGTAAGGTTAAGAAATGATCTAGAATGAATATATTTTATTAATATGTCACATGAGTGGTAAATTTGCATATTAGACCCTTATTAAAAATATTTACTGAGGTATTTGTGATAAACTCGTATATTGGAAATAATAATGAACAAATGTTCACCAAACCATTATTATTTCCACAAATTTAACATAAAGGCCAAAAAGGATAGAAATGAAAGGAAAAACTTAGAAAGAGGATCAAAAGATAATATATCCAAGTTTTGGTATGTTACACAAGGTCCTACAAATTCAAGGTAGGTAAAACAACACACAACTAGGGCATCTCAACCAAAACAAACTATGGGTCACGACCATCCGTGATCTTGCGACTGCGACATACCAAGAGAAGACCCATCTCGACCCAAAACCAACCCGACAAAGATCAAACATCACCAAGGAAAATGTAAGTCTCTACTCAGGGATTAAGCATGATCTAAATATAAGATAGAACCAAGGAAGATTCGTCTTTATCATGGGGGGAAACTCCATGCAAAATGGTCACCAAGAACCCTAGATCATGCATTATGAATCCTCCATTAAAACTTCTCATGCAAGAGAGATAAAAGCACATTTCAAACCTCCAATATTGAACTCAATCTCCATAGAAATTCAAGACACATGACCAACATGCATGGGAGCAAAAATAAGGTCAAAAGTTAGAGGAAGATCACCATAACACCACAATCACCAAAATCGGGTACATGTAATTAGGGTTTTGAACTTCTACCCAACCAAGCAAGATAATCATCACCAAACAAGTTCTACAGATTGTCATATCCACTAGAATTATAAGGGGACGTCTTAGAGAGAGAAAATAGTAACATGCAAGTATAAAATGTCCAATAATAAATCATATTAAGTGTTACATAACCCGTCTTAAGAATCTCAACTCCAAAGATTCAAACTCCCAGATCAAGGGCTCCAAGCACTCATTCCAGAGGTTAAAAGAGCTCCAGCAAAGGTTCCTCTTTAGGCCAACAAAGCATCTCAAGAACAAGAAGGTACCAAGGTCAAAGAAAATATAAGAAAAGGAGATAAAGGAAACCCTAGCCGACCAAAGGAAGAAGGAGGAAAAGGGAAAGAACATCCTCTAGCTATGGCCTATGACGCTTGTGATGAGGGGTTTCTACTCAAGTACGATCACCATGCCAAAACATGGTCCATTTCTAAGAGAAGGGAAGAAGATGGAGGTAGGAGATCCAAGAAAATGTTGTAGAAGAAAAGCATATACTTACTATGGTTGAAGATGAGCAAGGATCACCACAAGCACCACATGCAAGAAGAGTACAGTCACCAAGAGCTCCAAAGTCAGATCTTTTTGCTACACCAAGCCCCAAGATGATTAAAAGAGAGGGATGAATATGGAGGGCCAAAAGGGTCACTTGCATGTAAATATAAGGGGTTATATACATCAGGGATGAGAGAGAAGGGAAAAAGAGGAGGTGTCAACACACTAAGGCACCAAAGGGACACTTGTACACACAAGAAAGCAACCTGTACCCACTTAAACCATACATTCACAAGATGGTGATACACTCTAGGTTGGGTTTCAACCTACTTGGGTCACCCCCAACTTGGTCGTGGTTGCGACCTACCATGGAACACCATCCGTGGTCGCGACAAAAACTCCATTTGGTCGAAGCAAGAGGTCACCACACAACCTAAGTCGAGACACAAGAAGACAAACTATCTCGATCACCACCTCTCACCCTAATTCAAAACCAACATGGTCAAGAGAAGTTCCTCGGTTGAGACACACCCAAAAACCACCTAGGTTGTGACATAGTTCACAACATGGTTTGTTGCACCCATCTATATGCACATGGTCGAGACACAACAAACCATAGAAACCCTAATCACCACTAAGGGTGTCACTCCTCAACTAAGATTCAAACAAAGTGCCTAGTTTTTCCTCTCTCCTCTAGATGATGTCCAAGGATGGAAGACACACTCTAGAAGTAACAAATTGCACATCAACCCCATACTTTGGGTAAATTGCAATTTGTACCAAAACTAGCACACAAAGCACAAACATCATCCAAACAAGCTCAAACTTGAAAATTATGCTCTCTACAAGTCCTAATTGAATATAAATAGATTAGAACAAGTTTATAAATACCATAAGCAAGAAAAACATATAGGGTTACCCAAAAACTCAAGTTAGGGGTCTTACAAGCCATAAACCCCAGATTTCGTCCTTGAAATCCTAAAGGAAAAGAGAGTGGTACTTCTTCCTCATATCTTCCTCTAGTTCCCAGGTGGCTTCCTCAACACCAAGGTGATGCCATAGAACCTTCAGAAGAACTTTGTTTTTATTCTTCAGCTTCTTCACTCTTCTGTCAAGAATCAACACTAGACCTTCCACACATGGCATATCCTCATCAAGGTCCACCTCCATAGGCTGTAACAATAACTCTGTATCAGGGTGGAACTTATGAAACATCCTCACATGAAAGACCAGATGCAACCTATGCAAATTAGGAGGAAATTCTAACTTACATGCCACCTTCCCAACACAAGCCATCATAGGGTAAGGCCCCATAAACCTGGGAGCCAACTTACCCTTCTTCCAAAACCTCTAAACACCATTATAAGGAGATACCTTGAGGTACACATTGTATTCCACTTAGAACTCTAGGGGTCTATGACAGTTGCCTGCATATGACTTCTGCCTATCCTATGTTGCCTTCAAATGCTATTGAATTACCTTGATCTTTTCTATCATCTAATGTACAAGCTCAGGACCAAGAAGTTGATACTCACTAATCTCATACCAACAAAATGGAGACCTATAACATCTCCCACACAACGCCTCATATAGTTCCATGTCGATTCTCCACTCATAATTGTTGTTGTAGGAAAACTCTATTCGATTGAGGTGGATGTCCCAACTGCCTAAAAATTGAAGAACACAAGATCTCAGTAAATCTTTCAAGGTCTGAATGGTCCTCTTAGATTGACCATCTGCTTGTGGGTTGAAAGAAATGATGAACCTCAACTACATACCAAAATCTATGTGTAAACATTCCCAAAAGTGACTCGTGAATGGAGGACCTCTATCAGACTTGCTAGTTGTTGGAACACCATGCAAACACACTATTTCATCAGCATAGACCTGTGCAAGATTCTCAGCTGTATATGTTGTCTTCAAAGGAAGGACATGTGCTGACTTGGTCAACGTGTCAACGATCACTCAGATAGAATCATGACCTTTGGTTGTCCTAGGTAGACCAACAACAAAGTCCATAGTCAAAACCCAATTGCACTGTGGTATAGGTAACAATTGCAATGTCCCTGCATGCTTCTAGTGATCGGCCTAAACTTCCTGACTCACTAGACATCTTGCAACAAACTCAACTACATCCCCCTTCAAGCTGGGCCACCTATACATGTCATTGTGATTATGATACATCTTGGCTCTACCTGGATGCATAGCATATATAGATGAGTGAGCCTCCTCCATAAGCATGCCATGGTAACAAACTATCCCGCCATCTGATTTGTGGAAGCCATCGTGCTTCTCATTGTCAAACACTGATATAATCTGTTGTATCATGGTATCAACTTGTTGTGCCTTTCTGATCTGCTGTCTTAGTGTGGGCTTCATCTGCAATTGTGTCAACAACTTTCTAGCATAAAAACCTCCAATCGTATATTCATCTGACGCAAGGAGACAAACATGTCTCATTTGTGGAACACCAAGGAAATCAACTATTCTTTTTCCATAGGTGAAGATGAAGGCTTCCTACTTAGTGCATCTTCCACAACATTAGACTTCTCAGGATGGTAATCAATCATGCAGTCGTAATCCTAGATTATCTCCACCCAGCTTCGCTACCTCTGATTCAAATCTTGCTGGGAAAAGATGTACTTCAATTTGTTGTGATCTATGAAGATCTAGAAATTCTCTTCATAAAGATAGTGCCTCCAGAACTTTAAAGCGTGGACCATGAAAGCTAACTCCAGGTCATGGGTCGGGTAGTTCTCCTTGTGTTTCTTAAGCTGTTGAGAAGCAAAAGAAACTACATTCTTGTCCTGCATCAGCACGTAACCCAAACCATTCCTAGACGCATCACATAATACGATGTATCATTTTCCTTGCTTATGTAAGACCATAACTGGTGTACTAGTCAATTTCTCCTTCAATGTAAGAAAGGCACACTAACATCTATCATCCCAGACAAAGGACACATCCTTCCTTGTCAATTTAGTCAGGGGTAGGGCTATAGCATTGAAGTTCTTAATGAACCTCCTGTAATCACTAGTACAAAACTGACCTTTAGTGTCAGTTATTTAAGGCCTTTGGCGTCGGTTTCAAAGCGACACCCAAGTGGGCGCCACTAAAAGTCGAAACCTTCAGCGTCAGTTTTAACACCGACACCATAATCCTTCCCACCACCAAAAATGTGCCAACAAGGCACTATAGGCATCAGTTATTTAATAAAACTGACACTATATCCAGGTCAAAGACGTCGACATTTCACAAAAACTGACGTCATAACCCTTCCCACCACCAATAAGCAAGGGCACCATCAGCATTGGCTTTTATATATAACTGACGCCATATCCCTGGTGCCATGAAGACCCCACCACGACCGTGCTTCCCAGCACGACTGTGGTACCTAGCCACATAGACGTCAGTTTTTGCTAATAATCGACATTGTATGTCTTTTTTGTCAGTTTTATACTAATAACTGACGCCTATGTTCTGATTTTTTTTCTTATCAGTTTGCATGCCTGTTGTATGGCTGGTCAGTAGGATGAAGAACCTGCAGTTTAGTTCTAAACTGCATGTTTACAACATCCATTTATATGAGCCAACAACAGGCCACAAACCTACAAAATTAATAAGATGGACAACAATTTATGGTCATACACATGTATAAGTACATTTAATTCATATTATTTTTCATGACACACATGTAGAAACCAATAGTTCCATTTCAAATTTCCTCCATTTTCACACACATTTAGCAACCTACAGTTCCATTCATTTCATCTCTTTTCACATTCAGACACATGTAGAAACATTCATGTATTGATCATCTTCACATTCACACATATGAAAATTCATAAAAATTCATTCACTTTCACACAAAAATAATTATGAGAATTTTTTTTAGAAATATCATTCTTTATTCATCATCGTCATTATCGCCATCAGTATCCCAATCATATTTAAAAATTCCCACTACTTGTAGGGATTTTGGCCATTGTTCTCTTACATCATTTAAGTCTTCCATCGTATAGGGAGTATGTACATCTAATAACTTTTGACATGAGTGAAGTCAGTTTTAAACACCTACAAAGGGACTGACATATATATATAATTAATAATATATAATAAGATTGATATATTTCATATTATCTAATGAGACTATATATAATACTTGATGTATCGTATCAATTTCCATTGCGACATGTTTGATAATTAGGTCCATAAATCGCATCACATAGTATGCACATGCCCAGCCTTTGTCTTGTGTAGCACACTATAAATTGAAACATACAAAATATTCAAAAATACAAATAAGTACAATTCACATAAATAATATATACATTGGAGTCGGGAAATTACTTTCACATTCTCCCAAATTAGTGGTTGTTTCTTTTTCTTGGGGACCTTTCCTCCAGCTTTTTTGAACTCATGTAAAGCCCTACATGTTCTTGTAACACATTAAATTACATAATTAAATAGTAATGTAATAACAAATGTTAACAAATATAAAAATATATAATATTTCTCATGGGAATAATGACCTTTTCATTGTGTGTCCATATAATGTATTCAATTCCTTCCCCGTAGGATCTAGATAATAGACAGTGAACGCCTTGGGGAAAATAACTAGTAACTCCCAATGCCTACCACTAGAGGTAAGAAAGTCAAAAATTAATAACTCAAAATCCATAATAAAAATGTAATTTTCTTAAGTCCAAATTATAAGCAAAGTAAACTTACTCACCATTGAATGGAGCTATTATCACCGTCTTTTTTTTTACCAAAATATTTAAAAGTAGCAAAGCAGTATGAAGTAACTGATGAAGGGTCTTTACCTACAAGACTAATCAAAGATGGAACCAAAAATCCCACATGGGAAAATGAAAAATCTATACATATCATGTGTAAGTGTCTGCAAAACATGTATTACGTATGCATTAATATATAAGAAACCAGATCACCATATATAAAATAAGGTATTTGGATGTATAAACTAGATCTCAACATATCCATAGCTCTATCATAGATGTATTCGGCCAATCATAATGAAACAACTCCAAAATATCTTGTATGAATAGATTGTTATCGTATGATTGACCTACAATATCCTCCATAATAGAAACATTTATAGGGAAATTTGGATCATGTTCTCCTATCCATACTACCATACTCCTACAATTAGGGCCTAACAAGGTGTTTAGGTCCCTTGGAAGCCAACTTGGTACTTCAGGAGGTGGAGGCCAGATGTAGTGGGTGTCTTCCTTTTGACATGTATATATAATTTTAGATCTATTGACTCATATATACACACTAACAAATTAACATAATGTAAATTTACCATACAATATTAGTATAGACGACATCCGCTTTGGGCCACAATATCACTCTGCCTTCTGCCTCACCAAGCATTTTAGAATCTGGGTGGGCATATGGCAATGGAAGATCCTTCTAATTGGGGAGTACATGTATTGGGCTCACATGAATCGCACCATCTGGTACTAGAGTCCCATTAAACATGTCCCCTGGAAGGGGTGGGTAAGCCTCAGCCTCTGCAACAATATATTCTTGACTTTTTAGATGGCATGGCTTCAACCCCTACAAACTTATGTAAAGAAGGTTATATACATATATACATGAACATGCCATCTTGAAAAGACTAGCTACTATGTCATAAAAATACTTACAATAGATGTGCTAGGTGGTGGGTCTACATGATTACTCCCAACCACCTCTACAGTAGGAGAAGAGTGGCACACCACATGTACTGTCTGAGTGGCAGTCTGAGATGCCTACCACTTGCTAATTGTTTCATGGAGTCTCTTTTCAAGTGCCTCCTCGACTCTCGTATTAATTAACTCATCTACCTATACATGGACAAAAGAAATTCTAGCTTTTGATTATTGAATTCCCTTTCGCAATAACATTCTAAAAAAAGAACAGGTTACCTCAACACTTGATAATCCCGCTTTTGGGATAGGTTTGTGCTGTGATTGCCCAAAGAATGCTTTTATACCCACACCTGCACCCCTAACACATCCAGGATGCTATGGGTTACCCAGAGCAACTATCAATTCATCCCTTATGCCCTCAGGGATGAACTTGCCTTCTTTCCTCTACTCGTGAAGCTCCCGCTAATCAACATCAATAGAAATTGGTAAGTAAACATAACAATAATCAATATTGATTGCTCTAAGAGTTGAATTTTACCATTTTTACAGCCACCTCAGCAGTTGCGGGCTTGCTTATATCTCCTTTCTTGTTTTTCCTCCCATCTATCCACATATCATGGTGAGGCAGAGGTGTGGGACCAATAGTAGAGGACTCTACAGTGTCTTGAGTAGCAACAGACTGAGCAGTAGACTCTGCCTGTAGTCTTTGGCGAACGCCTGCATAGCCTTTTGGACCCATTGTGTGGTCATGCACATTTAGTGCATGCCTTGCTCTTTGAGCATCATTGATAGCCTTGTTAGTAAGCACATTGATTTGGTTAGTAACACTAAAGGTTAATCTTGAATAGGTGAATACATAAGAATGTATATTAATTAAATTGGGAGTGACGCTTAATACCTTGAATTCATCAGTTTTTCTATTAGTAACAAACTCCTCCCAGTCATTGGGGTCCAGGTAGTTCCATTTCTTAGTGACTGGCTTCTTCCTCTTCTCAGCTTCTCATATGTAATCTCAGGTGAGATTTGTCCTATAGTTCCTTGGGACCCTCCCACAGTGTTGCATCACGCATTTACGATGCAACTTTTCATCCAGTTCAAATATACTCTGCAAAATAGAATTGCTATTAACTAGTATCCTAAAAATTAGTAATCTACAAACTAGAATTGCAAATAATAATAACTCATGCATAGTTCCTTCCATACTAAGTCTTTCTTCCCCTTAGGAACTTTATGCTAAGATTCTACATTATGACTACAATGGCTACGAGTAAGAACCCCAAGATATGAAATAAACGAGTTGTGGTTCACTCCAATTGGATTTCCCGCATGATCAAAATCCATAGCCAGTTTGGGTCTATTGCCCCTTTGTTGTAGTAACTTGTTCATCATAACGATGCCCCTCACTTTTTCAATTTTTTTGTTGCTCATCAAGTGCCCCAAGTTCTTCAGGGGATACATCATCAACCTAAAATTTGACAAAATAAACACACTTATAGGATATAACTATAAATGGGCATATAGATAGAAATATAGGATATATTTTTAAAATTTACATTGTGAGGCAGCACATTGATATCCTCACCCTCATGGTAATCATCATCATGGTCATCATGCTCATTCTCAGCCATCTGAAAGTGTCATTAAAAAATCAAACATTTAGCATTTGACATAACTAGAAGATAATAAAACTTTGTAAAGTTCACATTTAGAAAAATAAAACATATAAAAAATATAAACATGAATGCCTCTAATATTTCAATCTTTTATCAATTAACAATCCTTCATTGTGATCTCCGCGCACATACAAGTTATAATTAGCTTCAATATTTGGTGGTGCTGGAAACCCAACTGAGAATGGACTAGAGTCATCATACTTATCATAGTACTCTTCTTCATCTATAGGATCTTCAATGAACTGTCTTTTACCATGAAGAACAATTGACCATTTATCATTTGTAGGATCATCAATATAAAATACTTGTTTTGCTTGTGATGCCAATATGAATGGTTCACCCTTCCCACCAATCTTTTCAAAGTTCACTAATGCAAAACCCAATTACATTTAAAGAGTGGAATTATGAAATCTACGTAGTCAAACTCCCATATGCCTTCAATGACACCGTAATATGACGTTTTAACTTCACGTGGACTCTTATCCTTTGCACTTGCAAAAAAAAATGAAGACGCTTGAAGGGTGAACCCTCTATTTTGGATGACACTATTATCATCTTGACGCTTTGTGTCATATGAGAATCCATTGATGTCAAACCCTTCATAAGACATAACAATCAATTTTGGTTTAAAGGCAAGGCATTTGATAGTTTTAGTAAGATTATTTGGTGTTTGAGATAGTTGATATAAGACTTTATCTTCAAACCACTTAAAAATGTCTTGTTATGCTCTCTAGCAAGCCACATTGAATTGGCTTGAGGATATTGTCTCTTGATGAAATTGGTATGTTCCTCGATATAAAAATCTCACTTCATCGATGTTGTGTTAAATATACATGTGACCTTGTTCCAAATGCTCACGGCTGATTACTTTCATCTGTGATCCCAAAATTCCTTTGCCAGAATACTCCTCAATATTCTTTTCATTAATAAGAGTGTCATTACCACTCAGAAAGTCATTGCAAAAATCCATAACCTCTCTCGCCACATAACCCTCAATAATAATCCCTTCAGACCGATAATGGCTTTGAACATCACCTTTAAAAATATTCATGTATCGTTCAAAGGGATAAATCCAATGCAAGAAAATTGGTCCTAACATTTTCACTTCCCTAGTCAAGTGGACAACAAGATGTACCATGATATCAAAGAATGAAGGAGGAAAATACATCTCAAGTTGACATAGGGTAACAACCTCTTCTCTTTGCAATTTATGGAGAGTATCGGGGTCAATAATTTTGCTGCATAGACTATTGAAAAAGAAACAAAGTCTGGTGATTGCAAACCTTACATGCTTCAAAAATATAGAACGAATTGTCACAGGAAATATTTGTTGCATTAGAGTGTGACAATCATGAGATTTAAGGCATACCAACTTTAGATCTTTCATTGATATCAATCTACGGATGTTGGATGAGTAACCCTGTGGAACCTTAACATTTACCAAACATTCACAAAAAGCTTTCTTCTCCTTTCTAAACAACGTGTAACAAGCGGGAGATAAGTATGTTCTCCGATCACTACTAACTACGTCTGTTAATTTTGTCCTTATTCCCATTTCCCGTAGGTCCATTCTGAATTTTATCCCATCTTTAGTCTTACCTAGTATATTCAACAGAGTACCAATGACGCTATCACAGACATTTTTCTCAACGTGCATGACATCGATACAATGCCTGACTGCCAAAGAACTCCAATAAGGAAGATCCCAAAATATAGACTTCTTCTTGAATAAAGATTTATCACTCCGTGTGGACATGGTACATTGTGATCTCTTACCAAATTCATTGGCAAAGTCTTTTACTCTTTCATAAACAACCTCCCCTGGTATAGGTTTAGGTGCACTCTATTCCTCATTCCGTCCATTGAGTGCTTTGTGCAACCTACGATACAAATGGAACTTTGGAAGAAACCTTCGATGACCAAGATATATAGTCTTGTCGCCATGTTTTATTCATATTAAATCAATATTCTCTTCACATATAGGACACACTTTAGATCCTTTGACACTATATCCAGAAAAATTCCCATATGCTCGAAAGTCATTAACAGTGCAAAACAACATAGCGTACAAACAAAATGTCTCTCTTTGTGAAGCATCATAGGTCATCACACCTTCACCCTAGAGTTTCTTTAAGTCATCAATCATAGGTTCAAGAAAAATGTCGATATCATTTCCCAGTTGTTTAGGGCCTGATATCAACAATGACAACATAACATACTTATTTTTCATACACAACCAGGGAGGAAGATTGTATATATAACAAGCAAAACTGGCCAAGTGCTATGTTGGCTGCTCAATGTCCCGTATGGATTCATCCCATCTGTATAAAGCCCAAGTCTTAGATTCCTGACTTCTTCACCAAATTTAGGGTACAATAAATCAATCTTCTTCCACTGTGGGGAATCAGACGCATGTCGTAGGATCCCATCATTATTTTTCCTAACATCTGCATGCCACCTCAAATTCTTCGCATCTATCAGATTGGCAAACAAGCATTGAAACTGTGATATTATAGGTAGAAACCACATCACCTTGGTAGGAGAAACAGTTTTGGACTCCCCCAAAGTCATCAATTTATACCTTGACTCGCCACATTTTGGATAATCTTTCAAATCCACATAGTCCTTTTGAAATAATACATAATCATTTGGGCAAGCGTGTATCTTCTTGGCCTCCATTCCCATTGGGAACAACAATTTCTTTAACTGGTACGTTGAGATTGACAGCTCGTTTACTTTAGGAAGAATTTCTTTCAACAAAGACAACAATGACGTGAAGCTTTTGTCACTCCATCTATTGTTAGCTTTTAGCTTATACAATCTCAACACAGCGCTAATCTTCGTAAATTTAGTACAACCTGTGTATAACGGTATCTCAGCATCATGCACAATGTTTCTAAACATGGGAGGTGGATCAGTGTGCTCTACCCCACAACTATCCAGCATCACATCAATGGTGTCTACTGGAACTGGTTCGTTCACATCTACATCATTGGATGCAATTTCTTCTTCCACACAAGCATTTCTATCGACATCCACTTATTTCAGGTTTGAAATCTCTCCATGCCAGTGTCATTCTGTATAGCCTTGTACAATCCCATTGCACATTACATGACTTTTGATTTCGTCATCAGTGCTGACTTTCAAGTTGTTACCGCAATGCCTACATGGACAGTAGAACCTATCTCCAGGTTGTTTCCTATGTTCCTCAACAAATCTAATAAACTGATCAAGACCATAAATAAACTATGGGGTGCAACGATTTGGAATGGACATCCATGATCTATCCATTCTATGATCAAAGAGAAAACACATATATATTACGGTTAAGGGTTAAAAGATTAGGGTCTAGGGTTTAAGATTTGGGTTTATGGTTATAAGTTTAGGATTTAAGGTCTTATATACAATGTGTACCACCTATCCCATTCTTGAACACCTAATCTCACTAGTAAGTGTATAATGTGTATTGGATTTTCAAGAAAATTTCGGCAACATGTTCTCCAAGTACATATGTACTTAGAGAACAAACAGGGAAATGCTACCGAAATTTTCTTGAAAACCCAACACACATTATACACTTACATCCTAAGTGAGATTAACTATTCAAGAACAGTCTTAAACCATGGACTATCTAAGATTTACTCCTAATGAGTAAATCTTGGATGGGTTTCTAGGCCAACAAAATACATGTATATATGTTGTCATTACTATATATATGATCATAGTTTCATCATTCATATCCTAGGTTTTATGTGTCATCAAAAACATCAAGATACTGATTGGAGATCATTACACAGTAGGGGTGGTCATTAGGGAAAGACTTTTAAGAGACTAGAGCTTCATATATCAACATGCATACTAGGTCATATTTCGAGTCAAGATTTGGGCATTTAATCACCTTAGGGCACATACATGATTCACAAGGTATTTGGGTGCACAAAGAATAATATATGTTACTGATTTAGGAGTTCACATAATTATTTTAGAAATAGAAGACCCACATGTGAGTTAAGTTTGAGATTCAACATCAATGTATCTTTAACATGCATGTTTCAAGGTTCAAAGCATATAATCAAATCAAATTAGGATGCTAGAATGGACAAGTTTGAATCTTATTTCAACATGCATCAAAATTTACTGAATTCGGTCAAGAATGAGGATTAGAAGAACAAATATATGCAAGAACAAGATTTGAATCAAAATGAAGCCTAATGGCACATTGGGAGAGTGAGATTATACCTCACTTGAAGGTTGAAGAACAAATATATGCAAGTCAACAATGCAAATGGATGACACAACAACTCAATTCAGCCCAAGAGCACAAGCACATCGAAGCAATTATGTTATAATGAATTAATTAGGTGTCAATAAGCATCAATTTTAGAGGATCAGGAAGAATCAACAAGGAATAAGAATGGAGGAAGAAGAGAGGAGAAAGATTGTAGGAAGACGAGTGGAGGAAGAAGAGGAGTAGGAAGAAGAGAGGAGACAGATTACAGGAAGATGAGTGGAGGAAGAAGAGGAATAGGAAGAAGAAGAGGTCCTCTTCATCATTGTCAGCGATGGAGTAGGGTTCGACCACCTCCCTTGTTCTAGAACAAGCAGCGGCAGCCACTTCCAGGGTCAAGGCCATAGGTACATGAAGAAGAAGAGTAGGATGGCCATAGGCAGCGGCAACCACCTCCGATCGACATGTGGGTGTGATAGAAGGGGAACACAGGTAATGAAGACAGTGGAGGAAGAAGAGGAGTGGGAAGAAGAAGAGTAGAATAAAATGCACCTATCGACAGCGAGATCGTAGAGGAAGAAGAGGAGCATCTCAGTCAAACAACAGTAGTGGAAGCGGCAGTAGCACAGTCGGCGGCAGCGGGAATTGCCAGAGACCTAGGTACTCAAATAGTCGATGGTGCAATGAAACAGATAGTCTGGCTTGTGCGGCCGCGTGGGTGCTATTAGTAAAGTATCGACGTCAAT
The DNA here is from genome assembly GCA_963693085.1 of Alisma plantago-aquatica. Lineage (NCBI taxonomy): Eukaryota > Viridiplantae > Streptophyta > Magnoliopsida > Alismatales > Alismataceae > Alisma > Alisma plantago-aquatica. The sequence goes on from OY856409.1 coordinate 937,955,426, forward strand.
TATTAATAAAAATCGACACCTATGTTCACCAACCGTCGGCCACCACAAAAAACTGACACGTATGTTCAATTATAGTCATCGGTTTCAACAAGAAATACTGACGTCTATCTACATATGATGACAAAAAAACATTCTTAAACTACGACCATAGTCGTCAGTTACTTGGTCAACAAACGATACCGATTGGGAAATTTGGGGGTAAAAATTTTCACGGGGACTGCGCGTGAAAACACATCTATGTCGGTTATTGTAAGAAAACCGACGACAAAAATGGGGCCGGTTTCTGTCTCGTGAAAAACCTTTAGTCATCGGTTACTTAGTCCACAACCGACGCCATATGTGAAATTATGGAGGTAATTTTTTTGCACTGGAAAAATTGGATTTGGCGAGTGATTTTAGATGTTGGTTTCTTATTGCGCAACCGACACTAAATAAAAAGCGATACTCGTGTCTTAAGAAAATCATCCGATCTTCACATATAGATGTCAGTTTGTGTTTTCAGCCGACGTTGTAGGTTTCAGGCGTCAGTTTTTGGAATACAACCGACGCCTCAAAATGTGACATTATATGTCATTTTTGTAGTAGTGAATAACCTGCCAAACCCAAAAAGTTGTGCACCTCTATCGGTGTCTTTGACTGTTCCCACTCTGTCACGTACTCAACCTTCTTGGGGTCCACACGAACACCCTTAATAGAGATAATGTGCCCCAAAAAAGCCACCTCCTTCAGCCAAAACTCACACTTATGAACTTAGCGTAAAGTTGATGTTGCCTCAATAAGGTCAACGCCTAATGAAGATGTTGTTCATGATGATAGCTATCACGATTATATATCAAGATGTCATCAATGAATACCACCACAAACTAATCAAGAAATGACTAGAACACTCTGTAAATGAAGTCCATGAACGATGGTGGTACATTGGTTAGCCCAAACGGCACAACCACAAACTCAGAATTACCATACCTCATCCTAAAAGCCGACTTAGGTATGTAATCCTCCTTGATCCTCAGCTGGTGATACCATGACCTCAAGTCTATTTTCCAGAACATTGTCACACCATACAAATAATCAAACAGATCATCTATCCTTGGCAAGGGATACTTGTTCTTTATCGTCACCTTGTTGAATTGCCTATAGTGTATACACAGTCTCATGAATCCGTCTTTATTTTTCACAAACAACACAGGGCACCCCCCAGTTAGATACCTAGCATGATAAAATCTTTTTCATGCAGCTCTTGCAACTATCTCTTCAACTCTTCCATCTCAGTTGGAGCCATCCTATATGGTTTTTGAGCTATCGGCTGCATTCCTAAGACTAGATTGATCTCAAAATCAATCTATCGGGACAGTGGAACACCTAAAAACTCTTTAGGGAACACATCCACAAACTATCTGACAACTGACAGCTCTTGAATACTAGGACTCCTCAACTCGGTATCCACCACATGTGCCAAGAATAACTCACAACCTTGCCTCAATAGCTTTTCTACCACCATCGCCGCTTCCAGACATGTCGGGAGAATCTTCATATCTCCTTGGAAGATCCACGTATTATCACCATCTACAAACTTTTCCTGCTTGGAACCATAATCCAAGACCACTCTATACTTCTACAAGGTGTCCATTGCAAGGATTACATTGAATCCATGGATATCAGGTGGTATGAGATCCAGTTGAATGTTGTGCCCTAAAAAACAAAGGACACCGAAAGGACATACCTCTCGAAACACTACATAACCAACTAATAGGATTTCTAACAACAAACTATCTCTCCTACGATTAACAAGCAAAAGAAAACTATCAATCACTTCACGGGTGATAAAAGAGTGTGTTGCAAATGGGTCGATCAAAAGAGACATGAAGCAAGAAGAAGACAATTCTTAATGAAATATCTCCATCTAAAATGTCACCACTCACAGGTTGAGCACTACCTCCAACTAACTCATTGTGTAGAATCTAGTTGTTTCCTATTTCTATCCCCGTCTTTGGCTACCCTGCACAGACGATCTGGCCTACGACGCTTGTCCACATCCTTGTCCACTTGCACTCTAAATTGTTAACGTCTCTGTGAGCCCTGCTGGCTCTGCCTCGGATGCTGGGTCACTTCATTATCTCTCACTGGACACTCCCGTCTCAGATGTCCTACCTGCCCACACTTATGGCAAGTCTTGGTTTCAAATGGTGGCCTAGGTGGTCCCATCACTGACACTGACACTGTGATGTAAGCTCCAATAGGTGGAAGGCTGCGACCTCTACCTTTACTCGGTGACCACTGTGTCTGTGCACTAAACCTCTATGATGATAGTGATGCATAAAACTTTAGCTTCTTAAAGCCTCCTAAAGACTGTCCTTGGAACTATTCAGGCCTTTTCCTGGCACTCGCCTCTCGCTTCTGTATCATAGATTTCTGTATCTTCCGAACAAACTCCACAAACATGGCAAACCTTTCTCGATTCTCCAACATAGCCACCGGGGTAGAGAACTCAACATTCAACCCCTTCTCAAAATGTCAAATCCTCTCATCATCCATTGTAGCCATGTGAAGACAGAACCATAGAAGCTCCATAAACTTAGCCTCATACTCGTTTATTATCATGGATTCTTGTCTGATCCACACAAACTGGGATATCTTCTTGTCAATATATGTCTATGGGAAGTACCGAATGATGAACTCACATCAGAACTCCTCCCAACCTACCTCAGCAGTGAGCCTCTTCTCCTCTTCATGGCCTACCAATGGCCATCACTCCCTTCTAGAAGGTATACTACATGTTTCACCTTATCAGCCTCTGGGATCTTGAGGATCTTGAAGGCTTTCTAAAGCTTTATTAGCTACAAATCTGCATCCACTGGATCAGCCATCCCAGCATACTCCACTACCACAACACGACAAAGCTGCTCGGAAGTCTTCCCAGTACCCAAAGATTCTGCATTGGGAACAGGTGCCCTAGGCTGAGGTGCAGACATATTGTCTGCCATATGCGTCATAGTAGCCATGAACTGCCCAAAAAGAGACTGAAAGGTAGGATTCTCAAGCATGGTTGGGTCGAACTGGGGGACCTCAGGCATCTGATCTTCTCACGCCTGGTACCTTACACCACCACCTAGTGCAGCAACACTGCTTTCATCACTGTGTTCTTCATGTTCTCCATACATCTTTAACCTTTTTTTCTCCCTCTGCATAAGAAAAAGTCATTATAAGAGGGATTGGAGGACACAAGAATAGACACAAAATCTAGTACTAGGTCCTTGTAGACTCGGCGAACCTAAAGATCTGATACCAACCAAAATGTGACGCCCCACGCCACAAACCAACGAGATTACTCAACACTAACATGTGGAACTAATAATTAAATGTGTATTATCAAAAAACACTCAAAATTAAAACCGATTTCACTAAGAACCAAAGCTACAAAAACCTTTACATATAAGTCCTCACAGGACAGCTACATTGGATACCATAGATCACAAGGTGCTTACATCAACATGTTCTTATCAGATATGCCATCATCCTACTACAAGAGAAACCTATATATATATATGTATATATATATATGTATATATATGTATATATATGTATATATATATATATATATATATATACACACACACATATATATATATAGCCACATTTTTACATCAAAAGGGAACACAAGCCAAAAAAACTCATATCGATACCACAACCATAGAACACATTGAACTATCCCTAAGACCTGAGTGTATAGGGACAACTCTAGGACTCTACACATAAAGACTAGCAACACATGCAACCTTGTCTGCTATTATTCTTGCTGCTGCTCTACCTCAGTTGCACAATCTTTACCTCCTCATGCACGTCCACCTAACAGATGTGGAGAAACCCACAGGGTGAGATCCAAATCTCAATGGGAGATATAACTCTCCACCAACGCTATTATTAACAAATATAGGGTAATTAAAGGACATGAGTAAAGCTACAGCTATGATAAGTAGATTCAGCTAATGATATCATCAAGGCATTTATTATCATCTAATAGTTCAGAAGGAATATGAAGAACATGTATTTTTACTACCTGGTATACTATATAAAAGCAAAACAAGGCTCCATCCAAGGTTTTCATATTTGATCCTAAGCAACTGTACTACACGATTGATTATGTATTTTATTATGCCCCAAGGATTTGAGTTGTACCACTCAAATCCAACTGAACATCGCTAAATAGAAATCACTACCATACAAGGTCAATGGTAGAACTAGAATCCACAACTTCATGGAACTTCATGGTTAGTGCATGAGTACACCGTAGAGATATACCAGTCAACTACAACTTGTGACATATAGTCAAACTGTAAAACTACTAGGCCACCATGGTACAAATCACAATGCTAGTGAAAACTAATCTATGGCTCGCAACCACACTCATGTGAAACCTGATAAGCATCATATCACTAATCTATGGCCCGCATCCGCACTCCTACTAGGGTGTGGCCCACAGCCAATCCTATCAATGCATATACTCAACAATATATGACTTCAAGCTCCCACTTAGGGAAAACCCATTTCACCATCTAGCAAGTGTTGACGCTGAAGATGGATCTATGGCACACGGAAAACTACATGATGAAGTTCCACTTGATTATTTAAGCTAATTAGGTATCTTTTATCATCAATCAAGTTATAATGTAAAAATCCAAACAAGCTCTACAAAGATAAGGGCATGATACAAATCCATAAGATATAAAACATATAAGGTGTGAACTTGTCACATTATCATCACATGATACCTATAACACTACCATTCACAAGGCCATCAAGTCATTACAAGGTCATAGAACCCATTCACATCATTCTTGTATCACAAATGTCTCAACATGCCTCATGAAGGTTGATTCAACCGTATCATATCACATTCACCATAACATACACTAGCTATGGTGATCAAGTTCATATTAGCTGCAAGGTTAGGGGTTCATAAACAAGTAAGAGAAATCATCATACTATAATGATCATTCTAAGATATAGAAACAAACATGTCACATTCTCATTTTAGGGTTAGTATTCCACGCTATAAATGATTAGTGTTTAAAGATAGGTACAAATACCAAACCCTAGGTACACCACCTCCCATTATCTTAGAGAATCTTAGGGTTAAGAATTACAATTAGGAAACCATCCAAACAACACTACACGAGGTTTAATACCTGCAACTCATGTACATATTTTATTATGTGATCATGCATAAGTTCACCACTCATTATAAACATGTCGCGACCACCCCCATATGCATGTCGTGACCACCCATTAAGCATAGGTGGCGGCCACCACCCCTATGTATGTCGCAACCGCAACAAGGACAAGGGTCACCCTCAACATAAGAGCAAGTATTCATCACAAAAAGAAGCAAGATCCTACCAATTCAAGGCAGGTAAAATGACACACAACTCGGGCATCTCAACCGAAACAGACCATGGTTCACGACCAGCCATGATGTCATGATCGTGCCGGGGAGAGAAGACTCATCTCGGTGTGATCCATGAAGATCCAAAACTTCTCTCCCTAAAGGTAGTGCCTCCAGATCTTTAAAGAATGGACCACAATATCTAACTCCAAGTCGTGGGTTGGGTAGTTCTTCTTGTATTTCTTAAGTTGTCGAGAAGAAAAAGAAACTACATTCTTGTCATGCATCACCATACAACCCAAACCATTCCTAGACGCATCACAGAAGACATTGTATCCTTTTCCTTGCTCAAGTAAGACCTAAATTGGCACAATAGTCATCGTCTCCTTAAATGTATGAAATGCATGCTAACATATGTCATCCCAGACAAACAACACATCCTTCCTTGACAACTTAGTCAGGGGTAGGGCTATAGCGTTGAAGTTCTTAATGAACCTCCTATAATAACCTACCAAACCCAAAAAGTTACGCACCTCTGTCAGTGTATTTGGATGCTCCCACTTTGTCATGTTCTCGACCTTCTTGGGGTCCACATGAACATCCTCAACAGAGATAGTATGCCCAAGAAAACCACCTCCTTCAGCCAAAATTTGTAGTTGGTGAACTTGGTATAAAGTTGATGTTGCCTTAATAAGGTCAAAGCCTGACAGAGATGTTGTTCATGCTGATGGCTATCACAACTGTATATCAGGATGTCAACTATGAAGACCACCACAAATTGATCAAAAATGGCCGAAACACTCTGTTCATCAAGTGCATGAATGATGTCGGTGCATTGGTTAGCCCAAATGGCATAACCACAAACTCATAATCACCATACATCATCCTAAAATCCAACTTAGGTATGTCCTCCACCTTGATCCTCAATTGGTGATATCCTGTCCTCAAGTCTATTTTTGAGAGCATCATCATGCCACACAAATGATTAAACAAATCATCTGTCCTTGGCAAGGGATACTTGTTCTTTATTGTCACCTTGTTCGGTTGCCTTTAGTTTATACACAGCCTCAAGGACCCATCTTTCTTTTCCACAAACAACCCTAGAGCACCCCATGGTGATGTACTTGGCCTGTTAAAACCTTTGTCAAGAAGCTCTTGCAACTGTCTCTTCAACTCTTCCATCTCATCTAGAGCCATCCTATATGGTGTCTGAGCTATCGGTTGCATGCCTGGGACTATATTTATCTCAAAATCAATCTCTCGGGGTGGGGTAACACCTAAAAACTCTTTAGGGAACACATCCACAAACTCTCTGACAATTGGCACCTCCTGAATACTAGGACTCCCTACCTCAATATCCACCACATGTGCTAAGAACACTTCACAACCTAGCCTCAACAACTTCTCTACAACCATCGCCGATACCAGACATGTCGGGAGAATCTTCCTATATCCTTGAAAGATCCACACATTATCACCATCTACAAACTTCACCTACTTGGAACCACTCTATACTTCTCTAAAGTGTTCATTTCAAGGATTACATTGAATCCATGAATATCAAGTGGTACGAGATCCACTTAAATGTTGTGCCCTAAAAAAGAAAGGTCACAAGAAGGACATACCTCTCGCAACACTATAGAACCAATTAATGGGGTTTCTAACAATAAACTATCTCTCCTACAACTAACAAGCAAAAGACAACTGTCAATCACTTCACAAGTGATAAAAGAGTGTGTTGCACCCATGTCGACCAAAAGAGATGTTAGCAAGAAGAAGACAAATCATAATGAAATAACTCCATCTGACATGTCACCACGTGTGGGTTGACCACCACCTATGACTGACTCATGGCATAGAATCTAGATGTTGCCTATTGTCATCCTTGTCCTCTGCTTCCATGAGCAGACGATCCGATCTGCAATGCTTATCCACATCCTCATCCTCCTACATTACTGAACTGCTGATGTCTCTGTGAGACCTACTGGCTCTACCACGATTACTAGGTCACCTCATTGTCTTTCACTGGACACTCCTAGCTCATATGTCCTCCCCTCCCACACTTATGGCAAGTCCTAGTCTCAAATGGTGGTCTAGGCGGTCCCGTCATTGACACTAATGTTGTGATGTGAGCCCCAGTAGGTAAAAGGATGTGGCCTCTTCCTTTACTCGGTGATCACTATGTATGCACACTGAACCTCTATGGTGTTGGCGATGTAGAAAACCTCATCTTCTTAAAGTCTCCTAATGATTGTCCTTGGAACTATGCAAGCCTCTTCCTATCACTAGCCTCTCACTTCTCTATCACAGATCTCTCTATCCTTTGGACAGACTCCTCAAATGTGGCAAACCTTTCTTGATTCTCTAAGGCAGCCACTGGGGTAGACAACTCAGCATTCGACCCCTATCAAAATGTTGAATCCTCTCATCATTTGTTATACCCATGTAAGGACATAATCGTAGAAGCTCCATAAACTTAGCCTCATACTCATTTGTCGTCATGGATCCTTTCCAGATCCGCTCAAATTGGGATATCTTCTTATCAAGATATGTCCATGGGAATTACCGACTGACAAACTCACGTCAGAACTCCTCCCAACCTACCTCATCATTGAGCCTTTTCTCCTCTTCTATGGCCCACTTGTGGCCATCACTCCCTTTTAAAAGGTACACTACATGTTTCACCTGATCAGCCTCTGGGATGTTGAGGATCTTAAAGGCTTTCTCAAGCTTGGTCAACCACATATCTGCATCCGCTGGATCAGCTATCCCAACATGCTCCACTACCCGAACACAACATAGACACTCAGAAGTCTTCCCCATACCTGAAGATTTCACATTGGAAACCTGTACCCTAGGCTGAGGTGTGGGCATCCTGTCTGCCATATGCATCATAGTAGACATGAAATGCCCAAAAAGAGACTGAAAGGTAGGATTCTCAATCATAGTTGGGCCAAACTAGGGGACCTTAGGCACCCAATCTTCTCACACCTGGTTCCTTGCACCACCACCTAGTGCAGAAACACTTTTTAGAGAATTGTGTTCTTCATGTTCTCCAAACATCTTTAAGATTTTGTTGTCCTTCTGCATAAGTAGAAGTCACTATAAGATGGTCTGGAGGACACAAGAATAGAAACAAACCCTAGCCCTAGGTCTATATAGACTCAACAAATCCTAGCCCTAGGTCTCTGTAGACTCAACAAACCTAAAGCACAGATACCAACCAAAATGTGATACCCCGCGTCACAAACCAATGTGATTACTCAACAATAACATGTGGAACTAACACTTAACTGCGGATTATCGAAAAATACTAAAAATTAAAACTGATTTCACTAAGTACCAAAGTTACAAAAACCTTTACATATAAGTCCTCACAGAACACCTGCATCATATATCATAGATCACAAGGTGCTTACATCACCATGTTCTTATCACATATGTCATCATCCTGCTACAAGAGAAACCTATCCCATATACATATATATATGTATATATAGGGTAGTGATCCAGTGAGATACAACTTATAGTGAGAGAAGGAGAGGCATTTGAATAACTAAAACTTGATAGATGTTTTTTAAAGTCCAACCGTATATATGGAAAAAGCATCAATTCATTTACCTTCCCACAAAAATCATATCAATCAGATATTGTTTTCATGGTCATATGTAATATATATATATATATATATATATATATATATATATATATATATATATATATATATATATATATATATATATATATATATATATATTTACATCCAACGGTCATCCTGAAATTCAATATGAAGCATTCAAAAGTTTTCTCTTGTTGTGAATGCTACACAAATCGGATGATGATGAGATTTTGTAGGAAGGTACATATTAAGGTATACTTTTAATCTATAATGTTGGATTCTAAAAACTTGGTCTCTAAAGAGAGTTATTCAAATTCCTATTATGCTATTACCAAGATATGTTTCTCACTTGATCGTTGTTTATATATATATATATATATATATATATATATATATAAAGAGAGAGAGAGAGAGTCAGGCTAGAATACACTCGAGTGTACGGATCGCACGAATACACTCAAGTGTGTTTGCATATCAAGACTATTTTTTGCAAAATGTAAACCATTGATCTTCACCGTCATATTATAACTAGGCTACATACAAATTTTGAACTCATCTGGATGAGTGTAAGTCACTCATCCAAGGGCCACAAAATCAACGCGCGAAACTAATTTGAAATGCATAATTTTTGGGGTCTTCATAACATGAGCTATACATATCCAAATGTGCTCAAATTTTGCGTATGAGTTGTTCACAAGATGTTTAAGAAGATCAACGGATTAGATTTTCAAAAAACAATATTGCATCATGAAAAACTACTTGAGTCTATTTCGCTCCGGATACACTCGAGTGTATTCTAGCCTGACTCTCTCTCTCTGTGTGTATATATATATATATATATATTAATATTATATATATATATATATATATATATATATATATATATATGCCATATCTTTACATCAAAAGGGCACACAAGCCAAACAAACTTGTATCGATATCATAAGCACAAAACACATCGAACTATCCCCAAGACCTGAGTGTACATGTACAACTCTAGGACTCTACACTAAAAGACTAGAAACACATCCAACCTTGTCTGCTACTATTCTTACTACTGCTCTACCTCAGCTGCATGATCTTTAACTCCTCGTACACATCCACCTAAAAGATGTGCAGAAACCCACAGTGTGAGATCCAAATCTCAGTGGGAGATATGACTCTCCCCCAATGCTATTATTAACAGAGATAAGGTAATTAAAGGACATAACTTAATCTACAACTATGATAAGTAGATTCAACTAATGATATTAGCAAGGCATTTATTATCATCTAATAGTTCAAAAGGAATACAAAGAACATGTATGTTTACTACCATCTATACTGTACAAATGCAAAGCATGGCCTCATCCAATGTTTTCATATTTGATCCTAAGAAAGTGTACTACATGGCAGATTATGTATTTTATTATGCCCCTAGGATTTGAGTCATACCACTCAAATCCAACTGACCACTGATAAGTAGAAATCATTGCCATAAACAGTCAATGGTTGAGTCAGAATCCACGACCTCACCAAACCTCATGGTCAGTACATGAGCACACCATAGAGACATACCAATCAATTGCAACTTGTGGCATATAGTCAAACTGTGAAACATAGCACACCTTAGTACAAGTCGCGGTGCTAGTGAAAACTGAGCACGACCTGCATCCACACTTCTATGAAACCTCATAAGCATCATATCACTGATCTATGGCTTGTAGCCACACTCCTGCTATGATATGGCCCACATCCAATCCTATGAATGCATTTACTTAACAGTATATGACTCTGAGCTCCCACTAAGGGAAAACCCATTTCACCATCCAACAAGTGTTGACGCTGAAGATGGATATATGTCATAGGGAAAACTATATTATTAAGTTCCACTTGATTAGTTAAGTCAATTAGGTGTCTTTTAGCATCGATCAAGTTATAATGTACAAAGCCATAACAAGATCTACAAAGATGAGGGCATGATACAACTCCATTATATATAAAACCTATAAGGTGTGAATTTGTCACATTATCACCAGATGAGACATGTAACACTTCCATTCAAGGCCATAAAGTCATCACCAGGTCATAGAACTGATTCACATCATTCTTGTATCAAAAATTTCTCAACATGACTCATGAAGGCTCATTCAACCTATATCATATCACATTCACCATAACATACAGTAGCTATGATAATCAAGTTCATATCTCCTGCAAGGTTTGGGGTTCATAAAAAAGTGAGAGAAATCATCATACTATAATGACCATTCCAAGATAGAGAAACAAACATGTCACATTCTTATTTTAGGGTTAGGGTTCCAGACTATAGCCGATTAGGGTTTAAAGCTAGGTACAAATGCCAAACCCTAGGTATACCACCTCCTACTATCTTGGAGAATCTTAGGGTTATTGATTAGGCAATCACCCAAACAACACTACATGTGGTTCAATACTTTCCCACACACATAAATATTTTATTATGTGATCATGCATAAGTCGACCACTCACCATAAACATGTCACGACCACCTCCATACGCATATTGTGACCACCCATCAAGCATGGATCATGACCACCACCCCTATGCATGTCACGATCGCGACAAGGATAAGGGTCACCATCAACATAAGAACAAGTATTAATCCCAAATAGAAGAAAATTCCTACCAATTAAAGGTGGGTAAAGTGACACACAAATAGGGAAACTCAATCAAAACAGACCATGGGTCGTGACTAGCCATGATGTCGCGACTGTGACATACCAAGAGAAGACCCATCTCAACCCAAAACCAACCTTCCAAAGATCAAACCATCACCAAGGAAAAGGTCTATCTCTACTTAGGTATTAAGCATGATCTAAACAGAAGATAGAACCAAGGAATTACTATCTTTATCATGGGAAAAAAATCCATGGAAAAGAAACTACATTCTTGTCCCGCATCAACATGGAACCCACACTATTCTTGGACACATCACAAATGACGATATATCATTTTCCTTGCTCAGGTAAGACCACAACCGGCGCACTAGTCAACTTATCCTTCAACGACTGAAAGGCACACTGACATCTTTCATCCCAAACAACACATCCTTCCTCATCAACTTAGTCAGGGGTAGGGCTATAGCGCTGAAGTTCTTAATGAACCTCATATAATAACCTGCCAAACCCAAAAAGTTGTGCACCTCTGTTGGTGTCGTTGGCTGCTCCCACTCTATCATAGACTCAACCTTATTGGGGTCCACACGAACACCCTCTGTAGAGATAACATGCCCCAAAAAAGCCACCTCCTTTAGCCAGAACTTGCACTTCCTAATCTTGGCATAAAACTGATGTTGCCTCAACAAGGTCAACGCCTAAAGAAGATGTTGTTCATGTTGATGGCTATCATGACTATATATCAACATGTCATCTATGACAACCACCACAAATTGATCGAGAAACAACTGGAACACTCTGTTTATCAAGTCCATGAATGATGTCGGTGCATTGGTTGGCCCAAACGACATAACCATGAGCTCATAATGACCATACCTCATCCTAAAAGCTGAGTTAGGTATGCCAGCCTCCTTGATCCTCAACTGGTGATAGCCTGACCTCAAGTCTACTTTTGAGAACAATATCGTGCCACACAAATGATCAAACAGATTATGTATCCATGGCAAGGGATACTTGTTCTTTATCGTCACCTTGTTCAATTGTCTGTAGTCTATACACAACCTCATGAACCCGTCTTTGTTTTTCACAAACAACACTGGAGCACCCCACCGCGACGTACTCGACCTGATAAAACTTTTATCAAGCAGCTCTTGCAACTATCTCTTGAACTCTACCTTCTATGTTGGAGCCATCCTATACGGTGTTTGGACTATCAGTTACTAGCCTGGGACAAGATTGATCTCAAAATCAATCTCTTGGTGCAGGGGAACACCTAGAAACTCTTTAGGGAACATGTCCACAAACTGTAAAGAAGTGAAACCACTTCTCTACTAAAAATTTGAACAATAAACCTCCAGTCTAAACACACTCAAAAGGTATGATGGAGTGGATGTAAAATTTTCAAATCTTTATATAATGGTAATCAAAAGACCAAAGTATAGCAGTGGAATAAAAACATGACTATATTCAATTAAACAAAGGGTACAACTTAAACTTACATCACAAGGATCCATGTAGAGGAAATCTAAACCACCTCAAGATTTGTCTCAAAGCTTTAAATTCACAGTCTAAGTCCGGGTCCACATGTCAAGCCATCCATGTCCTCCACCTAGGGTTGGAAGCATACCCCAGCAAAAGAGAAACAATAGGAAACATCAACAAAGGCTGGTATGTGCATACTAAAAAGCAAATTGAGCTATATAAGGAAATAAAGGACATCAAATGTAAAGGCTTCCCATGCAAGAGATAAGGACTACCCAATCAGGCATAAAAGATAAGAATTATCATAGCATGTTAAAATAGGATTCTTGCCAAATATAAAACAATATAGATTGTACAATACTGGCACATAAAGAAGATAGGGCACACACCCCACAATCCACATCAATAACCTGCATGCATGTGAGATAAACATAGCCCTAGAACAATATAAACACAATTGGCGGCCAACGCTCATAAAGTTGAAACCTGATAGAGAAAGGAATATTGCCAATCTCCCAATATATAAAGTTGAGTATGGATTACTACCACACTTGATTACAGAGGAATGGTATATTGCCACCCTCAAAATAAACAATAGGGGATTATTGCCCCAAAACCAATATAATTACACTACTCTAGTTCTACTGAATCACATAGCATGTTTAATGTAGAGGCAAGTAGAAAGCATAGTCAGAATATACAATGTTGCCATCACACAATGGACAACACAAACATATAAACATCCACTTCAAAGTGGACACATATCATTATAAAAGACCAACATGCACCAAGGCACAAGATAATATATCAAGGAAATATTCAAGTCCATAACAAGAAAGATAGTTCACAAGAACCATGATAACTAGAGATAAGAGCAATGTGTATAGGCTATTGTCCATAGGACCAAGAGAAAGGAAAAATATAGGTGAATTGCTTAATAAAGAATAATTGGGGATACAACCTACCTCAACTTCAGAGTCAAAGGATCCAAAGTCACATCTAGGTCCAAGCCTATGCATCCAAAGCACCTATTAGCATATATATATGGGATTAGGGTTACGTTTCCATTAATTATACAAAACCCTAAAAACTACCTTTTATCATTATGTTAATTAGGCTTCCAAAACCATGCCATATTTTAGTATATGTAATTATGAGTCAAAAACATATTTTATTGTATTTTTCTGACATAGATAATTAGTTATGATTTTTACAAGTTAATTCATTATTAATTAGATCTATTGAAAATGCCTATTTAAAACATTATATTCAAGTGACAAAACCAATACCAAAAAAGGCTTACATTTTTCTGAATCCAACGAGTATTTATTTGTAATTTTTGGCCTTCCAAATAATTAGTTATGTATTTTGGAAATCCTAACCAATCAAAATTCGAGGAAACGTCAAATAAGTGAGATAGGGGCCGCCTGACTTGGCCCAGTAACAAACTGCGAAGTCAGGGGTCAAGCCCACATGGCGGCAGTCAAAGGCAATGAGACTCGCACCAAAAAGAAATAAAATAGGCAGCAAAATTATGAAAGTACCCACACGCAAGAACCAAAGTATGCAAGGAAGTGAGGGTAAAAAGGTAAAACATTCAGGTGTCATCTACTTCGCAAGAACAAAAGCAAATGGGACTCTATAGGTTCAATTCAAAGTCATATTCTCACCACCACAGTAGATCCCGCAAAACTAAACCCTCAGTCGATCTCCTAAGATCAAACCAAACTCAATCACCCCAGACTCGAGCTGGATGGTAGCCGGATGCAGGAAAAACCACCTCTGTGATCATCAAATAACATACACCAAACTCAAAAGGGGAAAATGTAATACATGTCTCGATGAACCAATCAAACATAGAAGAGGATTCCTGAGGAAAAAGGGAGCATACCGAGTCCTCTACATCGATCCCGATGGTCTGAGCATCGACATGGACTCAGAACAGCTGTCGGTGAAGGATGGAGTAGGGGGGACATAGCCGGAGTCCAAAGCAGCCACACTAAAGCATGTGATTCATAGTTGGTACCTCGACAGAGATCAAGAGGCCGACCCTTCATGGTCTGATGGCCAAATACGGCGAGGAGATGGACTCGAAGCAGGAAACATGGGCACGAACAAAGCATGAACAAAGCACCATAGCGGCGTCCCATGGTTGTGGGGGAAGGGTTGACCAAAACCCATCTTTTATAGGGTCATTGGGTGTGGAGGAGAGAGAGGATGGTGAGGGAGAAGAAACCAGGAAGGATAGTGAATAGAGAAGAGAGGAATCAGAGAATGAAACCGGGGAGATAAATCCCCCATCGCTGCATACGATATCAGAAAGGGGAAAGGAAGAAGAGAATCCAGTTGCCGCTGGATGTAAATCTAAGGGTCAGGATTGAACCCGAGAAAACTAAAATAGGAAAGAAAGTGTGACATATCAAATACGATTAAAACTAAAGTGAGATTAATTTAATGTACATATTTTCTCTTTCCTCTTTTAAGGGTTCTATTCTTATCCAAATTAGACCAAACTTGACACACAAGTTAAGTTAAACATGTAGATTCTGAATTTCTAATTAGATATCACTTTTGGCAACTTTAAATGTATTATTTAACATACTCTTTGTTTCTCTTTCCTGATGCATTAATGACACATGGATTATCCAAATTAGGTGAAACTTCATTCACAAATCATAATTAATGTGTTGGATATGAATTTGCCATCAATTTTACATATTAGTGTTGTTTGTATATTTATTTAATATTGTGAAGGTTCTACACACCTTCTCTTTCCTAATTTTACCTTTTTAGCAAACTTTCTCCAAATTACATAAAAATTTACCCAAAGGCTATATTTATTATGTAGATTACGAATCCAATATTATTTTCCTCTTTTAGAGTCAATAATTATTTTATTTTAAATTTTGAAAAAAAATAGATTTTTCTCTTTCTAAAATGAATTAAATTAATTATATTTATGCGAATAATGTGAAACTTGACTCCTAAGGTAATTGGGACCCAAGGAATATGATTTTAAACTTAGATTTTACTTTTGCGATTTCTTTTATGAGATATATCATATGGCCCATTAGTGGCCCATTAGCTTAATTACTTATTCAATTAAGTTCCTTATCATCTTATTATCACCAAATGAATTAGATTACATTATTTAGGCATTAGATTATTAGGATCATTCTAACCTTGTTTGGTCAAACCCAAAAGGTCAAAGTTCTAGGGTAGGGTCCAAGATATGGTATGTTACAACAGTCCACCCCTTAAAAGGATTTCATCATCAAAATCTATAGATCCAAACATCAAAAACTAACTACTCTCCACCCCTTAAAGGGTTCAACCTAATAAGTCAAACTAAACAACTTTTTAAAGCTACCCACATCACTTAGTTATGAAAGTTTTTAGAGATTAATATTTCTCTTGTATCCAACTAAAGTCACCATCTAGGGTTGAGCTTTTAGGTCCTCGTGTCTCTAACCTATCAACCCTACACGAACATCCAAAAGTCATAGGGTAGGTCAAGTACACCTTTATATCAATCCTAGCCACAAAACTAGGGTTAGATTCTACTCAAGTAGAGTTTCATCTTCATTGTGACTTAGTTCGAGAAAACATCGACAAACCTAAGAAAACTTTTTTACGTATAGTAGTATAATGAAAATAATTTTTGGAGATAAGAAACATTATGAGGTGAAAACAAATAGTTGGCCAAAATTCAATGTGAAAACCAAGTCACAACTTTTCCATATTAGGGTCTTCTCGTAACCTAATTTTATCCTCAACAAACCTTATTACATAAAAGATTATCATTGATCACAAATAGGGTGAACATCTCACCTAGAGGCAACTATCTAAGTCAAGGGTTTAACTAGGGAGATAAAACTGAAATAGTCAGATTTCGACTACCATGGGCTCTGATACCTTGCTGTAAAGAAGTGAAACCACTTCTCTACTAAAAATTTGAACAATAAACCTCCAGTCCAAACAGACTCAAAAGGTATATTGGAGTGGGTGTAAAATTTCCAATTATTTATATAATGGTAATCAAAAGACCAAAGTATAGCAGAGGAATAAAAACATTACTATATTCAATTAAACAAAGGGTACAACTTAAACTTACATCACAAGGATCCATGTAGAGGAAATATAAACCACCTCAAGATTTGTCTCCAAGCTTTAACTTCACAATCTAAGTCTGGGTCCACATGTCAAGTCATCTATGTCCTCCACATAGGGTTGGAAGCATACCCCAGTAAAAGAGAAACAATAGTAAACATCAACAAAGGATGGTATGTGCATAATAAAAAGCAAATTGAGCTATATAAGGAAATAAAGGACATTAAATGTAAAGACTTCCCATGTAAGAGATAAGGACTACCCAATCAGGCATAAAAGATAAGAATCATCATAGCATGTTAAAAGAGGATATTTGTCAAATATAAAACAATATGGATTGTGCTATACTGGAGCATAAAGAAGTGAGGGCACACACCTCACAATCCACATCAATAACCTACATGCATGTGAGATAAACATAGCCCTAGAACAATATAAACAAAATTGGCGACCAACCCTCATAAAGTTGAAACCTGATAGAGAAAGGAATACTGCCAATCTTCCAATATATAAAGTTGAGTATGAATTACTTCCACACTCGATTATAGAGGAATGGTATACTGCCACCCTCAAAATAAACAATAGGGGATTACTACCCCAAAACCAATGTAATTACACTACTCCAGTGCTAGTGAATCAACATAGCATATTTAATGTAGAGGCAAGTAGAAAGTATAGTCAAAATATACAATGTTGCCATCACACAATGGACAACACAAACATATAAACATCCACTTCCAAGTGGGCACATATCATTATAAAAGACTAACATGCACCAAGGCACAAGATAAGATATCAAGGAAATATTCAAGTCCATAGCAAGCAAGATCGTTCACAAGAACCATGATAACCAGAGATAAGAGCAATGTGTATAGGCTATTGTCCATAGGACCAAGACAAAAGGCAAAATATAGGTGAATTACTCAATAAAGAATAATAGGGGATAAAAAATACCTCAACTTCAGAGTCAAACAATCCAAAGTCACATCTAGGTCCAAGCCTATGCATCCAAAGCACCTATTAGCACATATATATGGGATTAGGGTTACGTTTCCATTAATTATACAAAACCCTAAAAACTACCTTTTATCATTATGTGAATTAGGTTTCCAAAACCATGCCATATTTTAGTATATGTCATTATGAGTCCAAAACATATTTTATTGTATTTTTCTGACTTATAGATAATTAGTTATGATTTTCAAAAGTTAATTCATTATTAATTATATCTATTGAAAACACCTATTTAAAACATTAGATTCAGGTGACAAAACCAATACCAAAAGAAAGCTTACATTTTTCTAAATCCAATGAGTATTTATTTGTACTTTTTGGCCATACAGATAATTAGTTATGTATTTTGGAAATCCTGACCAATCAAAATTCGAGGAAACGTCAATTAAGCGAGAGAGGGGCCGCCTGAATTGGTCCAGTAATGAACTGCCAAGTCAGGGGTCAAGCCCACATGGCGACAATCAAAGGCAATGATACTTGCACCAAAAAGAAATAAAGCAGGCAGCGAAATTATGAAAGTACACACACACGAGAATCAAAGTATGCAACGAGAGTGAGGGTAAAAAGGTAAAACATTCAGGTGTCATCTACTTTGCAAGAACAAAAGTAAACGAGACTCTACAAGTTCGATTTGAAGTCAGATTCCCACCACCATAGAAGATCCCGCAAAACTAAACCCTCAGTCGATCTCCTGAGATCAAACCAAACTCAATCACCCTAGACTAGAGCTGGATGGTGGCCGGATGCGGGAAAAACCACCTCTACGATCATCAGACAACAGACACCAAACTCAATAGGGGAAAACGTAATACTTGTCTCGATGAACCAATCAAACATAGAAGAGGTTTTGTGAAGAAAAAGGGAGCATACTGAGTCCTCTACATCGATCCCGATGGTCGGGGCATCGACATAGACTCAGAACAGCTGCCGGTGAAGGATGGAGCAGGGGGGACATAGCCGGAGTCCAAAGCTGCCAAACTAAAGCACGTGATTCATAGATGGGACCTTGGAAGATATCAGGAGACCGACCCTTCGTGGTCCAATGGCCAGAGACGGCGAGGAGATGGCCTCGAAGTAGGAAATAGGGGCGCAAATAGAGAATGAACAAAGCACCACAGTGGCGCCCCATGGTTGCGAGGGAAGGGTTGACCGCAACCCATCTTTTATAGGGTCATTGGGTGTGGAGGAGAGAGAGTATGGTGAGGGTGAAGAAACCAAGAAGGAAGGTGAATAGAGAAGAGAGGAATCAGAGAAGGAAATCAGGGAGAGAAACCCCCCATCGCTGCGTGCGAAAACGGAGAAGGGAAAGGAAGAAGATAATCCATTTGCCGCTGGATCTAAATTCCAAGGGTCAGGATTGAACCCGAGAAAACTAAAATAGGAAAGCAAGCGTGACATATCAAACATGATTAAAACTAAAGTGAGATTAATTTAATGTACATATTTTCCCTTTCCTTTTTTAAGGGTTCTATTCATATCCAAATTAGACCAAACTTGACACACAAGTTAAGTTAAACATGTAGATTCCGAATTTATAATTAGATATCACTTTTGGCAACTTTAGATTTATTATTTAACATACTATTTGTTTCTCTTTCCTGATGCATTAATGACACATGGATTATCCAAATTAGGTGAAACTTCATTCACAAATAATAATTAATGTGTTGGATATGAATTTTCTATCAATTTTACATATTAGTGTGGTTTGTACATTTATTTAATATTGTGAAGGTTCTACACACCTTCTCTCTCCTAATTTTACCATTTAAGCAAACTTTCTCCAAATTACATAAAAATTTACCCAAAGGCTATATTTATTATGTAGATTATGAATCTAAGATTATTTTCTTCTTTTGGAGTCAATAATTATTTTATTTGATAATTTGGAAAAAAAATAGATTTTTCTCTTTCTAAAATGTACTAAATTAATTATATTTATGTGAATAATGTGAAACTTGAATCCCAAGTTAATTGGGACCCAAGGAATACGATTTTAAACTTAGATTTTACTTTTGGATTTATTTTATGAGATATATCATATGGCCCATTAGTGGCCCATTAGCTTAATTACTTATTCAATTAAGTTCCTTATCATCTTATTATCACCAAATGAATTAGATTACATTATTCAGGCATTAGATTATTAGGATCATTCTAACCTTGTTTGGTCAAACCCAAAAGGTCAAAGTTCCAGGATAGGGTCCAAGATCTGGTATGTTACACAAACTCTATAACAACTGGCACCTCCTGGATGCCAGGACTCCTCACCTCAGTATCCACTACATGTGCCAAGAACGCCTCACAACCTTGCCTCAACAACTTCTCCACAACCATTGTTGATACTAGACACGTTCAGAGAATCTTCCAATATCCTTGGAAGATCCACTTGTTATCACCACTTACAAACTTTTCCAGCTTGGAACCACAATCCAAGACCACTCTATACTTCTACAAGGTGTCCATTCCAAGTATTGCATCAAATCCATGCATATCAAGTGGTATGAGATCCAGTTGAATGTTGCTCCCATAAAAAAAGGACACAAGAAGTACATACCATCCACAACACTATAGAACCAACTAACAGGGACTCTAACAACAAACTATCTATCCTATGACTAACAGGAAAAAGACAACTATCAATCACTTCACGAGTGATAAAAGAGTGCATTGCACCCAGGTCGACCAAAAGAGATATGAAGCAAGAAGAAGACAAATCATAATGAAATAACTCCATCTGACTTGTCACCACTCGTGGGGTGACCACCGCCTCCGGTGGAAAACTTCTCATCAAGATATCCTGACCTTTGGATACGATTGACATACTAGAAACTCAAATGGACGGAAAAAATATGGTCCTTTTTGAGATATACTACAAGAGTAGCACAAAATAACACATTCCAACTATATGTGCTGAATTCTATAAATCCTATGATGATTTCTTTGAACAATTTGTAGATGCATGGATGAAAAAGTATTTTTCAAGTTGGCTTAGTCTACAGAAAAAAAAATGTTGACATATGTATGTATTCTCTACCAGGAGCCATATATTTTATAGATATTGCAAATCCATTAGAACCTTCGCTACAAATGACAAAGTTGGAGAAAAATTCATATCTTGAAATTTCCATAGGAAGACAAATTTCTTCATGTTTTATACTTATCGAAGGGAAGTGTTAATCAAAAGTGGTCTATTTAAGATTCCAAATGACAAGTTAGTCTTTTATGTGGAATTATTTTAAGAAAGAGTGTCAATCTTGACTGATCAATAATTCCTATATGAGAGAAATGATTATTAGTTCAGTAAACCATAGAATGGCCTAAAATCAGTATCGTATGTGCTTTCTAGAATTGCTAAAGTTTTTGTATTGGAATGGCAACAATAGATATATCAAGTCTAGATGTTGTAAAAACATGTTAATGGTAGATATGTAAGAGATGATGCAGATCATATAATATTATTAATTTACCACCTCAGTAGAAGTTACTAGAATGACAAAATGACTTTTGATTATGAAAAGTAAGAAAGAGGGCAACAAGAAAGTAAAGATTAATGTAGATGGAAGATGTGATGATATCCCACTAGGAAATTCAAATGTGACTGGGGATGTTGTAATGGATCAGGTACAATTTAGCACATATAGAGGAAGTGGTAGTAGATTGGTTGATTCACATGTTTCTGGTTGTGGCCTATTAGTTGCATATAACTAGTTAAAACCTTATTGTACCACTTGTAAAAATCACTACAAGCATCAATGTTAAGAAGATGGTTTAGGTGGTTGTTTCTTCTTGGAATGCCTAGTCACCCAAGGAAGGATTTCCCATATATGTTCTTTTTTAAACCAAGATTGAGTCACAAGAGTTGATGTGATACTTCTCCCTCTTCCTAAACTTTGGGGATCAGATTCTTTAAGTGGGATTTGTAAAACCTTATTTCATGTATATATCCCTAAATCTTTTTGTTTGCTTTTGTTGTAATTTTTATATAGATGATTGAATTTAATTTTGTTCTAACTAATGATCTTGATAATGTGTGTGCATTAATGTTTAATTAATAAATGATGTTTAAATAAAACTCAATGCGAAATGAAATCTAATCAAAACTTGAGTTTGTAATAGGCCTAAGATTGGTGAACCCTATTACGTGTTAGGGTTTTGATTAATGAAGGGTTGAAACCCTAATATCATAAATATAACTATGATCAATGTATTATGTCATGGGAGACTAAGGATAAGTGTTTATAAGTGTGCTTAGGATTACTAAACCACTAAATTGGTTAGAAATGCTTTTGATTGGGTTTTTACACATTAGATAAATGGGTGAACATATCATAAGAGTGTTGGTGTAGCTTTCTTGAAATGGGAGGTAAAATCATTTGATTTAATGAAGATGAAAGTGTGCTGGTAATTGTATAGTAAGTCAATCTAGCCTTCAGTAAGTTGGTTGTCTTTACAATGTGTAGAGGTCCTTTTCAAGTTAATGATCGATTGGCTTGGACAATATGGAGAAGTTTTGATTGGCTTTTGAGAACTTAATTCAACCTCTCAAGTAGTTAGTTGACTTCTCATATTTTATGTTAGAAGTTTGAGATATGGGATTTTGGTTGTTTTGGTTTAATATATATTAGAGTTCTCTCATTTCTTAGTTGATCTAAATTGTATAAAAACATGAGTATGTCCTATAGAATCATAAGAGTGGTTCTTCCAGGCTGACTAGGGTTTTGACATCAAATCCTTCTTTCGTAAAGATCTATATGTGATGTAGAGGTGGAACTAAAGTGAAAATAGTTAGTATTCCCTTCTTTATTCCTATCCTCTTAGTTTTCTTCCTCCTTCTTGAGAAGATGACCTCCTTCCCTATGGAATCATGTTTGACTAGGATTTCTTCCCTTTCTTTCATTTTGTGCTTTCTTCTTTTTGCATATGCTTGAAGAGAGGTTGTGAATGAGCTATTGATGGTTACTTAAGGTTGGTATCTTCTTAATCATAAAGAGGACCCAACTAGAAAGGTGTAGGTGAGTGGATACTTATCTCTTAAATGATTGTGTACAAATGGGATAGGAAATGGGTATAACTAAATACTCACTAATTTATGAATTATAGATGATAATTATTGTGGCATGTTTAATGTAATGTGTTTAGGAAATTACTATTAAAACTCAGATCTAATATCAACAAGATATGCACTCTTTTTTGTAACATAATTAAATATAAAAAATATTCATGCTTATGATAATTGATATGGGATTTTCATTATATGTGAAATCTTAATTGATGAGTGTGATGAAAGTGATAGTCGTACTCCCTATATGTGTTAAATAAAATAAAATAGATTCCTACAATAATAATTTCATGAGTATGACAATTGTTATGAGTGTCAAAATATGTAAAATTC
Source organism: Alisma plantago-aquatica (assembly GCA_963693085.1). Classification (NCBI taxonomy): domain Eukaryota; kingdom Viridiplantae; phylum Streptophyta; class Magnoliopsida; order Alismatales; family Alismataceae; genus Alisma; species Alisma plantago-aquatica. Next base: position 937,979,065 of record OY856409.1, read on the forward strand.
ATCGTCTATATACATTTCCTTGAAAATTGATAATGCCCCACCATCCAAAAGTTTCTTCTATGAATTTTAGTGATGAATCTTTATATGGAACTCAAATTGGTATTATATGTTATTCATGATATTACAATTTGATTTTGACGATGATGCATGTTTTCCTTATTTATTGATGATGTGATTGATTGTATAAATGATGTGTGCATATGTATAACTTAAACATGTGAGTGCCTTCAAATATAATAATGTTCCTTGAATACCTAAATGGAACTAAGGGAATGTGATAATATAAATAGAAGGGAATGAGAATGAATACTGAAAATGATGACCTTATACGTAAAGTGATATGCTATCCTTCAAAATGCTCCTTATAAATCATGCTTAATACATTACATTAGCTCATACTTTAAACGATCATAGAGTGATACTAATACCTAACATGAGTTGGTTAAGAAGAGAACACTAAATATAGAGAGTAATGATATGAAAATGATGATTGTAGTAACTATAAAATTAGAGTATGTTATGAAAATGGAACCTTAATCCTAGGAAATTTTATTCAAGGTGCTTATGTGATATCTCTAAGTATATGTGGATTATGAACCAATGTTGTCAGGAGATATTCCCAGATCGTTGGTGTAACTCTCTACCACATGAAGAAGTGAGTTGGTCATTAGCCACACACTTCACCCTCATGGTATGTCTATAAGGAGTGGTCCCAACAATGGGACCATACATATATCTATTCTAAAAAATAAGCAAACCAACTCCAACATTCATCTACATTAAATAGAGGAGAACAATGTATATAGTTCTCAAAATTGTACAGAACCTAGAGAACATAATGTTAGCAGCTGAAACAAACTAAGATATTAAAAACTTTTAACAATGTTCAACAACTTGGTCCATGATGGACATAGAGGAAAGCTTAAAGAAAATATTAAAACTAGATATACTAACTATAGAGGGAAACCTAGGCATCTCAGAATCTCTTATAAAAGGTCTAGTACAACATTGGACCCTCCAAACCTTGTTCATCAAAACCTTGCTTCTCAAGCAACTGGTAGGTTTCTCAGACTCTAGGTGTAAGGGGAACAACACCCATATAAGAGGAATATAAGAGGTATGTTACAGAAACTACTAAATATGTGCATAACTATAACAATTGGTCATTATGGGGTATATAAGAACAACAAAAGGGTTTCCCCATATAATAGGGGGTTGTAAACTTATAGGTAATTCCAATAAAAGATCAATAAGAGAACAATGCATACTTTATGTTTGTTCAATATTTGCGATCAAGAATCTTCATGTAAAATCATTCATAGTTTCACAATAAAGAAATAGTTTTAGATAAAGGTATAAAGTAGACTAAAGATAGATATTTTAGGTTCAAGAAACCACAAGATCATTTGATAGGTTGGGTGGAATACACACATCTTGGGTGACATACACACACTCTTTTTTATAAAGCAGGTGGAAAGGAATATGCTTATCAGAATAGCATGTTTGATGGATATGATTATGCATAAGCATCTATCCTAGACAACTTATTATAAACATCAACTTACTTAATAGAGTAGAAACATATATTGAATAGTTATTACTAACATTCTAGTATTTGAATAGAAATGTAGGAGGGGTCATTGAACCATTAAAAAGAATAATTCATGAATCATAGAAACTCAGATGGTTGCAACTCAGGTTACTTGGTGTTTGAATTCAGATAGAAAAATAACTAATATACAAGAAATTCCTCCTACAAATATCTCGGGATATAGTCATATGAATGCGCAAACAAAATAGAACAGTTGCACAAACCTCAAACAAAGACCTAAATGTCCAAAAATAATTTTATGTTCATGATTCAATGCCATTTAGTCATCTTAACACAATATATATGCATTGAATTAGATTTTTTAACTAACAATAAAATCGACTATATTGTAAACATGGATATATACTGTGAATATATATCAACAAATTGAGGTAATTTTTGTAATTTGAAAAAAATATATAAGTGGAATTTTCTAATAAACTAATAATTAGTTTTCATTTTTTATAAGAAAAATCCATTTTTATTTATTTAATAGAATACTAATTGCTAAAATATAGATTTGCCCCAACATTCATTATTAAGCGACTAAGTATGGCAGGGTAGGTGCAATAAAAGATTGAGATTCACACAGTCATGCAAAATCAAACAAGTGGAAAGGATGACTATACCCTTGAGGTGTGATGGAAAAACACCTAAGTTCACGGGGAAAAAGAGGTAAACTATAGTGGGATTGTCTCCCATCTCACACGTGACTGCAGCTAGACAGGAGCTTGCCTCCAAGATCAAGTCCTCCAGTCTTGCATCTTTGTGAGTAGGAGATGATCAAATCATCTTTGTGGGACCAAGACGGACCAATCGAGCCATTTCTTGGGCCTAGAGATTGTTGGGTTTATAAGAACACTACTCTAGTGAGGGTACAAAAAACAAAATTAGGGAAACCAATTTGATAAAAGGTGAGAGAACTTGGAGCACGAAATTGAAGAATGAGGTAAGAGGAATATTTCCATGAAGGGAATTGGGTGAAGGCGATGTGTTGTACCATGGAGAAAAAATGTTAGCTAGAGCTGAAGATCAAGACCAATGACTCAAAATAATGAGATCTAGGAGCATTGTGAGGGAAAATGTAAAGGAGTGTACAACAAAGGTTTTTAGAATATTAGGATGCAGTGGGTAGTAGATTTTAGCATGATATCAAGGATCTAAAAAAGAAGCAACAACAAATAGTTAGGCTTGGTGTTAGTAATTTCTAAACTAACCAATGTTTGACAGGAGTCAAAGGCTCAAGACAAATGAAAGAGGAAGAGGAAATCAAAGGTGAAAGAAACACTCAAAATCATTGACTAATGAGTAAGAATTTGAGGGAAAATAATGCATATATTGTGTAATATTTAATCACCGGGAGAACAGAGGAAAAATATGATGTGACAGTTGTGCGACATACTAGGCATGTAATGAGGGTTTTTGGATCACACGACACCACACTTCTAGGTTGTGTGAAAAAAAATCTAAGGGTATATAGTGTGACAATTATTGGCTAATTAATCCTAGGTATACCATATGCTTCCTTTGTTAATTTTAATATGAGCAATATTTAGCATTGATTTAACCTGAAAAGTTCTAGTTAGCCTAATTAGATACAACCAATCCAATGTAACATTTATTTTATATTTTCAAAACATTGATGCTATATTTCATTACTTGTATATTTTTCTCTCACTTAATGCATTTCCTCTTCACAATTAATCAATTTTGACACAATATTACTTATTATCTTGAAATCTTTAATTTTCTATTCTGAGGAAGATTTTAGAGATGTAAACCTATGATTTGATTATTTATATATCAGGTCCTACTATTTTATTTCATTGTGGTTATTTTAACTTTACACTTCCCTAGGTACAAGATATTTGTGAAACATGCTTCTGTTTGATTTCAACTAATCCTAATGTATTTTAAATTAGTATAAAAGGACAATTTATTATCTTAATGAAAAAGGAATAAGAAAAGGAAAGGGAAAATTGGGTACCTTTATTCAGGCATGTTACAACTCACCAACCTTTAGAAAAGATTTTGTCCTTGAAATCTCAACCAATAGGGACATGTGAGTTGTAACATATCATCTTTGAGCTTACATGGGGTTTCTTCTGGTTTGTGAGACTTCCATAGGACCTTCACCAACTTTCCATCATCATTCTTTAATATTTTCACTTTATAATTCAAAATATTTACTAGATATTCTTTATAAGATAAATCCTTTCATAACTCCAATGTCTTTATATATATATCATATGATAGGAGGCATTCACATACTTCTTTAGAAGTGACACATGGAGCACATCGTGAATCTCATCATAGTTGGGAGGAAGATATAGAAAATACAAAAACTCCCAACACTATCCAAGATTTCAAATTAGCCATAAATATGGAGGTTATCTTGCCTTTTACCTTGAACCTGGCAATGTCGTGGATTGATTTTATTTAGGAACTCATAAATCTCTGACCACAAAGTTCACATATGGTATTTTCTTGTCACCATACATCTTTTGTCGATCCTGGGAACACTTCATGTGTTTGTTAAGCAAGAATACTTTGTCATCCATCATATGCATATTATAATTATTCACTAGAGTACAGTTGGTATGTATGGCCTGAGAGCCAATCATGGGATGATTGGTGGGATACATTAAGATTTATTTGATAAACATCAAATGCAAGCTTCCAATTCTTTCTGGTTCAGTCATATGAGTAGTGATAGAATAGATTGAATGTCTAGTGAATGACAATACTCAATGACGTATGCCTTCATATTGAGGACCCGAACGATGAGATCATACAGATGCTAAGGGTTTGTACATTCTTGTTGTGTCCCTAGTCGGATGCCATTGTGGAAGGTAGATAGACAACAATGACACACAAGACTAGATTGTGGTGTTGGTTGATGACGGAATCTCATTAGTCATGATATAGAGATATCAAACCAAACACAAAGGTACTTGTTAGAGAACAAGTGTACCAGACAGACCCACCGTGAGTTTGACACATGGAACCATGACATGGTAGTCACAGTCAGTACTCACAGTGATGGTGGTGAGTGTGATTCTTTGACCTGAAATCACTACACTCAACACATGTCGTTGGGCACACTTTGACATCATCAAATGCAGTCCTGAAACATGGGTTGTTATAAAGGTGATGATTGGGTGGCTTTGACACATGGGGCTTTTGAGGGGTGAGTGATAGATATGGGATTTGTCCCTCATGAGGGAGTTTGATATCCAAGGCCACTTTATGAGTAGGATTGAAATAGGCGTGTGCACACATGTGTGAATCAGTATGTGCTATTGATGTCATACATATCTCTTCCAATCTACTCTGAGATCAAGAAAGTGAACGAACGCTGATAGGATGATTGTTCCATGCGTCGAGTTCATTTGGGATATTAGTGACAAAGGAATTATACATTCGCTGTAACACCATTCACGGATTGTAGGATTGAAAGTTGTTCTCCAACTTTCTACTTTCACTTGGGTTGAACTGATGTGTGACTAGGCACCGCTCTTTGCTTATGAAGTCATAAATTGTATGGACTTTCACTGCCAACGTGAAAAAGGACCTGCAGGGTCACACACATAGGATTTAACCTGGAAGAAGAGTTTTGTCCACAAATAATGTTTAGATTGATTGCTAAAGGAGTTTAGTAGTTCAATTAAACACTCAATCAATTGATAGCTTAGTATCATAATGTTCAAGGTGTTGGACTAATTGATTAGAGTATTAGATTGATTGAAACCACAATTGACTGATTCTGCACAATCTACACTCCCAACCGATCGGATCATGTGATGAACTAATCGGCTCAGCTTGGTGAACCGGTCGGCTCAGGTTGTGAGTCGATCGGCTCATGGTCAGGGTGAAATGATTGCTTCAAGTATTGAAATGATCGGTTCAACTGATGCAACCGAGCAAGTTGGGAAAGTAGGATTGGTGAGAATTTTCCTTTCGTTTCACTTGCGCAATTTGATTGGAACAAGGATTGGTATTTGATACCAATTAGAAACAAAAGAAGGAAAGTCAATCAGAAACTGATCAGGACCATGAACCGACCGGTTTAGAAATGAACCAACCATTTCATGGGTCCCAACCGATCGGTTGAGGTGTCAACCGACCGGCTCAGGTCCCCAACCGATCATTTCAAAAATGAAACGATCGGTTCAGGTTGCGAGTTGGTTGTTTTTGTGGAAAATCTCGAACCCTTCTACTCCTGCTTTTAGTCCCGCATTGCCCGGGATAGAGAACCCTGTCCCATGACCCTCCTATATATATAGGGGTATTGGGGGCTTCTCAAAGTACAACCCAGTGCAACTAGTTGCTCTGTGAAGTTGTCGTTCTCTCTGGTTTTGGTAACCGAGAGAGAGCCCGAGCAAGTGCTACCCCATAACGGAGGCACAACAAGGGAAAGACAACTACATAAAGCAATTGGTGACAGGAGAGTGTGTTGGCGACTAGTACACTGATAGGAGGGTGCGACTCCTTCCAATTCCTTGTGGGACAAGGAGATTGGAGTTCCAGGTGGTCCGTGTGGATTACTTCATAGGCGGGAGGTTTCTGCTGCTCGGAGGACAACTGTCAATCCCGACAGTCCCGGTGAGACCAGGAGTCTCCAGTCCCGGTGCGACCAAGAGCTGCACAGACACCGTCCAAGACCGGAGGTGAAGACCGCACAAGGCGTGAGGTATTGTCACCGAGAAAGCCTCAGAACAAGGTATGATTCCACAAACCATCCTTTCCTATTGTATAGACGTTGACATGTTTCCTTGTTATGGGTTTGGGGAGGAGAAAATTTTTGTTTCCGCTGCCTTCTCTGCCTCCCCTAAAACCCAACAGTGGTATCAGAGCCACGTCAACTGCTCTATACTTTAGGGATTATCGATATGATCAATTTTGGTTTGTCACCTTTATTTATTGCATACGATGCAAATAAAATTGGCTTTATGCATGTCCAATCCTAAATCCACAAATCCCAAATTACATATATGATATGTATTATTAATGCACTCGATACGTGTCGCCCTTAAACGAGTTTTGTGGTGGATGTATAGTGTGGTTATGGCCAATAAACCCTATCTGTGTATGGTTGTATGTGGTTGCTTGCATCTCGGTCTGCGCAGCGATTTCCTTTCTCCTATTCCTGATGTAACTCGAAATAATTCAAGATTTATCTCCTACCTTTGCTCCCCTTGAATGTAACTCGAGGTTTCTCTTTTACAATGTAAAATAGGATAGAATTTTATTTCCTGTTATGTCAAAGAACGGAGGACATCCTGACGACAGCTAAGATGATCGGTTCAAGGTGTGAACCGATCGGTTGATGTTTGAGACAATCAGTTCAAGGGATGAACCGATCGGTTGATGACCGATTCGAGGAGCGAGACGAGCGGGTGGAGACCATGAGGAGATGCACGATGACCAGGCAAACCGATCGGTTGGAGGAGCCAACCGATCGGCTGGTGGCACCCAGCCAACCAGTCTGATGGCGAGCCGATCATTCATGTGATGAGTTGATCAAACCCTGAAAGGCAAAGCACAGAGTTCATCTCATACAAGTTGCATGTGATGTAGACCTAGATGATCGTGATTCCTCCTGGCTCGAGGAATCACATTAGGATGGCCATAATCATCGCTTTTATCATTTTGCATGTTTTCTGTGGGATATAGTATGTATATGATACGTACTATATATTGTGGTGATTGGATATGTATATGTATATAAAACCAAATCCCTCATTAAAATATTAAGTCTTGTATGCCTTCCATTAGCGACACACATGAAAAACTCGATCGACCAAGCGTAGGTTACGCCAAAGCGTGGTGCGCCGTCTATCTTGTGGAAGTGTGAAGGGTAGACATGTAGGTTCTGCCAAAGAAGGGTGCATGTTTACCGTGTCGGCTTTTAGGTTAGACTTAACTGGTGATTCTTAGAGCGTCTAAGCCTAGAGACAAGGAATGTTCATGGCAATGTGTTGCACATGTTCATTCATCAAGAGTTGCATATGATGCAATTGGCATGATGGCCTACCTAAATAGTCAAGATTGTGGGCGATCAGCCAAAGTTGACTCATGACTTGATGAAATATGGATCTTGCCCAGTAGAAGGTTTTACACTGCAATCTTCCGAATTGATGGCGAGGGCTATCAATTTGAACTAAAATAGTGGGAGCGATAATTAATTAAAGGCCTAATTATATCGTCAACTTTTCAAATCAATCAAATAAGTCAAAAGGAGTTTTGGACTAAAATTGCATATTTCCTTCTGTACAATAAATGGTTAATAAACAATAATCACTTTATTTGCGATCGGTCCTTGAGACCAACAAATTAAATGGGAATAATTCCACGATTGGTTAGGATGATGAGAAGTGTTCTCAATCAAAGAGCAAAAGCTCTAAGTCCTAGTTATACCAGAACCATATGAACTCGATCCCACCACATCAATGGCTGAAAGTATGCTTATGGAAGTATACCGAGGATGAAATTGATGAGGAGTGCTTGATGTTGTGTTCTCTGAACTATGAGTTGCAGAGACAACATGAGACATATGATGTCTCCAAGACACTGTCCTAGTATATCATGACAAAAGGAGATCCAGTAAGGTATTCACACACTCAATGTGATTGGGTATGTGGAAAGACCTGACTAAGAAGGATTCCCTCTGAGCCAAGAATTGGCTATTGGTATGATACTGCAAATGTTGCGAGAATCATACAGTTCGTGATAAACTACAACATGAACAACTTTGACAAGCATTGACAAAGTTGTTGGACATGTTGAGGATAGTAGAGGCAAAGATGAAGAAAGACAAACCATAATCTTTGATGTGATCAAAGAAAAGGTAATTCTTAAGGGCAAGGACAAGGGCAAAGCAAAGAAGTGTTCTGATACTAGCCAGCAATCCAAACTGTCTTCAACCTCAAGGCACATGGGGAAAGGGTATATGAGGGATTGCCCTCTATATCTGGAAGAACAAAAGAAGATGAAGGAGGGGATGGAGATCTCCACCTAAGGTATCATGAAATGAACCGCTTCTTTATCTGAGGTATATGATACCAAGATATGGATATGTCATATATGATATGCAATATCCGCAAAGAAGTGATGGACTTTGTGAAAGGACCAAGAAAGAAGTACCCATCATTGGAGCAAGTGTTGCTGCCATAGATAGGAGTATCTTTCAGTTTATTTCAGCATAAAGGGCATGAAATAGAGTTGAGAACTGCTATTTCATATATTTTCCAATAGATAGAAGCACTTTATTTTTGCATATTGTATGACAATGATGGCAATCAATAAAGAGATGTTTCAATTTCTAAAGATATGATCTTTGTGGCAATGACTTGTTTATCTTGTGGTATTTGATATGCATAAGATAAAATGATACCTAAAAGTTATAGATATCTCAAACAATCAAATTAGCATCAATCATGAGAAATTCATTTCTAGTTTCCATGTGATGGATAAATCTAGACTCTTTTGGTTAGAGAACCAGTAAGAGACATGAATATCTTGGACATGATTAATCAATCTTCACTAATGGTAGTGGGAGAATGATTATCCTATTAGGTATGATACATGTGATGTATTTACATACCTATTGGAAGAAATGCTAATACTTCAAATGGTGTTTAGAGAAATACCAATATGAATATCTTGAAGTGTTCAAGATTATCACAGATGAAGTACAAATTTGGTAAAGTGTTAATTCTTGATGAGATCAATGAATGAAATACTTGGACCAAATGTTTGAGATCCTTATGAGTGATTATGATAGTGTATCATAGTGAACTCATGATTAAGACATGGTGATGTCTAAATCAAGAAGGAATCATACTCTAAAGAGTTAGAGAATGATTATCGAATAATTGAATTCTTCTTAATAAAAGAATACCCCACACTAATAAAGGACATTGAGAATCACAAGGAGTTGTGAGTTCTTATATCCTTGACAGATACACCTTAATTATCTATGTGATGAGTTGTTCATGTGATGAGTCAACTATCTAGATGAATATGAGGAACCGAATTTTGAGTTATGGTTTATGACCATTACACCCTAAATGACATCCATGTGAACCATAAGGTATGACCTTGATGGTAGCACCCATTGGATGAAATCCATAAGTGAAATGAATCTTAAGTGTTAAGACACATGGATAACATTTTGAGAAGGATGATGCTTGTTGATTGCAACTTAATGACTAAGACATTTGGCATGTGGATACTAAAACCACATTCCTATGAGGAATAAAACAAGGATGTGTACGTGACACAACCTATACGGTTTATGAATCCAATAATGTAAATGAAGTCTATAAGTTACAATGGACTAATCAATATGATTGATTGAGTACAAGAAACTCAGAATTGGATCTTTACTTTGATGATATAGTCAAAGGGTTTGACTGATATGTTAAAGATAAAGAAGGGATCTGTGATTTAGTGGGAGCGTATTCACATTCCACATGTTGATGTGAAATGGAAATGTTCTAGAATGGAAATCCAAAAGTGGAAATTATCTTTAAGGAAGATAGAGATGTTTCCTATGTGATAGGAATAGAGATCTATAGAGATAGTTCTCGAAAACCTCTTGACCTGAAAAGAGAAAGCATACATTGGCAATCTGTACTGAAGGGCTCAGTGTGCATAGATTTAGTGGGAGAAAACTTTCCATATTACATGGAGTTACTATCCCAAGGCCAAGTGTCCAATTCTTATGAAGAATGGGAACACTAAGAATAGATATGGATCTATCATGTATGTAATCATCCCATTATCTTGCATGTATCGACATGGCAAGAACAAAATGCATTCATCATCTTGTATGTATGACATGGAAATATGATGTGCTCATCTTGATAAATCGTATGTGGGACATGACGAGTGGATGACTGTCTGCTTCTAGTAAGGGTTACTAGAATACCATGAGAACTTGATAAGTACCTGAGAAGTACTAGTTCTATGGAGATAAGGAAGAGTTCAATGTAAAGAGTTACATTGATGCGAACTTCTGAAAGGACAGAAAATTAATTGCAAAATATATATAGGATATATAAAAGTGAAAGCTTGTTGATAATTGGAAGTGTTCCAATAAAACCATTTAAAAGGAAATGCCGAGTATCTATGTGTTAGAGAACAACAGTGGATACTATATGGATCTGGAAGTTCATGAGATGAACTTATAGATATTCCAGTCATTGATGACAAGTATGGAATCCTTGATCATGCAATGTGGCTAAAGGTTAGCAAAGGAATACTGGATTGCATATTACGGCAACTTCATCTCATACGTGTGACGTACAGTGAAGAGATGTGAGACATGCAATTAATACTGACTTTGGCAAGGTATTGTCATACCTCACTATATTGGCACAAGAGCACAGTAACATGTGGGACATGTTTGAAGATCACTATGAATATGATTCAAGGGTGATTCGCTCGCAGTGCAAGTGGGAGTCTGTTGGTATGTATGCCCTGAGAGCCAATCATGGGATGATTGGCGGGATACATTAAGATTGATTTGATAAACATCAAAGGCAAGCTTCCAATTCTTTCTGGTTTAGTCATATGAGATAGTGATAGAACAGGTTGAATGTCTAGAGAATGATAGTACTCAATGACGTATGCCTTCAGATTGAGGACCTGAACAATGAGATCATATGGATGCTAAGAGTTTGTACATTCTTATTGTGTCCCTAGTCGGATGTCATTGTGGAAGGTAGATAGACAACAATGACACACAAGACTAGATTGTGGTGTTGGTTGATGATAGAATCCCATTAGTCATGATATAGAGATATCAAACCAAACACATAGGTACTTGTTAGAGAACATGTGTACCGGACAGACCCACCGTGAGTTTGACACATGGAACCATGACATGGTAGTCACAGTCAGTACTCACAGTGATGGTGGTGACTGTGATTCTTTGACCTGAAATCACTACACTCAACACATGTCATTGGGCACACTTTGACATCATCAAACGTAGTCCTGAAACATGGGTTGTTATAAAGGTGATGATTGGGTGGCTTTGACACATGGGGCTTTTGAGGGGTGAGTGATAGATATGGGATTTGTCCCTCCTGAGGGAGTTTGATATCCAAGGCCACTTGATGAGTAGGATTGAAATAGGTGTGCGCACGCATGTGTGAATCAATATGTGATATTGATGTCATACATATCTCTTCCAATCTACTCTGAGATCAAGAAAGTGAATGAACGTTGACATGATGATTGTTCCATGCCTCGAGTTCATTCGGGATATTAGTGACAAAGGAATTATACATTCGTTGTAACACCATTCACGGATTGTAGGATTGAAAGTTGTTCTCCAACTTTCTACTTTCACTTGGGTAGAAGTGATGTGTGACTAGGCACCGCTCTTTGCTTGTGAAGTCATAAATGTTATGGACTTTCACTGCCAACGTGAAAAAGGACCTGCAGGGTCACATACGTAGGATTTAACCTGGAAGAGGAGTTTTGTTCACAAACAATCTTTAGATTGATTGCTAAAGGAGTTTAATAGTTCAATTAAACACTCAATCAATTGATAGCTCAATATCATAATGTTCAAGGTGTTGGACTGATTGATTAGAGTATCAGATTGATTGAAACCGCAATTGACTGATTCTGCACAATCTCCACTCCCAACCGATCAGCTCATGTGATGAACTGATCGACTCAACTTGGTGAACCGGTCGGCTCAGGTTGTGAGTCTATTGGCTCATGGTCAGGGTGAAACAATTGCTTCAAGTGTTGAAACGATCGGTTCAACTGATGCAACTGAGCAAGTTGGGAAAGTAGGATTGGTAAGAATTTTCCTTTCATTTCACTTACCCAATTTGATTGGAACAAGGATTGGTATTTGATACCAATTAGAAACAAAAGAAGGAAAGTCAATCGGGAACTGATCAGGACCACGAACTGACAGGTTCAGAAATGAACCAACCGTTTCATGGGTCCCAACTGATCGATTGAGGTGTCAACCGACCGGCTTAAGTCCCCAACCGACCGTTTCAGAAATGAAACGATCGGTTCAGGTTGCGAGTTGGTTGTTTTTGTGGAAAATCTCAAACCCTTCTACTCCTGCTTTTAGTCTCGCATTGCCCGGGATAGAGAACCCTATCCCATGACCCTCCTATATATAGGGGTATTGGGGGCTTCTCAAAGTACAACTCAGTGCAACCAGTTGCTCTGTGAAGTTGTAGTTATCTCTAGTTTTGGTAACCGAGAGAGAGCCCGAGCAAGTGCTACCCGATAAGGGAGACACATCAAGGGAAAGAGAACTACAGAAAGCAATTGGTGGCAGGAGAGTGTGTTGACGACTAGTACGCTGACAGGAGGGTGTGACTCCTTCCAATTCCTTGTGGGACAAGGAGATTGGAGTTCCAGGTGGTATGTGTGGACTACTTTAGAGGCGGGAGGTTTCTACCGCTCAGAGGACAACTGTCAATCCCGACAGTCCCGGTGAGACCAGGAGTCGTCAGTCCCGGTGCGACCAGGAGCTGCACAGACACCGTCCAAGACAGGAGGTGAAGACTACGCAAGGCGCGAGGTATTGTCTCCGAGCAAGCCTCGGGACAAGGTATGATTCCACAAACCATCCTTTCCTATTTTATAGACGTTGACGCATTTCCTTGTTATGGGTTTGGGGAGGAGAACATTTTTGTTTCCGCTGCCTTCTCTGCCTCCCCTAAAACCCAACAAGTACTTTCTCTCAACTCATCCTTGTAGAGTGGGGAGCAACAAGGTTGACCACATCGTGCTTTACAAGGTGTCACACCAATGCTAGCTCGGTACCCATTGTTATAAGCAAGCTCCCACACATGCTTGAAGTGAATCCTCTATAATATGTATTGTTTGTATTAGTGTCCATCAGTATGTGGGTGATAATTTGTGGTAAATCATAGGTTATAGTCCATCTCATCATGGATATCATTTCATAAGTGAGTTGTGAACTTTTGATCTCAGTCTGGGAGTACTTCCTTAGGCAGTCCGTGTAGCATAACAAAATATTATACATACAATAGTGACATGTCAAAAACTTTGTAGGTTCTCTTGAAGGGTAAAAAGTTGGTATAATTGGTAGGGCAATAAAAGAAGACTTGTATCACATCACATTTACTATTTCATCTTGGAAAACATGTCATAAAATCCATAATGATATTCTCCTACTTCCGCTCCAGTTTCTTAAGTGGATGGAGAAGACCACGAGGTTGTGGATGGTCAATTTTCACTTGCTTGCATGTGAGGCACTTCTCCATGAATTTAGCTAATATTTATTCATGCTTTTCCACTAGAAACTCCAATGTTTGTAGTAACCTGATGAATGATGTACTTTGACCCATGGGATTCACTCACAACTCTTTTCATTAGATCTTTAACAATTGGAATCCATACACTATGTCAAAAATGTATAGCAACATCAAATCCAATAAAAAACTTTGATTGGGGTATCTCAACTAGTATCTTGATTTCTTGTAGGTCAGAACTGGCTAGCTAAGAGGAAATGGCTTAGAAATGAGGAAGGAGTGGTATACAAACTAGCCATGTGTACTGTCAACTTCTAAACCGTAGTATCATAAAATATCTCTAGAAACTCATGTGTCCAACCCCAGTCAAGTTACAAACTACTTCGAAAGAAACATCGAATAGATACACACACAATGTATTTTTCCTTCCCAAAGCATTAGAGACAACATTGGATTAGTTGGGATGGTGTGGTATGTTGAATTCATAATCTTTGAGATAATATACACATTTTTTTACCTGTTCAAATGTTTTCATGTCATCAGGTATCACAAATTTGATGAATTGAGAAGGCTTCAAATTATACTCCACACAAGTAGTGACTCTATTTTTAGATCATGAACTATGGAATCTGTCTCAAATCATAGATAGATTTGTTCTCTTTGTATGGTTTCCACTAGCACGAGGCCTAAGAATTCACTTGTCTTTATTGCATAAGGTTGCATCCCAACCCTACTTTAGATGCACTAGTAAAGGTAACATAGTGTCTACCCTCAATGGGTAGGGCTACCATAGTTGCTAAATTTGGGAATTTCTTCTATTGATAGAATAATTTCTCACATTCAATGGTCCATATGAACTTTTTGTCTTTGTGTGTCAACTTTTTCATTATAAGATCCAATTCTAAGAAAATCTAAACAAATCTGTTATAGTAAGCATAAAGTATTAAAATAATATTTATCTTGATAGGGTACTTTGGGGATTGCACAATTGTCACTAATTCAATCTTCACTGAATCATCAATAATATGTCCCATTGAGATCACATGACCCAGAAACATGAGGTCATTCATCTAGAACTTACACTTGTAAAATTTTAGATATAAATAATGTTATCATACATATTGAAAAACAATGCATAGGTGTATACAACGGATGATCCACTAAATCAAATTTTGTAAGTATGTCACCAATGAATACAAACACAAATTTGTAAAAATAGGCACGAACAACCCAATTCATCAGATCCATGAAGGCAGTCGGGGCATTAGTCAGATCAAAAGGCATAACTAGAAACTCATAGTGCACAAAGTGGGTGCAAAGGTTTATCTTTGGTATGTCCTCATCTTTCACCCACATATGGTAATATCCACTACAATATCCATCTTTGAAAATATAGTGGTAGCTTTCAATTGATCAATCAAATCATTGATGTGTAGTATAGGGAAACCATTTCATATGGTTACTTGATTCAACATCATGTAATCCATACACATACACAAACAATTGTCTGTCTTCTTCATGGACAAAATTTGATCTCCCAGGGAGAAACACTAGGATGAGGAAACGTCATGTCAACTCTTGAAAATTACTTCTAAATTTATCCAGTTCTACAAGTGCCATATGATGAGTTGGTTTTCAGATAGGTTCTATGCTTGGAATGGGCTCGATAAAGGATTTGACTTTGTAAGAAGCATGAAGTTCATGCAATTTGTCAGGTTAACATCATGAAAATACCAAATGACTTTGATATTGTCTAGGTTGGGTGGCATGGGATAAAGACAACCATGTGAGGAGATCTTATTTTCCATGGTTGCTTAGATAATGATCAGTTAGTCATCTCATTTCCTAGTTTTAATATAGAAGTTCTTAACATATGGATGTAAGAACCTAACCTTGTTCTCTCTACAAAAAAACACCAGAATGTACTTGTTGGAATAGTCCTCATTATGACATCGAAGGCATCATATTGAGCATGATGAAGTCTAACTCAAACATCTTTCTATACATACATAATATATTAAAGATATTTTCAAAAAAGAAGAGCACACCCTATCAATAGGAGTTTGGACCTACAAGATATAGTCCATATACCTAGGTTCTCTCTCTAGAGTGGTTATGAGTTTAGATTCTATGAAGGTGTATGATAATCAGAATCAAATAAAAGTTTAGCAGATTGTGGACTTAAATGCATGATACCTTCTATAACTTCATTGTCATCATCAGGCTCCACATCATTCATGATGAATATTTGACCCATTGATGCCTCTCAATAGGAGGGTGACACCCTTTCTGATTGTTGTTTTTATTGTTTCTCAGTAGACGATGAATATGTTTCTATGGTTGTTATGGCTAAGCAATATGAGGCTGAGTTGGGGATAGAACCCACTCGAGTTGAGGGCACTAGGGCCTTATATTCGCATATTTTTCACACTAGAGGGAGATCACTTGTGTTATGTCTTTATATGGTTTACGTTCATACGAGGTCGCTTTCCTAGGGATGATGGAGGAAAATCAGTTACATTTCTTAAGAAAAGCATCATTATAGTTCTTCTTCTTGTTAGGACTATTTGATGAGGATTTCTATCCAAGATAATCAACAACAACCAATGCTTTATCTTCCATTTGTTGGAATGCCAGTGGAAGTTGTGGTATAAAGACACACCCAACTTGGTAATTCAAGCCTTCTAGAACCAGGGTGGCTAATGGGTTTCTTCCTAACTAGTAGCATATCACATCACCCTATCATGCAAACAACCCATTAGAGGTATTACATGGTGATTTATGTGGCCCAATCACACCTGAAACAAATGGAAGTAATGAATACTTCATGTTGTTAGTTGATGATTATAGTCGATATATGGAATCAAGGATGAAGACTTCATTCCCTTTAAGAAATTCACGGCTCGTGCTAAGATGTAGAGAGATGCAAAGATGAGGGCATCGCTGCACTGATCGATGTGGGGAGTTCACCTCTCATGAGTTCCATGAATACTGTGAGAAATTGGGCATCAAGCGGTTTCTCACCACATTGTATTCACCGCAACAAAATGGAGTAGTGGAGAGGAAAAACCAAACGGTTGTCACCATACTAGGAGCATGTTAATGAGCAAGATGATGCTAGGTATTTTTTGTGGAGATTCCGTTGCAATGATGATCTATCTCTTGAATCATGCCCCAACTTGAAGTGTCACTAGAAAGACACCATATGAAACTTTCCATGGGAACAAGCCCAAAGTACATCACCTTCAAACTTTTGGTTGTGTGTCATATGTCAAGGTTTTGGAGCCACACCTCAAATAGCTCAATGATTGTAGTATTACCATGGTGTTCATCAGGTATGAGCCTAAAACTAAGACATACCACATGTACAATCTAGTGACAAAGAAGTTGTATGTGTTAAGAGATGTAATGTTTGAAGAAGTAAGACAATGGGATTGGGAATCCAAGTCTATTCAAATGGTGGATTGTCCCAGTGAGGTGTTTACTATGTATTATCCACCCCTTGTTAATCCAAAGATTGAGGAGGAGGCAGAGAGTTCACCAAGTGCAGCCAACATTGCCAGTGTAGTCCAGAACTCACCAGGACAAAACAATGAAGGGACATCTACATGTTTGTCATCAGCCACGATTGGTTCGAGTGCACTATGAGTTGTAGATAGTCCTGCATCTACACCACCAAGGCATTTTGTCTCTGTATTAGATGTGTATGATGATACAAAGGAGGATGAGCTTGAGTACTCTACGATATGCATGTATGCCATGGAGGGGCTAGTAAATTTTCAAGAAGTTGAAAAAGCATGTTGGAGACATGCTATGCAAGAGGAGATTGAAGCCATTCAAAGAAATGGACATATGAACTAATTATCTTGTATAAACATGACAAGAATATACGAACTCATCATCTTGTATGTATTGGGCATGATAGGAAGATATGAAATCATCATCTTGTATGACAAGATGTTATAAATATCCAGTAATCTCATATGTATTGGACATGATGAATGGATATCTGTCAAACTCCAATAAGAGTTACTGGAATACCATGAAGGACATTTTTGTGTACTTTTGAAGTATTAAAAGGATTAGTTCTTTAGTTATGGTAATAAGGAAGAGTTGGGTGTAAAGAGTTACACCGATGCAAGCTTCCAAAATGACAAAATTGTGTTTGACCTTGGAATAAGAATTGTTAGTTGGCAATGTTCCAACATAAAACAATTGATTAATTCTACAATAAGAAGTCGAGTACCTTATTGTTATGAACACTGTAAAGGATACTGTATGGATCTAGAAGTTCATATGGATGAACTTATGGAAGGTTTTGACCATTAATGGCTCAATATTAATATTGTGACAACAATGGAGCTAATGGATAGGCAAAGTAATCTCAGATAGCATACTACAACACTTCCAACTCATACGACTTGTCATACAGTGAGGGGATGTGAAACATGCAATATACTGACTTGAAGCAAATGTTGCTTACCCGCTATAAAAGAACTTGTGTAGAAACATGATGGACATGTTAAGATCACTGGGAATATGATTCATGGGTGATTGGCTCTACGTACAATTGGGAGTCTATTGGTATGGTATGCCCAGAGAGCCAATCATATGATGATTGCAATGAGGCATATGATACTTGATTTTATAATGATAAAGGTAATTTTGTCTATTATGTTTGTCTCACTCATGAGATGATGACACATACATGATAGATGTCTAAAGAATGATGTGACTCGATGACATATGTCTTCAAGTTGAGGACCTGAACAATGAGACCATAAGCATGATAAGCGTACATACATTCTTATTATGTCCCTAGTCGGATATTATTGTGGAAGAAAAATAGACAATAATAATGCATAAGACTAGAGTGTGTGTTGACCGATGACAGAGTGTCATTAGTCATGATATATGATAGCAAGTCAAGGACACATATACATTTTAGAGAACAGTATATCAGACAGACCCACCGTGAGAGCGATACATGGATACTATGGAATGGTAGTCACAATCATCTCTCATAGTGATGGTGGTGATTGGGGTTCTTAGACCTAAAATCACTGCACTCATCACATGTGATTGGGTGCACTTTGACATCATCAAACGCAGTCCTAAAACAGGGGTTGTTATAACGGAGATGATTGGGTGACTTTGAGACATAGGAACTTGACTGTGAGTGATAGATATGGGATTTCTCCCTCCTACAAGGAGTATGATATCCAGGGCCCCTTGATAAGTGAGATTGAGAATTGTATGGCCATACTCATGTGATTCGAAATATGATATGTGAATTCACATGCATCTTAGACAGTCTGCTCTAGGTCAAGGAACATGGATTGAATGTTGAAGAGGATGATGTTCCATGCCTCGAGTTCAATCTGGATGTTAGTGACAAAGGAACTATACTATCACTGTAACACTAATCACTGATTGTAGGTTGAATTTGTTCCCCAAATTTTTGAGTTACTTGGGTAGCAATGATGAGTTACTAGATTCCTCTCATTGCTTGTGATGTCATAAGTTGTTGTGAATATTCACTGCCAATGTAAATTGGAACTTGCAGGGTCATACACATAGGATACCCTCGGAATAGGAGATTGTCCATGAATGATGTTTAGATTGAGACTAAAGGTGTTTAGGTACTCAATTAAACATACAATTGACTGGCATGACTCATAAGTATCAAGTTCAAGTGTTGAACTAGTTAGTTAGAGTGTCAGGTCGATTGGAGACTGCATTGGCAATGTCTGGACTGCCAACTATCCGGTTCACCCAGGTGAGTCGATTGGCTGGTGTGAGCCAACTGACTGGTTCACTTGGTGAATCACACAGCTCACAGTCCTGCCAACTGAGTAAATAAGGATTTGCCCATTTGGATGAAAACTTTCACGTTTCACTTGTTCAATTCGATTGGAATAAGGATTAATCTTTGTATTAATTGGAAACAATTAAGGAAAGGCAATTGTGGGCAAGTCTGGGAAGTGAAATGATTGGTTCACTTAGTGAACCGACCGGTTCACACTCCCAACCGACCGGTTCACTAGTGAACTGATCGGCTCACCTTGCCAAATGACCATTTTAGTTGTGAAATGATCGGTTCACCTACCACAGTACAAACTATTCATGGAATTTTTGGATCCTTTTACTCCCGAACAGATTGGGAACCCTGACCCTACCCTGTACTATAAATAGAGGGGTACTGGGGACTTCTCAGAACACACAACTCAGAACATTATTTTCTCTGCAAAGTTGTTCTCTTCTGTGGTTTTGGTAACTGAGAGTGCTCGAGCAAGTGCTACCCTACTAGGGAGGTACAACAAGGGAAAGACAACTGTAGAAAAGCAGTCTGAGTTTGGGAGAGTAGGTTGGTGCTAGTACACCAATAGGAGGGTCATCTCCTTCCTGCCAGTTCTTCTAGAATGACAGGAGTTCCAAGTGGTCCGTGTGGACTATCTGCAAAGGCAGGAGATGTCTTTCGCTCAAGAGGACACGTTAGCCGCAATCTGTGGTGGAGGCCAGAGTCCATGGCTAAGACCAGGAGCTGCACAGACACCATCGAAGACAAGGAATTGAAGACCGCACATGGATGTGAGGTATTGTTTCTAGGAAAGCCCTAGGACCATGTATATCTCACTAAAACCATCTTTCCCATTACATAGTCATTGATGCGATCTCCTATTATGGGTTAATGACCAGTAAAATTTTTGTTTCCACTGCCTACTCTGAGGCCATAAAACCCAACAATAGCATAACCTGGGTTGATTGTGTGTGCAACTTAGGGTTATAGGTTAGTCTTTACCTCATAATAGCTCATCATGAGTTTACCAAGAAATAAATACAACTTTTTGTGGATTTTCTCATGAAATAAGTGTACAAGAATCCAATTAGTGGAATTAGTATTCTTGGGTCAGGAATCTTGATTTTAGATATGTTACAATTTCCATAATGGAATATAGTTGAACATGAATGGAATTGTAAAGAAGTGAAACCACCTCTCTACTAAAAATTTGAATAACAAAACATCCAGTCCAAACACACTCAGAAGGTATGATGGAGTGGGTGTAAAATTTTCAAATCTTTATTTAATGGTAATCAAAAGACCAAAGTATAGCAGCGGAATAAAAACATGACTATATTCAAGTATAAAACAAAGGGTTACAAACTTACATCATAAGGATCCATGTAGAGGAAATCTAAACCACCTCAAGATTGTCTCCAAGCTTCATCATCACAAACTAAGTCCAGGTCATCAAACCTTGTCATCCAAGTCCTCCACCTAGGGTTGGAAGCATACCCCAGCAAAAGAGAAACAAAAGGAAACAATAGGAGACATCAGCAAAGGCTGGTATGTGCATACTAAAAAGAAAATTGAGCAATATAAGGAAATAGGGACTTCAAAATAAAAGGCTTCCCATGCAAGAGATAAGTACCACCCAAACAGGTATCAAGAGAAAAGTAACATTAAAAAAAGGATACTTTCCATAAAATAACATATAAAAGGATTGTGCCATAAATAAATCCACTACCATGGTGGGAAACAAAGCACAAGTAGGGCACACACCCCACGATCAATATCCTACATGCATGTGAGATAAACATAGCCCTAGAACAATATAAATACAAAGGCGGCCAAGCACAAACTTGAACCTGATAGAGAAAGGAATACTGTCAATCTCCCAAATATATAAAGTTGAGTATGGATTACTGCCACACTCGAGTATAGAGAAGTGGTTTACTGCCACCCTCCAAAATAAACAATAGGGGATTACTGCCCCAAAACCAAAGTAATTTACACTACTCTAGTGCTACTGAATCACTTTGCATATAAATATATAGCCAAGTAAATAGTTTAGTTAGAAGATGAAACAAAGGTTGCCATCACACAATGCACAACGCAAACATATATCATCCACTTCAAAGTGGCACATATTAATAAAAGAGAACAACATGCACCACATCACAAGATAGATAGAAAGAGAATATCTAAGTCCATAATAAGAAAGATAGTTCACATGAACCATGATATCAAGAGATAAGACGTTTTGTGTAGGCCAAAATCAAGAGAATGGAAAGATAGGTGAATTGCTCATCATAGAGAAATAGGAGATACAACATACCTCAACTTCAGAGTCAAATAGGTCCAAAGTCACATCTAGGTCAAAGTCTAGGCATCCAAAGAACCTATTAAGCACATATGTGGGATTAGGGTTAGATTTATATTGATTTCATAAACCCTAAAAACCACCTTTTATTAATATATGAATTAGGTTTCCAAAACCATGCCATATTTTATATTATATTTTTCTGAGTTCAAAACATATTTTATTATATTTTGCTGCCTTTTATATATTTAGTTATGAATTATACAAGTTAATTCATTATTAATTAGATCCATTGAAAACACCTATTATTAAACATTAGATTTAGCCATCAAAACATATACCATTGGATAGGTCTTAGTTTTCTGATTCCAACGAGTATTTATTTGTAATTTTTGGACACACAATCAGTTAGTTATGCATTTTAGAAAGTCGACCAATCACAAAATTTGGAAATTCCAAATAAGCGAGGAAGAGGGGAAAAGAGAGGACCGGCCCCGCGTGAAACAAAAAGGGAACTTGAAAAGACCAAAATGCCCCTGATCGAGAAACACAGCGAAAGCAGTAAAGCAGGAGGGTAAAGATGTAAAAAGGTTATGTGTCATCTTCTTCACAAGAACAAAAATGAATTGGGACTCAACAGGTCCGATTCGAAGATTATTTCTCACCCACCATCGCAGATCTCATGAAATCAAACCCTCAGTCGCTCTCTTGAGGTTAAACCGAACTCAAACACCTCATACTCGAGTTGGGTGATGGCCGGATGCGGGAAAACAACACTGCGATCATGAATCTACAGATACCAAACTGAGAAAATAACCAAAACGACAGGTTCATATGATTGAAAGGGGGAAAATGAGAACTACCATGAATGGAGTCAAATTGGGACAGGGAGAAGCTTCATCGGTCCACACAGAACCTACTTGCGCTAAATACTTGTCTAACGATGACCCAAATCATCAGCTCAGCCTCGCAACCTTCTCCAAAGGCAGTCGGAGTAGGGGAGCCATGCCCAAAGCTTGATGGGCCAAACCGAGGCAAGAAATATGCATCCGCGACTTCGTCGGAGGTCAAGAGACCAACCCCTCTTGGTCTGAAGGCCTAGATGGCCGAGAAGAGGGGAAAACAGAGGAAACGAAGAGAAAACAAGGGAAGAACAGGGAGAATTGGGTGGTGCCTAACCAAGTAGAGATCATCCAATAAAACCACTCATATATATGTGTTATCTTGTGCGGGATCAATCCAGGAAACTGATGGCGAAGAAAGTTTGTAAAAAGACCAAGAATCGGCTGAGAAAACTGAGTTGCAAAAAGCCATGTCGGCGTGACACTATTCACGCGGGAGCCGTCTCCTACCTGATGTAGGAGACGCAATCTAGGATGATAAACCGTGATCTGCCAGTCAAAGAAAAATCATGAAATCACAACCCATGTGACAGGGAAAACATTATCCAAATCAAATTTGATTAAAGTGAAAATTAACATTATTTCCTTTTTCTCTCTTTCCTTAATTGAGGGTGCAAATGAACCCCAAATTAGGTAACATTTTGCACAGAGATTAACTAAGGTATGTAGATTCCGATTATGCACTTATTTTTGTCTTTTGGAAACTTTTATTGTGTTAAATAAATAAATTACTATTTTCTCTTTCCTCCTTCATTAATGACATTAGGATTATCGAAAAATTATAAAACTTGACCCAAAAGTCATATTTAATGTGTTAGATACGAATTTGTCATCAATTTTACATATTGAAGTTGTTTGAGCATTTATTTAATATTTTGAAGGTTCTACATACTTTCTCTCTCCTGATTTTACCTTTTAAGCAAACTTTCTCCAAATTGGATGAAAATTCACACAAAGGCTATGTTTATTATGTAGATCAAGAATATAAGATTATTTTTCTCTTTTGGAGTCATTTATTATATTTATTTATTAATTACACCTTTTAGGCAATTTCTCTCTCATAACTTAGCATGTTATTTCAAGGTGGTCCAAATTAAATGAAAATTGATATGTAGGCTTATTTTGATGTGTAGATTATGAATTTGAAGTCTATTCTTTATTTTTAGGCTTTCTTACATGGGTTATATCACTTGGCCCACTAATGGCCCATTAACTATATTACTCTTTCAATTAAGTTCATTATCATCTTATTTTCACCAAATGAATTATATGACATATTCGATTACATTATTCATGCATTATATTATTAGGATCATCCTAACCCCAACCTTGTTTGGTCAAACCTAAAAGGTCAAAGTTCTAGGGTAGGGTTTTAGATCTGCTATGTTATAGGAATACCAAAAGCTAGTACCTTCCTGATATCACTTGTGATTGCGTTGGGATACCACATGGTGAGGAGATCACATCCGTAGCTCAATTTTTCACAATAAGCCTACTAAAGTTTTTATATTTGTGTATATTTAGCCTAAGTACCCAATAAACCATGAGGTTAAATGTATATCATAACAAGATGAGCCCCTACAATGTTGTACTTTCACAGAAAAAAGGCATGATGGGATCTTAGTGGGAATGACAACCCAAAGATCATATACAATTGTCTAAGTCAATACAATCCATTTGACATAACTTGGTTAGGTACATGACAAATTAATCAGGATGATCTAAGTGATTATAGTATAAATTATATCAACACTCTTGTTTGTATATAAGATATTTATAATTGGTAATGGAAACACTATAAAATATTATGTTTTTATTAATTTTAAAATTCTATTAGATTTACCTAGTACCATATATAATTATATTTATATCATTCTTTTGTACATGAGTAATATCAACTCAACAACTGATGTGCTACCAATCTGGGGAAAGGAGAAACACTGATATTTTTCTAGTTTATTGTGGTACCTTTAATATGTAGATAGAACATGTTATCTATATTTAATGGAATTTCCACACTTTATTCTCTATATGCCCATGTTAATTAGTTTTATATATTTATGTCTAATGACAATAGTAAAGGAAATGGTGATAAATATGTACTGAAGTGCTACATAGAATAGTCTATAGTGTCCATGTACTCTCACTTACCTAGAGAGATGATTGGGGTGGTTGATATCATATGATTTGTTGTGATCTCTCTTTTGAAATAAAAATTCTTGTAAAAAATTAGATGGTAAAATGTGTTCCTATTATGTATATGTGACTTAGTGTAATCACCCATCTAGTGTTTAATACAATGGGTCCCAAACATTCAAATTTACAACTTCTGGTTTTAAATTGGTACATTGATACTTTGTGATTCATAAAAGTTAAACTATTAAAATTTCTATATTGATTGATATATCCTTAATGCATGCCTTGATGATCTTTCCCTGAAGGGAGCAGGATACGTACCATGTCTGGTTGGTGGGGCATCAATTCATGCTCAAGATTTTGGATAAAATTGATGCATACATTTCATAATCATGTATGATGGTTTTTTAAGTTTATTTGTTTATCTTTCAAAAAATAGAAACATTACTTGTGTTTTTTTATCTAGTTTTCTCTAAATTTTTATTGTTTGATAGTTTCTTTCTGGGTTAGTCTGAGGGTATCTCCTAATGATTAAGCAACAATGTTTAATTAGAAGGTTCGTCCTCATAAGGTGATATTAAATATTATGTTAGATGAGTCAACATAGACAATTAGGAATTAGTTTTCAAAGTATAAGACAAATGAATAATGTGATCTATATATTATACATACTGATTGAAACCCATATTTAGGCACCTTGGTCTAGCATACGAGTATTGAGAAATTCATTGTGGAACTGCAATTCTATAATTGTTATACTTGTATTGAACAAAAAACTAGATTCACACAGTTTGGGAGTATAAAAAGATGGAAGAACATGATGAAAAGAATGATATATATACACATATATGGTTGTTCTTAATACCTACACAAGTATTAAAAACTTTTTAAAACTCTTTTACAACACACATTTACAAGGATGCATTACCTTAAAAATAGTTACATTAAATACATAGTTGTTAGAGTTGGTGCAAATGTACAATCACATATTTTTCCTACTAATTTGGTGAAATGTTACTATGTATTCTACCCGCTTTTACATATATACATATATATATGTTTATATATCTATGAATATATATTCTATATTTATAATATTTAGATAACATCATATATGAAACCTATCATTATACTACTATTATACATATATATAGTTAAATGTGTATATATATCTCTGTGTGTGCGTATATATATATATATATATATATATATATATATATATATATATATATATATATGTATATATATACATATATATATATATATATGCATGTGAATGTATTATACATATTTATAAATATATATAAGTACATATATTTATACATATATATACACATATATATAAGTAAATATATTTATACACACACACACACACACACACATATATATATATATATATATATATATATATATATATACACATATATATATATATATATATATATATATATATATTTGTGTGTGTGTGGATCTGTGAGTGTATATATAAATATATATACATAAACACACACATATTATATTTATGTATATATATATATATATATATATATATATATATATATATATAGAGAGAGAGAGAGAGAGAGAGAGAGAGAGAGAGTCTTGTGCTACAATACACTCAAGTGTATTGAAGCCCATATACAACTCAATTTTTAACTCTTAGATTGTGAATCTTGATCTGCCCTGCGCATAGACAGTTGATAAAGTAACCTTTGTTAGCGTGGACCCCTATTACTCGCTCGTCCCATTTGTCAATCTCATAATTCTCAGATTGTGTCTAGACAACATATATATATATATATATATATATATATATATAGAGAGAGAGAGAGAGAGAGAGTCTTGAGCTACAATACACTCAAGTGTATTGAAGCCCATATACAACTCAATTTTTAACTCTTGGATTGTGAATCTTGATCTGCCCTACGCATAGACAGTTGATAAAGTAACCTTTGTTAGCGTGGACCCCTATTACTCGCTCGTCCCATTTGTCAATCTCATAATTCTCATATTGTGTCTAGACAACACCCCCCTTCTCTCTCTCACATAATATCTTTTCTTCCAGTGATACCGATGGCATGCAAATGGATTTTTTTTTACTATGAACCCCAACAAACACAAAAGTTTGTTACATATGTTACCCATAGAGCTAAAATTTGGACATGCTCGTTAAACGCGCGTCACATGCAACCCAAAACCACCTTTCGCTCATGCTATCTTCTCCTCTTCCACTTCATTTTCTACTCCAATCAAAAATTGACACATGACAACGTGTAGTAACACATGTTGGAGGAAATCTTGTTTGAGAGAATGAGGTGGCAGACATTAATTGGGTGGTTGGTGTAGGTTATGTAATAGACAAATAAATTCATTTTACATATAAATTTTGAACTATGATGTATTTTTTGATGAAATAAAAATCACTGGATTCCTTATAGCATTCCAAAAAGACTACTGTCGATATATTTTTGAGAAAAATATATATATGTGGTATGTAGAGGTGATGTAATGACAGAGAAGATTGTTTATTTTACAATTTTTAAACCATGATGAATTTTTGAATGAAATAAAAGCCATTAGATTTGTTACAATGAATACATTCAAACAAGACTAGGTAGATAGAAAAATAAGTTGTTGGTCAAATATCAAAAGAGGAACAATTAACAAATTCATAGATGAATTGACACCCAATGGTTAATTGATACCCATAGATGGTTCATTGATGCCCACAAAGGGTTCATTAACACGCATAAGTATAAAACTAGAGCTCAAAAAAATATTATGTGTGCTAAATCACGTCTAAGGTAATTGACAACTAAAAATGATGTGATGTCGCTCAAATAGATTTGTTTGACACCCAAGAATAACTTAATGACGCCCAAATATGATGGTACCTACTAAATATGGTGTAAGGGAACTTGAACCCAACAACAACTTAATGACACCCAAAAAATAATTGTTTGATGCCTAAGTAGTTAACAAACCCACAAACGTATTGCTACCCAATGGTTAATTGACACACATGGATGGTTCATTGATGCCCAGAAATGACCCATTGATATCTAAAAGTATAAAAATGGTACCCAAGTAAATATTATACGCGTCAAATCACAACTAAGGTAATTGACAACAAAAAATGACGTATGGCACCCAAGTAGGCTTGTTTGACACCTAAGAACAACTTAAGGGCACTCAAATATGGTTGTACACATTAAATACAATGTTAAAAGTATTTCACATCCAACAATAACATAGTGACATCCAAAAATGGTTAATTGACACCCAAAGATAGTTCATTGACGCTAAAAAAGGATTAATTGATAACCAGAATTATAAAAATGGCACTCAAGTAAATAGTGTATGCGTTAAATCACGACTAAGGACAATTAAAAATAAAAAACAAAGTAATGATGCCCATACAAGTTTGTTTGACACTCAAGAACAACTTAATGACTCTCAAATATAGTTGTACGCATAAGCTAAGGTGTAAGGGGACTTCACACCCAACAACAACTTAATTGACACCCATGGACAACTTCATGGTGCCCATATATGATATTTTGACGACCAAAAATAAATTGTTTGATGACCAAACACATTCTTATCATATCCACACATGAAATGGCGCCTAATGATTAATCCACACAATTTTTGGGCGCTATTTGGCGATCTTTGGGCGGTTTTTAGCCATCTTTGGGTGTATATTCTTATTTTTCAAGAGCGTTGTTTCTGGGCACATGTTCATCAATTTTGGTCACTTTTAGGACATTTTTGGTCGCTATTTGGACATCTTTAGGCGCTTTTATCCATTTTTAGGTGCATGTTCATCTTTTTTAAGAGTTTTATTTATGGGTATATATTCATTAATTTTGGGTGCTTTTAGCCTTTTTGGGCGTCAATTAGCCATCTTTAGGCACTTTACTCATTTTTGGGCATATATATTCACAAATTTTGGTTACTATCTAGTCGTCTTTAGACGCTTTTAGTCATTTTTGGACAAATATTCACCATTTTATAGTAATTTGTTTCTGGGCATGATTCATCAATTTTGGGTGTTTTTCGTGATTTTTGGGCGCTTTCAATTATGTATAAACCCCTAATGATCATGAATATCTGCCTAGTTTCCTCTTCTTTTCCATTTAATTCTCTCACTTCTCACCTCTCAAATGAGTCTACTTTATGTGTATGTGCGCCCATTTATATTGAATTTACGCCTATAAATGTCGAATATGCACATATTCATGCTGAATACACTCCAATTCACTTGATGAATGCACTCCTATTTCGTTCTCTCACTTCCCTCCTCTTCCCTCATCACTTCTCTCCTCACTTCTCTAATCTTCCATTATCACTTTCCTCCTCTTTTCTTTTTTTACTTCCCTCCTCTTTTTTCTTTATGTTTGTGAACAAATAATTATTCATAGCATTCTCAAAAGTATATGAACATTAATCTTGTTTGAATATATTTTTGTCACAAATCTAATAATTTTTACTTCATTAAAAAATTAATCACAGATTAAAAGTTATAAACAAAACAAATTTCTCTCTCATCAATCACCTTTACATACCACTCTTATATTTTTTGTTAAAAATATATTAAAATTAGTCTTGTTGGAATGTATTTTTTATACAGAATCTAACGATTTTTGTTTTGTCAAAAAATCCATCACGATTCAAAAGTTATAAGTAAAATAAATTTATTTATACATTACACAAACCTCCATGTGTTATACAATTAATACCCGTCACGTTACCCGGCCAATGTAGCGCAGGTGGTTCGGTCTGCTTGTCCTCCTTGCGGACCAGGGTTCGAATCTCCCTGTTGCGTATTGTATTTACCAACCCTTGAGTCATCCGGGCTATATCACCTGTTTGAGGGAGGAGGAGACTATCTTCTAACTCAAAAAAATAAAATACCCGTCACGTCATACGGTCAAATCAGCTTTTTTGTCTTCAGAAAACTACTCGGCCCGCGTGAGGCGCGAGTTACCGTGACCAACAAATTCCTTTACCCATAATGACAACTACGTACTTGGCTGCTTCCTCAATTTGCCATCCCTATTGCATACCGAAATGTGTACTAGGATCTTCCTGACTGGTTAATACAGTAGGAAAACCAATCGGCATCACTCGTTTGGAGCGTTTGCTTCATGCATTTAGCAGCCGATGAATTTGATCGGCATGCATACTTCTTTCCTTATGTCACAATTGATAACCCAAGCAATTTACAGCCGCAACGTCATTACACGCTCTGTTTTCCCACACGTCACGCTGTCCATCGACAAAAATCCCATTTAATATAACTCAAGAACAATTAAACGGTATGAATCAACCCTTTTTGGTTTGCTCTAGACCATTGCTTAGATTCTCTCAATAATATCTGGAGTTAGAAGTGGAATTGCTTCAGCAACATTCATGTTTACCTTTATCGAGCTCTCCATAGTGGCACCAGTAATAAGTGACGACACATTTACAGAGGGCACCCTGCAATAGCAAATTGGGCCAAGGGAACCCCTAGCACTTCAGCTATTGGTTTTAGACCATGAACCTTTTAGAACATCACCGACGAGTGATCTGCTAGGACTTGTATTTTACAAGGTAAATCTACTGTCAGTTGCATATTAATTTCCTGTAGGACACGTTTGGTTAAAGGTGAAATCAACTTATGGTGCGAATTTCAAACTAGGAAATTGCAAAGAGTGAGCTGAAACCACACCACTAGCATATGGCTTTAAGTAACTGTAACCAGTAATTAAATTTGCTACTGTTTTGTTCGACAATGTTTATTGATCCGACAGAATGACATGCTACAACAACATCTGTTCCAGCCAGGTTCATCATAACCATTCAGATAGTCATTGTCTCCTTGCTTCCTCTTCCACCATTTCTTTTCCCAATCGCACGCTCAGGGACAACTCCAACCCCTCTCAAACAAAGTACCGTATCATAGAGACACGTGACTGTTCTTCAATTGCCATAAGCGTCCGCTGATCATCCATTCGGTGGCAGACACAAAGATGGCTTTCATGGCGTGTGATGGAAGCACTCACCCCAGTAGTTAGGGTGTCGGGTTAGAAGAACTGCCGGTGAAAGACGAGGGTGGGATGACAAGGAGGCTGCTGTTGGAAACAGTAGGATCCCGAACTCGCATAAGCAATCATCAGGCAGGAGCAAAACTAATTCTGTAATTTTTCGCCGGCCAAAAAACCAAAATGGCACGTTTGACCATTTTAATTCTCAGAATAGCACATTCTTGAACTTAATTCTCAAAATGACACA
This sequence comes from Alisma plantago-aquatica, assembly GCA_963693085.1. Classification (NCBI taxonomy): domain Eukaryota; kingdom Viridiplantae; phylum Streptophyta; class Magnoliopsida; order Alismatales; family Alismataceae; genus Alisma; species Alisma plantago-aquatica. The sequence goes on from OY856409.1 coordinate 938,010,344, forward strand.
TTTTAATTCTCAGAATAGCACATTCTTGAACTTAATTCTCAAAATGACACATTTTGGGAGCAATGTGTCCCGCCTTGAGACACATTGCTCTCTCTCGCAGAGCAATGCGTCCTGACAGGAGACACATTGGCCCAACAGAAGGACAATGAGTCCCGGATCATGACGCATTATTCTGCGACAGAGCAATACGTCTCAAGGCGGGACGCATTGATCCCACTGCAGAGCAATGCGTCCTGAAGCGGGACGCATTGCCCTACTGTGGGACCAATGAGTCCCGTCCCGAGACGTCCCATCGGCTCTTTGGAGCAATGCGTCTTGGATGGGGACACATTGCTTCCCCGACCGTTGTAACATAGTTGTTGCGGGCCGCCGGCGGTGCCACATGAGGGCAATGTGTTCCTAACCGGGACGCATTATTCTTCTATATAAGAGAGCCAAGATGAGCCCCAAACCCACACCATTCATCATTTTCTTCAAATTCTCTACTCCTACTATGGAGTTTCCTGCTCGGATTTTTATTACTTGGAGGTGATTGTGGGCAATCTTGGAGCTGATATAGGGCGATTGTGGAGCTATAATCTTCTTATGTTCTTCTTTCGTTGTCTGGCCGGGATTCTGCTTCACTTCTTTCTCTTCTCGAATATTCTGATTGCAAGGGAGATCTCACCATTTGAGGTATTTTTTCTACTATATTTTTAGATTCAAAAATTTGGACCTAAAATTCTTAGGCAATATTAAAAATGAAATAATTTTATTGCTACTATTTAATTCCACATTACTAAAATAATGTTATAAAAAAAGACACTTGAAGGTTAATTATTGTTCAAAAATTATTGTTCCAAATTCCAAAATTATTGTTCTATAATGTTAATGTTATAGAAAAATATTTTTCCAAATTTAATTCTAAATTCCAAAATTATTGTTCTAAAATATTAATGTTATAGAAAAAATATTGTTTCAAATTTAATTCCAAATTCTAAAATTATTGTTCTAAAATGTTAATGTTATAGAAAAAATATTGTTCCAAATTTAATTCCAAATTCAAAATTATTGTTCTAAAATCTTAACTACTCTTCTAAAAATGATGTTAATGTTCAAAAATATTAATTTTTGCTCTAAAATATTAATTCATGTTCTACAATATTAATTATTGTTCGAAAGTTAAATTACTATTCTAAAATCTGAATTACTATTTTACAATGATAGGAACATGGCATCTAGTTCACATTCACAAATTGTCAAGCTTCGATATAATGGTCAATTTCTCTCTGACGAGTCTTATTCTAGTCGATCTGTTAGACCCATAAATATTTCACTTATCAATACCCTATCCGAACTAAAATCATATATTCAAATAATACTTGACATCAATCTCAACCACTTCTCTATCAATATATCCTATCTTTTCCCTAGAGAAGATCATATGCTTATATAAGTTGATGATGATGATGCATACATAACCTTCTTCTCACTTTCATCTGATGCCTATATTGATGTGTTTATTAAAAAACATCTTTCCACCAACATTCTGATTTCATTAGTCTGTTGAATCAATTTGAATCCCAACTATGTAACAATAATGTAACTGCTTAATGAAATCAACCACCTGAATTCTCTCAAAATCCTACTATTGAGAATATTGGTGTTGAGGTTGAGGAGGGAGAACAAAATATTGAACAAGAAGGTGATGATAATAGTGATCATGAAGGTGATAATGATAGTGATCAGGAAGGTGATAATAATAGTGATCATGATGATGAGTCATTGACCAAAGTTGATGATGAGCACGAACATCCATTCCCTGACTCTATTACAACATTGAGTTCCGTTCCATCTATATTTGATAAACAATGGCCCCGACATGAACACATTGATATCAACTATGAAGCTTTTCAAGATGAAGAATGGGTGGAAGATTTTCGTCAGGAATTCGGTCTCAGTTACAATCCTTCCAGCACTGAAATATATGAGGGTGCTTTATTTGCATCCAAAGCTGTAATGGTTGAGACAATCCAAAAATGGTCGGTACAAAAGAATGTCCAATATTGTACACAACGCTCAAATAATCATCATCTTAAATTTGTTTGTATCCATGACCAACGATGTCCTTGGAGTTTGACCTCTTACCAGTCCAAAAGAGCAGGTGGCATGCGGAAGGTAAAACATTATAGTACAAGCCACAATTATCAACTAACTGTTCGGAATCAGGACCATCGCCAAGTCACATCATCTTATATTGCTCGTATGATAATGCCAATCCTAGTATCACGATTGGATATGTCCACACGAGAAATTCGTGACAAGGTGAATGCTGAACTAAGGCTCCATATATCTTACAAGAAGGCATTTCTAGAGAGGAGGAATGATGTCTATAAAATATTTGGAGAATGGTAATCATCATACCATACTTTGTTTTCATTCCTGATTTCTCTGTCACAATATATTCCAAGAACTATATATTCCCACATTGTGGATGATTATACCCTTCAAACTGAAAGCACTCGTAGATTCAAGCGGGTGTTCTGGGCACTTGTCCTAATGTAATATGATGTTTGGTCATATAGTGTTTGCAATTTCAATTTACTCAAGTCATGTAATGTTTGCAATTTTAGTTTGTTCAAGTCATGTAATTCTTACAATTTCAGTTTGTTCAAGTCATGTAATGTTTGCAATTTCAATTTACTCAAGTCATGTAATGTTTGCAATTTCAATTTACTCAAGTCATGTAATGTTTGCAATTTCAATTTGTTCAAGTCATATAATGTTTGCAATTTCAATTTACTCAAGTCATGTAATGCTTACAATTTCAATTTGTTCAAGTCATGTAATGTTTGCAATTTCAATTTACTCAAGTCATGTAATGTTTGTAATTTCAATTTACTCAAGTTATGTAATGTTTGCAATTTTAATTTGTTCAAGTCATGTAATGTAATATTTGTACTTTTCATTTAATGTAATATTTGCACTTTTCATAGACATGGCTCCTAGACAAGCATCCTTCTGACTCTCCCAACACCACTTTATGTTATCACAGTGGCCTATTACTAACCTGGGTGTTTTGAAAAATATTTCTTTAGCTTGTTTTGGGCTTGTTCATAGGCTACAACATATCCACCTTGATCCCAATTTAATCACTGCCTTAGTTAACCGGTAGGACAACTCTAGCAATACTTTTAGGTTTTCCCCTTTTGAGATGAGTGTAACCCTTCAGGATGTTGTAGTTATTTTATGCCTTAGGATTGATGGCCCACCGGTTATAGCTTCATATCCTTTAGGCATAGATGAGGGACAATTTTCTTCATGGTCTCACCTTTGTGAGAGTTTCTTTGGAGATGCACCAGATGGGATGTCTAAGGGGCATACCTCCTTGGTATGGTTGCGTGAAACCTTTAGGGATATGGATTTCACCTTAGGAGATGAAGAACAAAAAAGACAAATGAGGATAAGTTATACTAGAGCATAACTCTTATACATTTTAGGTAATTACCTTATTCCTGATAGTGGCGGGGACATAGTTCATGTACGGTACCTCCTGCTTGTGTCTGACTTTACAAGTTGTAACACTCTATCTTGGGGTGCTGCAACTCTAGCATACTTGTATAGGGAGTTGTACAAGGCTGCCACTTGTTCTAGAAAAACTACCCACCTGTCTGGTTGTGTATGTCTACTACAGATGTGGTGTAGGGAGAGGTTAGGAATTGGACGCCCAGGTTCACTAATTATGAACTGGGGGGAGTGATCAGAAGATGTTCTCTTGAGTTACATGTAAAGATTTAAACAATTTATTTATACATTTGTCTAAATATTTTGTAATGTTTATCTCAATTTAGTTTTTCAATTCAATAGGTGGCCTACATTTGTTCAAATGAGTGATACTATGAGAGGATCGGTCCAGTTTTATGATTCAACATTTGACCAGATTTTGCCCTCTCAGATATAACATACTTACTTCTACTAACATGTTGCATGATATATGTTGTATTTTTTATGCAATTTACTCCATTTTATATGATACATGTTGTATCTATTTGAATAACAGATACAATTAACTCCTTACACTGCTGATATTCTAGAGAGACTTCCAGCCTTGTGTCGAGAGGGTCGTGATATTTGGTTGGCACGAGTGCCTTTACTATGCTATACAGTAGTAGAGTGACACTTCCCTGACAGAGTACTTGGACAATTCGGATTTGTTCAAGTACAACCTACCTTAGTAGGATAGATGGGAGGGGTCATGCGACTGAGGACTGGTTGCATCATTATAGGCGGAAGGTGCAGCTGTGAAACAATAGACGTGAGAGTTTAGTTCCCCCTCCACCAACGGAGACAGTTTTCAGTCTATAGGTGCACTACGCATGGTATCATCCCCAGTACATATTGCCCCCTCCAGCTCAGCCTCTGACCACATACTACCCACAAAGTTATCGTCAACAATAATTTGTGAGTATCATTATTATTTCTTTTACAAATTATTGTTATTTATCTTTATTATTTATAATATATGTAATTGGTCTTTATTATTTGTACATACTTTGTTTGAACAAGTGGAATCACATGTACGGATCTGAGCGGCTTTACAGTATGCCCCTGCACAGATCAGAGATGACATCTATGGCATCTAGGGGACTTACTTTGACAGTCTTCCCGACTATGCTCGCACGTATGATCCCATACCCACTCATCACAACCCTTGAGCCCACTCCTGCTCCTACTCCTACTCCTACTCTTACTCCTACTCCTAATCATGTGCTTACTACTCCTGAGCCCACTCTCACTTCTCAGTTCATGGCATGGGACCGATATTGTCATACTTTTCAGGAGCTGATTCATTTTCTCCATACATCACCTCACCTCCACCATCATCCTACTATGGAGTAGGTTCTTCTTCTGTTCCATACACTCCACTCCCACCACCAATTATTCATGACATACGACCACCATCTTATGTCACATACTCACCGACTCTATTCGATTTCTCATGATGCACCCCACCAGATGCCCCACATCCTAGTATTCAGAGACCCATCACCCCACCTCCAACTTTTCATTACTTCTCTGGTCCTCGTCAGCCTACTGTTACGCAGTTGTCCCCCATTGAGGCATCTCCAGATGACTTCGGTACTCAGGAGCCAGATGTACAGGGAGGTGGGCGAGGATGTCGTGGACGTAGAGGACGTGCTTAGTTTTTCATATATTGTATTGTGTTGTATATATGCCTTTGTTCAGACATTTATTTGGCTTGTATGTGGATCTATCATATTATGACATCATATTGGTTCATTTTGGATCTATCATATTGTTCTGTTGTGTATTATTTTCTCGTAAAGTTAGTTCATATTTTAACCTTGTTTTTAATGATATCTCATTTTTTTGGATTAATTTCTTATATAATCAAATAGGAACCAACTAGTGTTGGTTGCAATACCACTTCTATAATCTATATGCATGTTCAGAGCTATTTAAATTAACAAATTTATAATAATTAGTTATATCATAGACATTCAAATACAAGTGAACGAATAGTAAATGTAGAAATATAATCAATATTATTAATATACAAATCAATATGCGTGAAAGAATAATAATGAATGTAAAAAAAATTACAATACGTCATGCATGGGGACACATTACTTTCATGTGGGGACAATACGTTCACATGTAGGACACATTGCTTCCATATGGGAGAAATGCATCCCTGTCAGAGACGCATTGGCCCCCACAACAATGCTTCTAGTGTCAGGAAGCATTGCTCTGCGGTGGGACCAATGCGTCCCTCCTGGAGATGCATTTCTCTGTCGCAGAGTAATACGTCCTAACCAGGGATGCATTGACCTTTGTGGGGCCAATATGTCCCCCGCCGGGACACATTGCTCTGTGACAGAGAGCAATGCCTCTCAAGGCGGGACACATTGCTCCCAAAATGTGTCATTTTGATAATTAAGATCAAGAAAGTGCTATTCTAGAAATTAAAATGGCCAAAGTGCCATTTTCGTTTTTTTGGCCTTTTTCGCCGCCCACACTGCCGAGACGAACTGCTTCAGTGTGCTAGTACTAGCTTTGCCGGTCAGACACTTAAATTGAAAACACAGTGCAGTTGCAACTGCACTTCTTCACTTTCGTTCCAACCATACGAGCCTAGTATTTTGTATTGAGCGTTTCAGAAGCAAGTAAACTCCAAATTGTAAGGCCGATGCCATATTTTCTTTAAACAGGTAGACATTCAGACTTAACATAGTTCCTGGAAAGCAGATTGTACTCCGGCTTCTCGATATTAGCCTGCAGGCAAAACTCAGCATATCAGCAACGACGCCCCAAGCTTCAGTGATCTGTTGTGCCGACAACTCTGCTCGTTCCCCACTAGAATGCATAGCTGCGTTCGATGACATGGTTCATGGTACAGACAATCTCCTAGATTGGGGTGTGCACGTCAAGACGATCCACGTAGTCCATCTTTTGGTGGTTGAGCGAGGTGCGTAGCCCCTTCTCATTTGGCCCGTGTACGCCGCAGAAGATCTTGGTGAAGATTTTGATGCCGGAATGCTTCCACCCGAGCTCCCGGATCTCCTTCGCCATGATCTTCGGTCGTTGTATAGTAGAAGCTACTATCCAGACAATGCGAGAGATCATCCTCATTTTAACTTACTGCATGAGAAGGTTGGCCTAGTCCGTGAGCCTTACGAATGGGGGGGGGGGGGGGGGTACGGTAGATCAAGATTTACAATCCAAGGGTTAGAACTGAGGTGTATATGAGTTTGAATACACTCGAGTATATATATATATATATATATATATATATATATATATATATATATATATATATATATATATATATATATATATATATAATCCATTGATCTTCATTGTTACAATAATAATAGGCCACATACAAAATTTGAACTCATTTGGATGAGTGTAAGTCACTCATCCTAGGATAATAAAATCGACGCACAAAACTAATTTAAAATACATGATTTTTGCCTCCTTTAGATGCATGACTTATAAGTGTCTAAATGAGCTAAAATTTACTATATAGTACGTTCTTATGATAATTAAGAAGATCAACGGTTTAGAATTTTCAAAAATTTATTGCATCTTTAAAAATGACTAAGGTGTACGGTGCCTCCGGTATACTCGAGCGTACACTAGCCTAACTCATATATATATATATATATATATATATATATACATATATATATATACATATATATGTATATATATATATATATATATATATATATATATATATATAGAGAGAGAGAGAGAGAGAGAGAGAGAGAGAGTCAGACTAGAATACACTCGAGTGTACGAATCGCACGAATACACTCAAGTGTGTTTGCATATCAAGACTATTTTTTGCAAAATATAAACTGTTGATCTTCACTGTCATACTATAACTAGACTACATACAAATTTTGAGCTCATTTGGATGAGTGTAAGTCACTCATCTAAGGGCAAGAAAATCGACACACGAAACTAATTTGAAATGCATAATTTTTGCGGTCTTCATAACATGAGCTATACATATCCAAATGTGCTCAAATTTTGCGTATGCGTTTCTCACGAGATGTTTAAGAATATCAACGGATTAGATTTTCAAAAAAAATATTGCATCATGAAAAACTACTTGAGTGTATTCCGCTCCGGATATACTCGAGTGTATTCTAGCCTGACTCTCTCTCTCTCTCTCTCTCTCTATATATATATATATATATATATATATATATATATATATATATATATATATATATATATATATATATATATATATATAGGGTAGCGATCTAGTGAGAAACATCCTACGGTGAGAGCATGAGAGGCATTTGAATAACCATAAAGTTATAGATTTTTTTCAATATCCAACCTTATGGATGGGAAGAACGTCATTTTATTTACCTTCACACAAAAAATCACTACAATCCAATATCTTTTACATGTCCATATATTGAATATATGTATTTTACATCCAACAGTCAGCCTAAAATTCAATATTGAGCGTTGAAAAGTATTTGCTTGTTGTGAATGCAATGCAAGTCCTATGACGATGAAATTTTGTAGGAAAGTAACTAATAACCTATATTTTTAATCCATACGGTTGGATTACAAAAAATTGATCGCTATGTAAAGTTATTCAAATGCCTCTTATGCTCTCACCAAGATATATTTCTCACTGGATCGTTGTCCAATATATATATATATATATATATATATATATATATATGAGATTTATTATTTACCCGCGCAGATAGCCTAATTTTTCGCTACACGCACATCCAAAAGTATAACTATATGATACACAAAACTAAATCTAAGATCAAAAGAGTAACTGTATTGATCAAAGAGTAACTATATGACTAAAAAAGTAACTGCGCCGAAAATATACAGTCAGTAAATATATGGATGTATTTTTTGATTTTGGTGGGACAAATAATATTATTTTTATATGAAATATTTTGAGGAGCTAGATAAAATGCTCCTCTACAATTGTGAAAAAAATATATTTAAAAAGTGACAGGAAGGGTGTGCGGGTAGCTACCAGCACGGGTATTAAAGATGAGCTCATATATATATATATATATATATATATATATATATATATATATATATATATATATATGGAATTTATTCGTTACCCGCGTGGGTAGCCTGATTTTTTACTACCCGCACATCCAAAAGTTTAACTATATGGCACATAAAAGTAACTCTAAGATCGAAAGAGTAATTGTATTGATAAAAGAGTAACTATATGGCTAAAAAGGTAACTACACAAAAAATATACAATCAGTAAATATATGGACGTATTTTTTTTTTTGGTGGGGCAAATGATATTATTTTTGGATGAAATTTTGTGGAGATCTAGATAAAATGCTCATATACAATTACGAATATATATATATATATATATATATATATATATATATATATATAGACACACACATATAGATATATATATATACATATATATATACATACATATATATACACATATATAGACATATATATATATATAAATACACACACACAATATATATATATATATATATATATATATAGTTCATTTAATACCCTCTCTACTCGCATCTAAGACATGGTGACATCTTGGTAATTAATTAGAAAAAGTTTTGTAGTTGTCCATTTCATTTAGAGATCTAGTGAGAAACATTCTACGGTGAGAGCATTAAAAGCATTTTAATAACTGTAAAATTGTAGCTTATTTTTAATATCCAACCTTATGGATGGGAATAACATCATTATGTTGGGTTTTAGGAGAGGCAGAAAAGGCAACGGAAACAAAAATTTTCCTCCCCAAACCCAGAACAAGGAAACGCGTCAATGTCTATACAATAGGAAAGGATGGTTTGTGGAATCATACATTGTCCAGAGGCTTGCTCGGCGACAATACCTCACGCCTTGCGCGGTCTTCACCTCCTGTCTTGGACGGTGTCTGTGTAGCTCCTGGTCGCACTGGGACTGACGACTCCTAGTCTCACCGGGACTGTCAGGATTGACAGTTGTCCTCCTGAGCGGCAGAAACCTCCCGCCTCTGAAGTAGTCCACACGGACCACCTGGAACTCCACACTCCTTGTCCCACAAGGAGTTGGAAGGAGTCGCACCCTCCTATTGACGTACTAGTCACCAACACACTCTCCTCCCTCCAGTTGCAACTGTAGTTGTCTTTCCCTTGTTGCGCCTCCCTTTGCGGGTAGCACTTGCTCGGGCTCTCTCTCGGTTACCAAAACCAGAGAGAACGACAACTTTCCAGAGCAACTGGTTGCACTGAGTTCTACTTTGAGAAGCCCCCAATACCCCTATATATAGGAGGGTCATGGGACAGGGTTCTCTATACCGGTCAATGCAGGACTAAAAGCAGGAGAAGAAGGGTTCGAGATTTTCCACAAAAGCAACCAACTCGCAACCTGAACCGATCGTTTCACAACTGAAATGGTCGGTTGGGGACTTGAACCGGTCAGTTGACACCTCAATCGATCGGTTGGGACCCATGAGCCGGTCGTTTCACTTCTGAACCTGTCGGTTCGTGGTCCTGACCAGTTCCCGATTGACTTTCCAACTTTTGTTTCTAATTTGTATCAAATACCAATCCTTGTTCCAATCAAATTGGGCAAGTGAAACGAAAGGCAAATTCTCACCAATCCTATTTTCCCAACTTTCCCGGTTGCAACAGTTGAACCGATCGTTTCAACACTTGAAGCAATTGTTCACCCTATCCTTGATCTGATCGACTCAACACTTGAGCTGACCAGTTCACCAAGCTCAGCCGATCGGTTCATCACATGAGCCGATCGGTTGGGAGTACAGATTGTGCAAAATCAGCCAATTGCAGTTTCAATTAATCTGATACTCTAATCAATCAGTCCAACACCTTGAACACTATGATTTTTAGCTATCAATTAATTGAGTGTTTAATTGAACTACTAAACTCCTTTAGTAATCAATCTAAACATTGTTTGTGGACAAAACTCCTCTTCCAGGTTAAATCCTATGTGTGTGCCCTGCATGTCCTTTTTCACGTAGGCAGTGAAATCCCATAACACTTATGACTTCACAAGAAAAGAGCGGTGCCTAGTCACACATCAGTGCTACCCAAGTGAAATAGAAAGTTGGAGAACAACTTTCAATCCTACAATCCATGAATGGTGTTACAGTGAATGTATAATTCCTTTGTCACTGATATCCCGAATGAACTCGAGGCATGGAACAGTCGTCCTATCAACGTTCATTCACTTTCTTGATCTCAGAGTAGATTGGAAGATATATGTATGACATCAATATCACATACTGATTCACACATGCGTGTGCACGCCTATTTCAATCCTACTCATCAAGTGGCCTTGGATATCAAATTCCCTTAGGAGGGACAAATCCCATATCTATCACTCACCCCTCAAAATCCCCATGTGTCAAAGCCACCCAATCATCACCTTTATAACAACCCATGTTTCAAGACTGCGTTTGATGATTTCAAAGTGTGCCCAACGACATGTGTTGAGTGTAGTGATTTCAGGTCAAAGAATCACATTGACCACCATCACTGTGAGTACTGACTGTGACTACCATGTCATGGTTCCATGTGTCAAACTCACGGTGGGTCTGTCCGGTACACTTGTTCTCTAACAAGTACCTATGTGTTTGGTTTGATATCTCTATATCATGACTAATGAGATTCTGTCATCAACCAACACCACAATCTAGTCTTGTGTGTCATTGCTGTCTATCTACCTTCCACAATGACATCCGACTAGGGACATAATGAGAATGAACAAACTCTTAGCATCCGTATGATCTCATCGTTCAGGTCCTCAACCTGAAGGCATACGTCATTGAGTGTTGTCATTCTCTAGACATTCAATATGTTCTATCACTATCTCATATGACTGAACCAGAAAGAATTTGAAGCTTGTCTTTGATGTTTATCAAATCAATCTTAATGTATTCCACCAATCATCCCATGATTGGCTCTCAGGGCATACATACCAACAGACTCCCACTTGCACTGCGAGCCAATCACCCTTGAATCATATTCATAGTGATCTTCAAGCATGTCCCACATGTTACTGTGCTCTAGTGCGAACATAGTGAGTAATGGCAACACCTTGCCAAAGTCAGTATAAATTGCATGTCTCTCATCTCTTCACTGTACGTCACACGTATGAGATGGAGTTGCCATAATATGTGATCTAGTATTCCTTTGCTAACCTTTAGCCACATTGCATGATCAAGGATTCCATACTTGTCATCAATGAGCGGAATATCTATAAGTTCATCTCATGAACTTCTAGTCCCATATAGTATCCATTACTGTTCTCTAACACATAGATACTCGACATTTCCCTTTTAAATGGCTTTATTGGAACATTTCCAATCATCAACAAACTTTCACTTTTATATATCTATATATATGTTTTGCGATTAATTTTCTGTCCTTTCAGAAGTTCGCATCAATGTAACTCTTTACATTGAACTCTTCCTTATCTCCATAGAACTGGTACTTCTCAAGTACTTATCAAGTTCTCATGGTATTCCAGTAACTCTTACTGGAAGTAGACAGACATCCACTCATCATGTCTTACATACGAGTTATCAAGATGAGCACATCATATTGTCATGTCCTACACGCAAGATGATGAATGCATTTTGTTCTTGCCATGTCGATACATGCAAGATAATGGGATGATTACATACATGATAGATCCATATCTATTCTTAGTGTTCCCATTCTTCATAAGAATTGGACACTTGGCCTTGGGATACTAACTCCATGTGACATGGACAAGTTTTCTCCCACTGAATCTGTGCATACTGAACCCTTCAGTACAGATTGCCAATGTATGCTTTCTCTTTTCAGGTCAAGAGGTTTTCGAGAACTATCTCTATAGATCTCTATTCCTATCACATAGGAAACATCTCTATCTTCCTTAAAGATAATTTCCACTTTTGTATTTCCATTCTAGAACATTTCCATTTCACATCAACATGTGGAATGTGAATACGCTCCCACTAAATCACAGATCCCTTCTTTATCTTTGACATATCAGTCAAACCCTTTGACTATATCATCAAAGTAAAGATCCAATTCTGAGTTTCTTGTACTCAATCAATCACATTGATTAGTCCATTGTAACTAATAGACTTCATTTGCATTAGTGGATTCATAAACCTTATAGGTTGTGTCACGTACACATCCTTGTTTTATTTCTCATGGGAATGCGGTTTTAGTATCCATATGCCAAACGTCTCAGTCATTAAGTTGCAATAAGCATCATCCTTCTCAAAATGTTATCCATGTGTTTTAACACTTAAGACTCATTTGCACTTATGGATTTCATCCAATGGGTGCTACCATCAAGGTCATACCTTATGGTTCACATGGATGTCATTTAGGATGTAATGGTCATAAACCATAACTCAAAATTCAGTTCCTCATATTCATCTAGATAGTTGACTCATCACATGAACAACTCATCATATAGATAATTGAGGTGTATCTGTTAAGGATATAAGAACTCACAACCCTTGTGATTCTTAATTTCTTTTATTAGTGAAGTGTATTCTTTTATTAAGAAGAGTTTAGTTATTTGATAATCATTCTCTAACTCCTTAGAGTATGATTCCTTCTTGATTTAGACATCACCATGCCTTAATCATGAGTTCACTATGATACACTATCATAATCACTCATAAGGATCTCAAACATTTGGTCCAAGTATTTCATTCATTGATCTCATCAAGAATTAACACTTTACCAAATTTGGACTTCATCTATGATAATCTTGAACACTTCAAGATATTCATATTGGTATTTCTATAAACGCCATTTGAAGTATTAGCATTTGCTCCAATAGGTATGTAAATACATCACATGTATATTGGATAATCATTCTCCCACTACCATTAGTGAAGATTGATTAATCATGTACAAGAGATTCATGTCTCTTACTGGTTCTCTAACCAAAAGAGTCCAGATTTATCCATCATATGGAAACTAGAAATGAATTTCTTATGATTGATGCTAATTTGATTGTTTGAGTTATCTATAACTTTTAGGTATCATTTTATCTTATGCATATCAAATATCACAAGATAAACAAGGCATTGCCACAAAGATCATATCTTTAAGATTGAAAACTCAACTTTATTAATTGTCATCATTGTCATACAATATGCAAAAATAAAGTGTTTCTATCTATTGGCAAATATGAAATAGCAGTTCATAACTGTATTACATGCCTTAAAGGCTGAAAATAAACTAAAGTACTCCTATCTCTGGCGGCAACACTTGCCCCAATTATGAGTGCTTTACACTTTACATCTTGGTATCATATACCTCAAAATGTGTTACAAGTTTACTTTCATGACACCTTTATGTGGAGACATCAATTGCCTCCTTCTTCTTTTGTTCTTCCAGATAGAGAGGACAATTCCTTTTCCAATGTCCTGGTTTTTGACAATGGTGGCAATTTCCTTTCTTGGTCACGCCTCCCTTGGCCTTGAGAGCTGAAGATATCTTGGGCTCTTGGCTAGCATCAGAACCTTTCTTAGCTTTGCCCTTGCCCTTGCGCTTGGACTTGCCTTTCTTTCCCATGATCACCATCACATACTTGGGCTTGTCCTTCTTCATCTGTATCTTGACTGTCCTCAACATGCCCAACAACTCTGACAGTGGCCTATCAAAGTTGTTCATGTTGTAGTTCATCACAAACTGACTAAGGATTCTGGCAACGATTGCAGTATCATGTCAGTAGCCAACTCTTGGCTCAGTGGAAATCCCAATCTCTGCAGGTTCTCCACATATCCAATCATCTTGAGTGTGTGAGGACCAATTGGATCTCCTTCTTTCATGACGCACTTGAACAGCGCCCTAGAAACATTGTATCTCTCTTGCCGTGCCTGATCTTCATACATGTTCCTGAGATGTTGAATCATCTCAATGACACCCATGTTCTCATGATGTCTCTGCAACTCATGGTTCATTGAACACAACATCAAGCACTTTGCATCAATGGCATCATCAAAATGCTTCTTGTAAGCATCCCTTTCTGCCTTTGGTGCATTAGGAGCGGGTTCCTCTGGAATTGGAGTATCTAGGACATAGAGCTTTCACTCTTGAGTGAGAACAATTCTCAATGTCTGATACCAGTCATGGAAGTTTGTCCCATTTAGTTTGTCCTTGTCAAGGACCGATCACAAAGAAAAGTGATTGTTGTTTGTTGTCATTTGTGCTACAAAAAGGAAAATATCCAATTTTAGTCCAAAACTCTTTTGACTTGTTTGATTGATCTGAAAAATTGACGATATAATTAGGCCTTTAATTAATTATCGCTCCCACTATTTTACTTCAAATTGATAGCCCTCACCATCAATTCAGAAGATTGCAGCGTACAATCTTCTAGTGGACAAGATCCTGAAATCCTCTAAGTCATGGACCAGCTAGGGCTGTCACCCACAACTTAGATCTCTCAGGTAGGCAACTCTTGCCAATTGCATCATATGCAACTCTTGATAAGATGTCATATGCAACTCCTTGCCATGATCATCTCCATGCCTCAAGGTGCTAGATCCTATCTAGGTCACCTTGTTAAGTCCGACCCAAAGCAAACACAACGAATATGTACCCTACTTGGGCAGACCCACACATTCATCCTTCACGCTTCCACGAGATAGACGGTGCACCACGCTTGGGCGTGCCCACACTTGGTCGATCAAGATTTTCACGTGTGTCACATTTGGAAGGCATCTAAAACTTAATATTTTAATGAGGGATTTGGTTTTTATATACATATACATATCCAATCACCACAATACATAGTACATATCATATACATGCTATATCCCATAGAAAACATGTAAAATGATAAAAGCGATGATTATGGCCATCCTAATGTGATTCCTCGACCCAAGAGGAATCATGGTTATCTAGGTCTACATCACATGCAACCTGTACAAGATGAACTCTGTGCTTTTCCTTTGGAGTACATCAACTCATCACATGATTGACTTGCTCATTCTGGCCCGGTCGTCTGGGTGCCACCAGCCGATCGGTTGTCTCCTCCAACCGATTAGTTCGCCTGGTCGTCGTGCATCTCTTCATGGCCGCCACCCGCTCATCTCGCTCCTCGAACCGGTCATCAACTGATCGGTTCACTACTTGAACCGATCATCTGGAACGTCAACCAATCAGTCCATGCCTTGAACCGATCGTCTCAGCTGTCGTCAGGATGTCCGCTGGTCTTTGACATAACAGGAAATAAAATATATCCTATTTTACATTATAAAAGGAGAAACCCCGAGTTACATTCGGGGGGGAGCAAAGGTAGGAAAGAATCTCGAATTATTTCGAGTTATATCAGGAATAGGAGAAGGAAGATCGGTGCACAGACCGAGATGCAAGCAACCACATACAACCATACACAAATAGGGTTTATTGGCCATAACCACGCTATACATCCAACACAAAACTCGTTTAAGGGCGACGCGTATCGAGTGCATTAATAATACATATCATATATGTAATTGGGATTTGTGGATTTTGGATTGGACATGCATAAAGCCAATTTTATTCACATCGTATGCAATAAATAAAGGCGACAAAAAAATCGATCATATCGATATTCCCAAAGTATAGAATATTTGATGTGGCTCTGATACCACTGTTGGGTTTTAGGGGAGGCAGATAAGGCAGCGGAAACAAAAATTTTCCTCCCCAAACCCAGAACAAGGAAACACGTCAACGTCTATACAATAGGAAAGGATGGTTTGTGGAATCATACCTTGTCCCGAGGCTTGCTCGGTGACAATACCTCGCGCTTTGCACGGTCTTCACCTCCTTTCTTAGACGGTGTCTGTGTAGCTCCTAGTCGCACCGGGACTGACGACTCCTGGTCTCACCGGGACTGTCAGGATTGATAGTTGTCCTCCTGAGCGGCAGAAACCTCCCGCCTCTGAAGTAGTCCACATGGACCACCTGGAACTCCACACTCCTTATCCCACAAGGAGTTGGAAGGAGTCGCACCCTCCTGTTGATGTACTAGTTGCTAACACACTCTCCTACCTCCAGTTGCAACTATAGTTGTCTTTCCCTTGCTGTGCCTCCCTTTGCGGGTAGCACTTGATCAGTCTCTCTCTCAGTTTCCAAAACCAAAGAGAACGACAACTTTCCAGAGCAACTGGTTGCACTGAGTTGTACTTTGAGAAGCCCCCAATACCCCTATATATAGGCGGGTCATGGGACAGGGTTCTCTATCCCGAGCAATGCGGGACTAAAAGCAGGAGTAGAAGGGTTTGAGATTTTCCAAAAAAGCAACCAACTCGCAACCTGAACCGATCGTTTCACAACTGAAACGGTCGGTTGCGAACCTGAACCGGTCGGTTGACACCTCAACCGATCGGTCGGGACCCATGAGCAGGTCGGTTCACTTCTGAACCGGTTGGTTCGTGGTCCTAACCAGTTCCCGATTGACTTTCCAACATTTGTTTCTAATTGGTATCAAATACCAATCCTTGTTCCAATCAAATTGGGCAAGTGAAATGAAAGGCAAATTCTCACCAATCCTACTTTCCCAACTTGCCCGGCTGCAATAGTTGAATCGATCATTTCAACACTTGAAGCAATCGTTCACCCTATCCTTGAGCCGATCGACTCAACACTTGAGCCGACCGGTTCACCAAGCTCAGCCGATCGGTTCATCACATGAGCCGATCGGTTGGGAGTACAGATTGTACAGAATCAGTCAATTGCAGTTTCAATTAATCTGATACTCTAATCAATCAGTCCAACACCTTGAACACTATGATTTTGAGCTATCAATTAATTGAGTGTTTAATTGAACTACTAAACTCCTTTAGTAATCAATCTAAACATTGTTTGTGGAAAAAACTCCTCTTCCAGGTTAAATCCTATCTGTGTGACCTTGCAGGTCCTTTTTCACGTTGGCAGTGAAAGTCCATAACACTTATGACTTCACAAGCAAAGAGAGGTGCCTAGTCACACATCAGTGCTACCCAAGTGAAATAGAAAGTTGGAGAACAACTTTCAATCCTACAACCCGTGAATGGTGTTATAGTGAATGTATAATTCCTTTGTCACCGATATTCTGAATGAACTCGAGGCATGGAACAGTCATCCTGTCAACATTCATTCACTTTCTTGATCTCAGAGTAGATTGGAAGAGATATGTATGACATTAATATCACATACTGATTCACACATGCATGCGCACGCCTATTTCAATCCTACTCATCAAGTGGCCTTGGATATCAAATTCCCTCAGGAGGGACAAATCCCATATCTATCACTCACCCCTCAAAAGCCCCATGATAACCTCCTATTTTAGTAGTTTATCTTAGTCTTTTTCTTTAGTTTTCCATACTCTTTTTACGTTTATACGGTACATAAACCTAATTTTCCCACTTTTTGTAAATACATCATCAAACTAACCTTTTCCTTTTACACTTGCAGAAAGAGCACAAAAAAATCATAAAAGAATAAACCAACCTCAAGGCCGAGTGAAGCCAAACGGTCCCAAGACCGCATGGAGTTCAAACGGTCCCGAGACCGAGTGAAGCCAAACGGTCCCAAGACCGCATGGAGTTCAAACGGTCCCGAGACCGCATGAAGCCAAACGGTCCCAAGACCGCATGGAGTTCAAACGGTCCCGAGACCGCATGAAGCCAAACGGTCCCGAGACCGCATGAAGCCAAACGGTCTCGAGACCGCATGAAGCCAAACGGTCCCAAGACCGCATGGAGTTCAAACGGTCCCGAGACCGCATGAAGCCAAACGGTCCCGAGACCGCATGAAGCCAAACGGTCCCAAGACCGCATGGAGTTCAAACGGTCCCAAGACCGCATGAAGCCAAATGGTCCCAAGACCGCATGGAGTTCAAACGGTCCCAAGACCGCATGGAGTTCAAACGGTCCCAAGACCGTTCGACGCCAAACGATCTCAAAACCGTTTGACGCCAAACGGTCTCAAGACCGTTTGACGCCAAACGATCTCAAGACCGTTTGACGCCAAACGGTCTCAAGACCGTTTGACGCCAAACGATCTGAAGACCGTTTGACGCCAAACGGTCTCAAGACCGTTTGACGCCAAACGGTCTCAAGACCGTTTGAACCCAAACGGTCTCCAGACCGTTTGACCTCACTCAAGGCCTATAAATAAGACCTCAAGGGCCATCCCTGAGAAGAGTCCAGACGTCCAGAGGCTGCCTCTCTAGTACCAGAACAACTCCATCCACCGCCCGAGGCTGCCGGTCTGAGACTCACATTCCATTACAAAGCTACCTTCTCTCTCATCAACAAAGAAGGTGAGAGGGGAAGATCCATCGTCAAGCAAGCCACGAAGGGTAGAGATCGTTGCTCTCTCCACCAAGGGTTCAACCTTCTCTCCTCAGTGAAGATGATGTTCTTTCTATCTCTTCTTGCCTCCTCCTTTGTTGCTCCCTCTATGAGGAGCGAGTAGTTCCATCCACTGGGGCGCGGGGACTAGCCCCGCTGCCCATGTCTTGTACTTTGTACTAAAAAGATGTTATCCTTTCGTTTTAATACTAAATCGTTCCACACATGCTTGAATGATGGCCACGTTCTTGTATGCATCTATTGTCTTTTGTTGTGGTTTGTCTACGACCGCTCTCGAGACTTGAATACCGATTTAGTGTTGGTTTCTGGTGTGTGTATCCACTACGCATCCGTTTCGGTGTCTAGGAGTGTATCTCAAAGAGTGGAGTAAACTCACTATCATCCGTTGCACTTCCATCTGTATGGAAGTAACCTTGGTAAGTCGAGGAACACGCTTTGCGAGGGGAATGATGTAAAGCATGTGACCATTTGATCGGGAATGGCTGGCGTTGCAACATTCCCGCACTTCTCGTAGCTAGGTTATCCGAATAGGAGACTAGGCCTACAAAGATACTTTTCGATTTGATAATTATCGCTCGCTTGTTAGTTTTAGATGCACGTTTCATGAGGTTGAGTAAGATTCTCTCTTTGGAAGACTACATATCTTCATTGACACGTAGAAATGTACCGAATGAGAGCTACTTAACCCTTGAAGGATGCGATGCATTGCTCTTGTCTTATAAGGCATCGGTCTTGTGGAACATCGAAGGATGCAATGCATCGCTCTTGTCTTACGAGGCATCGGTCTTGTGGAACATCCTTGGATGCAATGCATCGCTCTTGTCTTATAAGGCATCGGTCTTGTGGAACATCCATGCATCTAGCTTATAAGTCTTGCTTGCTTAGTACATATACAATGCATGTGTAGCGGTGGTAAATACCTGCTTAACCCCAGTGATTCATCATCATTTGTTAAATCTTAGTTTTACTTGCTTTATTTACTTTTCATGCTTTAGTCTAAAAACCAATCAAAATCCAACCTTTTGATATAAGTGCCAATTAGTAAAATAACTAAGTGAAGTGTTGTACGTTTTCCATCTTGTTGCTTGCAACAAGACCGTTGTCTTTTGGGTTCGATCCTAAATCTGTACTATGATAAGGCTTCCATACTCTTATGGGGTTGGAGTTGTTATCTAAGCACCAGTTCTAGGTAAACCTAGGGAAGACATCAATCCTCTCTAGGGTTTTTGGTGATAGAATTCTGGGACTCCCATTGGAAGACTGAAAATCTTTTGGTGTAAGTCCTAGCTCCATCAAAAAATGGCGCCGTTGCCGGGGACAACGGAACGTTAGTATTTCACTTAGTTTATTTTTTAGTTGGTTAGGATTTTTACGCTTTCTTTTTGAATCATAACTCATCATCTTCTTGAAGCTTCCATATTGTCTCTATTATCTAAAGGTGTTCTCTTTTCTTTACTCAGGTAGAACCCGTATATGCAATCACCGCATAATCAAGGATTCTCCCCTGATCCGGAGTTCAACTCCGAGGTAGAGAGAAGTTTCCACCACAGAATCCGTCTCAATCGCCAACGCGCTAGTCAAATGGCTGACGAACAGCATCAAGCCGCTTTGGTGATGGAGAGAGTCAATGCTGCTATCACCGCACAACGGGCACAACTCATTGCAGACACCCGTGCCCAAATACAAGCGGAGATACGAGCAGAAGAGCAAGCCCGCATAAGAGCAGAGACCGAGGCTGCTCAGCTCGAATTACGAAACAAGCAACTGAGGGACTATGCTGTCCCGAAGAATTACGAAGACAACCACCCGGTCCGGCCTCCGATCATCAACATCCCAAACTTTGAGATTCGGACCCAGTGGATCCAGATTATGCAAGGAATTTCCTTCTCAGGAGGTTCAGGAGACGATTGCATGGACCATTTGAAACGGTTTAAGGCATTATGCCGCCTGGTCCCGCAAGTTGGTATTGCTTTCAACGCAATAATGTTCCACCTGTTTCATTTCACCTTATCTGGAAGGGCCTTGAGTTGGTACAACTCATTGGACAGAGAACCCATCATAACCACTTGGGCCCCTCTAGAGGAAAAATTCTTGGAGAAGTTCTTTCCACCCTCGCTGACCTATGAAATCAGAGGGCAGATCAACCATTTCTCCCAGCTACCTGGAGAAACCCTCGCTGAGGCATGGGAAAGATTCAAGGAACTTCTACGCAAATGCCCTCATCATGGAATTTCACAGAATCAATTGATTGAAACTTTTTATCGGGGGGTAAGCGATGACATTAAACAGTTCCTAGATTCCTCGTATGGAGGAAATTTCATGAGGAAAAACTATGAAGATGCCTGGAAAATCGTTACTTTAGGAGCTGAAAACCAGTCCAACTGGGGGCGGTCAGCCGGAAAAGGCGTCCTTAAAGTCTTTAAAGCTGAGGAATCGATGGAACTAAAGTCAATAGCCGAGGCTTTGACGACAATCGCTCATAAACAGCAAACCCTCGAAACAACTCTAGGGGAAATTAATAAGAAGAAAACCCCGCTGGTTCATCAAGTCAAAGCCGTCACAGGATCCTGTGAAGCTTGTCATGCTTCGGATCATCCGACTCTTTCCTGCGGAATGCTCTATAATGTGATGATGGATCTGCATCCACCACCACAACCCTATGAGGCCATCACTAATCAGGCTGAAGATCAGATTCCAGAGCAAGTCAACTCCATCCATACTATTCCCGGACAAGTTTATTATAATCCCAGTCAACCAAGGAACCATCCTGGATTCCAGTATGGGAATCCCTCTGGAACTGCGAATCCGCAACATCAGACACAAGGGGGACTTGACAGTAGGCTGCCTCCTGGATTTCCAAACAATTTTAACCAAAATCAAGGGAACCCAAGGAACAATTTCCCTAGGGCTAACTACCCTAGAAATCAATCAGCCTACTATCAGTACACTCATCCCCCGCTTCACCCGCAATTGCATATTCAACAGTCTCAACAACAAAACCCTCAGAAAAACGTCATTGCACAACCGGAAGATGAGCTATCTTTGATAAAACAAATGCTTCAGTCTCAGCAAACCATGTTGTCCAACCAACAAGCTCAACAGAAGGCAGTTGAAGCACAGCTTGCCCAGATTGCTGCACAATTGAAACCCCCAATAGGCACTTTTGATGGGCAGCCTGATCCAAACTCTAAATACGGGCAAAATAAACACGAACAGCTGAATGCCGTCACCACAAGGTCGGGACGCATTCTTCCTGAACCCATCAAGATCACTCTAGATGATGATGATGTGCCCACTTTTATGACGAAAGAGATCTCGCAACAAGAGATTGGGAAATCCCCCGAAGGCACAGAGGACAAAAACAAAGAGCATGTACCTGCAGAATCCAAGGTCCCGCAATTCAAACCAAGGATTCCGTATCCGGGCAGACTGCAAGAAACAAAAATGGACGCCAGATTTTAGAAATTCAAGGAAGCAATGAAGAAACTTTATATTGACATCCCACTCCTTGACGCTCTATCCGAAGTACCAGCATGGGCAAGATATCTCAAAACTTTGCTATCACGTAAGTATATCACCAAAGAGCAGGAAACCGTCAAGCTCGCTCAAACCACTTCTGACATCATCTTGAACAAACTACCCAAAAAGAAGAAGGACCCAGGTTCCTTCGGAATCCAATGTTGCATTGGAAATGCATCCACAAAGAAAGGATTGGCTGACCTCGGGGCTAGTATATCCATTATGCCCTACTCAATGTGCCAACGCCTCGGTTTCACTGACCTGCTGCCTACAACAATGACTATTCAACTAGCCGACTCCACCATAACCGCACCGTTGGGAATCATCGAAGATATCCCAGTAAGGATAGGGAAGGATGCCTACATTCCATGTGATTTTGTCATCATGAATATTAAAGAAGACTTAAGGTATCCGATCATTTTCGGTAGGCCTTTCCTAGCTACAGCCAGAGCGCTAATCGATGTCGAAGCCGGAACCATCATTCTTAGGCTCGGGAAAGAAGCAATTCAATTCCGCGTCCTTGATAGCATGAAAGGTCCCAGCATCCAAGAAGAAGTTTTTTTTTAGACGCAATTCAACAAATGTCGCAATTAGAAATCTTCGAGCCAATTGACGAACTTGAGAATGCTCTTATCAATCCAGAAGTTGAATTCTCTGCAAATGAACTAGTCCAGCAATGCATCCAATACCTAGAAAAGATAGAAGAAGCACCAAAGGCTACTTTTGAAGAGCTTAAAGCCATCACTAACATTGAAGCAGCAGAACCATCAAAAACCCCTGAATTAAAGACTTTACCTACAGGGCTTAAATATGTTTTCCTGGATAAGGAAGAGCTATGCCCAGTTATTATCAGCTCCACCCTTACCAAAGACCAAGAAGTCAAACTTCTGGACAAACTAAGGAGGCACAAAAAGATCATTGGTTATAAAATAACCGACCTCACAGGCATAAACCCGGCTCTGTGTATGCATAAGCTTCCTATGGTTGAAGAATTTAAACCCACTCGTGAACATCAAAGAAAACTGAACCCAAATTTGAAAGAGGTAGTCCGTTTGGAAGTCCTCAAACTACTCAAAGCTGGCATGATCTATCCTATCTCTGACTCTCAGTGGGTCAGTCCAGTTCAAGTTGTCCCAAAGAAAGGGGGCACTACTGTAGTGATCAACGATAAAAATGAGCTCGTACCTACTAGGACTGTAACGGGGTGGCGAATGTGCATCGATTATAGGAAGTTGAATAAAGCTACAAGAAAAGACCACTACCCTCTACCCTTCCTTGACGAAGTCCTAGAGCGCTTGGCCCACCAAAAGTATTTCTGTTATCTCGATGGTTACTCCGGGTTCTACCAAATACCCATACATCCAGAGGACCAAGAAAAAACCACCTTCACTTGTCCCTTTGGGACATATGCTTTCAGAAGAATGCCGTTCGGGCTATGTAACGCTCCTGCTACTTTCCAACGTTGCATGTCTGCCATCTTCGCCGGATTAACCGAATCTGTTATGGAAGTCTTTATGGATGATTTCTCTGTCTATGGATATTCTTTCGATAACTGTCTAAATAATCTTGAACGAGTCCTACAACATTGCAAGGAAACGAACCTTATCCTGAATTGGGAAAAATGTCATTTCATGGTAACAGAAGGTATCGTCCTCGGACATAGAGTAAGTGATAGGGGAATTGAGGTCGACAAAGCAAAGATTGATGTTATCTCAAAGTTGTCACCTCCGAAGGACATAAGGGGCGTTCGAGCTTTCCTAGGTCATGCAGGGTTCTACAGAAGGTTCATCAAAGATTTCTCGAAAATAGCTAAACCCATGACCCAACTCCTGACAAAAGATGCCGAGTTCGTTTTCGACCAAGAATGCATGCGAAGTTTCTCTACCCTTAAAGAAGCATTAATTTCCGCACCTATTCTAAGGGCTCCAGACTGGTCGCAACCATTCGAAATCATGTGCGACGCAAGTGATTATGCCATAGGAGCCGTTTTAGGACAACGGATCGATAAGAAACCCTATGTCATCTACTATGCATCAAAAACGCTTGACGAAGCACAAAAAAACTACACGACCACGGAAAAAGAGTTTTTGGCTATCATCTATGCCTTCGAAAAATTCCGCTCTTACCTGATCGGCTCTAAAGTCATCGTCTACACTGACCATTCTGCTATCCGACATCTGATCCAGAAACAGGACGCCAAACCCAGGCTCATCCGCTGGGTATTAATGCTTCAAGAATTCGACCTAGAAATCAAAGATAAAAGTGGCGTAGAAAATGTTGTAGCTGATCACCTCAGCAGAATCGAGGTTGAAGAAAAAGATAAAATCCCTATCAAGGATTCTCTTCCTGATGATCAGCTTATGAAGGCCACTCATAGTTTTCCTTGGTTTGCTGATATCGTCAATTATCTAGCCACATGGATCATCCACCCGTCTGCTTCATATCAGGATAAAAGGAAATTCCTTCATGATATAAAACGTTATCATTGGGACGAACCCTACTTATTCTACCTCTGTGCCGACGGACTTTTTCGCCGGTGCCTTCCAGAAGAAGAAATAACCTCGGTTTTGGAACACTGCCACTCCGGACCCACGGGGGGGCACATGGGCGCCAAGAAAACTGCCATAAAAGTTCTACAATCCGGTTTCTTTTGGCCCACCATATCAAAAGACTCACATGATTTTGTCAAAGCCTGTGATAAATGCCAATTTTCGGGCAACATATCAAAAAGGGATGAAATGCCTCTTACCATGTGGCAGGAAATTGAACTGTTTGATGTATGGGGGGTAGACTACATGGGACCTTTCCATTCATCATATGGCTTCTCTTACATTTTGGTCGCAGTGGATTACGTCTCAAAGTGGGTCGAAGCTATACCCACCGTATCCAATGACTCCAAACCTGTTGTCAAATTGTTCAAAGACACTATTTTTCCGAGATTTGGAGTTCCAAGAACGGTCATATCTGATGGAGGGACCCATTTCCTGGAACGAAGTTTCGAAGCATTACTGAGAAAATACGTAGTCCATCACAAAGTTGCCACACCTTACCACCCACAAACTAGTGGCCAGGTAGAAGTATCCAATAGACAGATAAAAGCGATTCTTGAAAAAACAGTGAATAAAAACCGCACTGATTGGTCCACCAAACTTCCTGACGCCCTCTGGGCATACCGTACTGCTTACAAAACACCAATTGGAACAACTCCGTTTCGTTTGGTGTACGGCAAATCATGTCATCTTCCAGTAGAACTGGAACATAAAGCCTGGTGGGCCATCAAGCAACTAAACTTCGACCTTAAAAGCGCAGGGGAGAACAGACAACTCCAGCTACAGGAGCTAGAAGAACTCTGAATGACAGCATATCACAGCGCCAGAATCTATAAAGAGCAAACAAAAATGTGGCACGATGGATATCTTAAGAGAAAAGATATCGCCGTTGGCGACAAAGTGCTCTTATTCAACTCCAAGCTCAGATTATTCCCCGGAAAGCTCCGAACAAAATGGTCCAGACCCTTCACCATAAAACATATCTACCCAACTGGAGCCGCCATTATCATCGACAACAACGGAGGAGAACGAACGGTTAACGGGCACCGTTTAAAAAGATACTACACTCAGGAAGACAAAACACATCAACAAACCCTCGATATCAGAGATGCTACGCCCACAGCATAACAACCTTACAGTTTCGTCGAGCCAGTGACGTAAAACTAAGGCGCTTCTTGGGAGGCAACCCAAGACCTCAGTATCACCTTCTCTAATTTCTAGTTTTTTTTTTTTTTTTTTCTTTTGAATTTGTTTTGCTTTCTTTAAGTTCTTTCATCATTAATCTAAAAATACAAAAAAATCTACATAATCAAAACTACAAAAACAATACATAAAACAAACAACATAAAAATTCATAAACCAAAATACAAAAAAATAATATACATACTCAAAAACAAACATAAAAATATACAAACCCTTTGTGCCCCTCCAAACGGCCTTCAAACTGTTTGAAGCCAAACGGTCTCCAAACCGTTTGGAGCCAAACGGTCTTCAAACCGTTTGGGACCAAACGGCCCTCAAACCATTTGGGACCAAACGGTCTTGCAACCGTTTGAGACCAAACGGTCCTGAAACCGTTTGGGACCAAACGGTCCTCAAACCGTTTGGGACCAAACGGTCCTAAAACCGTTTGGGACCAAGCGGTCTTCAAACCGTTTAGAATACAAAAGGTCACCCACCTATCACTATAAATATCGACCCTACCCCTCCGTCTTTCTCTCTTCGAACCTTTGATTTCTCCAGAATTTTCGTGCGAAGAGCTTCCCTTTTTGCTCATGTTGCATCCGCGCAAAGTCACCCTTCCGTCCACCTTCCGCAAGGTAGACCGGCGACTCTTCTCTTTCCAAACGGTCTTGAAACCGTTTGGGGCCAAACGGTCCTCAAAACTGTTTGGAACCAAACGATACTGAAACCGTTTGGGACCAAACGGTCTTGAAACCGTTTGGGGCCAAACGGTCCTCAAAACCGTTTAGAACCAAACGATCCTGAAACCGTTTGGGACCAAACAGTCTTGAAACCGTTTGGAACCAAACGGTCCTCAAAACCGTTTGGAACCAAACGGTCTTGAAACCGTTTGGAACCAAACGGTCCTGAAACCGTTTGGGACCAAACGGTCCTGAAACCGTTTGGGACCAAACGGTCTTGAAACCGTTTGGAACCAAACGGTCCTCAAAACCGTTTGGAACCAAACGGTCTTGAAACCGTTTGGAACCAAACGGTCCTGAAACCGTTCGGTCTTCGTTTCCTTTTTGCTTTCACAAAATGTAAAAGATATAACTACATATCAAATTTAAACTGTCTCAAATCTTCTCTAAATTACGAAACTCATACTTTTTTCAGAAGTGGCGTCAAACAAGGCTTCCGGATCCAGAACTGCCCCTGCTCCGATAAGGGAGCAGATGATGGAGGAGCGAGACAGGCTCATACAAATAAGGGACACTTACAACACCACCAGAGCCGTCCCTCCCAAGACCAAGATCATTGACGTCCTGTGTAAAATAACCCGCCTCACCAAATGCCTGGGTGAGGCTCCTGCAGAAGACGTCGAGCACATCTTTTCGAACGATGATGAAGGTTCGGACTACACACCGAACCCCGATGAAGACTCCTCTGCCCAAGAGACAGAGGGAAAGCGCAAGGCTGCAACATCACGTCTTTTCTAAAAATACTTACTTGCGCATTCCCTCTCAATTTGTGAAGCTGAACAACATTTGGGGAATTGTTCGAGCATTGCTTAGTTATTCAGCAAAGCAGTTTCCCGTAAAACTTTTTCACTATCAGGATGGGAACCGTAGGATATCCAAAATGGGTGTTGGTTGGTATGACTTTCAGATAGAAAATGATCTGAGGATTGGAGATGCATTTGTATTTGAGCTACTTCTGAAGGACAAAGATATCGTGAACTTTTGTGTAACCAAGCAACACATATCAAGCAGCACTTGCAACAAAGACCATCCTCCAGTTAGTGGCAACATGGAAGATGGAATCAATATTGAGAATAGCAGCTACCTGACTTAATCCATGGATGATGAAGTAGGACATCCCAAGGAAACTGATGTCGAAGGCAGCGGCTACCACAGTAACTTGAAGTATGATCAAGCAAAGGATCTGCTAGACAATATCAAGACAAAATTGCAAAAGAATGCGCTGCGAAATTAATGGAGCTCCTGAGTCAGCACTCCAAGGCATACAGCAAAGAGCACTTCAATCGCCCAGCCTTCTGCCACAAATGCCCCCATCTTTACGAGGGCAATTCGCATCCACTCTACTCCGATCTCCAGGGGCTACCGAAAATCTGCCTTAACTCGCAGCCCTTGTTCTAATGACTTCTCAACCTAGCACTTTGCCACTCTGGGGACAGAGTGTGTGATAAGTTAGGGGGGGATTCATTAGACAAGGGCTAGGTATCAACTTCTATACTCCCTTTTCCTTTTTACAATTCCCTTAATATATATATATATATATATATATAGTCACCTCAACTAACCCTAGAATCATGTTAGTCTTTGCAAGTAAATAGCACTCAGACATCAAATGGCGATTTATCAATTTCCACCTACTGTGGATCCCGTATTTTTGCTTCAATTCTTTATCTGACTCTCCACAGGCCAAAATCAGGGCAGAAATAAGCCGAGATCTCGAGGATGAGAGGGAAATTAGGCAACTTCCGAATCAAAAAGTTCTGCAAGTGGACCACAAACCAAATAAGTGCATGCTGAAAAACTTTAAGAACAGCTTTCCTCTCTTCAAAATAAAAGAGGCTTGGCTGCCCAAAATAAATCCTCATTCCAAAACCCAAGCCTGTGAGTTTTTGAATAAAAGCCAGAGAGACGAATAAAATCATGAGAGTTGTGCCACGCATAAGGACCTATATGAAGAACTGATAAAGGGCTCACCCGGCCGGCACATTCCGCTGCCCTCACAAAGGCAGATGTGTCGCGTCCGGTAGTGAAACCCTAAAAGTTCCAAGTATATGAAAAGGCTCATAAAGGACTTGCCCGGCCGGTACATTCAGCTGCCCTCATAAAGGAAGATGTGTCGTGCCCGGTAGTGAGATCCTAAAAAGCATAGACAACCCCTCCCCCACTCGAAGGGGAGCTACACTTCAAAGCCTTTAGCCAACCCTCATACCCTCTCTAGCTTCCAGTAGGTTTCCAGAGAGGTATAAAGTTGATTAGAGTCAACGGCATGCACAAAATAAATGTGGTCCCAAGGCAAATTTTGAGATACGGAAAAACCCTGAGATCCAAGCAACTCTCGAAATCCAAAAGAATCAAGGCATGCAATAAGCCTCGATATGACCCCTGGGGAACTCAGGTCAAGAATTGAAGCAAGAGTATGGAGACCCTAATTAAGATCGCCTCGCCATTTCATGTCTCAGCTCTATCTAACTTGAGGACAAGCTAGACTCTAAGTTAGGGGGGTGATAACCTCCTATTTTAGTAGTTTATCTTAGTCTTTTTCTTTAGTTTTCCATACTCTTTTTACGTTTATACGGTACATAAACCTAATTTTCCCCCTTTTTGTAAATACATCATCAAACTTACCTTTTCCTTTTACACTTGCAGAAAGAGCACAAAAAAATCATAAAAGAATAAACCAACCTCAAGGCCGAGTGAAGCCAAACGGTCCCAAGACCGCATGAAGTTCAAACAGTCCCGAGACCGAGTGAAGCCAAACGGTCCCAAGACCGCATGGAGTTCAAACGGTCCCGAGACCGCATGAAGCCAAACGGTCCCAAGACCGCATGGAGTTCAAACGGTCCCGAGACCGCATGAAGCCAAACGGTCCCGAGACCGCATGAAGCCAAACGGTCCCAAGACCGCATGGAGTTCAAACGGTCCCGAGAACGCATGAAGCCAAACGGTCCCGAGACCGCATGAAGCCAAACGGTCCCAAGACCGCATGGAGTTCAAACGGTCCCAAGACCGCATGAATCCAAACGGTCCCAAGACCGCATGGAGTTCAAACGGTCCCAAGACCGCATGGAGTTCAAACGGTCCCAAGACCGTTCGACGCCAAACGATCTCAAGACCGTTTGACGCCAAACGGTCTCAAGACCGTTTGACGCCAAACGATCTCAAGACCGTTTGACGCCAAACGGTCTCAAGACCGTTTGACGCCAAACGATCTCAAGACCGTTTGACGCCAAACGGTCTCAAGACCGTTTGACGCCAAACGGTCTCAAGACCGTTTGAACCCAAACGGTCTCCAGACCGTTTGACCTCACTCAAGGCCTATAAATAAGACCTCAAGGGCCATCCCTGAGAAGAGTCCAGACGTCCAGAGGCTGCCTCTCTAGTACCATAACAACTCCATCCACCGCCCGAGGCTGCCGGTCTGAGACTCACGTTCCATTACAAAGCTACCTTCTCTCTCATCAACAAAGAAGGTGAGAGGGGAAGATCCGTCGTCAAGCAAGCCACGAAGGGTAGAGATCGTTGCTCTCTCCACCAAGGGTTCAACCTTCTCTCCTCAGTGAAGATGATGTTCTTTCTATCTCTTCTTGCCTCCTCCTTTGTTTCTCCCTCTATGAGGAGCGAGTAGTTCCATCCACTGGGGCGCGGGGACTAGCCCCGCTGCCCATGTCTTGTACTTTGTACTAAAAAGATGTTATCCTTTTGTTTTAATACTAAATCGTTCCACACATGCTTGAATGATGGCCACGTTCTTGTATGCATCTATTGTCTTTTGTTGTGGTTTGTCTACGACCGCTCTCGAGACTTGAATACCGATTTAGTGTTGGTTTCTGGTGTGTGTATCCACCACGCATCCGTTTCGGTGTCTAGGAGTGTATCTCAAAGAGTGGAGTAAACTCACTATCATCCGTTGCACTTCCATCTGTATGGAAGTAACCTTGGTAAGTCGAGGAACACGCTTTGCGAGGGGAATGATGTAAAGCATGTGACCATTTGATCGGAAATGGCTAGCGTTGCAACATTCCCGCACTTCTCGTAGCTAGGTTATCCGAATAGGAGACTAGGCCTACAAAGATACTTTTCGATTTGATAATTATCGCTCGCTTGTTAGTTTTAGATGCACGTTTCATGAGGTTGAGTAAGATTCTCTCTTTGGAAGACTACATATCTTCATTGACACGTAGAAATGTACCGAATGAGAGCTACTTAACCCTTGAAGGATGCGATGCATTGCTCTTGTCTTATAAGGCATCGGTCTTGTGGAACATCGAAGGATGCAATGCATCGCTCTTGTCTTACGAGGCATCGGTCTTGTGGAACATCCTTGGATGCAATGCATCGCTCTTGTCTTATAAGGCATCGGTCTTGTGGAACATCCATGCATCTAGCTTATAAGTCTTGCTTGCTTAGTACATATACAATGCATGTGTAGTGGTGGTAAATACCTGCTTAACCCCAGTGATTCATCATCATTTGTTAAATCTTAGTTTTACTTGCTTTATTTACTTTTCATGCTTTAGTCTAAAAACCAATCAAAATCCAACCTTTTGATATAAGTGCCAATTAGTAAAATAACTAAGTGAAGTGTTGTACGTTTTCCATCTTGTTGCTTGCAACAAGACCGTTGTCTTTTGGGTTCGATCCTAAATCTGTACTATGATAAGGCTTCCATACTCTTATGGGGTTGGAGTTGTTATCTAAGCACTAGTTCTAGGTAAACCTAGGGAAGACATCAATCCTCTCTAGGGTTTTTGGTGATAGAATTCTGGGACTCCCATTGGAAGACTGAAAATCTTTTGGTGTAAGTCCTAGCTCCATCACCCCATGTGTCAAAGCCACCCAATCATCACATTTATAACAACCCATGTTTCAGGACTGCGTTTGATGATGTCAAAGTGTGCCCAATGACATGTGTTGAGTGTAGTGATTTCAGGTCAAAGAATCACACTCACCACCATCACTGTGAGTACTGACTGTGACTACCATGTCATTGTTCCATGTGTCAAACTCACGATGGGTCTGTCCGGTACACTTGTTCTCTAATAAGTACCTATGTGTTTGGTTTGATATCTATATATCTTCACTAATGAGATTCTGTCATCAACGAACACCACAATCTAGTCTTGTGTGTCATTGCTGTCTATCTACCTTCCACAATGACATCCGACTAGGGACATAATGAGAATGTACAAACTCTTAGCATCCGTATGATCTCATCATTCAGGTCGTCAACCTGACGGCATACATCATTGAGTGTTGTCATTCTCTAAACTTTCAATCTGTTCTATCACTATCTCATATGACTGAACCATAAAGAATTGGAAGCTTTCCTTTGATGTTTATCAAATCAATCTTAATGTATCCCACCAATCATCCCATGATTGGCTCTCAGGGCATACATACCAACATAACTTTTGGGTTTTAGGGGAGGTAGATAAGGCAGCGAAAACAAAAATTTTCCTTCCCAAACCCAGAACAAGGAAACGCGTCAACGTCTATACAATAGGAAAGGATGGTTTGTGGAATCATACCTTGTCCCGAGGCTTGCTCGGCGACAATACCTCATGCCTTACGCAGTCTTCACCTCCTGTCTTGGACGGTGTCTGTGTACCTCCTGGTCGCACTGGGACTGACGACTCCTGGTCTCACTGGGACTGTCAGGATTGCCAGTTGTCCTCCTGAGCGGCAGAAACCTCCCGCCTCTGAAGTAGTCCACACGGACCATCTGGAACTCCACACTCCTTGTCCAACAAGGAGTTGGAAGGAGTCACACCGTTCTGTTGATGTACTACTCGCCAACACACTCTCCTACCTCCAGTTGGAACTTCAGTTGTCTTTCCCTTGCTGCGCCTCCCTTTGCGGGTAGCATTTGCTCAGGCTCTCTCTCGGTTACCAAAACCAGAGAGAATGACA
Organism: Alisma plantago-aquatica; assembly: GCA_963693085.1. Taxonomy (NCBI): domain Eukaryota; kingdom Viridiplantae; phylum Streptophyta; class Magnoliopsida; order Alismatales; family Alismataceae; genus Alisma; species Alisma plantago-aquatica. The sequence continues at coordinate 938,043,118 of OY856409.1, forward strand.
ACTTTCTAGAGCAATTGGTTGCACTGAGTTGTACTTTGACAAGCCCCCAATACCCCTATATATAGGAGGGTCATGGGACAGGGTTCTCTATCCCGGGCAATGCGGGACTAAAAGTAGGAGTAGAAGGGTTCGAGCTTTTCCACAAAAGCAACCAACTCGCAACCTGAACCAATCGTTTCACAACTGAAACTGTCAGTTGGGGACCTGAACCGGTCGGTTGACACCTCAACCGATCGGTTGGGACCCATGAGCCGGTCGGTTCACTTCTGAACTGGTCGGTTCGTGGTCCTGACCAGTTCCCGATTGACTTTCCAACTTTTGTTTCTAATTTGTATCAAATACCAATCCTTGTTCCAATCAAATTGGGCAAGTGAAACGAAAGGCAAATTCTCACCAATCCTACTTTCCCAACTTGCCCGGTTGCAATAGTTGAACCGATCATTTCAACACTTGAAGCAATCATTCACCCTGTCCTTGAGCCGATCGACTCAACACTTGAGCCGACCGGTTCACCAAGCTCAGCCGATTGGTTCATCACATGAGCCGATCGGTTGGTAGTACAGATTGTGTAGAATCAGTCAATTGTGGTTTCAATTAATTCGATACTCTAATCAATCAGTCCAACACCTTGAACACTATGATTTTGAGCTATCAATTAATTGAGTGTTTAATTGAACTACTAAACTCCTTTAGTAATCAATCTAAACATTGTTTGTGGACAAAAGTCCTCTTCTAGATTAAATCCTATGTGTGTGACCCTGCAGGTCCTTTTTCACGTTAGAAGTGAAAGTCCATAACACTTATGACTTCACAAGAAAAGAGCGGTGCCTAGTCACACATCAGTTCTACCCAAGTGAAATAGAAAGTTGGAGAAACACTTTCAATCCTACAATCCATGAATGGTGTTACAGTGAATGTATAATTCCTTTGTCACTGATATCCCGAATGAACTCGAGGCATGGAACATGGAACAATCATCCTGTCAACGTTCATTCACTTTCTTGATCTCAGATTAGATTGGAAGAGATATGTATGACATCAATATCACATATTGATTCACACATGTGTGCGCACACCTATTTCAATCCTACTCATCAAGTGGCCTTGGATATCAAACTCCCTCAGGAGGGACAAATCCCATATCTATCACTCACCCCTCAAAAGCCCCATGTGTCAAAGCCACCAATCATCATCTTTATAACAACCCATGTTTCAGGACTGTGCTTGATGATGTCAAAGTGTGCCCAACGACATGTGTTGAGTGTAGTGATTTCAGGTCAAAGAAGCACACTCACCACCATCACTGTGAGTACTGACTGTGACTACCATGTCATGGTTCCATGTGTCAAACTCACGGTGGGTCTGTCCGGTACACTTGTTCTCTAACAAGTACCTATGTGTTTGGTTTGATATCTCTATATCATGACTAATGAGATTCTGTCATCAACCAACACCACAATCTAGTCTTGTGTGTCATTGATGTCTATCTACCTTCCACAATGACATCCGACTAGGGACATAATGAGAATGTAAAAACTCTTAGCATCTGTATGATCTCATCGTTCAGGTCCTCAACCTGAAGGCATACGTCATTGAGTGTTTTCATTCTCTAGACATTCAATCTGTTCTATCACTATCTCATATGACTGAACCAGAAAGAATTGGAAGCTTGCCTTTGATGTTTATCAAATCAATCTTAATGTATCCCACCAATAATCCCATGATTGGTTCTCAGGGCATACATACCAACACATTATATATACCTTCACACAAAAAATCATCACAATCAGATATCTTTTACATGTCCATATATACAATATACACATTTTACATCCAGCGGTCAGCCTAAAACTCAATATTGAGCGTTGAAAAATATTTGCTTGTTGTGCTTGCAATACAAGTCCTATGATGATCAAATTTTGTGGGAAGGTAATTAATAGGGTATGGTTTTAAGCTATATGATTAGATTCTGAAATTTTGATCATTGTGTAAACACTACTATAGAATACGCCTTTGGCGTCAGTTGTTTAACCCCCTTTGGCGACGATTTTAAAGCGACACCTATGTGGGCGCCGCTAAAGGTCGAACTCTTCGGCGTCGGTTTTCTAACCGACGCCTATATGATCTATAGGCATCAGTTATATATAGTTGGCCGACGTCTATAGGGTTCGCGCCACAAAGAAGGGCACCACCTAGGACACTTTCTGCGCCGGTTAACAACTAAACAATCGACGCCATACTCCCAGACGACACGGCGGTGCTTTGCTGCACGACCGTGTTTAGTACTATAGGCATCGGTTTTATACGAATAAGTAATTCCTTTTCCACCTCGATCGTGCTTTCCTGCACGGTCGGGTTGTTTTTCATATTAGGCGTCAACTTTTATCTAATAACCGACGCTATATGCCTTTGATGATGGTGTTTTATAAATAACCGACGCCTATACTTTACTTTTTTTTCTTTTCATTTTGTAGGCCTGCTATGGCTGGTCAGCAGGATGAGAACCTGCAGTTCAGTTTTTTGAACTACAGGTTTACGACATCCATTGATATCAGCCTACAAACAGGCCACAAACCTATTAAATCAACAAATATTTTTTCACACAAGTAGATACATTCATACATCAATTCAATTCTCACATTCACACATGTAGAAACATTCAAATACACGTAGAAACATTCAGACATGTATAAACATTCAGAAATATTCATGTACAAAATATCATTCAACATCGCTATCAGCATCCCAATTATATCTTACAATCGCCACTTCTTGTATGGCTTTTGCCCATTCTTCTCTTACTTCATTTAATGCTTCCATCGTATATGGAGCATGTACATTTTTTAAGCGTTTACCTATAGTGTGGTCAGTTTTAAACACCTGCAAAGAGAATGATGTATATATATAAGTAATAATATAAAAATAAGATTGATATATTTCATACTAACTAATGAGACAATATATAATATCTCATGTATGGTATTAATATCCAATGTGGCATGTCGAATAATCATCTGCATAAATCGCATCACATAGTATGTGCATGCCCAGCCGTTGTCTTGTGTAGCGCACTATAAATTGAAACATACAAACTATTAAAAAATACAACTAAGCATAGTTCACATAAATAATATATACATTGGAGTCGGGAACTTACTTTTACGTTCTCCCAAATTATTGGCTGGTTCTTTCTCCTTGGGATATTTCCTCCAACATTTTTGAATGCATCTAAACCGCTACATGTTAATGTAACACAGTAAATTGCATAATTAAATAGTAATGTAATAACAGATGTTAACGGATATAAAAATGAAATATTTCTCACCAGAATAATGGCATTCTCAATATGTGTCCAATTTTAGTGTTCAATGTACTTCCCGTAGGATCTAGATAATAAATAGTGAACGTCCCGGGGACAATAACTAGTAACTCCCAATGTCTACCGCTAGTGGTAAAAAAGTTAAAAATTAATAACTCAAAATGCACAATAAAATGGAATTTTCTTAAGTCCAAATTATAAATAAAGTAAACTTACTTGACATTGAATGGAGCTATTATTATCGTCTTCTTTTGTTGATCGAAAATTGTAAAAGAATCTATACAGTATTGTTGAACACTATCAAGGTCTTTAGCTACCATACTAATCAATGATGGAATAAAAAAACCCACATGATCAAATGCAAATTGTTTGCATTGATCTTTGACTAAGTAGCTGCAAAACATGTATTACGTATGCATTAATATATAAGAAACCAGATCACCGGATCTTACACAAGGTATATGGATGTATAAACAAGATCTCACCTTATCCATGTCTCTATCATTGATGTATTCAGCCAATCATACATAAACAGCTCAATAATATCTTGTATAAATAAAGAGCTATCGTATGATTGACCTGCATAATCTTCTTCTAAAGAAACAATTATAGGGAAATGTATATTATGTTCCCATAGACAACATGCCATTCCCCTACAAGCAGGACCTAACGGATATTTTAGGTCAGTTGGAACCCAACTTGGTAATGCAGGAAGTGGAGGTGGAGGCCTAGGTGCTCTGAGTGTCTTCTTTTTAACATGTATATATATTTTCAGATCAGTTGACCTCATATATATATACACATTAACAATCTAAAGTAATGTAAATTTATCTTACAATTTCAGTAGTATAGACGATATCTGCTTTAGGCCACAATATCACCCCGCCTTCTGCCTCACCAAGTGTATCCATATATGGGTGGGCATATGGCAATGCAGCTTCCCTCCAATTGGGTAATACACATATTGGGCTCACACGAACGTAGCCCTATGGCATTGGAGTCCCATGAAACGTTGTCCCAGGAAGGGACTGGTAAGCCTGCGCCTCTACAACAACATAGTCTTGCATTCTTAAGCAGCATGGCTTCAATGCCTACAAATTTACGTAAAGAATGTTATACATATATACATATCATCTTGAAAACATATCATCTTGAAAAGACTAGCTACAATGTCATAAAAAATACTTACAGCAGACGTGTTAGGTGATGGGTCTCCAGGATTACTCACAGTATGTGCATCAGGAGAAGAGTGGGTCGCCATAGGCTGATTGGAAGCCTGAGATGCCTGCCACCGCACTATTTCTTCATTGACCTTCTTAGCAACTATATCCTCGACTCTCTTATTCTCCTATACATGGATAAAAGAAACATTACCTTCTTATTATTGAATTCCCTTTTGCAGTAACATTCTAAAAAAAGAATAGGTTACCTCTTCTTGTGAAAGTCCCGCTCTGGGTTTGCGCTGGGATGGCCCAAAGAATGCTTTGATGCCCACACCAGCGCATGCACCGCTAACACGTCCAGGATTCTCTGGGTTACTCAGAGCAACTTTCAATTCATCCCTTGTGTCCTGAGGAATGAACGTGCCTTGTTTCCTCTGCTCGTGCAGCTCCCGCTAATCACCATCAACAGAAATTGGTAAGTTAACACCACAAATAATCAATATTCAAATGATTGCTCTAGGAGTTGTATTTTACCATTTTCGCAGCCGCCTCAGTAGTTACGGGCTTCTTTATTTCACCCTTCTTGTTTTGCCTCCCAGCTATCCAGATATCATGGCGAGGCATGGGTGTGGCAGACTCCTGAGTAGGAGTAGACTCCTGAGTAGCCGCAGACTCCGCCTGTAGTCTTTGGCGAACGCTTGCATAGCCCTTTGGACCCATAGTGTGGTCATGCACATTCAGTGCACGCCTTGCTTTTTGCGCGTCACTGAGGGCCTAGTTAGTATGCACATTAATTATTTGGTTAGTAGCACTAAATGTTAATCTTGAATAGGTGAATACAACGTATATTAATTAAATTGGGAGTGACGCCTAATACCTTGAATTCTTCAGATTTTCTTAAAGTAACAAAATTGTCCCAATCTTCTTTGTCCAAGAAGTTCCACTGTTCAAGGGCTGACTTCTTCTTCTTAACACCATCCTATCCAAGAAGTTCCACTGTTCAAGGGCTGACTTCTTCTTCTTATCACCATCTTTTATATATTCTCTGTTGAGATTTGTCCTATAGTTCCTAAGTATCTTTCCAGCGTGTTGCATCACGCTTTTACGATGCAGCTTCTCATACAATGCAAACAGATTCTGTAAAATAGAATCCTTATTAACTAGTATCCAAAAATAGAATTGCAAATAATATAATTTGTAATCTAAAAAATAGAATTGCAAATAATAATAACTCACGCATAAATCTTCCCCTGAGGAACTTTATGCCAATTATCATACTTAATGTTGGCTAAATTGACATTATGATATATCTATTTGTTTTGATGATGACAAACATTTCATTCTTGTTGATCTAACATGCTACTTGAGTGTTGTAGGAATGAGGTGGATGAAAAAGCACTAGGGAACCTATATGCTTGAATACTTGTAAATTTCATGAAATGTAATCAATTGTAAACTTGTACAAATATATAATGTACAAGTACTTAGACTTCATGTAAATCAAGCGTTAGATCTTCCCTAGCCAATCACTATACTTAGATAGGTCATCCCCTTCAATAGTGTCACATATGCACACTCACATATACACTTAGCACTTTATTTGAAACATTGAAACAGGGTCAATCTCGGTCGACAAACTCCTCGACTGAGACACTCTCAGTCGATAAACTTCTCGACCGAGAAAGACCCAAGTAGCCGTTAGACACAGCTGACAAGGTAGTTGGCAGTTGGAGATGAACGTTGATCCATAGAGCCTGTCGGTCGACAAAACTTCGACCGAGTAGGTGTCTCGGTCGACAATTCCTCGACCGAGATGGACTCTGACAGCAACTACATAATTAATTAACTAGCCGTTGCTAAAGCAACTAAAGTGTACCTAACGGCTAGTCAAGCACTTAGAACCCCCTAGAAAGTGTCTAGAACGTCCTTAAGCACTTGTGGGTCATTCTTATAAATAGGAAAAGTCTTAGGACACCTAAACTCACTAATCTACACTTGTGGTACACTTGAGCTTACACTTGCAATTGTCAATCTATTTTGAGAAATTGAGCAACACTTGCATTGGATATTCTTCTCCTTGCTCTAATTTCATGTCCTATAGGCTAGTATCTCCTATCCACAGTAATCACACTTCCATATACATTGGTTAGGAGATCTATACGCTTGATATAGGCAAATCAAGCCTTGTGCTTCAAAGGTTAAGTGTAATTTCCTTTTTCCTTTCTTGTTCACTTTCATTGCTTGTACTCTGCTTGCTACTCCTAGGTTGGAGGCTGCGGATTGGAGAGGGTTGTGATCTTCTTGGTGAAGAAGGAGACTTTGAACTACTTCAAGAAGGCTGATGCAACGGGAGGTTACTTCTAAGAGGAAGGCTACTTCAATGGGGAGCTTGGAGTTACTTCAAGAAGGCTACCTCAAGTTGGTGCATCTACTTCAAAGTGAAGGTTGTTCAAAGGGGTGTAAGAAAGTATTTTATTTTTTGTAATTCCTTGTGAAGTTAATAAAATTAATACTTTCAAAATCCCAGTTGGGTAAGCAACCGGGTAGTGGACTGACTGCCTTAGTATTTGCTAAGGTAGGAACCACTCTAAATCCCTTGTCTCCTTCTTATTTTTTCATTTGTGGTTGTTTGAGTTAAATAATTGTTAAATTAACTTTAAAACCCTATTCACCCCCCCTCTAGTGGTTTTTCAATTGGTATCAGAGCAGGCTTCAAGGAACTCTAACCAAGTCTTGAAGAATGGGTGACAGGTTGCTCAACAACCTCAATCTTGAAGGAACACTTGTGACTAGTCCTCCTATGTTTGATGGAACAAACTATACCTACTGGAAGAGAAGGATGCAATTCTTCTTCCAAGGGATTAGCTGGGATCTATGGAGGATGGTGTCAACCTCCTATGAGCTTCCCCAAATGGAATATGCAGCTTGGGACACCAATACGGTAAAATCGGCTCAAATGAATGCAAAGGCTGTAAGTATTCTCTATTGTTCAATTTCAGTAGGAGAATTTAATAGAATATCTAACTGTGAAACAGCCTATGAAATTTGGCATAGACTTTCCATAACTTATGAAGGGACTGTTCAAGTCAAGAATTCCAAAATTAGTATGCTTAAACAAAAGTTTGAACATTTCCGTATGGATCCGAATGAATCTATTAGTGAAATGTATGCAAAATTTTCTTCTATTGTAAATGGTTTGAATACTTTAGGTAAAGTTGTTCTTGAGGAAGATCAGGTGTCAAAGATCCTTAGATCACTTCCTCCCAAATACAAGCCCAAGGTGACGGCCATTGAAGAAGCAAATGACCTCACCCGACTAAAGATGGAACAACTCATTGGCAACCTAGAAGCCCATGAGGCAACTTTAGAAGAGGAAGAAAGAAGAGAATGTGAACTTCAACAAGGGAAAAAGAAGGACATTGCATTCAAAGCATCAACCAAGGACACAAGTGAATATGATAGTGAAGAAGAAACTCTCATTGTAAATGGTAAGCAATATAAAAGTTTTAAAACTAATAAAACTTCTAGTGGTTCTTCTTCCAGGTGCTTTGAATGTGGCAAGAAGGGACACATGAAAGGTGATTGTCCAAAACTCAAGAAAGGGAAGAAATCATCTCACAAAAAGAAGGAAAGACCATATAAAGCTGCATGGGATGATTCAAGTGATGATAGTGATGATGGAAAAGAAGCAGTAGAATGCCTCATTGCTACAACAAATGAAGAAGAAGAAGAGGTAAGTCTTTTTGATCTACCAAAAGAAGATCTAATTGCTAGTCTTCAAGATACTCATGACAAATATATTGAGTGCAAGAAGAAACTTAAGAAATCAAATAAAGTAAATGATGATTTAAACGTTAAACTTCTTGCTCTTGCATCTGAAAATGAAGACCTCAAAAAAGCAAATGAAGATTATGAACTTAAGTTAAAATCTGTAGAAGCTAATTGCAATCTTCTTTCCTTAGAAAAGTTAAATTTGCAAACTCAAGTGAATGATCTTCAGAAACAACCTATTTTATGTTCACACTTAGATTATGATGAGGTTGTAAAAGAAAGAAACTCTCTATCATCTGATTTAGATCAAGCAAAGCAAGATATAAATAAGAAGATGGATGATATTGCTAAGCTACAAAGAAAAATAAATGAGTTAAGAGGAAATGACATTCTTGAGAATATTCGGAAAATTTCCTCTAGTTATAATGGAAGAAGAGGATTAGGATATGATCCAAAGAGAATTCAACCCAAAAGAGCTAAAGAATCCAAGACTAAGACTATGTTTGTACCTAAGAACACAATTCCTAGAAAGAGAAATGAAGTTGACTCAATTAGTTGTCATTATTGCATGCGCCTTGGACATTATTCATTTTCATGCCCATATAAGAAAAAGAATGATGATCTAGCTTGGATTCCTAAAACTTAGAAGCCTAAATTTAACTAGTTGAGATTTGACCTAAACTGATTCTTGATATACAAATGTCATATCTCAACACAATCGAGCTCTAACTTGCATAATTTTGTTTTACTTGGAAGCAATTAATAGTTCTGCGAACAGTACAGAAACCTTGTCAGTCGAGAAACTGTCGACCGAGAGAATAGTCGGTCGAGAAATCGTCGACCGAGCAGGTTACTGATTTCCAGTCTGCAATAAATCTGCTGAATATGTTTTCAATTGATCAAATTGCTATCTATTCGTTATTAAGAACTGTTTTTACATGCAAAACAAAGAATAAATTCTGGAAACCATCCTTGAAAACTTATATGAGATTATTTTGATTTATTCTTTAAATTGTTTAGGTTAAAACTAAAATTTATGAACCATGTTGATTTAAGTCAAGGAAAATTACTGCTTTCATGGTCTATTATAAAGTATTCTTTGATCTATCTACATAGAAACCACGTGTTGAATCTCATGCTTCTATTGTTCTATAAATTCAGCTTTCTACATATAAAAAATGATGCTATGTTGCATAAAAATAAAACTCTATGGCACAAAAAGATAATGATTATTGAGTGCATGAATTATGTCATGTAACACATGAATGATTCTTGATGATACATAGGCAAGCAAAATGATTCGTTGTTGATATGTAGCTTAGAACAAGAACTTCAATGCTTGCAAGAGCAAAATGTCATAACACATAAGATAAAAATTTCTCAATTGGTATCTTTAAGAACTTGAGATATTCTTGCTTTCAAGGATATACATATATTTTCTTGAAGAATCATATGATTAATCTGAGTACAAGAAGAAATAGGACTTGATATTCATGCACCCACAACAAGGATTACGGGACATCATTCACAATAGACATCACTCAATGTGCTTCAAATTGATATTTTCATGCTACCTGTAGAAATTATATTTCACATATGAATGTGCTATCTGCAGAATTTGCCTCTTGGTTGAAATTAAATTTGACCAAGGGGCGCTATGGTCGTAGTCAAGGCCGACCTAAAATAAGCTTGACATTCTGCTTATTTGAATATCATTTTAATACACTAAATCTTAGTATCTTGATTTAAAAATGAGTTTTAGTGCACAACTCTCATAAAAAGACAACTCATTATGATCTAATGATTGTGCCCTCAAAATCCTTAAATTCTCTTGACTATAAGATTAAGGGGGAGCTCACACAAATCATCTTGACTAAGAAGGTTACAAAACTTTGTAAAACATCATTTGAAACTTGTTATAACCTTAGTATTTTTACTCTTAGACATGAAGAAATATACAAATTTTGTTCTTAATGGAATTCTCTAAACAAATCAAGGCTTAACATCCCATGTTTTTGGTTAGAGATATTTTTCATGTACTCTAAGATTAAATGGATCTCATTTCATTTTTAGGGCTTAACATCCCGTGTAAAATGGATGATAACTCAAAATATATATGCCATGAATCTAAAAGGATCTCATATCATTTCAAGGCTTAACATCGTTTGCAAATGATTGAGAAACAAATTGTGGCTAAATTAGACAAAAATAATATTAAATCCCTGTTCTTAAGAGAATATCTATCTAAGGGGGAGCATAGTATAAAATTAAGAGGGAAAAATGAAAGTCACACAAAATGATTTTCTTTGGATATCTTTTTGAAATGACAAAGGGGGAGAAAGAATATAAAATCAAAAAAAAAAATATATGAGTTTTATAAATATCACGGTCAGCACTCATTTGACTACAAAAGGTAATCTTCAGGTATGAAACTCACATGCTTTATATTTCCTTATTTTATATTTAGGAAATGTTTGTCATCTTCAAAAAGGGGGAGATTGTTGGCTAAATTGACATTATGATAAATCTATTTGTTTCGATGATGACAAACATTTCATTCTTGTTGATCTAACGTGCTACTTGAGTGTTGTAGGAATGAGGTGGATGACAAAGCACTAGGGAACCTATATGCTTGAATACTTGTAAATTTCATGAAATGTAATCAATTGTAAACTTGTACAAATATATAATGTACAAGTACTTAGACTTCATGTAAATCAAGCGTTAGATCTTCCCTAGCCAATCACTATACTTAGATAGGTCATCCCCTTCAATAGTGTCAGATATGCACACTCACATATACCCTTAGCACTTTATTTGAAACATTGAAACAAGGTCAATCTCGGTCGACAAACTCCTCGACTGAGACACTCTCGGTCGACAAACTTCTTGACCGAGAAAGACCCAAGTAGCCGTTAGAAACAGCTGACAAGGTAGTTGGCAGTTGGAGATGAACGTTGATCCAGAGAGCCTGTCGGTCGACAAAACTTCGACCGAGTAGGTGTCTCGGTCGACAATTCCTCGACCGAGATGGACTCTGACAGCAACTGCAGAATTAATTAACTAGCTGTTGCTAAAGCAACTAAAGTGTACCTAGCGGCTAGTTAAGCACTTAGAACCCCCTAGAAAGTGTCTAGAACATCCTTAAGCACTTGTGGGTCATTCTTATAAATAGGACAAGTCTTAGGACACCTAAACTCACTAATCTACACTTGTGGTACACTTGAGCTTACACTTGCAATTGTCAATCTGTTTTGAGAAATTGAGCAACACTTGCATTGGCTATTCTTCTCCTTGCTCTAATTTCGTGTCCTATATGCTAGTATCTCCTATCCACAGCAATCACACTTCCATATACCTTGGTTAGGAGATCTATACACTTGATATAGGCAAATCAAGCCTTGTGCTTCAAAGGTTAAGTGTAATTTCCTTTTTCCTTTCTTGTTCACTTTCATTGCTTGTACTCTCCTTGATACTCCTAGGTTGGAGGCAGTGGATTGGAGAGGGTTGTGATCTTCTTGGTGAAGAAGGAGACTTTGAACTACTTCAAGAAGGCTGATGCAACGGGAGGTTACTTCTAAGAGGAAGGCTACTTCAAGGGGGAGCTTGGAGTTACTTCAAGAAGGCTACCTCGAGTTGGTGCATCTACTTCAAAGTGAAGGCTGTTCAAAGGGGTGTAAGAAAGTATTGTATTTTTTGTAATTACTTGTGAAGGTAATAAAATTAATACTTTCAAAATCCCGGTTGGGTAAACAACCGGGTAGTGGACTGACTGCCTTAGTATTTGCTAAGGTAGGAGCCACTCTAAATCCCTTGTCTCCTTCTTATTTTTTCATTTGTGGTTGTTTGAGTTAAATAATTGTTAAATTAACTTTAAAACCCTATTCACCCCCCCTCTAGTGGTTTTTCACTTAACACCACAATGGCTTCGAGTGACACACCCAAGATAGTTTACAAAATTATTGTGGTTCACTCCAATTGCATTTCCTCCATTATCAAACTCCACAACCAATTTGGATCCACTGCCACTTAGCGCTATTAACTTCTTCAATAGAGTGATGCCCCTTTTCTTGTTAAGTGTTTGGTGCTGCGCATCAAGTTACTCTAGTGCTTCAGTGGGTACTTGTGCATCATCAACCTAAAATTTGACATAAATAAACACACTGAATTAGCACAATATAGAAATGTGGGATATATGACATAACTAGAAGATAATGAATTTTATAGAAATACAGGATATGTTTTTAGAAATTACATTGGTATCCTCGTCGTGCTCGTCATGGACAACATGCTCATCATGGACTTCATGCTCATCATAGACATCATGCTCATCATGGTCAGCCATCTGAAAATGTAATTAAAAAGGCAAACATTTAGCATTTGTATTAACTAGAAGATAATGAAAAATCAAATCTAAAAACGACCTTAGAACATCTATGTAATCACTTGTAATGATGAATTGACTTGTAACTTAGAAGAGAAAAATGTTTGGGATAAATTTCACCACGTGCTAATCACTTTAAATGCAAATTAGAAAATGGATTACAGGCACTTGGTCGGTCAAGTTTTCTTGGATTGAAACTCGACCGATCATCCTTGGTCAATTTTCTGAAGATTGCATCGGTCAAGTTAAGTGAGTGCACAACTCGACCGATGCAATCTTCAGAAAATTTACCAAGGATGATCAGTCGAGTTTCAATCCAGGAAAACTCGACCGACCAAGTGCCTGTAATCCATTTTCTAATTTGCATTTAAAGTGATTGGCACTTGGTGAAATTTGTCCCAAACATTTTTCTCTTCTAAGTTACAAGTCAATTCATCATTACATGTTAGGGTTTAATCTTGGACGGGTTTCTAGGCCAACAAACAAAATAATAGATATCTACATGTTAGGGTTTCATCACAATTGATGTTAGGGTTTCATCAATGTTAGGGTTTAATCAAATCAAATTAGGATGCTAGAATGGACAAGTTTAAATCTTATTTCAACATGCATCAAAATTTACTGAATTAGGTCAAGCATTAGGATTAGAAGCACAAATATATGCAAGCAAAAGATTTGTTCGTATCTGTAACACCCCTCCCTATGGTTACATACATAACCAGCGGAAGCACAGCCTAATCCCCAACATTATCCATAATGTGGGGTACTTGGCATTTCGGGGAGGGATTATCACAACCATGATATTCATTGCACAAAATAGAGTTTAAATAAACCATCACAGGATCAAGATTACAATTTCTCATTCTCAAACCTTAACAAAGTTTACATGTGCATACATATGGTAAAATGGAAAAAGATCTATAAACTAGGTATGGTTGGCGCCCCACCAAAGCTCTTCTCCTTGTAGGTCCTTGAGCTAGGGTTTCCTCCTTAGATGGACTTCCCTCCTTAGCTAGCTTCCAACATGTGGGCATCACGCCCCCAGCCATGAATCAAACAAATGGTAAGTGGATTGAACATGTTATAATATAAGAAACTTGAAAACTGAAAATAAGCATTAGCATTAAACATTGAAAAGACATGCATTTTCTTTTAGATCAATTTCTTTTATCTTAACATATATAAGTAACCTCGGGTTGCACGAATGTGCCTCTTCTCTTATGCACCGAAGTGCCTCTTAGGTTGCACCGAAGTGCCTCTTCTCTTATGCACCGAAGTGCCTCTTCTCTTATGAGGTACTTATATAAGCTCCATTTTATCATTCTCTTTCTCTTAATGCTCTTATCTTTACTTTAGACTTTATTGGTAACGATTATCACTAAAGTTCATGAAGGTGATAGTATACCTCATAAGCAACTCAAACTATATTAATCTTACTGACTTTAACAATTAGAAACAGTAAATAACCTAAACATGGCATTCATTGAAATTCATACATGCATAATAATTCAAAATAAGATAATTATATGTTCAATTGCATGGACCACTTACTTTTTCACTTGGAGAGTGAATTCTCTCTCTCTCTTCCTAGGTTGAGTGAGTCCTAATCACTCAGTGGGTCTAAAGAACCCTAGTTGTCCTGTTCCAAACATATGTCACATCAAAATATATTTTATTCAAAATCTTAAACCCTAAATTCACTTCTACAAAAATCAAGGTTTGGCGATTCAAAATCAGACTCTAAAAACCACATATTCGGATTCTTCTCGAAAAACCATTTTCAAAACATACAATTAGGTGTACCGTTATTAGGGTATACTAGGTTAAGGTACTAATGTGTTTTCATAGATGTTCCTTTATTAATCATAATAATATTAGAATACATAGTCTAATTTCATTGTGCAAATAGCTTATTTATACACTACAAACTCATACCATGGTTTATATGTATTCAAGTTGTTATTATTGTCATTAATACATAATATTCATAGGGCTTAGGATTATACATATCATATCCATGTTCTAACGTTTTATCATATATAATCTAGGATTTGAATCACTTTCTTATGACCATTTCGATAGTCATAATATGTACTTACTACATATATTCCATGTATACAGCATAGAGTCATAATATGAATTGGTAGTTTATCATAGCGGCATACCATGGCTTATACTGAGATTCCAGTTTATCATTCCCTTAATCCCAGGTCTATTACGTGGTTAGTGTATAATCCAGATTATAGTTGAATTAGGTTCCTGTTGGATTTTTGCTATAGTTGAAGCTACACAGGACCAAGGTGATATATGTGTATTCCAGTATGAGTTCAGCCTTGTTCTCGTTGGATTCTGCTTGGTTCACGCGACACGGCAATATAAAATAGCCTAGCGGCAAGGTGATAGAACAGAGCAATGCAGGAGCAAAAAGCATATCAGAACAATACTAAAACGTGGTGCAAAACAGAGCACGCCATCACAGCAGCTTGCACATGGATAAACTACGGCCAGGCTTAATAGACCAGACAACGGTCCTTGCACAGGCCAAGCAGAGGCCAGAGCAGCGAAGCTGCCCTGCCACGGTCGCACGCATAGGGGATTGGCGGGCAAGAAATTCCGACGAGCAAATAGGGACTCACGCCCAACACACAACGAACCGTTCCGATCTCAGAGACTAAGAAAATGCAGCGAGGTAGTCCGTGGGGAGCAGGGCAGCGGCACCGACCCCCTCCGCGCCAAACCAGGCGAGAACAAGCGAGAACAGGAGGAGGAGAACGGACCTGTGGCCGAGGCTGAGAAACAGCAGAACGGTCTCCGCGGAAGAGAGGGTGCGTCCTCGTCGCCTGAAACACGGCCGAGCAGGACTGGAGTCCCTCTGGCTGCGGGCGGCCAACACTCGTTGCCACGGCTCTATAGGGTACGCCGAACCAGCGGCTTGCGGCCCAAGGGAAGGTCGGGGCCGCGTTACCAGGGCACCGTAGATGGTGCAGGAGCAAGGGATTTCAGCGAGGTGGTGTGAGGGTCGAGTATGATGACGGAAGGTTGGAGGTTGAAGATGGCGTAGGCAGTGGGTGGCTTGAGTTAGGACGACGCAATTGATGGTGGAGGAGGGTGGAGGAGTACAGAGTGAAGGTCTTCGATGCTCTTGGGCTGATTAAAAAGGAAAGAGGGGCTACCCGAGCCTCTGCAACTTTATGGCAATGAGGGGGAAACCTGCCCTTTTGGGCGTTTCGTCAAAAGAGAGAGATGAAGAGCGAGTGATGGATCGTTGGGTTCGGGAGAGTCTCGCGAAACCGTTGGTCAAGAAATCTTGGAGAAAGGTGGAATGATGAGGGATAGCGGGGTCAGAGAACACACTGTGACTCGGCTTCATTCGCGAGAGAAATGGAGGAAGAAGATAACTGGTTGCCGTGCACCCGCGTGAGAAATAAAACAGAAGTAACGCATGACGAAGATGTAAATCTGACTTTTAGGGAAAAAATCAAAGACATTAAATACAAATCATATTCAAACTATAATTCAATCTTTCCTAATTTAATTGGAGGGTCAAACAAACTCCAAATGAGTCCAAATTTAGACCATTGACTAATTATACGGTCTAGAATATTCCTAGCCAATTAGACTTAGGTTTTCTCAATGTTTGGTCCACATTTTCTATTTTTGTTCCTTATCTCAATTTAAGTGTACAAACTAATTAAATAAAAGAGGAGGAACTTTCTTTTGTGATTTTTACTCCATAAATTTGAGATAAACACTATTTGTCTATTTCCAAGTCATGTCATACTTAGTTATTGCCTTTTATATATTTTTATTGGATGAGAGAGAAAATGATCATTAAAGGTTTTTATCTTGAAATCTATAAAAAGGAAAAGCATGCTTATTTCCCAAGTGATTTGAATTTCGAATTTCTTGCTTCTTTATCTTTCTCTCGCTCTTTCTCTCCCATTACTTTTATATTTATTTGATAAAAGAAAAAGGGAAGCATATTACCAAGATTACACAAATATTTACAACACATAGAAGAAACTTATTTGGAGCCCTTTCTTATTTCTTTGTATTAAAATCCTAGAAATAAAACTAATTTGGGAAAATTGTATTAAGGCTCTTATCAAAATATTATTTAAAGAAAAATACATATAAGGTTTTATTTTACTCCTAAAAATAGGGATGTTACATTACTACCCACCTTAATTAAATTTCGTCCTCGAAATTTCATTAGGCTACCCACCTTAGAAATTTTCATATTTTTAACATAAAACATTGATATACTATATTACCAAGAAAAACCATAGTTCCATACATTGCATGAAAGATAAAGCTTTGAAATAAACTATACTACTAGACTCTACTCGGTCTTATCATCTTCACTATCATCTACCATAGAAAAGACTCTAGCATGTCTCTTTTCCTTAGGTGCTTGGTTGACATTAGGCTCCTTCTTCTGAAATTTGGGGCAGTTAGGTCTAATGTGGCCTTTCTCGCCACACGCATAGCAAACACCTGTTCCAAACCTACATTCACCTAGGTGATATTTGGAACACTTAGCACATTGGGTCTTCCCATCCTGGTTTGCATGCTGGTTTGGAACAGCTTCAGCCGGCGCCTTCCTTTTCTTATCGTTGTGGTGATTGGAGTTGTGGTTGTTGTGATGACTCTCCTTCTTCCAATCTCTTCCTAGATGATCCTCTAACTCTAGGGAAGCATCTAGGGCACTCTGGAGTGTGCGGTGCCCACGTCCTACCAAGGCAAAGCTAAGGTCTGGCTTGAGACCTCGAATGAACTTCTTGGTCTTGCGACTTTCATCATAGTCGTAGCCGTACTTCTGCGGGATCCGGAACTTCATCGCATATTGGGTGACCGTCATGTCACCATGTTGACGTAGGTTCCGAAATTCTTCCTCCTTCTTCTCGATCATGGCCTCAGATATATAGTGGTTTTTGAAGGCTTTAGAAAATTCCTCCCATGTGAATGGAGGGGCATCAGCTTCACGAGAACCTAGTAGTTTCTCCCACCAAGTCCTAGCAGCACCCTTCAGCATATGTGTCCCAAAACGGACCTTGGAGTGGTTGGGGCAGTCTAGGTCACGGAAGCAATGTTCCATGTGCTGCATCCAGCTCTCAGCTTTTCCCACCACATCCACCTCTTCTTCCCCAGCAAAGGAGTCAGGCTTGATCTTCAAAAAGTCGACTAGGGAAGGCTCGGGGTTGACCCTAGGGTTGTCCATTTGTCCTTCTCCTCTTCCCATGGTAGTGGCTAGGGCTCTAACAAGGACATCAAAGGGAACCATGGGGGTTTCATGATGTGGAGATCCTCGTTGTTCTCCCATGCTAACAGATTCACCTTCATCTCCATCCATGGCTACCTTTCCGCTCTCACCTTTCTTCTTAGGAGCCATCACTGTGAAAAAGACATAAAATACATGAGATCATGAGAAAAGCCTGGTGGCCAAACATATTTTGGCTCTGATACCATTATTGTAACACCCCTCCCTATGGTTACATACATAACCAGCGGAAGCACATCCTAATCCCCAACATTATCCATAATGTGGGGTACTTGGCATTTCGGGGAAGGATTATCACAACCATGATATTCATTGCACAAAATAGAGTTTAAATAAACCATCACAGGATCAAGATTACAATTTCTCATTCTCAAACCTTAACAAAGTTTACATGTGCATACATACGGTAAAATGGAAAAAGATCTATAAACTGGGTATGGTTGGCGCCCCACCAAAGCTCTTCTCCTTGTAGGTCCTTGAGGTAGGGTTTCCTCCTTAGATGGACTTCCCTCCTTAGCTAGCTTCCAACCTGTGGGCATCACGCCCCCAGCCATGCATCAAACAAATGGTAAGTGGATTGAACATGTTATAATATAAGAAACTTAAAAACTGAAAATAAACATTAGCATTAAACATTGAAAAGACATGCATTTTCTTTTAGATCAATTTCTTTTATCTTAACCTATATAAGTAACCTCGGGTTGCACAAATGTGCCTCTTCTCTTATGCACCGAAGTGCCTCTTAGGTTGCACCGAAGTGCCTCTTCTCTTATGCACCGAAGTGCCTCTTCTCTTATGAGGTACTTATATAAGCTCCATTTTATCATTCTCTTTCTCTTAATGCTCTTATCTTTACTTTAGACTTTATTGGTAATGATTATCACTAAAGTTCATGAAGGTGATAGTATACCTCATAAGCAACTCAAACTATATTAATCTTACTGACTTTAACAATTAGAAACAGTAAATAACCTAAACATGGCATTCATTAAAATTCATACATGCATAATAATTCAAAACAAGATAATTATATGTTCAATTGCATGGACCACTTAATTTTTCACTTGGAGAGTGAATTCTCTCTCTCTTCCTAGGTTGAGTGAGTCCTAATCACTCTGTGGGTCTAAAGAACCCTAGTTGTCCTGTTCCAAACATATGTCACATCAAAATATATTTTATTCAAAATCTTAAACCCTAAATTCACTTCTACAAAAATCAAGGTTTGGCGATTCAAAATCAGACTCTAAAAACCACATATTCGGATTCTTCTCAAAAAACCATTTTCAAAACATACAATTAGGTGTACCGTTATTAGGGTATACTAGGTTAAGGTACTAATGTGTTTTCATAGATGTTCCTTTATTAATCATAATAATATTAGAATACATAGTCTAATTTCATTGTGAAAATAGCTTATTTATACACTACAAACTCATACCATGGTTTATATGTATTCAAGTTGTTATTATTGTCATTAATACATAATATTCATAGGGCTTAGGATTATACATATCATATCCATGTTCTAACGTTTTATCATATATAAGCTAGGATTTGAATCACTTTCTTATGACCATTGCAATAGTCATAATATGTACTTACTACATATATTCCATGTATACAACATAGAGTCATATAATGAATTGGTAGTTTATCATAGCGGCATACCATGGCTTATACTGAGATTCCAGTTTATCATTCCCTTAATCCCAGGTCTATTACGTGGTTAGTGTATAATCCAGATTATAGTTGAATTAGGTTCCTGATGGATTTTTGCTATAGCTGAAGCTACACAGGACCAAGGTGATATATGTGTATTCCAGTATGAGTTCAGCCTTGTTCTCGTTGGATTCTTCTTGGTTCACGCGACACGACAATATAAAATAGCCTAGCGGCAAGGTGATAGAACATAGCAATGCAGGAGCAAAAAGCATATCAGAACAATACTAAAACGTGGTGCAAAACAGAGCACGCCATCATAGCAGCTTGCACATGGATAAACTACAGCCAGGCTTAATAGACCAGGTAGCGGTCCTTGCACAGGCCAAGCAGAGGCCAGAGCAGCAAAGCTGCCCTGCCACGGTCGCACGCATAGGGGATTGGCGGGCAAGAAATCCCGACGAGCAAACAGGGACTCACGCCCAACACACAACGAACCGTTCGATCTCAGAGACTAAGAAAATGCAGCGAGGTAGTCCGTGGGGAGCAGGGCAGCGGCGCCGACCCCCTCCGCACCAAACCAGGCAAGAACAAGCGAGAACAGGAGGAGGAGCACGGACCTATGGCCGAGGCTGAGAAACAGCAGAACGGTCTCCGCGGAAGAGAGGGTGCGTCCTCGTCGCCTGAAACACGGCCGAGTGGGGCTGGAGTCCCTCTGGCTGCGGGCGGCCAACAGTCGTTGCCACAGCTCTATAGGGTACGCCGAACCAGCGGCTTGCGGCCCAAGGGAAGGTCGGGGCCGCGTTACCAGGGCACCGTAGATGGTGCAGGAGCAAGGGAGTTCAGCGAGGTGGTGTGAGGGTCGAGTATGACGACGGAAGGCTGGAGGTTGAAGATGACGTAGGCAGCGGGTGGCTTGAGTTAGGACGACGCAATTGATGGTGGAGGAGGGTGGAGGAGTACATAGTTAAGGTCTTCGATGCTCTTGGGCTGATTAAAAAGGAAAGAGGTGCTACCCGAGCCTCTGCAACATTATGGCAACGAGGGGGAAACCTGCCCTTTTGGGCGTTTCGTCAAAAGAGAGAGATGAAGAGCGAGTGATGGATCGTTGGGTTCGAGAGAGTCTCGCGAAACCGTTGGTCAAGAAATCCTGGATAAAGGTGGAATGATGAGGGATAGCGGGGTCAGAGAACACACTGTGACTCGGCTTCATTCGCGAGAGAAACGGAGGAAGAAGATAACTGGTTGCCGTGCACCCGCGCGAGAAATAAAACAGAAGTAACGCATGACGAAGATGTAAATCTGACTTTTAGGGAAAAAATCAAAGACATTAAGGGCCTGTTTGGTAGGGTGTAATAGGAGGGAATTGGGCGTTTTTAAAAGTGTGGAGATCAAATGGACATATTTTATATGACATAGATATTATTTGGTAGGATGTATCTTAAACTCAGTGAAATTAATCCCAGTTATTTGGTACAAATCTGGTTGTTTTCCGGTCAAAAGATTTACGTATATGTAGTTGTGCTGTGACAGCTGCTCTATTATTGATAACGTCAGCTAATCACGTACAACATGGCCATCACGGCCGTCTTTTACGGAGAAGAGGGCAGGGAGCACAGTTGGTGTCCCCACCACACCGATAGAGAGAGGGGGCGGGGATACGGGAACCTTTCCAGTCGCACAGCTGTACACAACTACACCCGACTACTCTCTTTTAGGGGGTGGTACCTTTTCCCGGAATTCGGGCTGAAAGATGTGGTTGGGTGCAATTTCAAATCGAGCAACTGCACTTGAATACACCCTACCAAATGCTGCAAAAGCTGGAAATGGTTACAATTGAACATCATGCTTCCTTCTTACATCCTACCAAACAGGGCCTAAATACAAATCCTATTCAAACTATAATTCAATCTTTCCTAATTTAATTGGAGGGTCAAACAAACTCCAAATGAGTCCAGATTTAGATCATTGACTAATTATACGGTCTAGAATATTCCTAGCCAATTAGACTTAGGTTTTCTCAATGTTTGGTCCACATTTTCTATTTTTGTTCCTTATCTCAATTTAAGTGTACAAACTAATTAAATAAAAGAGGAGGAACTTTCTTTTGTGATTTTTACTCCATAAATTCGAGATAAACACTATTTTTCTATTTCCAATTCATGGCATACTTAGTTATTGCCTTTTATATATTTTTCTTGGATGAGAGAGAAAATGATCATTAAAGGTTTTTATCTTGAAATCTATAAAAAGGAAAAACATGCTTATTTCCCAAGTGATTTGAATTTCGAATTTCTTGCTTCTTTATCTTTCTCTTTCTCTTTCTCTCCCATTACTTTTATATTTATTTGATAAAAGAAAAAGGGAAGCATATTACCAAGATTACACAAATATTTACAACACATAGAAGAAACTTATTTGGAGCCCTTTCTTATTTCTTTGTATTAAAATCCTAGAAATAAAACTAATTTGGGCAAATTGTATTAAGGCTCTTATCAAAATATTATTTAAAGAAAACTACATATAAGGTTTTATTTTACTCCTAAAAATAGGGATGTTACAGTATCCTAGAATTCACATAAAGCATTACATATAGATTTATTCATATCCTTACCAACAGCAAACACGGCCGTAGCTATGTTGGCCTACCACGGTCGTGCTGGGTACCACGGCCATGGTAGGCCATTCCTCTCAGTGAAAGAAGTAGAACACTAACTAGTCTTTACGGCTAATACCTGGAGAGCAGAGCAGCAAGCAGCGGGCGGCGGCAAGGAAGAAGACAGCACCGTAGTAGGGCGTGAGCAGGGAGGAAGGAGCGTGCCGTAGTAGGGCATGAGCAAGGAGGAAGGCGGCGTGGCGGGGACACAAGGAGGAAAGCGACGGCGACGGAGAGCAGCAGCAGGGAGCGTCGACGGTGAGCGACAAGCAGCAGGCACCAGGCGACGATTTTGGGAGAGCGGCGACGAGCAGCGCACATGAGAATCGATGAAATAGGAAGAAAGGGGGAGAGCTGGGTGATCGGGCCTCTAACCTATTATGATTTAGCGTCGGTTGATAGTAAAACACCGATGCCCAACTAGACAACCTTTACCCTAAATTATTTGGCGGGAACCATTATCAGCGTCGATTATCTAAGAATAACCTACACTGAAAGTGGGACTTTTCGTGCAAATTTTCATTTTAAATAGGCGGGTGAATAGTTAAAAAACCGATGCTGTAGGTGACCTGAAATGTTTTTGCTCGAAAATTAGATTTCGCGGGCGATTTTAGGCGTCGGTCTGTTATAACCAGCCGACACTGAATACAAAGCGGTACCCGTGTCTGTCTGGTCTTCGAATATAGACGTCGGTTTGCATAAATAACCGACGTTTAATATTATAGGCGTCGGTTTTCCTAAATAACCGATGCCCAGAAAAGAGACACTGAATGCTATTTCTATAGTAGTGAAAGTTATTCAAATGCCTCTCATGCTCTCACCAAAATATGTTTCTCACTGGATCATTGTCATATATATATATATATATATATATATATATATATATATATATATATATATATATATATATATATATATATATATATAGTTCATTGAACACCCGCACTACCCGTCTCTAAGACACGGTGACATCTTGGTAATTAATTAGAAAAAGTTCTGTAGTATCCCGTTTCATTTGAGTTCAATGTTTCTACCACTGGCTGACTCATGTGCTTTGATTCCACTGATTCTGTCGGTGACAGATCTCCAATCTTTATCCTGTCTCATCCAAAGATGACGACTTTCCCCCTTTTTGAACTTCAAACATACCTTACTAATTCCATTCGAACTCCATTGTAACTACTCATGGAACTTCATTCCTAGTCACCGAACAGGAAGAAATAGTCAAGTACTGAGTGGTGTGGAGGTCATGTTACGGCACAAATGATCTTCTACTGGTGGTTGGAGTAGGAGGAGTAGGTGGCCTAGGAGACGATGATGCTTCTCAGTTGACAACCAGGTAATAAGAATCCCTTGTCTCTGACTGACCTAAATCGCGCGTCCTAAAATTGGAGGCAGATTTGAAGTAGTCGAGCTTTTACATTTATAAACCCAAATCCTTCTAGGCCCCCGCAACTTTGTTTACGGGGTTGAATTAGATATACAGGGTCGAACACAGGGACAAGGGGGGTAGTGTTGACAACACAGAATCGACACGCTACACTCTGGCAGGTATAAAGAGAGATAAATTCCCAAAAAGGGAAGCAGTAAGATGTCACAAATGAAACAAAGAAAACTATCTCCAAGTGGAGCTACGAGAGAGATTTAAGATTTTAGTCATTTAGCAGTTTTTAGGGGTTTTCATGCAACAAAAAAAGAAAGATATTGCTCGAGCTAAGGCGAGGTACGAAGGACAAAACTCCGGTAAGACAAGCGGCGGTAGAACCAGTCCTGTACCCCTCCTCTCGAAGCGGGTACCTCTAACAAGGAATCAACGCCCCTCTCGAGGTCACTGGACTAAAATTAGAGTGGAAATGTCACTAAAGCAACTCCATTCTAGGCACTCTCGTACTCCAGAATCGGACCAAACACTAGAGCCACAACACAACTCTCGAAGTTGTTGCGATGGGAAAACACGATTCGTTAGCTAAGCGAAATGCGATCCAAACATGCAAGCTAGAGTTCGGATATCAAACATAGCAGTCATCCAACAGAGTGTACCAAGCACAGAGTAGCAAGTAAATAAGCATCTTCTATTTCCATAGACAAATAAAGGGTCTTAATTACAATGCATAAGTAAGGAATTAAATGATAGAAAGTAAAGATAGGTGTCGCCTCCTTGATGTAGAAGGACGACAGGGTGCAGTAGCTCTCCTGCCCGATATCGGTCAGAGGCCTAGCCCGATATAGAGGTGTCGGGCGACACACCCTCTCGGGCGGCACACACCGACTGTCGACCGTATCGCTCAAGGACTCTGGCCGATACGCTCATGTCAGGCGGCACACTCTCTCGGGCGGCGCGCTCGACAAGCTAAGCGTATCGGTTCGATATCGTGTCGGGCTAAGAGCTACGCATTGTTGTTGTCGGTCACTTGTGTCGCTCATCTACGTCGGCCGATATCGGCCCGCAGTGTCGCTCGGGACAGTCCTAAGTGAACTGTCCCCTCCCTCTCCGGATGAGGAGAAGCTCACCTAGTGTTGCCCGAGACAAGCACTGGGGCACGACACGTATGCTCTCACAGTCTCCTCGGAAGATGGCTCAACTCCCAACCGTCCGAATTCTAACCCCCCGAACTCCGAACTGTGAACTGTCTTTTCGGCTCCCTGTAGCTGCTATTTATAGTCAGCTGGCCGGGAGGAGTTATGGTGCTTGAAGCGCCACGTGGCTCCCTTAAGCGGTGGTCGATGGACAGCCGATACATGTATAGCTCGGAGAGGGGGTGTCTGCTATCGGTCACGTGACGGGCGGCGCGCATGCCGGTGGGTGGCTGTGTCGCCCGACAAGCTGGGTTGTCGGGGCGAGTCGGGCTCCCTGTCGGGTAGAAGGCGTGTCGTCTGTCAGCTTCTTCTCGCGTGACACCTCTTTGTCGAGCGTCTTTGTGTCGCCCAACCCCTGTCGGGCAGGGGTTGTATCGGGCGTCAGGGAGGTCGAGACAGGCTTGGACTTATTCCTGGGTCGGAGCGGCCTTATTGCCCAAAAACGATGAAAAATCTGCAAAAGATAGGAAAATTGGATTAAGATCATTGCTTGGCCAATTATTGCGAAAGTGCATACACAAGAGAGGAAAATAGCAGAAAAGGGCAATTTTGATAACAGAAAAATAGTCTAAAATATCACAAAAGTTGGTGTTATCAACTCCCCAAACTTAGAATTTTGATTGTCCTCAATCAATATTTAGACTATATTTTGTGATGCTTCTTCTGCTCGGGAAAGCTTTCTGTGCAAAAAGTGAAACAAAGATCGTAATGCCTTAAAGATAATGCTGTCTCAATACAA
This sequence comes from Alisma plantago-aquatica, assembly GCA_963693085.1. Lineage (NCBI taxonomy): Eukaryota > Viridiplantae > Streptophyta > Magnoliopsida > Alismatales > Alismataceae > Alisma > Alisma plantago-aquatica. Next base: position 938,068,667 of record OY856409.1, read on the forward strand.
ACAAAAGACTTAGTTTTTCCTGCCTTATTGTTTAAGTTAAGATTTTTCTCTACAGCTTCGGCGAGACTTTGTTGTACGATTCCGAAGTTAGCTTACACACCAAACATCTTTATTTTTGGGGCAGAAAGTTGTGTAAAGGGTAGGCTAAGGCTTTTTGGGTTTTTCATTCTTGTCTCCAATCAGTCCATCCAGGTAAGGGTCCGTTAGCGGGCAAGTGGTCCCTGCAGTCCAAGCCAGTTGGCTTTAGAGCAGTGATTTCACATCCTACGTACCACTGCCCCGGATCTACCATGCCTAAAGATGGGTACTTTTGGAAAACAAGTCGTGTATATATATATATATTCTTTTTCTTTTATTGGGCACAACTCTCATGCTTTTATTCACACTCATAAGGCTTCTTTCTCTTTTGAGATTTTTGTTGGGTAAGGGGGAACAAAGAGATTCCTGCTGTTTGGACAGCTTTTTCCTTCTCCATACTCGTCTCTTAACTGTTTGCGAGATTATTATATTTTTGAAATTTTTTGACATGGAAAAACATATTCTTTTGTTCATTTGAATCAGCATTATCAAAAAGATATAACAAAACTTGCATCTCATTAAGTACAAAGAAAACAATTTTTGCAAAAAGTCGCAACAGGTTTTTACTAATATAGCAACTTTGTACATATGCATGGGAACAAAATAAGTAAAATTTTCAAAAATTTTGGTATGAACATATATATGTACACATGATATAGGAAAGAACAGAAGGATAAAGAACAGAAGGATAAGGATTTTAAGTCAGAGAGATCAGAAGATGTTTGTACCTCCCTCACTGGTACATGGTACCCCCCCAAACTTACTCCACACTCTGTCCCCAGAGTTGTGAAGTAAATAAGGCGAGGTAATGTTTAATCCAGTGAGGTTGCGCCTGCATTAGATAGGAGTTCCCACATGTATTCTCCTCGTTTGCTGTGATATCCTGTGTGGTGGAGCTGGTCAGGCGTTGCTTCACTTGCCATCCATTCCAGGATGAAGATGCCGCAGTCGTTGGATAAAGGAATTTGCTGCGGACTGCGGTGGCAGAACTAGAGTTCATGCCATTTGCCTCCCTGTATGTCCAGGAACGGTTCAATCATCTTTGACACTTCGTCATAATATTTTCGAACTAAGCGTTCGACGGGTGTCAAAGGTTCCGATGTATACAGCACGGGATGGTTCTTGTTGCTGTCCGAGCTGTTGTAGAAAATGCCTGCTCGTTGCCGAGTATACATCGCTAAGAGCGGCCAATGATTGTAATGCACAATGGACAGGAAGATAGTGCCTGCGACGCCGTCCTTCAATTCTTGTAGGAACATCTTCTTCGCTCCTATTTCGTCGGTGAGGCAGATATCGTTGAAAAGCAAAGGATGAGATATAAATGCATGTTCCAGCTTTGGCTGTATATATTGGATGTAAGCGGCTGCAACTGTCACGGTCAAGCACCCTCCTTCCTTCACCATGTCCCTTAGCTCATCTGCCAGGACTATGACATCTCCTGTCTGAAAAGCAACATCTGATGGGGTTGAGTCAGCAAGCTTCTTCTGGATGATGTTGACCTGCTCCCGTGTGAGAGTCGAACACGAAAAGCGGTCGAAATTTTTGATCTGCCCTTCAGAAGCTTCGGGCAAAGCAATGTCTTCCTCCCCATGCACTTTCTTCAGAATTGCTAGCTGCTTGCCCTCCCCATGAATTTCGGTTGCTATCTCTTCTTTTTCTTCTGGGCTGCTGGATCGAGAAGATTCTTCCTCTACATCACTGTCCAATAGCTGCTCCGGCACACCTGCGTCCCGGAAATAGCGCTTGTCCTTGATTAGGATCATGGCGTAGATGCCCCTACGTTGATAAAAGGACATGCCTCTAAGGAATCCTAAGTTTCCGATTGAGTTGAGCGCTTCAATGGCACCCAAGACGGCGATAACGCTGTTTCCGCTCCCCTCTTCTGCCTGTTCGGGGAGGTATTTGATAGTGAAGTAGTTCCAAGGTCCTTGAAGACGTTGGATTCCTTGCTTTAAAGCTCGTAGCAGGCGTATTGGCAGGCGTTTCAACTATCCGTCCTCCGGGCGGTAGAAAATACCCCTGGAGCGTGGTACTTCATATTTTCTGCAACACAGCAGCTGGACGTCGCGGTTTCTGATGTCCGCCACACAGAGAAACCACACGTCGTGATGTTTGTACGAGGCCAACACCAGTTTTGGTCTATGCTCTTCAACGTGTTGCAGCATGTCGACCACCGCACGGGAGTCTTGCTCTCCCTTCATCAGCCTTCTTACCAAGGTCAGGGTGGCTGTGTATATTTGTCTCCGACATGTCCTACTGTCGATCTTCTCTATTATCGCATTCTCCAGGACCCTGAACAATCACTTGCCGATGATAGCCAGTGTGCGGAACATCTTCTGAAGATCTCCCCGTCGTAGGAAGAGGTAGAAGTCGCTCCAGACGACATCTTCTTCATGGGCCTACGACCTCAAGACCTTATTCAGCAGCTTCTGGTCTCTGATCGTCAGGCTCCCGACGGCTCTTCTATCGAAGTTGGCCATCTCGAAGGAGGGTATCTCATACGGCTCGCGGAATTTGTCCACAAACGAGCGCTTTCCTCAGGGTGGATGTCTGTTATTTACTGTGTAGACATCCCCCACCTCTCCCTCGGACTCATCAGACGAGTCTTCCTCGATGCTGATGTCTGCGCCATCATCTTCAACTTCATTCCAGGGGATGGAGACGTTAGCATATCCCAAACCCAAAGAGCTCTCCTGTCTGCTGGGAGACCCTTCGGCAGATCCTTGTTGTGTCCCGTCCTCGGGCGTTGATGATCGCCCGCTAGAGGAGGAGGATGGGGATGCCGTTCCCGAGGGGGAACCTGAAGAAGAGGGACTAGGGCTCCGACTGGGAGGTGACGGCGACCGTCTCGGCTACCTTCGGCGCAGATGGTCGTCACTTCTGTCCATCCTCTCCTCGAGCATGTCAAGCCGTTGGAGCACTTGCTTTATTGTTGCATTTAAGGCCTCTAGTCCACCGGGTATGCTCGCTAGAGTCAGCAGCTCGCTCTCCTGGCTGTTCAGCCTGATCTCGTGGGTGTCATGCTTTTCTTGAAAAGATGCAAGTTTGTGGGTTAGGGAGGTACAAGTAGTAGAGTTGATGGTTGTTACCTCCCGTAGATCGTCGAGTTCGTTTCTGAGCATCTTTCTGAGTGACGGAGGGGGTCTGGTGGATCTTCCTTCTGTCCTCGCAACATCTAGCCCGTGTGAAGGTCCACCCAGAGAGGTAGAATCTATGAAAATCGTTCGCGAACCAGATGTCGCCAGGCGGGGGGTCGGTGCTTTTTCAGATGCTGCCGCCTTGCCTTCTCTTCTGATTGGGGATGGCCGCGGTGAGGGCGGACTTTGCTCCACCTATGCACTGTCGGCGATCTCCTCGACTGCTGCAGGCGGGGACTTCGGCGGCAGGGATGGTGTTCTTTCGAGTTCCCTCATGATCTCGTCGAACATCGTGTTGTTGTTGCCCCACTGAAGCTCCTCTCCCACCTCTGCAGTTTTAGAAACACGGATGGGAACTGCGGCCGTCTCTTCCGCAGAAGATCCCGAAGTTTCTGTCCCGGTGACTTCAACAATCACCTGCTCTTTCTCAGCCACCATTGTCGTTGATGGTGCGGTGGCTGGTATGGTTGGAGCGACGACGGCTTGATCAACAGTTGTCGCCGGCAGTTCTGGGACTGGCCTCTATGTGGCCCTGATCGTGGTGGCGGTAGTCGTGCTATTAGCTATAGCTTTGATCTCGGCGGTGGTGAAGACCAACTTCTCCTTGTCGTAGTTGGTGCAGCGAGGAAGGGGAAGGAGTATGTCCATCCTTGAAAACTTGTAGAAGAAACTTCCCCTCTCCTTCCTGATAATGTTGGTCCTCATCAAATATTTAGTGTCAAACACCTCATCGCCTTGCGTTCTAGTATGGCTGCGCGGCTCGAACGGGTACCCGAGTCCTGCTGCGATGAGGTTGATAATGCCGCTCATGCAGTACTCCTTAGTGGCCTCCTTCATTGGATGCAACCTGTTCAGCAAGAACCGACCGAGGTTGATCACTCGGCCCTCCATAATATGCCACATGACGTGGAGCTCTTCCGTGTAGATGCTGCTGGATTTGTTCTTGCTAAACAGCAAGCATGCCACCAGCTTGTGTACGATCCTCCAGAAGCAGGAGTGTACTGCCACGACCTTTGCTCCTGGCTTAAATGAAGATTCACCGGTAAGCTTTCCCCAAAACTCCACAGGATTGAACCCCTCTTCCTCGGTGATCCTCTCACCGTTGTCCATCCGATTCTTCTCTTCCTCGCTGGAAGAGAAGATCTCGTTTAAGAGCTTCTCGGAGATGGCGTGCTCTGAATTGTACAGCCGGGCCTGTAGTCTGTCTGGCCTGCTGAATGTTTCTTTCTCTACTGCTAAATTCTTGACCCGGCAGAGAGAGGACATGAACTCCATGGTCAGCTTGGTGTACGAAGAAGTCCGGCTGAAGCAGATCTTCTTTAGTCCTGCCGCCGCAAGGATGCTCTTCAGCCTCTTCACGATCCCAAGCTCATCAAACGAGGCTCTATGGCAGAACCTGCTTGGCTTGTACATCTTGGGTACCAGCTCAGCATAGCTGCGAGCATGCTCGTCGTCTCTTGGCTCGAAACTCCCCGAAAAGGATTCTGGGAGTTCTGCTGCTGGTGTTGGCGCTGCTGCAACTGGTGTTGGTGCTGGTACTGGGGTCACAGCTTCTCCAACCCTTGCCTTCTTCTTTGTCCCCGATGTCCCAGCCTATCCTGGGTTTGGGCGCTTGGGTCTGGCAGCCTGCCCTTCATTGGAAGTCTCAGGGTAGACCCTCTTGCCTTGCTCGTCGACTGGGACAGCGGTCATCTTAATGCGGGCCATCTCTGTAAGTCAACAAAAGAAATATCTTGATTAAATATGTTGGTCCTTGGAAGAAATATAATAAAGAATATACGTGCGAACCTGCATTATCCTATACAAAAACTGCCCGACACTCCTGTATCGGGCGACACACTGGTTTCAGCAGCGAAGCCCTGTGCCCGATATGAGAGATTGGTATTGCCCGATACGTTGAAGGATTCAATCACGCGATAAAGAAAGGTCGGAAAGGCGGTGAATGTGCGTCAGGTCTGTCGCTCAAAAGAAAGGCGTGACGGGCGATATGAGGGCGATAAGACGAGGTGCCCGATACGTTCTTATTAAAGAAAAGTAGCGTGTCGGCCGATAACAAAAACAGGCGATGCGATGCAACATCGGGCGACATGGCTATCGCCCGACATCGGGCAACGCGAATCAATGATACCCCGCACGACACCCATATCGGGTGACGCGACTGCTCAACGAAGGAAACTTGAGACCGATAAACTACTTGTAACAAGAAAAGAAGTGTGTCGGCTGACACGATCTGTCGGGCTATACCTCGCTGTGATCTGGGCTATCGGGTGACATAAGAGAATTGCAGTCTCGCGCGACAAGGGAGCAGAAGCAAAAGTTCTCTCGCTCGACACAGGAGTGTAAAAACAGCAAGGTAAGGAACCCGACACGGTAAAACTCGCTTTCCTTTTATAGCGACTAAACAGTAAAACCCGGGCGCGCGTCGACCGTCATTCCAATGCGTAAGCCAGCATGCCCAACTGTCGGCACGACTGTTGCGCTCTACGAAGCCCCACCGCCTGATAAGGGTGCATTCAAAGCGCTGGTTGGGTTGCCCCCCATAAATCGTGAAAACAGAACGGGTTAAGCTGCGGCTGATGAGTAAAACATCATTGGCCTAGGACTAAGCTCCCTGCCTCAGATGGTATTATCCATCCCGGTTAATAAAACTAAGGCGGTGGCCCACAAATCATAAGAGTCAGTGCATGTGGCGCATGCACCGCCTCGGGCCTTATTACATACCAATTGTTCGTAATGTTTGTTTTGCAGGAAAGTAAATTGCAATCCTATTCTAAGAAATAAAATAAAGTAAAGCTCGGGTTGCCTCCCGAGGAGCGCTGCAGTTATCGTCTCCATCTTGACGGCTCCAGTTCACTCCTTATCTTCCAGCATCATCCCTTTTCCGCAACTTGATCTTGGCCTTCCATCTGTCACAGCCCTGGCCTCTTCACAGGTTCAGTGTTTGACGATATCTTTCCTGAGGGATTCTTCATCAGTTCGGCCATTTGAGCTAATTGTTGGTCAATCTGGCATTGATGCGTCTGCATATCTGCCAGCTGGACCTGCAATGAGTTCAACACACCCGAATTTGATAGCGCACTCTGCGCCAATTGGTTGTTGATAGTGTCCTGCTTTTTTGCAAAATCAAACAACTGTCCCACCACATCTTCTTGGTTCGAAGCCTGGTTCTGTCCTTGTTCTTTAGCTGGTCCCTGGTACTTGCCTTGACTTTGGAAATTACCTTTGTTCTGCTGGAAGGGGGCATTTCTAGCATACTGACCGGTTCCTCCCCTCTTTTCAAAAGCTTGGGGTGGCTTAGTGGAGTTATGCAGCTGATGAGAATTCTTAGCTGCATCCTTGTTCCCATAGCTGAAACCAGGGTGGTCCGGTCTTCTGAAGTTTACAAAAGAGACATTTTCAGTCTCTTCTTCCTCAGACTCAGTATCGCTTGATGCTTCTGGCCGGGTGTAGATGTAGTTATCTACCCCATGGCCGCCTTCTCCGCATGTTACACATTTCATTACTTTTTCTACTGCTTCTTCCCCTTACCACCAGCTTCTCGCAACTGTTTTACATCCGTAGCAATCCTCTGGATCTGCGAGGTGATTGCCTCCAGCGCCTTAGACTCAAGGGTGATCCCTTCACCTTCCTTCTTTATCTGTCCTCTATCGGACCGGTTTAACTCAGCACCTACCATCAACTCGGCCATATTCTTGATAATCATTTCGGACTTCTTGGCCTTCTTCCCCAGGAAGTCACTGCCCACGGCCACGTTCAGCGACACCCTGTCTTCGGGAGTCAAGCCGTTGTAGAAGGTGGTGACAAGAAAACCCTTCTTGTAGTTGTGATGGGGGCAATCTCTCAGGTACTCCTGGAATCGCTCCCAGGCGTCATGGAGGCTTTCATTCGACTTTTGCATGAAGGATGTTATCTTTTGCCGATTTTTGACTGTCCTTTCAGTGGAGTAGAACTTATTCACAAACGCGTCAGCTAATGCTCCCCACCCGTTCAGAGACTGGTGGGGTACCCCGAGGTACCAAGACAGTGCCTTGTCTTCTAGTGAAAAGATGAAGCACTTGCAATATATCACCTCCTGGGGAACACCTCTCATCTTAATCGTGTCACAGATATTTTTAAAAGCATCCAGGTGATGATAGGGATTATCATTCTTGGAGCTCCCTCTAAAACTCTTATTTTGGATCATAGAAATGACATAAGGCTTAAGCTCGAAGTTGGCCGCATTGAACCGTGGAGTGACGACAGGACACCTGGAGTTGTTGGCTTTTGAGGATGCCAACTCCCTAAGCGTCTTTTCCTCCTCTTCCGAGTCGTCACTGTCACTCTCTCCCCGGCGTTGTTCCTGATCGTTCCGATTTCTTCTTTGCCTCTGACGGTGACGACGTCTGTGTCGGTGATGGCCCTCTTCGTACTCCCCTGAGTCTGGATCTTCTTGTTGATGGTCACCGTCGTACCTGTCGTTGCCTTCAGGCGGGGGCGAATCAGGCCTCCTCCCTTGGCGTTTGCCTTCAGAATGGGGTGGTTCAATGCAAGGTGGCATGTTGGTTGGAGTTGGTGCTCAGTGGAACAGATCACCATCCTTCTGAGTACCTATTATTGGCACGAGGAATCAAGTTTAGAAGATAGATCTATTAAATTCGAGCAAAGAATAATAGTAAAGAAGGAAAAGAGTGCTGTCAAGCTCATTGCTAAGCTTGAGGCACAGAAGTGTAGTTAGTGGATTCGGATTCGTCAACAGTATCATTTTTTCCTTGTCTCCGACAACGGTGCCAAAAAGTTGACCGGCCTAAATCACGCGTCCTAAAATTGGAGGCGGATTTGAGGTAGTCGAGCTTTTACATTTATAAACCTGAATCCTTCTAGGCCCCCACAACTTTGTTTACGGGGTCGAAGTAGATATACGGGGTCGAACACAGGGACAAGGGGGGTAGTGTTGACAACACGGAATCGACACGCTACACTCTGGCAGGTATAAAGAGAGATAAATTCCCAAACAGGGAAGAAGTAAGATGTCACAAATGAAACAAAGAAAACTATCTCCAAGTGGAGCTATGAGAGAGATTTAAGATTTTAGTCATTTAGCAGTTTTTAGGGGTTTTCATGCAACAGAAACAGAAAGATATTGCTTGATCTAAGGCGAGGTACGAAGGACAAAACTCCGGTAAGACAAGCGGCGGTAGAACCAGTCATGTACCCCTCCTCTCGAAGCGGGTACCTCTAACAAGGCATCAGCGCCCCTCTCGAGGTCAGTGGACTAAAATTAGAGTGGAAAGGTCACTAAAGCAACTCCGTTCCAGGCACTCTCATACTCCAGAATCGGACCAAACACTAGAGCCACAACACAACTCTCAAAGTTGTTGCGACGGGAGAACATGATTCGTTAGCTAAGAGAAACGCGATCCAAACATGCAAGCTAGAGTTCAGATATCAAACATAGCAGTCATCCAACAGAGTGTACCAAGCACAGAGCAGCAAGTAAATAAGCATCTTCTATTTCCATAGACAAATAAAGGGTCTTAATTACAATGCATAAGTAAGGAATTAAATGATAGAAAGTAAAGATAGGTGTCGCCTCCTTGATGTAGAAGGACGACAGGGTGTAGTAGCTCACCTGCCCGATATCGGTCAGAGGCCTAGCCCGATACAGAGGTGTCGGGCGGCACACACCGACTGTCGACCGTATCGCTCAAGGACTCTGGCCGATACGCTCATATCGGGCGGCACGCTCGACAAGCTAAGCGTATCGGTTCGATATCATGTCAGGCTAAGAGCTACACATTGTTGTTGTCGGGCACTTGTGTCGCTCATCTACGTCGGCCGATATCAGCCCGCAGTGTCGCTCGGGACGGTCCTAAGTGAACTGTCCCCTCCCTCTCGGGATGAGGAGAAGCTCACCTAGTGTCGCCCGAGACAAGCACTGGGGCACGACACGTATGCTCTCGCAGTCTCCTCAGAATATGGCTCAATTCCCAACCGTCCGAATTCTAACCCCCCAAACTCCGAACTGTGAACTGTCTTTTCGGTTCCCTGTAGCTGCTATTTATAGTCAGCTGGTCGGGAGGAGTTATGGTGCTCGAAGCACCACGTGGCCCCCTTAAGCGCCGGTCGATGGACGACCGATACAGGTATAGCTCGACACGGGGGTGTCTGCTATCGATCACGTGACGGGCGGTGCACCTGCCGGTGGGTGGTTGTGTCGCCTGACAAGCTGGGTTATCGGGGCGAGCCTGGCTCCCTGTTGGGTAGAAGGTGTGTCATATGTCAGCTTCTTCTCGTGCGACACCTCTTTGTCGAGCATCTTTGTGTCACCCAACCCCTGTCGGGCAGGGGTTGTATCGGGCATCAGGGAGGCCGAGACAGGCTTGGACTTATTCCTGGGCCAGAGCGGCCTTATTGCCCAAAAACGAGGAAAACTCTACAAAAGATAGGAAAATTGGATTAAGAGCATTGCTTGGCCAATTATTGCGAAAGTGCATACAAAAGAGAGGAAAATAGCAGAAAAGGGCAGTTTTTATAACAGAAAAACAGTCTAAAATATCACAAAAGTTGGTGTCATCAGTCTCTTCTATAAGTTTTCCCTATTTGTCATGGACGATCAATCTCATAATGACCCCGCCTCCCGGTAACCCCCAATTAAGGGAGACCAAAAGGACAGAGTCGTTATCCCAATTAACTGGATCAATGGTTCGCCAAATAATAAATAATAATGACTAAATTCTACCAAAACTATACTGAAAGCTGGATTAAAAATAAAACTTTGCATACCTTTTTCAAAAACTTATATATCTAACTTTTATCCACCTCTGGACTCCATTCTAACTAATCCTCCTTGGACTTTATTTCTTAATTTCACAGTATGCCACTTTAGTGTTTTTCCTTTTCAATTTGTACCTAAAACGCTAAAAAACAAAATGTTGGTCAACATAAATGAATATGTCGGTATGTGGGTGAAGTAATAATAGTGCAACTATAGTTACAATGTAAGCAACCAATTATCATTCAACAATCAAGGTTACGTTTTAAGCAATACTACTCAATCCATACCTATCCCCTTATCTCTGTGCTATCCCTATAGTGGACTTGGATACTACCTCTCTCATATGGTAGATCCTTACCCCCATGGTCCTACCTCACAGGTAGCCATTACTTAGGGTTGTGGAGTCGCATGGCCCTACCCAAAGGTAGCCCAATCTCTAACTCATGGTGACTTGATGGACCTACCCCATAGGTATTCATGTACTAAGTCATCCAATGACCTGATGGACCTACCCCATAGGTAGCCATGTACTAGGTCAATTTATCAAGCTACAGAGGGGACTAGGATCTGAGCTAGTAGGCATATATCTTAGGTGATAATCATATCCACATTATAGTATGCATGAATTAAATTCATCCAACAGTTTAATTCAAGCCACTGATGAAAACTTCAGAAATCCTCAGAAAACTAGTTCGAGATATTCATAAGTGTAACAACATACCTGATCCAGAATAACTTGATATCCAAGCATAAATATTCAAGAACAATCAATCAAGCAATCAACAATATCCTGAAATTAATGCATAACATCCAAGTGTCATTGTTTTATCCAAAACATTCTCAAGATTGACTTGGATTCCACCTTAGGATTTCTATGCCAACTTTAGGGTTTTATTAGGGTTTTAGTCTCCATCAAACATTTATCACTTTTAATGCCTTTTTAGTTCACAAACCCTAATTTCAACATCATAGCCACAATTGAATGTCAATTAAGTCCAATATGCCTCTTTTACACTAAAACTACCATCTTTATCCCTTTTAAGTCATGTCAAGATCATTAGGCCCAATAATCATCTTTGGTTTCTTTTTGTTTGGTCGGTCAAAAAGCGTGTTACTATTAATACCAAAAACTTTGGGCACTAAGTACCCCATTACATCAAAGAGAGCTAAAAAGCTCGATAAGGTTCAAAATCCCCACGCAGGGGGACATACAAACTTTTTATGCAAAGAAACACTAATAAAACCAAACAACCTAACAAGCTAGGTCCAGGCAGACCAATGAGAAGAAGGCTACAACAAGCCACTATTACATATAGTCAGCATACCCACAAAGAGTAATAACAACATGACATAGACCAACCACAAGCAAACCATCTTGTAGCTAGACATGAAGATTATGGCCTTCTCAGCTCCCAACACCAATAAACATAAAGGGTGAAACCCAAAAAGAGGACTCCTAGAAACAGGTCAGCATAAAGCTGAAACAAAACATCAAAGAAACAAGAGCCAACGCTAATAAATAACAAAGATTAGGAAACAAGTTAGATCCAAATCACTCCTTCATACGTAGCACAACACCAGCTATCTAATAAGGGTACCCACAAATTGTGGTACAATGCCAGAATAAGGGAGATCCTTCAAGCTGACAACCCCCAATCAACATGGCTTCTCATCAGCACTGGACCTTGATCTATCTGTAAGCGCTGATACACAGCAGCAAACACAAACACCCAAGGGTGTTTCCTGCACTCAAGAGAAAACGACCAGAGAAGAAGAGAAGAGGATACCTCCTCTTAATCCCAACCCCCGTAACCTGTATGCTTAAAGCATAACGTCAAACACCTTGAAGGTGTTCCAGACAGCTTTAGCAGAGAACCATCACGATCATGAGGCACAACAGTGACAAAGCTCGAACAGCTTGGGGTGACCAGAAAGGCCACCCGCCGCCAGTAGACAAGGTAGTCGAATCCAGCCCAGATATGATCATAGAGCGTGAACCATCACACCCAGATCTGATCATTGCCGCCAGGGAACACCTGTGGAGGAAGCTCCAACGCCCAGGAGAAGCACGCCGCCAGCACAACATCACTCAGAGTGGGGAGGAAAGGCAATGAAGTGAGCAGCAACGATCTTAGGATCCAGAGCAAACAACTTCTCGTCATCTGCCACGCTTGAGCGGGATGGTGTCGACAGAGTCGAAGTAGCCAAATCTAGCTCCGATCTGATCATCGCTCGTGAGACACCTTGCCCTCACACCCTGAACCACTGAGATAGCACCAGACAACAGTCGGCTCCATCCACCAGAGATCCACTTCGAAGCGCCTAGGGATGACACCACCAAGATATGTCCGCCTACCAGAAACCGAACCGGAGTCGATGAGCGCCAGGGGGAGGAAAGTGTTGAAGTGATGCTCCCTCCCCCCAGCGACGACCACCAGGGAGGATTCTAGAGAGAAGGAAAAGCAAGCCCTAGAGAGAGAGGAAGAATGATCTGAGTCTAGGCATGAGCTCATAATTCATTATGGTCTAATTCACATATGAACTCTATTTATTACTAATTCCACACTTATCCACTAGAAAACCCTAATTACCAAATTAAGGGAATTTATCTACAATTAGGAACTTTTATACTCAAAATATCTTAGAATCATCATATCTCAACTTTATTCCAGGATTTGATCAATTAAAGCCATTAAGAGTCATAATTATCAAAATTAGGGTTTCAAGGCCCATTAAAGCATATTCATGTACATGGAACCTTACATTAAACCAACTATGCATAAAGATCATCTTTTTGGATCTAATTTGCCCTTTGTACTAACAACAGGTTAATATCAACTTTAAACATCTATATAACCCTTCCCAATTCACTAATCATCAAATATTAGGGTGTTTCATTAATTAAACCATTAAAGATAGCATCTTTTCATAATTTTTGAATTTCAAGCAGAATTAGGCTTCAAATATAATTTCTTTCTGTTCCTCTCGTTCTGAGGATCAATTTTCATATATAACACTTTGATATATGAGTTACCAATCTTTTCCTATGATTTTTGCAAGAAAAATAATTATTGACCAATCAAGTGATGCCACGTCAGCACTTACCTATTGATCTTGATTCCACACGGATCCCAACAAAACTCATGTTTGCCCTCTCCTTCATTCACAAGTGCCAGGGGCTAGGAGATCTTTTACTCCTTGCTCGTCTTCCACCTCTCGCCCATGCTACCGCGAACAGCAACCAGGCCGAGGTCAACCCAGAGGTTGACCCGGAGCTATAGGCCACCGGAGAAGCACCCAAGGTGTAGAACGCAGCGCCGAACCTCCCCGAACTTGAACGTTGTCTCGATTTCTTCGATGCTTGCCTAAGTCATCAGGGCATAGCATCTCTACTCCGGCAAGAAGCTCGGCCAGTCAGGGGTGCAGAGTGGGAATTTCCCACAATTTGTTGCTCCCATCAACTCACCTTATCAGAGCGGACTCACTCACAGAGGTATTATGGGGCTATACACATGGTGTGTAGCCCCCCCCTATATATAGGTCCTCTTATGGTTTCTGAAAAGCCCTAAATTGGGAAAAACTCCTAGAGGCAACAAAACACAAGGAAACTAGGTGTAGATCAACTCAGATTGATCCCACAGATTCTTTGGAAAGGTTTCCGAGTTTGTCTACGCATACAATTGCGAGAAAATCCCCTTGGAAAACTCTGCTACCTTCCTTAGATGGCCCAAGGTGGGTGACAATGTAGATGTTGTTGGATCTTAGATCAACGTCTGTCATGCCACACACAAAAATAAAAAATAGGGAAAATCGGATAATTCTCTTAGAAATAAAGGATTCCCTTTTACTTTGGAAAAACCATAACTCTCAAACCAATTATCCAATTAATACCAAATTTTAAAGGAAAGTACATAAAGACTTAATCTACTTATGTTCCAAGTTTGGAGCCAAATTGCAAAAGGAATAACTCCTTTTATTCATTTTCAAGTCAATGACTTATAAGGCATTTATTTATGCCTTAAACTTATATTTTCTCTCTCCTAATCTTTTATTTTCTTAATTTTGATTCCTTTTATTATTAGAAACCATGTAGACATGAAATATTATCCAAGATGGATCCATCATCCATATTTCCACATGTTTCTTGTATTTCATTATCATCTCATATTTTCTTCTTAATAAAGCAATATTTAATTAATCCTTTCTCTTTCTTGTTGCATTATCTTTGCAACTTGGACTCCTTGGAACCCAAGGAACCCAAAAGGCACAAAATCCCATCTTGGTAAATATTCCTTTGACTTTTCCTTATCTCTTATCCATTTTCATATTTATTCAAATAAATTCCCTTTTCTTTTCTTTTTTCTTTTTATTTCAATTGAGCTTAATAGCAATAAAGCCCACTAAGAAAACAAACAAGGCTATTATGAACGAAAACCATTCAACTCAAACAAATAAATCAACCATTGATTTCATTTATCATTAAAAGGAGATTTAAAAATCTCATTACATGGTTTAGAAAAATGAGGTTATAACATTCTCCCCTCCTTGTAGGATTTTTCCCTCAAATTCATGAATCATACAACAATTCAGGATAAGACTTTTCCATGTCCATCATTGGCCCCTATGTGGCTTTACCCTATCCATGGCACTTCTAAAGAAACTTTATCATCACATATTCTTTTCTCTGAGTTCTTTCACCTTGGCATCCATAATCCTCACAGGTGACTCAGGACATTTCAACTTTTTTTTCAAAGCTAAATAGGTTCATGGTTTACCACATGGCTTAGGTACCTCACTAGTCATGGCAGGTGCATCTCAACTAGAGCATCCATTACCACCTCACATCCTTATGTATTAGGTAATGTTGAAGACATACACCTCCATGTATTCCACTTATTATCTCATATCGAACTCTAAGTCTATCTTCATCAAGAAAACTCTGAGATCATCCTCTTGGTTATCAAATCCTTGTATAACTCATATATTCCACATGGCTCATGATAAAAACATCCTCATAAGATGACTACCTTAGTTCTCTTTATGTTTGTAAACCATCCACATATCGTACACTCCACAAGGGTATGTTATTATCTCTATCCTTATAGCAACATTTCAACTCACATCATATTTATCCTTAGTGTATGGCATGTGTACTGCCATATCTCTCACCCCCATAATGATAGGAAATAAGAATTTGGCGGTCGTCCAAACACAAAGTTCTTCCCATTCCAAGAGTAGAGATGGTGCATCCCACATTTCCAGTACACCTTCCAATCTAAGTTGAAACGTGCAACACATGTCTCCACATCATGAACATCTCGACATCAGGGTTACTTCCATGGAAAATGGGTCTCAAACCCACTTGGATCATCATACCATCCTTGGTCATCTCCTCTAGGTTTGTAGGGTGTCGGCACTTTTGGGGTCATCCCTCTTCCCTTATGCATCAGAAAGTGCCCTCCTCATTTGCCCTTTGGGTCCATGATTTCATGAAGGTGATCAATCTCCTAACCCATGGCCCTTAGACAATGATAGTTGTTACCTCCCGACCCTATGGTCATGTGCAACTAGGGAATTAGGCAACTCCTACTCTCATCATTCTTATCCCTACCTGACCCTAGGATAGACTTAGGATTCTAACATAGTACATGTCCAACTTAGAACCTTACCCAAGTCTCCATCAACTCTCTCTACATTTGTGGTATGACTTACATCCTTTCTTAGGGGTCACGACGACCTACCTACCTTGGCCAAGCCCCATATCGATTACCTCCATGGTAACACATCCACATGCACTTAGAGATGATTATCGATGGGTCTACATGTTTATTCTCATACCATGTACTCTCCACTTAGCTTCTCAAGATCCTAGGAGTCCTCTTAAGGTTACCTCAAACCCAACAAAAGCTGATTCATACCCTATAAAAGGGTCCTCTCCCAGGATGGGAGGAAACTATCTCTTGATAGAAACAAAGGTCACAAATGTCCTTATGTCCAAGGTTTACATCCACATGAACATACTTAGCCCTACAAAGCTACTAAGGCACATAGCTAACAAGAAGACCACCTACTAAACCATGCTAGGTCTCCATGATAGGTCATACTTGTTCTCATTCCTCAACATTGGACCATCATCATACATACATGTCTATGTCCCAGACTATATATAGGGGTTCATCAAACATACTCCTTAATCTGAGGGGTTTCCCTTTCATCTGAACATGAGGAGTGCCATTCTCGAATCTATAGAAATTCAAATCTTATCATGAGCATTAGGTGCACTAGGTACTATTACTTCCCCTCTTAGGTCTAGGAACCCTAGGTTCACTTTTTTACAAGAGTTTTCCAACTGCATGCTCAACATTCTAACCACGAACCAATCATGTACGAGGTACACCATGCATGTCCTATTATCCTTCCACTTGAACTACAATTCAGAGTTGAGTCCTCCTCAAGGACAACCAACTAGGTATAAGGCCTCACGACTTGTTACTAAACCTCCTCAGGGTCTAAGGAACTCTTCTTTCTATCCTTAGAAGGTAAGCACCTATATCATCTGCACATAGGTACCAGTAGCCTCATCCTTATTCTAGGGTTTAGTTCCTCTAAAGGCAACCAAGAACCACAAGGAATATGCATGAGGTAACCACAACCATCCACTTAGGTCGTAACATACTCAACTTATTAAGGTTCCTCATATTCATGAGTCTAAACTTCCATCCTTCTTGCTCGGGCCTTGCTTTCTTTCTCTAGAGCTAACCCTACAAACAACCTTACTACTAGAGGTTCTCTCTCTAAGGTGAATCAAGCTCATATGCATACACCTACATGGGTGAGACGTATGATCAACCTATTTTCGCTCAAGGTTACCCATAGCTCTTTATGCTTATCTCATAAGCTATCCATTATGCCCTTTAGGCCCAAGTTTTTAACCTACTACCAGTACTATTAACGTACTCTGGGTGCATACTATGCCATGCTCATATCAGCCCATAGGGATTCTATAGGGTCATCACTAACCTCATCAATGAAGGGGTTATCCTCCACCCTTACACACATGACTCTACCAGGGTTGGGTCACCCAAAAGGCACTAAGTCAACCAACCTCACATTGCTCATATTTATCATAGGTATCCAAAACCAAAAGCATGTCAACCCACACACATGGTCGACCATGGCATCTAACTCATCATGCCATCTCTCTCTCTAACCACCACTTAGGGTTAGGGTTAGCATCATCCTCATAAGATGTGCCTGGTCTCCACCTTTAATGGAGGTCTCTTCCTCCAAGACCAACTCTACTTCATCCTCCTGATAAGGTCTAACCTCAGGTCTCTCCTGAGGGCATGACAACACATGTCATACGACCTAAGCATGCAACTAATCCTTAGTTTATGCTTAAACTATTAAGCTTATGTCCATGACATCTTGTTTACATGCTTTTCATTAATCTGGTATAGGATTCCTTAACCTTATCACACATACCCTATCCTCAAGAGGGTGAGGAAGAGAGAGAAAAACTCTAAACCTTAGAATCTTAACATAATTAGGGTTGAGAAGGGATGAAAATAGATGAGACAGTCCTAAAGGTATCTTATTTTGAGTCATATCGTAAGACATTGGCCAGACAGTCACATAGATCCTAGAGTCCTCATATTCTGACTAGTAGTGCGGAGGAAAATCTTGCTAGCCCCCAGACGTGATCCTTTTCTAGACACCTCTATCTTTCGGAAAATCCTCTAATAACTCCCTCGGGTTCTACATAGTTTGTAAAATTTAATAATTACTAAGGGTTAAATGAGGAACCAAGGCTCTGATACCAAATGTAATGACCATGCCTCCCGGTAACCCCCAATTAAGGGAGACCAAAAGGTCAGAGTCGTTATCCCAATTAATTGGATCAATGGTTTGACAAATAATCAATAATAATTACTAAATTCTGCCAAAACTATATTGAAAGTTGGTATAAAAATAAAACATTGCATACCTTTTTCAAAAATTTGGTTATTTAACTTTTTTCCACCTCTGGACTCTATTCTAACTAATCCTCCTTGGACTTTATTTCTTAATTTCATAGTATGCCACTTTACTGTTTGTCCTTTACAATTTGTACCTAAACCGCTGACAAACAAAACGTCAGTCAACATAAATGAATATGCAGGTAGGTGGGGGAAACAATAATCGTGCAACTATGGTAACAATGTAAGCAACCAAATATCATTCAACAATCAAGGTTACATTTTAAGCAATACTACTGAATCCATACCTATCCCCTTATCTCTGTGTTGTCCCTACTGTGGACTTGGATACTACCTCTCTCATATGGTAGATCCTTACCCCCATGGTCCTACCTCACATGTAGCAATTACTTAGGGTTGTGGAGTCGCATGGCCCTACCCAAAGGTAGCCCAATCTCTAACTCATGGTGACTTGATGGACCTACCCCATAGGTAGCCATGTACTATGTCATCCAATGACCTGATGGACCCGCCCCATAGGTAGCCATGTACTAGGTCAATTTGTCAAGCTACATAGGGGACTAGGATCTGAGCTAATAGGCGTATATCTTAGGTGATAGTCATATCCACATTATATTATGCATGAATTAAATTCATCCAATAGTTTAATTCAAGCCACTGATATAAACTTCGGTAATCCTCAGAAAACTAGTTCGAGATATTCATAAGCATAACCACATACTTGATCCAAAGTAACTTGATGTCCAAGCAAGAATATTCAAGAACAATCAATCAAGCAATCAACAATATCCTGAAATTAATGCATAACATCCAAGTGTCATTATTTTATCCAAAACATTCTCAAGATTGACTTGGATTCCACCTTAGGATTTCTAGGCCAACTTTAGGGTTTTATTAGGGTTTTAGTCTCTATAACATATTTATCACTTTTAATGCCTTTTTAGTTCACAAACCCTAATTTCAACATCATAGGCACAATTGAATGTCAATTAAGTCCAATATTCCTCTTTTACACTAAAACTACCATCTTTATCCCTTTTAATTCATGTCAAGATCATTAGGCCCAATTATCATCTTTGGTTTCTTCCAGATTAACAACTCATAATTCATTATGGTCTAATTCACATATGAACTCTATTTATTACTAATTCCACACTTATCCACTAGAAAGCCCTAATTACCAAATTAAGGGAATTTATCCACAATCAGGAACTTTTATACTCAAAATAGCTCAGTATCATCATATCTCAGCTTCATTCATGGATTTGATCAATTAAAGCCATTAAGAGTCATAATTACAAAAATTAGGGTTTCAAGGCCCATTAAAGAATATTCATGTACATGGAACCTTACATTAAACCTACTATGCATAAAGATCATCCTTTTGGATCTAATTTTCCCTTTTTACTAACAATAGGTTAATATCAACTTTAAACATCTATATAACCCTTCCCAATTCATTAATAATCAAATATTAGGGTTTTTCATTAATTAAACCATTAAAGATAGCATTTTTCATAATTTTTGAATTTTAAGCATAATTAGGATTCAAATATAATTTCTTTGTATTCCTCTCATTCTGAGGATCAATTTTCATATATAACACTTTGATGTACGAGTTACCAATCTTTTCCTACGATTTTTGTAAGAAAAACAATTATTGACCAATCAAGTGATGCCACGTCAGCACTTACCTATTGATCTCGAGACCACACGGATCCCAACAAAACTCATTTTTCCCTTTCCTTCATTCACAAGTGTCGGGGGTAAGGAGGTCTTTTCCTCCTTGCTCGTCTTCTACCTCTCGCCCATGCTACTGCGAATAGTAGCCATGCCGAGGTCAACCGGAGAAGCACCCAAGGTGCAAAACGTAGCGCCGAACCTCCCCAAACTTGATCATGGTCTCGATTTATTTAATGCTGGTCTGAGTCAAAGGGGTGTAGCATCTCTTCTCCGGCAAGAAGCTCAGCCAGTCAGGGTTGCAGAGTGGGCAATTTCCCACAATTCGTTGCTCCCATCAACTCGCCTCATCAGTGCAGACTCATAGAGGTACTCTGGGGCTATGCACATGGCATGTAGCCCCCCCCATATATAGGTCCTCTTATGGCTTCTGAGAAGCCCTAAATTGGGCAACATGCCTAGAGGCAACGAAACACAGGGAAACTAGGGGTAGATCAACTCAGATTGATCCCTCAGATTCTTTGGAAAGGTTTCTGAGTTTGTCTACGCATACAATCGCGAGAAAATCCCCTTGGAAAACTCAGCTACCTTCCTTAGATGGCCTGAGGTGGGTGACAATGTAGACATCGTCGGATCTTAGATCAACAGCTGTCATGCCACACGCAAAAATAGAAAATAGGGAAAATAGGATAATTCTCTTAGAAATAAAGGATTCCCTTTTACTTTGCAAAAATCATAACTCTCAAACTCATTATCCAATTAATACCAAATTTTAAAGGAAAGTCCATAAGGAATTAATCTTCTTATGTTCCAAGATTGGAGCCAAAATACAAAAGGAATAACTCATTTTCTTCATTTGCAAGTCAATGACTTATAAGGAATTTATTTATGCCTTAAACTTATATTTTCTCTCTCCTAATCTTTTATTTTCTTTATTTTGATTCCTCTTATTATTGGAAACCATGTAGACATGAAATCTTATCCAATATGGATCCATCATCCATATTTCCACATGTTTCTTGTATTTCATTATTATCTCATATTTTCTTCTTAATAAAGCAATATTTAATTAATCCTTTCTCTTTCTTGTTGCATTATCTTTGCAACTTGGACTCCTTGGAACCCAAGGAACCCAAAATGAATGAAATCCCATCTTGGGAAACATTCCTTTGCCTTTTCCTTATCTCTTATCCATTTTCTTATTTATTCAAATAAATTCCTTTTTACTTTCTTTTTTCTTTTTATTTCAAGTGAGCTTAATAGCCAATAAAGCCCACTAAGAAAACAAATAAGGCTATTATGAAAAAAAATAAGGAGTGAGAAGTATCATTATACATTAAAATTTTGCAAATATCTAAATATTAATTTTCTATAAACTAACTTTTTAGGGAAATGCTAAACCATTCCAAATATTATACAAAATAATATATTTCATAGAGTGCAATGATATGAAAAAAAAAATTCTAACCTTTGATTCACAATTTTTTTTAATAATCTAACCTTTGATTCACATGAGATATATGATTGCTTTGCGATAATGATAGATAATGTTATTTTCATGGGACTATTTTCCTTGGATTCTTGTTCAACTTGGAATTTATAGTGGTTTGGTGAACATTTGTTCAATAATTATATCAATAGAAGGGTTTATGCATAAATACCTCAATGAGATCTTATTTAAGGATCTAAAATGTAAAATCATCGCTTAAGTGGAACAATGGTAAATAAATCCATGTTAGAAGTGTAAGGCCTCAAACCTTATTTAATGTATTGAACAAGCTTAAATACAATAATTAAGTACTTTAAACCTTAACATTACCTTGTGAGGTGTTTTGAAATCATGAGACAAGAATAAGTTTCAAGTTTGGTCCATTTTGGATGATGTTTGTGCAAGTTATGCAATTATATGCACATTTTGGAATTTTATGCAATTTACCCAATTTGGAGGTTTTCTTTGTAAATTGTCATATGCATTATAATATTTAGATATTCCCTTAACATTCTCGATTTTTAGAACCACGGGGAACCTAGTTGCACCTTGGTTTTTAGGTGTTTCTTTCCAAGTGCATTTTAGGGATTTCCTCTTTATAAATGAGCTTATCTTTAGAAGCTATCAACCAATGGGGTTATTTCTTTGATTGGAGGTCAGTTGGGATGGCCTATAAGTGTCCATAAATTGACATTTTATATTCAAGAAGCCTCTATGAGCTGTCCTCTTGCATGGCCATGAAATCCCTAGGCTAAGGACACATGGAAAGCTCCATGGACACCTCATGCTTGACTTCTTCCTTATCCATAAAGGCTTGCATGTCCATAAGCACCCTTAGCATTGGACACATGGAAAGTAACTTGACACCACGTGCTTGACTTCTTCCTTATCCATAAAGGCTTGCATGTCCATGGACACCTTTATACATGACACATGGAAAGTCTCATAAACACCTCATACTTGACTTCTTTCTTTATATAGCCATATCTACCCCTTCCCAACTCCCAATTCGAAAACTCTTGCTCTCCTTTAGTTCCTCTAGCTTAGATCATCATTCCTATTCTATTTTTCCATGAATGTACTATCCCAAGGTAAAAGGATGTGCCTACCTTGGTGAAGAAGGCTCCTAGGGTTCCAAATTTCTCTATTTAGGATTTCTTAAGCTCCTCCTTGGTGATTTTGACCAAAACTAGTAAGTATCCTCCTTTCCTTACCTATTTTCCTGATGTTAGTATTCCTTCCATTTTCCTCTAGGTTAGAACCATGGCCTTCCATGGTGAAACCCCACCTAGAACCCATAAACACCTCATCTCCATGTTCTTTTGTTATGGTTTTTCACCTCTAAAGTGGAGAAGGTGCTTCTTGCTCAAGATAGGAGCTTTTTTGGAGAAACTAGCCTCTCTAAGCTTGGGAACCTTACTTATTGGACCTATCCACATGTCCCAGAGGTTCTTTGGAGGCCTAGGCTTGGATCTAGGACTGACTTGGACTGTTTAGACTCTGAAGTTGAGGTATGATGTATCCCCTATTCTTCTATGTTGAGAAATTCACCTATGCTTATTCATTTTCTTTGTCCTATGGATATTAGCCTACACACAATGTCTTTTCTTTTGAAAATCAGGGTTCATGTGAACTACCTTATTTGATATTGATCATGTGATCATGGATAATCTTTTGAACTCTTATCTTTGACATGTGATGTCTTTTGCCCACTTATGAGGTGTATATATATGTTGGTCACTTATGTCGTGACTAGTTTATGTATTCTAACTATACTCTCTACTTTCCTCTACATTTAACATGCTACGTGATTCAGTAGCACTAGAGTAGTGTAATTGCATTGGTTTTTAAGGCAAATGTGTTATTTCTTGCCGAGAAGATGTGATATTTCTTGCTCTTTAGGGATGGAAAGGAACCTCATACCCAGGGTAAGATGTGTGATTCTTGGCCCATGTTTTATATATTTGGGAGATTGGAAATATTCCTTTCTCTACTAGGTTTCAAGTTTATGAGACTTTGCCACTTTTTTATTTATATTGTTCTAGGGCTATGTTTGTGGGCTCTGATCTCCAAAACACAAGATAAACATAGCGGAAGCGATTCGATTAATAGTGGAATACAAAAATCATGAGAAATTAAAACTTTTCAAAAACGAGATCTCAAAAACCTAAAACTCCTTTTATAAAAGTAAGATGAACTGTTTACATCTCTGATAAATCACTTCTCGAGTGATTATATACGTCATGATACAAAATCTCAAGATCTCAAAATTCTCAGATCAACAAACTCCTAGGACCTGAGTGTACAGAGCCGACATAAGACTATTCTGACTACAAGACTAGACAGCACAATGTTTCCACAAGAAGTCACTACTGCTCCTGAATTTGCTGTTGTTGCTGCTGTCCACCTGCAGATCGGTTCCTTCGACCTCAACGTCCACCTAAAGGTAGATATCTACGGGGTGAGACAATTTTAAATAATTGTCCCAGCGAGAGTTATAACTCTCTGCCAGAAACTTTGTTAAAAGCAATCAAAGGAATATCATGAGCAGGTAACTTAGGTTACTCAAAGTAGGCTTGATAACAAATACTCATCTTTATTTAAGGAATATGAAGAACATGTATACTAATACTTGAACAGGATATTAAAAGAAAGCAATGTAATATCAATCAATGTTCCTCGTAGTTCAACCTAAGCAGTTATGCTACGCGGTTGATTATGTTTTACAAACATCATTATGCCCTGTGGAGATGAGGTATACCACTCATGCTCCAACCGATCACTAGTAAGTCGCATCGGTATCATACTAGGTCATCGAAAGAACCGAATTCTCATGACCTTCAACTACTTCAGTCAGAATGAGGATAAACATGCAGGACATCTAGTGTCCCTGCTAATATAGCTCACCAGGGTATTCTGGTACTTCGCTATTAGAGTCACAGTGGCATTCTGCACTCTCTTCGCTATCGAAAGATTTCATGTTTATCTCTCATCGATGCGGTATAAAAGATTCCCTTGGAAGAATAGTGTTACATCATCCCGGTATAAACATATAGTGAAGGGTTGATGGATTAAGATACATCCACATCAACTCCTACACTAGGATGTAAGGATATACATATCCATATTCCCCCACATACTCTAAAGTATGTGATCCAGGAGTTTCCTTAGGAAAACCTGTTTCACCATCATTTAAACTCTAACAATGATGGATCTATGATCAGGGCTCTACATGATATGATTAAACTTGGTTATTAGGTACATTTCAGTATTCTTTTAGCATCATACATGTTTCCAAACATTCAAGTACTAGACATTGCTATAACAGAAGAATACTAAATGTAACATGTATTACTCATATCAGTTATCAGATGGATATCAATTCTTAATCATCTTATCACTATAATTCAGGAACATAGGTGTTCATACCCTTATATCATCATAACACTTGCTATCAAATGACATGTCAGCATCAAGTCATCTATTAGCATGACCTTGATGTCATTCATGGTCCTTAAGGCATATCAGTTTCATATGATACCACTTGCATCTAGGTAACATAATTATTTCTGTTCATAAGCTATTGACATGCTTTCAATGAATATGATGTCATGATCCTTACCTGGATATGATTATTTTCTTATAAGAACCTGCATGATTAAATCAATTGATAATAATCAACAATTCATAGTCAGACCAGCAATCAATAAGACAGAATTAATCCTTCAATTTAAAGGGTATACTTATGTGTCCTTACAAAGGGTAAGATTCCCTTGTTTACATCATTTAGGGTCATTCAACCCTTTTATTATGATTAGGAATAATGATTCCTCATCTCATATCTTGATCATACAATTCATGCTTAAAGGAATAACATGAGTTTAGGGTTTATTGTTCATTTCAACATATTACTATGAACTAGGGTTTACTATTCACATTTACTCATTATTACCAAAGAATTAGGGTTTACTATTCACATTACTCATGATTACCCTAGAATTAGGGTTTACTATTCACATTACTCATGATTACCCTAGAATTAGGGTTTACTATTCACATTACTCATGATTACCCTAGAATTAGGGTTTACTATTCACTTCTCATAGCATCATCCTGAATGAGAAACATCATCATTATTGATGCTTTCAAATTAGGTTAAGACTCATCAATTATCTTAATTAGGGTTTTCATGATCTCTCATAAGTGGATCATACCCTAATCCTGCATATTCATATACATTGAAGGTACTTTATTTGAGTTTTAACCATAAATGGTACTTTCTCTCTCTCCTTCCTAATGAATGGTGATTACATCACTCTAGATAGAGTTGGATTAAGTCCTTATTGATTAACATAAACCAAATCACCACTATCATGTCATTAGGGTTTACATAAAACAAGGTATCCTTTAATTGAACCCATTTAAGCTTAAACGAGTATGGACCCACTTGAGCTTATACGAGTGTGGACCCATTTGAGCTTAAACGAGTATGGACCTGTTTGAGCTTAAACGAGTGTGAACCCGTTTGAGGTGAAATGGGTGTGAACCCATTTAAGATGAAACGAGTGTGAACCCATTTGAGGTGAAACAAGTGTGAACCCATTTGAGGTGAAACGGGTGTGAACCCATTTAAGATGAAACGAGTGTGAACCCATTTGAGGTGAAATGGGTGTGAACCCATTTGAGGTGAAACGGGTGTGAACCCATTTAAGATGAAACGAGTGTGAAACCATTTGAGGTGAAACGGGTGTGAACCCATTTAAGATGAAATGAGTGTGAACCCATTTGATAAAGTTGGATAAGGACCAACATAGTTATTAACGCCCTTCATCTTCAACCTTGAAACCAAGGTCTGTTCTTCATGAAAAATCTTGCAAGAGTGCAAAGAAAGATGGGGAAGAAGAAGAACTAACTATTATTTGCAAGAATAAAAGTATGCATAACAAAGCAAGGTGTAGAGTTATAAAACCCGCCTCAAACGTTGTTCCTAGAGCTCCAAGCTTCCAAGCTTCGAAACTTTAATGGTGGCTTGAGCTCCACAGGTCATACAAGGTTGTTTCTTCAAGAAAGGTTGGGAAGGATCGACTAGGAAGAGAAAGCTAAGTGAATTAACCATGAAACCAACCTTATAGAAGGATTTCCCCCATGAATTCAAGCTAGAAGATGGTGATTTCTTACCTTAGAACAGGTTGGTCGTTTCCCTGAGCTCCAGAGCTTTGCCTTGGTCGGTTGAGAAAGATGAGAAGTGAGGAAGTGAAGGGAATACATTTGGTTGTTTTTACAAGGAACTCGGCTTATATACTTTAGGTTATTTTCCACCATAAGGACCTCTAAAACATAGATTTCTCATCTAAGTCCCTTCTTCTTTCTAAGGAACGTCCAAGCATGATAATATTGTGCAAATCTCATCAAAACTCAAGATCTAAGGGTAGATAAAACCAACATGCATACTAAGGTACATATATGAAGGGTCTTCTTACTCATACTAGGTGTTTTCACTACAAAGGTCATCCTTCTTATCCAATTATTTAATAGAAGCGCCCCTCTCATCCTTTCTTCTCTAAATGATGTCAAGAGTCATAAAAGATATTCTAGAAAGTGTATAGCACAAGTTGCACCCCACATTTTGGGTAAATTGCACTTTATACCAAAATTAGGGTTTAAGCACAAGGATTGCTCCACAAGCTGCACCTTGGTGCCCAAACTTGGGAAATACATCATACCTCATTATATTCCTTCATATGATGTCTCTTATTAGAGGAACATCTTAACCTGTGTAATTTGCAAGTTAACCCCTCTAATTGGGTAATTTGCACATAGGTCCCTGTATTACCAAACAATACTACAATCATTGTTTAAAAAGGACAGAAATGAAAATATATGTTCCTTAGGAACTTAATTACATGCTAAAAGATAATCACAAGGATTTAATTACATATCTTAGGCAAAACACCTAGGGTTAATTCATAACCCAGGTCAGGGATGTTACAAATTATCCACCCCTTACAAGGATTTCGTCCTCGAAATCGATTAAACATATTAAGAGAAAAGAGTAGGATATTTCCTTCTCATCTCTTCCTCTAGTTCCCAAGTGGCTTCTTCAACACCACGGTGATTCCAGAAAACTTTTACAAGACGTATCTCTTTCTTCTTTAGCTTTTTAATTCTATTATCAAGGATTGACACCAGTCCTTCCTCATAAGTTATATCTTCATTCAATTTTAATTCCATAGGTTGTAGAACTGACTCGGTATCGGGATGACATTTCCTTAACATAGAAATGTGAAACACAGGGTGTAGTTTTTGTAATTCTGGTGGTAACTCTAGTCTATAGGCTACCTTTCCAACCCATTCAATGATTGGATAAGGCCTTATAAATCTAGGAGCTAACTTCCCTTTCCTTCCAAAACGAAGGACTCCTTTACAAGGCGAGACCTTGAGATACACTCTGTCTCCAACCTAGAATTCCAACGGTCTACGACGCTTGTCAGCATAAGATTTTTGCCTATCTTGTGTAGTCTTAATCTGTTGTTGTATTACTTTAATCTTTTCCGTAGTCTGCTGCACAAGATCAGGACCTAACAATTGATGTTCACCAGTCTCATACCAGCTTAAGGGTGATCGAAAACGTCTGCCATACAAGGCTTCATAAGGTGCCATATCAATACTATGTTGATAGCTATTGTTATAGGCAAACTCTATCAAGCTTAGGTGCAGATCCCAACTTCCTGTGAACTGGAGAACACATGCTCTCAACAGATCTTCTAAGGTCTGTATAGTCCTTTCTGACTGTCCATCTGTCTGTGGATGAAAGGTTGTACTGAACCTTAACTGGGTGCCTAGTGCCCTATGTAGTTGTTCCCAAAAACGACTTGTGAACTGAGGACCTCTGTCAGAAACTATGGTGACAGGAACTGCGTGCAAATGCACTATCTCTTGAACATATAACTGGGATAACCTTTCAGCAGAATAGGTTGTTTTGACAGGTAAGAAATGTGCTGTCTTAGTCAACCTATCAACAATTACCCAAATGGAATCATGTCCTTTGTTTGTTCTAGGTAGACCAACAACAAAGTCCATGGTTACATGATCCCACTTCCACTGTGGTATGGGTAAAGGTTTCATTGTTCCTGCAGGCTTCTGGTGTTCAGCTTTAACTTGCTGACACACCGGACACCTCAGAACAAACTCAGCTACGTCCTTCTTCATCCTAGGCCACCAATACATATCTTTCAAGTTTCGATACATTTTGGTGCTTCCTGGATGCATAGCATACATTGAAGAATGAGCTTCCTCCAGGACAAACTTCCTCAGGTTATCTACATCTGGTACTATCATCCTCCCATGATAGCATGCCACTTGATCATCTGATTCATGAAAACCTTCTCGCTTCTCATCACCATACTCAGATCTGATCTGCTGAACTGCAACATCAACTTGTTGTGCCTCCTTAATCTGCTCTCTTAGGGTGGGTTTGATATGCATCTCAGCCAACAACCCGGCAATCCATGACGCCTTCATCTGTACATTATCTTGCCTTAAGGAGATAAGATTATCTCTCCTAGGGCATACTAAAGAGTTTAATTGTGCGCTATTAGAGGATGATGTTGCTGATTTCCTACTCAAGGCATCTGCAACTACATTGGCCTTTCCTGGATGGTAATCTATTGTACAATCATAATCCTTGATTAACTCCATCCAGTGACGTTGCCTCATGTTAAGGTCATGTTGAGAGAAGATATACTTAAGGTTCTTATGGTATGTGAAAATCTGGAAGGTTTCTCCGTAAAGATAATGTCTCCAGATTTTCAAGGCATGAACCACAGCAGCTAACTCTAAATCATGTGTCAGATAATTCTCCTCGTGTTTCTTAAGTTGTCGAGAAGCAAAAGAAATCACTTGTTTATCCTGCATCAACACACATCCAAGTCCGTTCTTGGAGGCATCACAAAAGATTACATATCCTTTTCCTGGCTCAGGTAGCACAAGCACAGGTGCACTTTTCAACCTCTCCTTCAACAACTGAAAAGACTGTTGACACTTATCACTCCAGGCAAAAGGAACATTTTTCCGGGTCAACTTCGTCAAGGGTAGGGCTATAGAACTGAAGTTCTTAATGAACCTTCGATAATAGCCAGCCAACCCTAAGAAACTACGAATCTCCGTCGGTGTTTTCGGTAGTTCCCACTGTAGAACAGGTTCTACTTTTTTAAGGTCAACACGAATTCCCGAGGCAGATACCACATGTCCAAGAAAAGATACTTCCAGCATCCAGAACTCACACTTGCTAAACTTAGTGTATAGCTTATGTTGTCTTAGCAAAGTTAGAGCCTGACGAAGATGCTGTTCATGCTGCTGAGCATCTCTACTATAGATCAGGATGTCATCTATAAAGACAACAACACACTGATCGAGGAAAGGTCAGAAGATTCTATTCATGAGTTCCATAAATGCAGCTGGTGCATTAGTTAGTCCGAACGACATAACTGTGAACTCATAGTGACCATACCTTGTCCTGAAGGTAGACTTGGGTATGTCACTGTCCTTAATACGAAGTTGATGATATCCTGACCTCAAGTCTATCTTCGAGAAGACGGTTGCACCACGCAACTGGTCAAAAAGATCATCAATTCTTGGCAGAGGGTACTTATTCTTTATCGTTACTTTATTTAGTTGTCTGTAATCGATGCACAACCACATTGATCCATCCTTCTTTTTAACAAACAAGACCGGAGCACCCCAAGGTCAAGTACTTGGTCGGATAAAACCTTTCTCAAGCAACTCTTGAAGCTGTTTCTTGAGTTCTGCCATCTCAGCAGGTGCCATCCTATACGGTGTTTGTGCTATAGGTTGGGTATCTGGGATCAAATTGATTTCAAAATCAATTTCCCGAGGCGGTGGCATACCTGGAAGTTCTTCAGGAAATACATCTTCAAATTCCCTGACTATAGGAACTTCAGCAAGGTTAGGACTCTTCATGGTGGTATCTATCACATGGGCCAAGAATGCATAACATCCTTGCCTCATCAGCTTATCAGCAACCATACCAGACACAATATAGGTGGGTAGAATCTTTCTCTCTCCTTGAAAGATCCATGTGTTGCTCTCATCAGCAAACACATCCTGCTTGGATTCACAACCCAAGACAACTCTATACCTTTCCAAGGTATCCATCCCCAGGATTATATCAAATCCTTGCATATCAAGTGGTATACGATCCACTTGAATGCGATGATCAGAAAAGAAGAGGATGTAGGGAGAGCATACCTCTTGCAAAACAGCAGATCCTCTCAACGGAGTTTCAAGCAACAAGCTATCTGCCCTATGACTAACTGTCATATTGCAGTTACGAATCACTCTTCGAGTGACAAAAGAGTGTGTAGCACCCGGGTCAATCAAAAAAGATACCACACAGGATTTAGACATATCAGAATATAAAAGTTCCATCTGACCTGCCACAACCCGTGGATTGACCACTGCTTCTGGTGGGTTCATAGCATAGAACCTCGCTGTCGCCTGAGGTTGAGTTGGTGCTGACGATCCAGCCTGAGACGCTTGCCCACGTCCTCTAGCTGCTCCTTGAGACTGCCTTCTCTGTGATCCCTGTTGATCCTACCTCAGAGGCTGTGTCACACTGACAGGCCTAGACTTACAGTCCTTCATCAGATGTCCCACCTTCCCATAGTTATAGCAACTTATTTCCAGTTGTTGTGGTCTTGGCGGTCCTGTGACCGATATTGATGCTGAACTCTGAGTCTCTCGTGGCGGTAAACCTCGTCCTCTACCTCTACTTGGGGACCACTGAGTCTGAGAACTCGATCTGGGTGGTGGAGGTGTAGGTGTAGAGAATCTAGGCTTCTTAAAGTCTCTAGATGAAGATCCCTGGAACTGTGGATATCTCTTTTGGGTTTGTTTTTTCTCGACTACAGATCTCTCTATCCTTCGGACTGACTCAACAAAGGTAGAGAATCTCTCCCGGTTTTCTAGTGCAGACATGGGAGTAGTCATGTCGGCATTCAAACCCTTCTCAAACCTCCTAATCCTTTCTTCATCTGTGGTAGCCATATGCGGACAGAATCGCAACAACTCCATGAACTTAGCCTCATACTCGCTAATGTTCATCATACCCTGTCTCAGTCTCTCAAACTGAGAAATCTTCTTGTCCAGGAAGGTCTTTGGAAAATATCTGCGGACAAATTCCCGACGAAAGTCTTCCCACGAGATCTCTATTCCAGGCCTCTTCTGCTCTTCCATGGTCCACCAGTGACCAGCACTACCTTTGAGAAGATAGACAACATGTCTAACCTTCTCACCTTCGGGGATGTTAAGGATTCTGAAAGCTTTCTCCAACTCAGTTAACCACAGATCAGCATCAGTAGGGTCAGCTGTTCTAAAATATTCAGTTGCTCCGACCCGACGAAGTCGCTCGAACGTTTTACCGATACCTTGACCCTCAGACTGGACAGGTGCCCTAGGTGCAGGCATGGGCATCCTGTCGGTGATATGTGTCATGGCAGTCATAAACTGCCCAAACATGGTCTGAACCGCTGGGTTTCCCATGTCAGATGAGTCAAACTGAGGTGGCTCCAAAGGTGGCTCCAGCACAGGTTTCTCTATTTCTAGGTTCCTTGCACCTTCTCGAGGTGCAGCAACACTACTTTCTGCCTCGTACTCCTCCTGTGGTCCAAACATCCTTAATTATCTTCTTCTCCTGAGGAGCAGAGGACTCTATTAGATAAGAAAGAAGTACTAAGGATAGACTTGACACTCTAAGTCCTATGTCTCTGTAGACTCAGCAAACCTAGAGCTCTGATACCACTAATTGTGGGCTCTGATCTCCAAAATACAAGATAAACATAGGGGAAGCGATTCGATTAACAGTGGAATACGAAAATCACGAGAAATTAAAACTTTTCGAAAACGAGATCTCAAAAACCTGAAACTCCTTTTATAAAAGTAAGATGAACTGTTTACATCTCTGATAAATCACTTCTCAAGTGATTATATACGTCATGATACAAAATCTCAAGATCTCAAAATTCTCAGATCAAAAAACTCCTAGGACCTGAGTGTACAGAGACGACATAAGACTATTCTGACTACAAGACTAGACATCACAGTGTTTCCACCTGAAGTCACTACTGCTCCTGAATTTGCTGTTGTTGCTGCTGTCCACGTGCAGATCAGTTCCTTCAAACTCGACGTACACCTAAAGGTAGAAATCTACGGGGTGAGACAATTTTAAATAATTGTCCCAGTGAGAGTTATAACTCTCCGCCAGAAACTTTGTTAAAAGCAATCAAAGGAATATCATGAGCAGGTAACTTAGGTTACTCACAGTAGGCTTGATAACAAATACTCATCTTTATTTAAGGAATATGAAGAACATGTATACTAATACTTGAACAGGATATTAAAAGCAAGCAATGTAATATCAATCAATGTTCCTTGTAGTTCAACCTAAGCAGTTATGCTACGCGGTTGATTATGTTTTACAAACATCATTATGCCCTACGGAGATGAGGTATACCACTCATGCTCCAACCGATCACTAGTAAGTCGCATTGGTATCATACTAGGTCATCGAAAGAACCGGATTCTCATGACCTTCAACTACTTCAGTCAGAATGAGGATAAACATGCAGGACATCTAGTGTCCCTGCTAATATAGCTCACCGGGGTATTCTGGTACTTCGCTATTAGAGTCACAGTGGCATTCTGCACTCTCTTCGCTATCGAAAGATTTCATGTTTATCTCTCATCGATGTGGTATAAAAGATTCCCTTGGAAGAATAGTGTTACATCATCCCGGTATAAACATATAGTGAAGGGTTGATGGATTAAGATACATCCACATCAACTCCTACACTAGGATGTAAGGATATACATATCCATATTCCCCCACATACTCTAAAGTATGTGATCCAGGAGTTTCCTTAGGAAAACCTGTTTCACCATCATTTAAACTCTGACAATGATGGATCTATGATCATGGCTCTACATGATATGATTAAACTTGGTTATTAGGTACATTTCAGTATTCTTTTAGCATCATACATGTTTCCAAACATTCAAGTACTAGACATTGCTATAACAGAAGAATACTAAATGTAACAGGTATTACTCATATCAGTTATCAGATGGATATCAATTCTTAATCATCTTATCACTATAATTCAGGAACATAGGTGTTCATACCCTTATATCATCATAACACTTGCTATCAAATGACATGTCAGCATCAAGTCATCTATTAGCATGACCTTGATGTCATTCATGGTCCTTAAGGCATATCAGTTTCATATGATACCACTTGCATCTAGGTAACATAATTATTTATGTTCATAAGCTATTGACATGCTTTCAATGAATATGATGTCATGATCCTTACCTGGATATGATTATTTTCTTATAAGAACCTGCATGATTAAATCAATTGATAATAATCAACAATTCATAGTCAGACCAGCAATCAATAAGACAGAATTAATCCTTCAATTCAAAGGGTATACTTATGTGTCCTTACAAAGGGTAAGATTCCCTTGTTTACATCATTTAGGGTCATTCAACCCTTTTATTATGATTAGGAATAATGATTCCTCATCTCATATCTTGATCATACAATTCATGCTTAAAGGAATAACATGAGTTTAGGGTTTATTGTTCATTTCAACATATTACTATGAACTAGGGTTTACTATTCACATTTACTCATTATTACCAAAGAATTAGGGTTTACTATTCACATTACTCATGATTACCCTAGAATTAGGGTTTACTATTCACATTACTCATGATTACCCTAGAATTAGGGTTTACTATTCACATTACTCATGATTACCCTAGAATTAGGGTTTACTATTCACTTCTCATAGCATCATCATGAATTAGAACATCATCATTATTGATGCTTTCAAATTAGGTTAAGACTCATCAATTATCTTAATTAGGGTTTTCATGATCTCTCATAAGTGGATCATACCCTAATCCTGCATATTCATATACATTGAAGGTACTTTATTTGAGTTTTAACCATAAATGGTACTTTCTCTCTCTCCTTCCTAATGAATGGTGATTACATCACTCTAGATAGAGTTGGATTAAGTCCTTATTGATTAACATAAACCAAATCACCACTATCATGTCATTAGGGTTTACATAAAACAAGGTATCCTTTAATTGAACCCATTTAAGCTTAAACGAGTATGGACCCACTTGAGCTTAAATGAGTGTGGACCCATTTGAGCTTAAACGAGTATGGACCTGTTTGAGCTTAAACGAGTGTGAACCCGTTTGAGGTGAAATGGGTGTGAACCCATTTAAGATGAAACGAGTGTGAACCCATTTGAGGTGAAACAAGTGTGAACCCATTTGAGGTGAAATGGGTGTGAACCCATTTAAGATGAAACGAGTGTGAACCCATTTGAGGTGAAATGGGTGTGAACCCATTTGAGGTGAAACGGGTGTGAACCCATTTAAGATGAAATGAGTGTGAAACCATTTGAGGTGAAACGGGTGTGAACCCATTTAAGATGAAATGAGTGTGAACCCATTTGATAAAGTTGGATAAGGACCAACATAGGTATTAACGCCCTTCATCTTCAACCTTGAAACCAAGGGCTGTTCTTCATGAAAAAGCTTGCAAGAGTGCAAAGAAAGATGGGGAAGAAGAAGAACTAACTATTATTTGCAAGAATAAAAGTATGCATAACAAAGCAAGGTGTAGAGTTATAAAACCCGCCTCAAACGTTGTTCCTAGAGCTCCAAGCTTCCAAGCTTCGAAACTTTAATGGTGGCTTGAGCTCCACAGGTCATCCAAGGTTGTTTCTTCAAGAAAGGTTGGGAAGGATCGACTAGGAAGAGAAAGCTAAGTGAATTAACCATGAAACCAACCTTATAGAAGGATTTCCCCCATGAATTCAAGCTAGAAGATGGTGATTTCTTACCTTAGAACATGTTGGTCGTTTCCCTGAGCTCCAGAGCTTTGCCTTGGTCGGTTGAGAAAGATGAGAAGTGAGGAAGTGAAGGGAATACATTTGGTTGTTTTTACAAGTAACTCGGCTTATATACTTTAGGTTATTTTCCACCATAAGGACCTCTAAAACATAGATTTCTCATCTAAGTCCCTTCTTATTTCTAAGGCACGTCCAAGCATGATAATATTATGCAAAGCTCATCAAAACTCAAGATCTAAGGGTAGATAAAACCAACATGCATACTAAGGTACATATATGAAGGGTCTTCTTACTCATACTAGGTGTTTTCACTACAAAGGTCATCCTTCTTATCCAATTATTTAATAGAAGCGCCCCTCTCATCCTTTCTTCTCTAAATGATGTAAAGAGTCATAAAAGATATTCTAGAAAGTGTATAGCACAAGTTGCACCCCACATTTTGGGTAAATTGCACTTTATACCAAAATTAGGGTTTAAGCACAAGGATTGCTCCACAAGCTGCACCTTGGTGCCCAAACTTGGGAAATACATCATACCTCATTATATTCCTTCATATGATGTCTCTTATTAGAGGAACATCTTAACCTATGTAATTTGCAAGTTAACCCCTCTAATTGGGTAATTTGCACATAGGTCCATGTATTACCAAACAATACTACAATCATTGTTTAAAAAGGACAGAAATGAAAATATATGTTCCTTAGGAACTTAATTACATGCTAAAAGATAATCACAAGGACTTAATTACATATCTTAGGCAAAACACCTAGGGTTAATTCATAACCCAGGTCAGGGATGTTACAAATTATCCACCCCTTACAAGGATTTCGTCCTCGAAATCGATAAAACATATTAAGAGAAAAGAGTAGGATATTTCCTTCTCATCTCTTCCTCTAGTTCCCAAGTGGCTTCTTCAACACCACGGTGATTCCAGAAAACTTTTACAAGACTTATCTCTTTCTTCTTTAGCTTTTTAATTCTATTATCAAGGATTGACACCAGTCCTTCCTCATAAGTTATATCTTCATTCAATTTTAGTTCCATAGGTTGTAGAACTGACTCGGTATCGGGATGACATTTCCTTAACATAGAAATGTGAAACACAGGGTGTAGTTTTTGTAATTCTGGTGGTAACTCTAGTCTATAGGCTACCTTTCCAACCCATTCAATGATTGGATAAGGCCTTATAAATCTAGGAGCTAACTTCCCTTTCCTTCCAAAACGAAGGACTCCTTTACAAGGCGAGACCTTGAGATACACTCTGTCTCCAACCTAGAATTCCAACGGTCTACGACGCTTGTCAGCATAAGATTTTTGCCTATCTTGTGCAGTCTTAATCTGTTGTTGTATTACTTTAATCTTTTCCGTAGTCTGCTGCACAAGATCATGACCTAACAACTGATGTTCACCAGTCTCATACCAGCTTAAGGGTGATCGAAAACGTCTGCCATACGAGGCTTCATAAGGTGCCATATCAATACTATGTTGATAGCTATTGTTATAGGCAAACTCTATCAAGCTTAGGTGCAGATCCCAACTTCCTGTGAACTGGAGAACACATGCTCTCAACAGATCTTCTAAGGTCTGTATAGTCCTTTCTGACTGTCCATCTGTCTGTGGATGAAAGGCTGTACTGAACCTTAACTGGGTGCCTAGTGCCCTATGTAGCTGTTCCCAAAAACGACTTGTGAACTGAGGACCTCTGTCAGAAACTATGGTGACAGGAACTGCGTGTAAATGCACTATCTCTTGAACATATAACTGGGATAACCTTTCAGCAGAATAGGTTGTTTTGACAGGTAAGAAATGTGTTGTCTTAGTCAACCTATCAACAATTACCCAAATGGAATCATGTCCTTTGTTTGTTCTAGGTAGACCAACAACAAAGTCCATGGTTACATGATCCCACTTCCACTGTGGTATGGGTAAAGGTTGCATTGTTCCTGCAGGCTTCTGGTGTTCAGCTTTAACTTGCTGACACACCGGACACCTCAGAACAAACTCAGCTACGTCCTTCTTCATCCCAGGCCACCAATACATATCTTTCAAGTTTCGATACATTTTGGTGCTTCCTGGATGCATAGCATACATTGAAGAATGAGCTTCCTCCAGGACTAACTTCCTCAGGTTATCTACATCTGGTACTATCATCCTCCCATGATAGCATGCCACTTGATCATCTGATTCATGAAAACCTTCTTGCTTCTCATCACCATACTCAGATCTGATCTGCTGAACTGCAACATCAACTTGTTGTGCCTCCTTAATCTGCTCTCTTAGGGTGGGTTTGATATGCATCTCAGCCAACAACCCGGCAATCCATGACGCCTTCATCTGTACATTATCTTGCCTTAAGGAGATAAGATTATCTCTCCTAGGGCATACTAAAGAGTTTAATTGTGCCCTATCAGAGGATGATGTTGCTGATTTCCTACTCAAGGCATCTGCAACTACATTGGCCTTTCCTGGATGGTAATCTATTGTACAATCATAATCCTTGATTAACTCCATCCAGTGACGTTGCCTCATGTTAAGGTCATGTTGAGAGAAGATATACTTAAGGTTCTTATGGTATGTGAAAATCTGGAAGGTTTCTCCGTAAAGATAATGTCTCCAGATTTTCAAGGCATGAACCACAGTAGCTAACTCTAAATCATGTGTCGGATAATTCTCCTCGTGTTTCTTAAGTTGTCGAGAAGCAAAAGAAATCACTTGTTTATCCTGCATCAACACACATCCAAGTCCGTTCTTGGAGGCATCACAAAAGATTACATATCCTTTTCCTGGCTCAGGTAGCACAAGCACAGGTGCACTTTTCAACCTCTCCTTCAACAACTGAAAAGACTGTTGACACTTATCACTCCAGGAAAAAGGAACATTTTTCCGGGTCAACTTCGTCAAGGGTAGGGCTATAGAACTGAAGTTCTTAATGAACCTTTGATAATAGCCAGCCAACCCTAAGAAACTACGAATCTCCGTCGGTGTTTTCGGTTGTTCCCACTGTAGAACAGATTCTACTTTTTTAAGGTCAACATGAATTCCCGAGGCAGATACCACATGTCCAAGAAAAGATACTTCCGGCATCCAGAACTCACACTTGCTAAACTTAGTGTATAGCTTATGCTGTCTTAGCAAAGTTAGAGCCTGACGAAGATGCTGTTCATGCTGCTGAGCATCTCTACTATAGATCAGGATGTCATCTATAAAGACAACAACACACTGATCGAGGAAAGGTCAGAAGATTCTATTCATGAGTTCCATAAATGCAGCTGGTGCATTAGTTAGTCCGAACGACATAACTGTGAACTCATAGTGACCATACCTTGTCCTGAAGGCAGACTTGGGTATGTCACTGTCCTTAATACGAAGTTGATGATATCCTGACCTCAAGTCTATCTTCGAGAAGACGGTTGCACCACGCAACTGGTCAAAAAGATCATCAATTCTTGGCAGAGGGTACTTATTCTTTATCGTTACTTTATTTAGTTGTCTGTAATCGATGCACAACCGCATTGATCCATCCTTCTTTTTAACAAACAAGACCGGAGCACCCCAAGGTCAAGTACTTGGTCGGATAAAACCTTTCTCCAGCAACTCTTGAAGCTGTTTCTTGAGTTCTGCCATCTCAGCAGGTGCCATCCTATACGGTGTTTGTGCTATAGGTTGGGTATCTGGGATCAAATTGATTTCAAAATCAATTTCCCGAGGCGGTGGCATACCTGGAAGTTCTTCAGGAAATACATCTTCAAATTCCCTGACTATAGGAACTTCAGCAAGGTTAGGACTCTTCATGGTGGTATCTATCACATGGGCCAAGAATGCATAACATCCTTGCCTCATCAGCTTATCAGCAACCATAGCAGACACAAGACAAGTGGGTAGAATCTTTCTCTCTCCTTGAAAGATCCATGTGTTGCTCTCATCAGCAAACACATCCTGCTTGGATTCACAACCCAAGACAACTCTATACCTTTCCAAGGTATCCATCCCCAAGATTATATCAAATCCTTGCATATCAAGTGGTATACGATCCACTTGAATGCGATGATCAGAAAAGAAGAGGATGTAGGGAGAGCATACCTCTTGCAAAATAGCAGATCCTCTCAACGGAGTTTCAAGCAACAAGCTATCTGCCCTATGACTAACTGTCATATTGCAGTTACGAATCACTCTTCGAGTGACAAAAGAGTGTGTAGCACCCGGGTCAATCAAAAAAGATACCACACATGATTTAGACATATCAGAATATAAAAGTTCCATCTGACCTGCCACAACCCGTGGATTGACCACTGCTTCTGGTGGGTTCATAGCATAGAACCTCGCTGTCGCCTGAGGTTGAGTTGGTGCTGACGATCCAGCCTGAGACGCTTGCCCACGTCCTCTAGCTGCTCCTTGAGACTGCCTTCTCTGTGATCCCTGTTGATCCTGCCTTAGAGGCTGTGTCACACTGACAGGCCTAGACTTACAGTCCTTCATCAGATGTCCCACCTTCCCACAGTTATAGCAACTTATTTCCAGTTGTTGTGGTCTTGGCGGTCCTGTGACCGATATTGATGCTGAACTGTGAGTCTCTCGTGGCGGTAAACCTCGTCCTCTACCTCTACTTGGGGACCACTAAGTCTGAGAACTCGATCTGGGTGGTGGAGGTGTAGGTGTAGAGAATCTAGGTTTCTTAAAGTCTCTAGATGAAGATCCCTGGAACTGTGGATATCTCTTTTGGGTTTGTCTTTTCTCGACTACGGATCTCTCTATCCTTCAGACTGACTCAACAAAGGTAGAGAATCTCTCCCGGTTTTCTAGTGCAGACATGGGAGTAGTCATGTCGGCATTCAAACCCTTCTCAAACCTCCTAATCCTTTCTTCATCTTTGGTAGCCATATGCGGACAGAATCGCAACAACTCCATGAACTTAGCCTCATACTCGCTAATGTTCATCATACCCTATCTCAGTCTCTCAAACTGAGAGATCTTCTCGTCCAGGAAGGTCTTTGGAAAATATCTGCGGACAAATTCCCGACGAAAGTCTTCCCACGAGATCTCTATTCCAGGCCTCTTCTGCTCTTCCATGGTCCACCAGTGACCAGCACTACCTTTGAGAAGATAGACAACATGTCTAACCTTCTCACCTTTGCGGATGTTAAGGATTCTGAAAGCTTTCTCCAACTCAGTTAACCACAGATCAGCATCAGTAGGGTCAGCTGTTCTAAAATATTCAGTTGCTCCGACCCGACGAAGTCACTCGAACGTTTTACCGATACCTTGACCCTCAGACTGGACAGGTGCCCTAGGTGCAGGCATGGGCATCCTGTCGGTGATATGTGTCATGGCAGTCATAAACTGCCCAAACATGGTCTGAATCGCTGGGTTTCCCATGTCAGTTGAGTCAAACTGAGGTGGCTCCAAAGGTGGCTCCAGCACAGGTTTCTCTATTTCTAGGTTCCTTGCACCTTCTCGAGGTGCAGCAACACTACTTTCTGCCTCGTACTCCTCCTGTGGTCCAAACATCCTTAATTATCTTCTTCTCCTGAGGAGCAGAGGACTCTATTAGATAAGAAAGAAGTACTAAGGATAGACTTGACACTCTAAGTCCTATGTCTCTGTAGACTCAGCAAACCTAGAGCTCTGATACCACTAATTGTGGGCTCTGATCTCCAAAACACAAGATAAACATAAGGGAAGCGATTCGATTAACAGCGGAATACGAAAATCACGAGAAATTAAAACTTTTCGAAAACGAGATCTCAAAAACCTGAAACTCCTTTTATAAAAGTAAGATGAACTGTTTACATCTCTGATAAATCACTTCTCAAGTGATTATATACATCATGATACAAAATCTCAAGATCTCAAAATTCTCAGATCAACAAACTCCTAGGACCTGAGTGTACAGAGATGACATAAGACTATTCTGACTACAAGACTAGACATCACAATGTTTCCACCTGAAGTCACTACTGCTCCTGAATTTGCTGTTGTTGTTGTTGTCCACGTGCAGATCAGTTCCTTCGACCTCGACGTCCACCTAAAGGTAGAAATCTACGGGGTGAGACAATTTTAAATAATTGTCCCAGTGAGAGTTATAACTCTCCGCCAGAAACTTTGTTAAAAGCAATCAAAGGAATATCATGAGCAGGTAACTTAGGTTACTCACAGTAGGCTTGATAACAAATACTCATCTTTATTTAAGGAATATGAAGAACATGTATACTAATACTTGAACAGGATATTAAAAGCAAGCAATGTAATATCAATCAATGTTCCTTGTAGTTCAACCTAAGCAGTTATGCTACGCGATTGATTATGTTTTACAAACATCATTATGCCCTACGGAGATGAGGTATACCACTCATGCTCCAACCGCTCACTAGTAAGTCGCATTGGTATCATACTAGGTCATCGAAAGAACCGGATTCTCATGACCTTCAACTACTTCAGTCAGAATGAGGATAAACATGTAGGACATCTAGTGTCCCTGCTAATATAGCTCACCAGGGTATTCTGGTACTTCGCTATTAGAGTCACAGTGGCATTCTGCACTCTCTTCGCTATCGAAAGATTTCATGTTTATCTCTCATCGATGCGGTATAAAAGATTCCCTTGGAAGAATAGTGTTACATCATCCCGGTATAAACATATAGTGAAGGGTTGATGGATTAAGATACATCCACATCAACTCCTACACTAGGATGTAAGGATATACATATCCATATTCCCCCACATACTCTAAAGTATGTGATCCAGGAGTTTCCTTAGGAAAACCTGTTTCACCATCATTTAAACTCTGACAATGATGGATCTATGATCATGGCTCTACATGATATGATTAAACTTGGTTATTAGGTACATTTCAGTATTCTTTTAGCATCATACATGTTTCCAAACATTCAAGTACTAGACATTGCTATAACAGAAGAATACTAAATGTAACATGTATTACTCATATCAGTTATCAGATGGATATCAATTCTTAATCATCTTATCACTATAATTCAGGAACATAGGTGTTCATACCCTTATATCATCATAACACTTGCTATCAAATGACATGTCAGCATCAAGTCATCTATTAGCATGACCTTGATGTCATTCATGGTCCTTAAGGCATATCAGTTTCATATGATACCACTTGCATCTAGGTAACATAATTATTTCTGTTCATAAGCTATTGACATGCTTTCAATGAATATGATGTCATGATCCTTACCTGGATATGATTATTTTCTTATAAGAACCTGCATGATTAAATCAATTGATAATAATCAACAATTCATAGTCAGACCAGCAGTCAATAAGACAAAATTAATCCTTCAATTCAAAGGGTATACTTATGTGTCCTTACAAAGGGTAAGATTCCCTTGTTTACATCATTTAGGGTCATTCAACCCTTTTATTATGATTAGGAATAATGATTCCTCATCTCATATCTTGATCATACAATTCATGCTTAAAGGAATAACATGAGTTTAGGGTTTATTGTTCATTTCAACATATTACTATGAACTAGGGTTTACTATTCACATTTACTCATGATTACCCAAGAATTAGAGTTTACTATTCACATTACTCATGATTACCCTAGAATTAGGGTTTACTATTCACATTACTCATGATTACCCTAGAATTAGGGTTTACTATTCATATTACTCATGATTACCCTAGAATTAGGGTTTACTATTCACATTACTCATGATTACCCTAGAATTAGGGTTTACTATTCACTTCTCATAGCATCATCATGAATGAGAAACATCATCATTATTGATGCTTTCAAATTAGGTTAAGACTCATCAATTATCTTAATTAGGGTTTTCATGATCTATCATAAGTGGATCATACCCTAATCCTGCATATTCATATACATTGAAGGACTTTATTTGAGTTTTAACCATAAATGGTACTTTCTCTCTCTCCTTCCTAATGAATGGTGATTACATCACTCTAGATAGAGTTGGATTCAGTCCTTATTGATTAACATAAACCAAATCACCACTATCATGTCATTAGGGTTTACATAAAACAAGGTATCCTTTAATTGAACCCATTTAAGCTTAAACGAGTATGGACCCACTTGAGCTTAAACGAGTGTGGACCCATTTGAGCTTAAATGAGTATGGACCTGTTTGAGCTTAAACGAGTGTGAACCCGTTTGAGGTGAAATGGGTGTGAACCCATTTAAGATGAAACGAGTGTGAACCCATTTGAGGTGAAACGAGTGTCAACCCATTTGAGGTGAAACAGGTGTGAACCCATTTAAGATGAAACGAGTGTGAACCCATTTGAGGTGAAATGGGTGTGAACCCATTTGAGGTGAAACGGGTGTGAACCCATTTAAGATGAAACGAGTGTGAACCCATTTGAGGTGAAACGGGTGTGAACCCATTTAAGATGAAACGAGTGTGAACCCATTTGATAAAGTT
The DNA here is from genome assembly GCA_963693085.1 of Alisma plantago-aquatica. Classification (NCBI taxonomy): domain Eukaryota; kingdom Viridiplantae; phylum Streptophyta; class Magnoliopsida; order Alismatales; family Alismataceae; genus Alisma; species Alisma plantago-aquatica. Next base: position 938,112,156 of record OY856409.1, read on the forward strand.
GGATAAGGACCAACATAGGTATTAACACCCTTCATCTTCAACCTTGAAACCAAGGTCCGTTCTTCACGAAAAAGCTTGCAAGAGTGCAAAGAAAGATGGGGAAGAAGAAGAACTAACTATTATTTGCAAGAATAAAAGTATGCATAACAAAGCAAGGTGTAGAGTTATAAAACCCACCTCAAACGTTGTTCCTAGAGCTCCAAGCTTCCAAGCTTCAAAACTTTAATGGTGGCTTGAGCTCCACAGGTCATCCAAGGTTGTTTCTTCAAGAAAGGTTGGGAAGGATCAGCTAGGAAGAGAAAGCTAAGTGAATTAACCATGAAACCAACCTTATACAAGGATTTCCCCCATGAATTCAAGCTAGAAGATGGTGCTTTCTTACCTTAGAACAGGTTGGTCGTTTCCCTGAGCTCCAGAGCTTTGCCTTGGTCGGTTGAGAAAGATGAGAAGTGAGGAAGTGAAGGGAATACATTTGGTTGTTTTTACAAGGAACTCAGCTTATATACTTTAGGTTATTTTCCACCATAAGGACCTATAAAACATAGATTTCTCATCTAAGTCCCTTCTTATTTCTAAGGCACGTCCAAGCATGATAATCTTATGCAAAGCTCATCAAAACTCAAGATCTAAGGGTAGATAAAACCAACATGCATACTAAGGTACATATATGAAGGGTCTTCTTACTCATACTAGGTGTTTTCACTACAAAGGTCATCCTTCTTATCCAATTATTTAATAGAAGCGCCCCTCTCATCCTTTCTTCTCTAAATAATGTCAAGTGTCATAAAAGATATTCTAGAAAGTGAATAGCACAAGTTGGACCCCACATTTTGGGTAAATTGCACTTTATACCAAAATTAGGGTTTAAGCACAAGGATTGCTCCACAAGCTGCACCTTGGTGCCCAAACTTGGGAAATCCATCATACCTCATCATATTCCTTCATATGATGTATCTTATTAGAGGAACATCTTAACCTGTGTAATTTGCAAGTTAACCCCTCTAATTGGGTAATTTGCACATAGGTCCCTGTATTACCAAACAATACTACAATCATTGTTTAAGAAGGACAGAAATGAAAATGTATGTTCCTTAGGAACTTAATTACATGCCAAAAGATAATCACAAGGATTTAATTACATATCTTAGGCAAAACACCTAGGGTTAATTCATAACCCAGGTCAGGGATGTTACAATGTTTATCTCACATGCATGCAGGTTGATGATATGGGGGGTGTGCCCTAATTCTTTACATGTACTTGTGTGGCACAATGTTTATGTTTTATTAATGGCAAGTATTCTTTTGTTATCATACGATTTCAATTCCTTTTCTCTTGATACCCATATGGGTGGTCCTTATCCTTTCTATGGGAAGCCTTTTATATCGATGTCCTTTATTCCATATATTGCTCAATTTCCTATTTAGTATGCACATACCAGCCTTTGTTGATGTCATCTATTTTCTCTTCTTATTGGGGTATGCTTCCAACCCTAGGTAAAGGGCTTGGATGATAAGGAATGAAATTTTGGACTAGCTTAAGGAGTTTAAACTTAGACATAAAGTTGTTATGGTTTAGATTTTCCTCTACTTAGATCCTTATGTTGTATCATACATGTAATCTCTTATGGGATATTATGATGTACTTTTGTAATCTTTTGTGAAAATTGAATATAGCCATTATTTTTATTCTGCTGCTATACTTTGGTTGTTTTGAATACCATTTATTGAATTTTGAAAAATTTTCACCTATTCTAGCATACCTTTGAGTGTACTTGGAATGGATGTTTTATTCTTCAAATTTTTAGTAAGGGGGTGATCCCGCACTCCTTACTTGCTCGCTTCACCTTCTTCACCATGAGCGGTGACCTACTCGGAGGTCCTACATGACTCAATGTTCTAGAGGGAGACAAGCATTACAAACTCGCTACCCTGAACCAAGAGAACCCCGCCAAGGTGAAGCTGGTCTTAAATCCTCACAAAGAGCACTCATCATCCAGTCTGAGCTCATTGGAGTTGATGATAGAGCTAGCAATTTTGCAAGAGGAGAAGAAGAGTGGGCCCCACCTCATTGAGTGGATCCAACTTGGACTAGTAAGTTAAATCTGAGTCATCTCCCGAATATTTGATTGTACGAAACCTTGCCACCATTGGATCTGAGCATCAACGGCCCTCTTTAATTCCCTTTTCCTCTATTTGTCAATAATTGCCCGAAAATATCTTAATCTTACAAAAATCAAAATAAATCATAGGAATGTCAGCAAAAATACAAATAAATACTCCTTTTTTATCAAAAAAATATGAGGAGCACAAATCTGTCATTCGTTAACCCTAAATCTGACTCATATAGATACTCATGCTCAAATATGTTTCTACCTTATTTAATTATTTAGAAAATACTCAAGCTTGACTAAATCACCAAATTCATGTGATTGTCTTCTTTTTGTGCCTAAATAATTATGGGATGTTCATTTCTAATTTAGGTGACTCAAATATCAACAAAGATGAATTACTACTCTTTTTCCCTATTTTGGCTTAACCAAATTATTATAATTCTCCATCATGATCTAAAGACAACCAATTTGATCTATAAGTTCTACTATGACATGATATTATCAATTATGGTCTCAAATTCATACTCCATGACTCAAACTCTACTCTCATGACTCTAACTAAGAAAATAGCCTTTTATACTCTTGAGAACTAAATGATGATTTTTCCAATATAGCTAATTAGTACCAAATATCTTATAATTTTAGGAATACGAAGGTACCAATGAGGAGCATCTCTGGACTCCCCACTTCTAAGTAGAAGGTACACCCCTACCTCTTACTTGGCCCTACTAATTAATATGGTTGCAATATGGATGTAGAAGACTTGGCATATGGTATTCTTTGAAATAATATCGATGTATGGCAAATTGCAAGGATGTTTCCTCTATATGTATATTTCAAAACCTGAACATAAATGATTTTGTCCATTATATCAGAAGCATTTCAACTCTTTGGTAGTAAAGTGCAGCAAAACAAGGTACTTCAACTCTTTGGTAGTAAAGTACCTAAAAGTGATCCAACTCTTTGGTAGTAGGTCACATTGTGAAATTATCCAACTCTTTGGTAGTAGATCATAAAGGCCTTAATGCATTTAACTCTCAGGTAGTAAATGTATGGATGATATAATGGAAAAATGTGCCTAAAACATGTGTTCTCTTTTGTTAATAAAAATTCTTATTCAAGTATGCTTTTGTCATATTGTTTACTACTGCCAAGATTAGTTTTATTTTGTTGCCAATATATGAAAATAGGTATAATCAAAGACACATGGGTGTACTCAGTACAATATATTTATATATTGTGCTGACATGTACCAATTTCAAATGCTTTATAGGTACCTTTTGCTTATGCTGATGATGATGCAACTCATATGCTGGCTCAACAAAATCAGATCTTTCATGGGGTTGCTAAAGTTAAATGGGACTCTTAGTTTAAGTTCTTTTTCTGCTACAAGTAGTTCTCTCATGTATTAAGTTTTTATTCTGTAGAACTCCTATGCCTTCGGGCCCCTATGCAATTAACACTTGGTTTATTTAAGGAAACTTATTATTTGGTGCATGTATATACTTGTGTGTTTGATCCACTCAGGGACTAGCAACTCTAACCTTTTTGTACACTTTTCCCTTTTGGGTCTAAGGTGTAGATTGGGGTTAGGTTGTTAACCCATGACAAACACCTCAATTCCTAAAATTATTGCAGGAGGAGTAAAACCTCAGTGCATCAAACATGGTGTCACTACTTCTAGTTATGACTAGTTAATCACACATGCAAATAGAGAAGGCAAGATAAAGTATAGTCAGGCTCAAATAAGGGTTGAGATCATCCAGTTGATATCTAGTTGGGTCAGAGTACCCAGTAGTAAGTATTGAAGAATCTCCACGCTTAAGATGGACCATAAGATTATCCACATTTAGTTGAATATTTTAAATTAGGGTTTCCACATGGAATAAGATGAGCAAGATACAATATGGGATCCAACATGCATATCCAAATAAATAAGAATATCAGATGATTCATTCCAGTAGACTTGATTCAAATAAGCTAATAAAACATGATAGATGGATTTCAATATACCAATACCTAAGCATAGGTTTAAGAGAGAGAAAATCAGAAAGAAATTGCTCAATATGACTTATAGGGGATGCAACATACCTAATATGAAAGTCTAAATATCCACCATAAATTTAGGGTTACGGTCAAACCGAACTTATATTCATTGTACATTATATGAATTATAATATCAATATTTTAGTCAATTATTTTCATTTATCTACTAAACTAAACTCTTAGTGAAATTAAAGTAAAGGCAAGAGAATATAAAACCTACTACCTTAGGGATGAAGGCATCTGATCTATAACAAGTTGGGTTGAAAACAACCTTATCCAAACAAATTAATGATGATCTCCAGTTACAATCAAGCTTAAGAATTGACTAGCCATGTGGAGTTGAATCTTCCTAATCTTGATCATTATTGAAGAAGGGTCATGACTTCTAATCATCAATTAACTTTAAAACTTGAATTGAAGCCAAAGAGATCAAGGAAGGTTGAGGGTCTTGGTTCTTGATTTTAATACCCATGATCCTAAATACTCTAGCAATGTCCAAACTGTTTGAGTTGCATGCCAATGGTTGTTGTGGTTGAAGATTCTTGCATGCTCTCTTAGGTCATTTCCCAAGTACATGCACATTGTCATGGAGTTCTCTGAATAGTTCATTGACATGAGGAAAAGAACCAAGGATCAAAGGTTGGATCTAGTAAAGCACGGCTAGTGCAAGGAAAATATGATTCTCCATTGCTTTTCAGAAAGAGGGTAAAATGGATATAGGCGAGGTTGCTTTTTAGTCATGATGGAGGGTTTCAAGGAGAGGAAGGCTAGGGTTTTCAACACAAAGGTGAGGAAGGAAGAAGAAGTAGAGAAGAAAGCAGGAAGGTGATGGTTGTGGAGAAGCTGCTAGGGTAGACAGAAACCACGGTGGAAGATGGGAGCAGTCTGCTGCTGTTATGGTGATGGGACACACAGGGGCGAAAAGTGAGGCATATAAGGAAACAATTGAGTGGTAGATTCTAACCCAATGACAAAGGGACAGGGGTGCCATTGTAAAATCTCCATTATAATAGCCTTGAATGCCAAATACTACTGCAGGTAGATCTCCATCCCACCACCCACAAGAGGGTTCGACAACGACAACTAGGGATCCCTAGAGCCGTTATGGTGATGTAATGAGGAGGCAAAACTATAGGAGGGAAGCAGGCACATATGGCATATTGTGTGTTACCCTATGGAGGTCTCTACAGGAGGCGATGCTAAAACATTGTAATTTGGTATATGGAACAAGGTAGGGGCACAATTGGCAAGGAAAGAAGAAAGAGGGGAAGGAAGAGGAAGACAAGACACAAAACAAATTATGCGAAGAGGAAAGGGGAAGGTATGGGTGCCATTTTAGAAATGCATCTACTGGTTGAGAAAGAAAGCACACTAGGTTAATAGTCGTGTGAAAAAAGGGGAAGGAGAAACATCAAGTTATTTAATGAAAATTAATTTTATGTATTGAAAGCTTGGTTAATTAGGAAATTTCTCTTTATAATTAGAATAATATGTTTGATTGGTATGAAACTCGGTAGGTAGGCTAATCAATTTCTGTAGAATTTGAAAATTGCATGAGTTTCCTATTTTTTATATATATCTTTTAATATATGGAAGTTTATTAGTATATCTTATATGTGTGTTATTATATTCCCCTTTTAGTTATCTTACTTGGGAATTATGCTCACAATATGATTATCCACTCATGAGGGAAGTATTTTCTATTTTATCTTACCTTAATTTCACAATCTCTCTCACACCAATTATCCTTCAGTCCATATATTTCAAATTTTCCTTTACATATTAAACACTTATTTTTCCAACTTTTGTTAAATCTCCAAATTAATATGAAAATCAACCTCTAAAGGACACAAATAAGTGAAATTTTGAATTATATATATACTTTCCACTTTTTTATGAATCATAGTCATATTTTTAACAACTTGATACCCAACTATGAAACTATTCTTATTTAATTATTTTAATGTCCATACTTTGTATCCTTGTTTAAGTCTAAAACATATGAGATTGTGAATTTGCATTCTCACTCCTTCGTAAAAGTCTTAGCAAACCAATTATAGTAAGGACACCCATAATTGAACATTCAACTAAAACACTTGGCTCAGAACCACCTAATGTACATTTTGCTTTCCACCCATGTCAGAACCAGCGGGATAAGAACCAATTCCAACAGATAAAGATACAATAAGGGCATAGTTAGTGATTATACTTAGGTTTTGGTATGTTACAGATAAGAACTTTCATGACATTTCGGAGTTTACTTTCTACTTGGTTACTGATTACATTTGATAATTGTGGCCTCTAAGTTGATGCAGGTAGAAGGTCCCTTCCTCTATAACTACACAGTGGTTCTTAGTTCTTTCTTGAAAGGCCAAATCAAGTATAATTTGAGCTATATATCAACTTTGACTCTATTGACCTAATCTGGGCATATTAACTATGTTTCTCATTGTAGATGGTTGCCAGATTTCATGGGTGACTCTTGTAGCTACGTTGATCAAGGAGATTGTCCAAGGTCCAACTTCGATATTTAATGTGTACTTCAGATGATGAAAGTAACAACATGGGGCTTTCTAAGGAAATGATAAGTACTTTGATTATAGCTGGCATTTTACTTTCTATTTGGTAATTGATTGCATTTGATATGCATGTCCTCTTTCTTGATGCAGGTAGGGGTCCCTTCATGAATAACCACTAAGTGGTTGGTTCTTTACTGATAAACCAAATCAAGTATGATTTGGAGATATTTGGGGTCCCTTATATGTTATATTTTCTTTTAGATGTTTTAATTTCTACTTGGTTACTCAATTACATTTGATAATGTTGTCTTCAAAAAAAATTACATTTGATAATGTGGTGTCTCTCTTGACGCTGGTAGGGGTCCCTTCATATATAACCAACCACACATTGGTAGTTGGTTATTTCTTGATAGGCCAAATCATGTATCATCTGGGCATATACATGTCCTCTTCTATGTTCTATTTTCTTTTAAGGGTTTTACTTATTACTTAACTACTAATTGCATTTGATTAGTGTGGCATATCTCTTAATGCAGGTAGGGGTCCCTTCATCTATAACCACACATTAGTTCTTGGTTCTTTCTTGAAAGGACAAATAAGGTACAATTTGGGCTGTGCTAGGTTTGACTTTAATGAACTAATGTGGACATATTAACTATGTTTTTTATTGCAGTTAGTTGCCCTATCTAATGGGTGTCTCTTGTAGTTGTGTTTATCAAGGGGATTGTTTTAGATCCTACCTAGGGCTTTGGACTGAAATTCAAATGATGAAGGTAACAACCTAGTTCTTTCTAAGGCAATGATTATAACAAAAATTGGAGTTTTAATTTCTACTTGGTTACTAACTACATTTAATAAGTGTCATCGATCTTTTGATGTTGGTAGGGGTCCCTTCATCTATAATCACATAGTGGAAATATGTACTTTAATGATAGACAAATTAGGTATTCCCTAGGCATGTTAGGGGTCCCTTCTATGTTCTATTTACTTTAGAGGTTTTCATTTATAATTATTTATTGATTACATTTGATAAGTGTACCCTCAATCTTGATGCAGGTAGGGGTCACTTCGTCTATAACTACCCATTTATTGTTGGTTATTTCTTGATAGGACAAATTAGGCATGATATAGGCATATACAGGTTCCCTTCTATGTTTATTTTCTTTTGTGAGTTTTACTTACTACTTGGTAACTTATTGCATTTTATTATTGTGGCCTTTCTCTTGATGCATGTAACCAAACATTAGTTGTTCATTCTTTTTAATAGGCTAAAACATGTATGATGTGGGAATATATGAGTTACTATCTATGCTCTATCTTCTTTTAGGAGTTCTACTTGCTACTTAGTTATTGATTGTGTTTGATTAGTGTGGCCTCTCTCTTGATGCAGGTAGCATTTGGTTCATATATAACCACACATTGGTAGTTTTTTCATTCTTTATAGGCCATATCAGTTGCAATCTTTAATATTAGGGGTTGCTACTTAGTTATTAATATGTTTTAAGTGGTTTTCAATGTTATTTGATCTCAACCATAGAATGATCAACTACAAACTTTATCAACACTTATACGATTAAAATAGTATGTGAAATATTCTTAGAATTTGAAATGTTTTTTCTTTGAACATGGCCATTACTCATGTTCTTAGATGTTATTTAGAATCCATGAAAACATGATACCAAGGTTTGTGTAAATCTTGTTGACCAACATAGACATGCTTATGAGTAATACCTAGCCTATAATCAATCTTGATTATAAATATTTGTGCATGATTCCATTTTTTACTTAGGTTCTATTATATAAACATTTGGGAATCTAAGTTTAGTAGAGCTCTGTACTTAAATTGTAATAAAATCCTAGTGGATGATTAGACATTGATATGCTTGTTTGAACTATAAAATATGTACGCACTTATTAGTTATAATTAGGATATGAAATAACTTGTGACTCAAGTTCAAATCTAATTTTTAGGGGATCATTAATGAATTTATCAGTGACAAGTAAATTCACTTAACATCTCTAATAATGTTGAATGAATGGTAAGTTAAATATGTTTAACCACTTTTCACATCCATGAAAACTTAACCAAAATGGGCAAATATTGTTGACTATTAGCTACATGCTCAGGAGCTATGCATCTCCATCCTGAACATACATAATTTCATACTATTAGTTTAGTTTGAATGATGAATAGTTATATATATAATTCTTTTGTATTAATATTGCACGTAGAAAAGTCATTACATCATTTTCATAAATAAAAATAAATCATTATTGCATATTTAGTAGCTGGTGGTGTCAAATAAAACTTTTGAAGTAGCATATCACATGGCTGGTTATAGATGCTCAAATTTTCCATGTATATTGTAATGTTTTTTATCTCAACAATATCATATAACATGCAAGGATGATCACAAATATTCTTATACATTTCTATGTTTGGTTACATAGTTTTTAAATGTAATATAAGTCTTAATGGATTGAAAATTTCCATAGTATTATTTATTGTAACACTTGTTTAAGTGCCCAAGTTGATCGTGGACATGTGATATTTTAAATGCACAAGGTCCTAATGTACCCACATTGAAGTAAATATGTCAAAATTTTAAAATATAACCTTACTTTTATGTTTAATGATTAAATATGTAAAATTAAACTATATATCATCTGTAGGTCTAATTGGTGTAAGGTGTGTCATATAGAGAAAACATGTCTTTTTTGGGGAAATATGCTTTGATTTTGCAAAACTAGGATCATTTAGGTCACTGTCGACCAAATAAGGGGAATTTATATTTTTTAGGTCTTATTATGCCAAATTAGGTTTAATGTAGGCCATATTAGGGTAAAGTAATTCAAATTAGGTCAAATTTATTTCAAGTTATGTACAATTGAGGTGGATTAGGTGTAGATTAGGTCATTATAGGTGTGATTTGATCAAGTTATGATTCATTCAGGTTTAAGATATATTAATAGCTGTGCTTAGAAAATTAGATCTAGATTATTCACTTTAGGAATGAAATGAATCTGATTTGGGCCAATTCAAGTCTCCTTTGGGGAATTTAGGTATGTGAGTAAAAAATTCATTTGCAATAATGAGGTATACTTTTGCCAAATTAGAACAAGTTTGATTTGGTCATTTTTTTCAAATTTGTCCTATCATAGTCCCAACTAGGCCAACCATCCAAATTAGGTTTAATTGGCAAAGCATGTCTGATTCGTGTAGAAACATGTCTTCTTTGGGAGAGTATATATGATTTCACCAAATTAGCGCCACTTTTGGTCAATGTAAGACATATTAAGGGGATAGTAACTTGAATGAGGTCATATTACACCAAATTAGATTAAGGGTAAATGAGGACAAACTAGGTCAAATTAGGTCATATTTAGATACTATTAGGTCAATTTCGTGTAGCTTAGGTCCTAATAGGTGTGATGTAGGTGAAGTTTTGATTGATTTTGCTTACAAATAACCAATATATATATACCCAAAGATGTTTATAGTTATTCCATCAAACTAAATAAATTGCATCCACTTTAGGGAAGAAAAGAACCTTATTGAGATCACATCATGTTTTATTTGGGTAAATTAGAATTGCTTTGAGGAATATAAATCTTATTTGAGGAAATTAGGTTCGAGTCACCAAATTTGATCTCATTTAGGCCAATGTAAGGATGATTACCATGAGTTAAGTTTATTTCAATCATTTTGAGCCAAATTCAATTTATCATAGACCGAATTAAGTCAAAGTTACAAATTAGTTGTAATTTGGGCAAAGTAGGTCTGATATCATGAAAACATGTATGGTTCTGAGAAATTAGGTTTGATTACACTAAATTAGGGCCATTTTGTCAATGTATGGCATAAAAGGGGAAGTTAAGTTTGATTAGATCTTGTTATGCCAAGTTAGAGTTGGCATAAGACAAATTTGGGAAAAATATGTAAAATTTTGTCCAATTTAGATAAGACTAGGTTGGTATAGTGTAGACTAGGTCATGATTTATGTGATGTAGGACAATGTATGAATTATTTAGCTTAAGTGTACTCAATATAAATATACATATAGTGTATATGTTTGTTCCATCAAATTAGATCAAATGTAGGAACTTTGGGGAACCAATACAATTTTACAAAGTTATGCATATAACAATTCGATTGAAATAGATCAAGATTAGTCACTTTAGTGAAGATATATATATATATATATATATATATATATATAGGAAAACGATCCAGTGAGAAACATATCTTGGTGAGAGCATGAGAGGCATTTAAATAACTTTGCACAATGATCACATTTTCATAATCTAACTTTATGGATTCAAAATATACCTTATTAGTCACGTTCCCACAAAATATCATCATCATAGGACTTGTATTGCACGCACAACAAGCAAATACTTTTCAACGCTCAATATTGAGTTTTAGGCTGACCGTTGGATGTAAAATGTGTATATTGTATATATGGAGATGTAAACGATATCCGATTGTGATAATTTTTTGTGTGAAGGTAAATGTAATGATGTTCTTCCCATCCATATGGTTGGATATTGAAAATAAGCTACAAGTTTATAGTTATTCAAATGCCTCTCATGCTCTCACCGTAGAAAGTTTCTCACTAGATCGCTACCCTATATATATATATATATATATATATATATATATATATATGATCTAGGTCAAATCAAGAATTATCTGGGAAATTATGTCTAATTTGAGTGGAAACATGTCTGATTTGGAGAAAAATAAATTCTTTTAGGAAAATTGGGTATTAATTTGCCAAATTATGGCACATTTAGGTAAACATAAGGAAAATTACTGGTATTTAGGTTTGATGAGTTCATTTTGGGATAGATCAGTCTACCATTGGCCAAATCAAGTTAACTTCCAAAGGTCTTATTTGTGTGAAGTAGGTCTAATTTAAAGCAAGTCATGTCAAATTAGGTCCAACTTGGATCATATTAGGTCAAAGTAACTCCTATTTATATTAAGTTAGGACAAATTAGTTCTAATTAGATATGTTTAGGTCAAATTAGAGTTGATTAGTCTAGTTTAGATTAGGTCAATGGTGGTTATATCTTATTATTAATTATGGAACTACCTTCACTAACGTCATGTGTTACAGGATGAAGAAGTACTCTTAGCCATAAGGTCTTTTGGATATCATTTCTTTTGGTTATTACTGATTGTGTTGTATCCTACTCTCTAATTGGGTAATCTAGGCCAGATCATTCATCAATCACTCTTGCCATGGGATGAATATGTTCTTAATTGTCCAATTTGGTTGCTTAATATGTTGAGTTACCTATTAAATGCAATTGTTATAAACTCTCTATTAGGTATGCATGTTTGTGTTCCAATTAAGATATGATCAACATGACATTGGTTCTTCCCTAAATAGTGGTTATAATTAATTGTTGAAGTGTCAAAAGGCATACATGACACTCTACCTTGGTTATAGTTTTATTGCTCAACAAATAGTTGTAGAGGTTTTATTAGTTTACTGCATTGGATGCATGTGTCACATGCTGAAGAGTTACCCTCACTGTTAAGGTGACCGGGGAAGTAAATTTTGATATACATCTTTTATGAGTTGTTTCTTTTGGTAGTTATAGATTGCGATGTATCATACTCTGCATTGGCAAAAGAAGGGAAGACCTTTACTATATGAGGCTTCAAGATGAGAAGTGTGATACTAAGTGCATAGGTTATAAATACTATAACTCATCTCACTTGAAGGTGTTGTTCGTTTGGAGGAGAAGTGATGCAAATCATGAAGAACAAGTTTCATGGATGGTAGTTGCAGAAAACGACATGTACCCATTCCATTTTCATAGTGATATTTATGTTGGATGGGGGTTGAATAGTTGGTTCACAATTTTAGGTGTGTTTCTTGGGCGTGTCTTATGATTTTCTATTGGAACTAAATTCTATTTTTGTAAATATTTTTTAATATCTTGTGTAGAGATTAAGAGTGATCATGGGATGTTGTTGTGCAACTATTTCTATTGTACTTAAATGATTTGGACTTGTTATCATTGGTGGTATGATTGATAGTAAATATTTTTCAAATGAATGGGTTATCAATGTTTTATTATTTTTTCTAAACTGTAAGGAAGAGAATTTTTTGTTGCTTTCATACTTGACTCATAGGAGTTGAGTTAGTCCCACCTTTCACACTTATTTCATGATAGTGTATAACCACGTCTCAGAGTAATAGATAGTTGAGGGATGTTAATGGGCATGCAGAGGTTTATTTTTGACACACAAAACATCCGCTAAAAAGTAATATTGTGGGTAATGAGAGAACTAAGTGTTGCAAAAATAAGATAAGAGAGAGGAACAAGGATGAAGCCACATTTTAAAATATTGTGATATGATTGATGGGTTATTTTTAGACCAAAAATAGCGCAATTGTAATTTATTGGAAATAATCCTATCTTTTTCTAGTAGTATAGATGTTACAAATCCATGAACTAGTTTATTTTTATTTTTCATAAAACCATTATCATAATGCACCATACATAAGTTTTTGGTGGATTTTCAAATTATTGTAATGATATTCATTTTGATTTTTTCACTTCCCTAGTGCAAGTTTATGGATGACATTTTGTGATTTCCCATTATGTGCGCGTGTGAGGGATAACATAGAAATTTGTAGAAAGCTCCTCACTTCCCAGTAGTAGGCACAAAAATATTGTTTCTTGGTAATTCACTATGGGAGATGATTGACTTCATTTATGCCACCAACAGCTAGAGGATGTAAACATCACGCTATCCTATTCATGGAGCATGTTGTATGAGACAACATCAAGAGTTAAGAGATCCTAAGAACGATAGGTGAAGCCCATAAAAAGAATGATCGTATAAAATTTTATTCATCGTCTGAAAGCCCTTTCGTGGCCAACTAGATGTTTAGATCAATAGGCAATGACAGATAAGTACTATATTTGAGGAAACTACTAAGGAATGGAAAGGATTTATCATCATGTCAAACATGGGGATGGAAAGAGGTCACACCCATGGCATCGCTCCCTACACAATAAACTATTTGACGATCTTCACTCATAAGTTGTCACTAGGGTTCCTAATTCTGTGTTTCTCCTTTTACTTGGTTGCAATATGGGTCTCAATGTAGAGAATATTGGAGTCTATTGGACACTGCATCAACTTGCTAGGGTAGCATGTACCATGGGGTGGCTATTGAAATTTGAAGAAATAGCATTATCATAAGGATTTCTTAATGCATTCACGGTCTACATAGAATTCCTACCTTCAATGCCTTTTTAAGACTCAACTTTGGTGTAATTGATGGGATCAATGTGGTTGTAAAGCTTGAACACCTTATGTAGAAAAAATTATGTGTTGCTATAGGCTTTTCAGCCATCAGATGACGTCCTGCTCAAGATTTGGATGATATTTCTAACCTTTAGAGGCTTGCATCTCTGGTATGCTAGGCAAGCTGCAGGTTCTTGATGTTATGTAGAAAACCAAAATAGACTTCCTAAGCCATCAACTCCTCCAATCCTACTACTTACTAGAAAGAAGTATCTATTCCTCTCCTCTAAGGGATGCTTAGAGACTCCACCTATGGAACCATCCCATGTGCTGAAGCCAAGGAACTACATGACCAGGTCCATGTGTGCCCTTATGATTTACTCATTTTGTAAATGTAGGTATTATAGTCCATAGGTTGTCACCTAATTCTACATGGTGTAGGGTGCACAATTTATATGCGCCCAAGCAGTGATTCTCAACCTACCAACTCCCTTGCTGGCCAAAGAAGTGATACATTACTTACAATATATACAATCATGATTATAAATAATATTTAGAAGTATGATATTAATGTTAAATTCAATCATTATTAATATTTTAAACAGCTTCATACCTACAACTCAAAAAAATTCAAGAGACTACAAGCTTATTGGAAATAAAAAATTTAGGATTTTCAACACTTAATGTTGTATTCAGATTGATTCTGTTTACGAATGTAACGACTGAATATTTGTCACTTGCGGGAATATCACATAAAAATCATCCCATTAACAAAACGTAAACGAAGTAGAGATCTTTTTTTCAATACAATATTAAAATGGTTACTAATTTTATAAATTGAACAAAATCTATTCAAATTGAAACTTCATATCGTCTAAAACAGACTATACTTCAAATTCTAACTAAAAAAAGAAGTTGATAGGAGATGCATGCTAGTAAGCACTGGGGCAGATTATGTATATATTCTAAACATAGGGACCTTCTCAGATTATATTAGTGGTGTAATTCGTTATGTGTTCTTTTAAGCTCCGTGTGGGGCGTTATGTAAATATTCTAATATAGGGACTTCTCGGATTATACTAGTGGTCTAAATCGTTATGTGATATTGAAAATGTTTCGAGCTCCACATGTAACTAGAAAATATATTCTGATTAATATAAGCATTTTCTGTCCCATCAGCAGGTTACCAAGTCATCAACCATAATGGCATCGCTTGCTGTCATCCATGTCAGCTAAATGACGATTACACGTGTCAGTTCATCAGATAGTTAGCACCATCGATGGTTGCTATCTGTCTAATAAAATCAAAACGTAAGTCTTTTCCATTCATGAACATTTTTCTTACTTATCTCCCCATAAATGTTGGGCCCATATATCTACAAGATTCCGTTTCTTGCGTCATAGCTTTATTGAATCTTCTACCTAAAACCTGTCGTTTCCCCAACAGAAATACATAGCAAACTTAGAATCTTCCAAGCAGTTGGAATTTACAGAAACCTTCTCGTTTCACCGTCGTTGAGTGATAATCGACAAATGTATGCCAACATTTCAACTTACCAGTACGGAACCACTTATGGACCACTATTGTTTTCTCCTTATGATAAAATAAACCAATAGACCGTTGTCCAAGTAATTGCGTGTTGTTTCTTCCTTGGAAACTTTCCTAGAAAGAGAGAAACATCCTATCAGACATTTAGTTGTCAATGGAAATGGGTAATGAGCGTTGCATCATGTCCCTGAATATGACATTTTTTTGGTCTCATTGAAGTAGGAGGAATTTATGCATGTATATGGGATTAATAGAGAAAGATTTCTCAACTTCTCTATCACAGTCCGTAGCAGAAGCCAGACACTTAAAAAGTGGCAATTTAAAAAATGTTTGTCCATGTAATTCAAACCCAGGTCCCGATCTGACATATTTTCCATGTAAAAAATTGATTATGAAAAATTAGAAATGTGATTAATGATCAGAGGTGTCATGTTAGTCTAGTTGCCATGATCCACCCCTATGTACTCTGCTTCACACATATGGTAATGTCGCTATCTTCTGCTTTTGTGATGCCCAAGTCCCTAGGTTTGATCCAAGAAAGAATACAACATCCGTGGTGCTTTATCGATCATCTACATCTCCAGTTATTTTGCTATCACTAGCCCACAAGACTGGCTGTCTCTTGTTCTTCTTCACATAAAAACATCCATAATCAATTGTACCACAGACATACCTTAGAATATACTTTACAATAGACATGTGTTACTCGGTAGGTGCCTCCATGTAGTGGCTCGCAATCCCAATTGTATAGACAATGGCAGGTCTAGTATTCACTAGATAGAGGGGGCTTCCTACTATGCTACGGTAGTAGATTTTATCAAGTTGGGGACCTGAACATGTCTTTCTCAATTTCAATCTTGCCTCCATTGGTTTTTATGTCAGGTTGCAATCTGTCATCCAACACTTCATAAGGATCTTGGTTTCTTAAGATGATTCCAACAACAAGATCTCTCTCGACGGCTATTCCACATACACCTCCTCCTCCAAGTCTCCATTGAGGAAGACTGATGTTACATCCATGTGGTGCACTTCCCACCCTTATTATACAACTAATGCAAGGGGAAGTCACATCATCTCAAGTCACGTGTGCGGTGCAAAAACTTCATCAAAATTCACACCTTATTTCTGCGCATAGCCTTTAGCAATGAGGCATGATTTGTGCTTGACAACATTGCCTTGTGGATCTTTATTTACCTTGAATACCAACTTCAAACCGATGGGTTGATGATCAAATGGGAGACCGAATGGTGCATGATGTAGCTTCCCTATCATACAACCATCACAAACTTTATCAACTTTTTGAACATGTGGCATGCCTTCTGCCATATCATGATGAGACAGATTCCATAGTGCATGGAAATTTAGATGGACATATTGACCATGCCATAGCCATGCATCCTCCTTGATGCACGCCATAAGGCACACTAGTTTTGCTAAGTTGAGGTTGATCTTGTAGAACCTATTCTTTGATTTCTCTAACTTGACCAATAGTATCCTATCTCGATCGTAGATGCATATCAAGCCATCCTTCAAAATAGTTTGATAGCCATTCTCGTCAATCTTCCCTAGACAAATGATGTTGCTTTTGAGATGTGGGATGTAGTATATGTCAGTGACGATGCGATGATGTCCAGTCTGGATATAAAAAAGGACTTTTATGCACCCATAGATCTCTACAATAGAGTCATCTTGAAATCAAACCATACCCCTTATAGACTTGTTCAGCTTGGTAAACATTTCCTCACAACTAGTCATATGGTTGTTAGCTCCTTTTATGAGGTTCCACACCACATATGATTATTGGCTCGATCCTCTGGTTTGCAAATCCTCTCCTCATTAAGCATGACCATGTCATGCACCTCTTGTGCACGTATGGACAGTAGCATGGTAAGCTCCTAATTTTCAGCCTTGATGAGGTGAGCTTATTCATCACATTCATGTCATGGTTTGCGACATTCAGACACATAGTGCCCATAGACGTCACAATTGAAACACTTTACCTTGTTGGTATCATGACCACCGCCAAACCCATGACCCCCTCCATCTCCTTACCATCACGCCAGCCTTTGTTGCATTCATGGCCACGACCACGACCACGACTGCGACGTCCATGACCATAACCGCCAGAGTTGTTATGCATCTTTGATCCTGAGGGTGAGTCATTGTTGCTATTTTTCTTTACTCGATCAAGCCACTCTGTATATGAGAGTAGTGAGTGATCCTCCTCCTCCTTTTTTCAATAGCCACAAAGTCACTCTTCATGGGCTTTGAGACGGCCAACCACTTTCTCAACCGTCATGGTCTTGAGGTCTATCAACTGTCTGATCGATGTCACAAGTTGCATGAACCTTGCCAGTACATCACAAAGAAATTTTCAGACGACTGATGTCTCTTCTACCTTCTCGCCCAATGCTTGGATGTTGTTGACAATGGTTGTAAGCTTCATGGTAAAGTCATCTATTGACTTGCCATCGTTCATGTCAATTACCTTGAAGTCACTCTTCAAGGTTTGTAGCTTCACTTCCTTAACGTGTTCTATGCCCATGTGAATCACTTTGAGCATCTCCCATGCCTCTTTGGTTGATTCCTTCTTGACTAGAGTGAGGAGTTAATCCTCTAGTACTCCTTGGAAAATGGCTACTAGGGCCATCCTATCTCTAAGCTCGTCAACTTCATCTTTCACCACAACATCCCACACCCCTTGTGCCTACAAATTGACTCACATCTTTGATGCCCAAGTGGCATAGTTGTTTCATGTGAGGAGAGGCTATTGCATCATCACACTACTTTCCTTCCCATTTTTGAGTTTTGCATTTTTTCTTGAAGATGATTCAGAGCTCGACGACTTCAACATGATTTTTTTCTTTATGTGTGTGTCAATTTATGATTATTAGGCTCTAATACCACTTATTGGCATGACCTTTATTTCAATCAAAGTCAATAGAAACAAGCACACACATTCACATATCCAATAGAGAACAATGTGAGGGAATAGAAATGAGTGGAATATTGACTTACTTATCCCATTGATAGTTCTCTTATATTTGATATTTCCCGAGGTTGCAAAAAATTCTAATAAATAGATTTTACTTCAAATATTACATGCCTCTAATTCTTATGGCCATGATTAAACTCTCTCTTGACCATCCATTTAAGCCTATACTTGGTAGAGTATAAAATCAAGTAAACAAAACATGATTACCAATAATAATCCTCAAGAGGACAAATTATAAAAAAAGTCCACACATGTAGATGACATAATAAGAAAAAACCTCCTCCAACTCCAAGAAAGAGGGCCAACCCAGAACAGTGACAAGCACACAAAGAAGGTAAAACCTAAGAAAAGTATTGTCCCTCTATGTTGTTCATACATAAAGGAAACCTAAAAAAGAAAAAGAACAACACCACCTATCTAGATTCCATCTCCTCGACCCATCTAGCCCATCCACCAACATCAACATTACCACAAACCACCATCATATGTATCAAAACTCAAAACTTTTGTCTATTGTCACAAAACTATAAAACTCTCTTCCAAATATTAGTATGACATGGGAAGCCACCACTCAAGAAAATAGAGAAGGATATCACAAGTAGCCATCTCATACAAATACCCCACCACCATAGTTGAGGTTTCACTCAAAATCTATATCTCTTTTTCCCATGGATTCTACATCTCTCTGATACACTATCATAATGGTCAAAGTACCCAACATCACTATCAACATAATAATTCTTCATATCTTCCTTTAAGGATCTTCCATCATCCCTAAAACGAGACCTCCCAGCAAAATATTACCCCTCCTATGACACCTTCCCAGTTCGCTGAGATCACCCATGGTGTGTACAAGAGATCTAAAGGTCTTTTCAGCCCTATCTATGACAAAGTTGGTAATTTACATGAGATGTTATACAAGAAGCATAAGCATTCTGTGAAAAGGTGTGGGTGTAAAGCAATGATTCAATTTACACTAGAAAAGTTCTCATCCAAATGTGTTGTTACTACTTTTGTTGATGGACACAATCATGATCTTGTCGATGATGCTCACTTGTGCTACTTGAAGTGTAATTCATCTCTTGACCAAACTCAAAGAGATGTTTTCTTCTATGAATCAAGCAAATATACCTATCTCCAAACAACTTGCATTAATAGCAACCGAGTCTGGTGGTCATGAAAAGTTGACATTTACAAGTAGACAAGCTCATGGACACCTTAGTAGCAAGAGAAATGAGTCATTTAAATATGATGTGAACATGGTGTTGGATCATTTTGCAAGCTTGAAGATTTTGGATTCTAAATTCTTTTGTTCTTATCAAAATGATTATGATGGTTGCTTGAGACATTTGTTTTGGTCTGATCCAGTTTCTGTTGATGACTGTGCATTGTTTGGTGATGTAATCATATTTGATACCACTTATCGTTCCAACAAGTATTCCATGGTTTTTAGAATGCTTGGTGGTGTTGATCACCATCACAGAATAGTGTTATTTGCCTCAACCTTTTAGGCAGATGAGAAGTATGATTTAGTTGTATGGGTTTTCAATCAATATTTACTATGTTTTGGCAAAGAGTCGGTCTCCATCATAACTGATCAAGACCAGAAATGAATGTTGTGATTATTACTATTTTTTCATTTTATAAGAATCATTTTTGTAGTTGGCACATTCTACAAAAACTCCCCTCTAAACTTGGTGGAGTACCTAACAAGGATCAGATCATTAGTTCTTTGAATGATTGTGTCTGGAAAATAGATGATACAGACATTTTTGAAGAGAGGTGGAATTATGTAGTTGAAGAGAATGGCCTATTGTCCATTAGTTGGCTTTCTAATGTGTATGTTATGCAGTGGGAGTGGATTCCATGTTTTATGTAGAATTCTTTCTTTGCTGGCATGAGGACAACACGAAGAAGTGAGAGCATTAATGCATTCATTAGAAGTCATGTCAACAATAGGTAAACTCTCTTTGAACTTGTTTGTTGCTTAGAGACTGCTTATTCTCATGTGCAGGAGATAGAAAATTTTAAGGATTTTGATGACGAGTACAACAATCTGACTCTGGCTTCATTATGGTCTTTGGAGGAGCAAACGAGAGATATATACACCAAGTCAATTTTTAAGATCTTTCAATCTGAAGTTCATCAAAGTATGGTGTACAATGTAAAGGAAGATGCCAATGAAGGTGTGTTTGAGGTCTATCGTGTTGGTGGTTCTAGTTGTCCTCGTGTTTCGAAGAAAGATTCATCTACTGATATGTTATCATGTAATTGTTTCATTTTAGAATTCAAAGGAATTCC
The DNA here is from genome assembly GCA_963693085.1 of Alisma plantago-aquatica. Lineage (NCBI taxonomy): Eukaryota > Viridiplantae > Streptophyta > Magnoliopsida > Alismatales > Alismataceae > Alisma > Alisma plantago-aquatica. Next base: position 938,132,953 of record OY856409.1, read on the forward strand.
ATGTAGGCAGATTCGTACTTATCGAAAGAGTCATGATTTTTGCAGTCTTCCTGAGCCATATATATTAATGAGGTGGAGTAAAGGATATAGAGATCACCTTTTGATTTTTGGCGAGGCATCTGATATGCATCTATCCACTAGGAAGACACTTCGGCTAGTTTTTTCTTGCAATTTAGTTGTGAATATAGGGTGTAGGAACAATGCTCTAGATAACTATAATGTTTCTTTATGAAAGGAGATGTTAGAATTAGATGTTGGTGTAACTGGTTTGAATCCATCTTCTTCTTCTATTGTCAAGGTCCATATACTTAGTATTTGCAAAACTAAAGGTAATCCTAGAGTGACTGATGTGTGGTTTAAATCTGGAGTTTAAATTTCTCAGTCTAAAATGAGAAAGTGTAAAAATTGCTTACAATGTGGTGTCAATCATGATAGCAGAAACTGTCCTTTGAAGAAATAGGTGTGTGTTACCTACTAAGCATATATATTTTGCAAAATCTGCATAATTGTTGTCTTGGTTTTCTTTTTTCTATGTTTATGTGCAGGAATTGAGCATGTTCTTCCTTGAAAATTGAGGTTTGCAATTTTGTAGTGGTTGATATGTAGGCGTTCCTTTGTAGTTATGTATCATAACCTTTTGTTGCTTTCTCAAGCCAGATACTTTATGTGTCAAATAATTACTTTCCAATGTACACCATTACTTTTTAGTTCACATAGTTATTTTTCTATTCTCATGCATACTCTTCAATTCACAGAGATACTTTTCTGGACCATGGTGTTCCTGATTTATATATTACTTACCTTGGCTGATCTATAATGATACTCCTTGTTCCACCATATTGTTGTTGCTACTTTTTCTTCTGATGTTGGCTTTCTAATGCAGATCTGCTGCTATTGCTGCTATTAAAGTTGATTATTGATTTGTTTTTAGTGTAATGTTATCCAATTATTTAGTGTGTGAGTCATATCAAAATTTGATGTAAATGTAATTGTTCAGATGTACTTCTCTGTTAGTTGTAATTCACATTTGATTACACTTTAGTTTAACTGTTACTTTTTTTTATGGAGCTGCAATTCTATCGAATTCAAATCTATTATAAAGATTTTCTAAAGTTTGTTTTCCATGTGATATGTTCTGCCATTTTTTGTTACATATTGGATTTGTGAGTTCATTTCTCCTATTTCCATTATTTTAGTATCAGATTTTAGAAATCCTTCTTGCTACAAACTAGTACTTGCTTAAGATCAGGCTCATCCTCTTATAGTTACACAAACTTACTTTTATTTGAAAAGTTTACTTTTTGTACCTTATAGTTACTCTTTGTGTCAACAAGAAATGTTTTGTGTGCACCAATTACGTTTGAGTTGTGTGTGTTACTTTTCCATTATATAACTACTTAAATATCAACATAATTACTTTATAAATAGAAATATGAATCTTTGTATCTAACATTTGTAAAACAATAATTGTCTAATGTTATGTTGATATAGTTACATTTTTATCAAGAATCACTTGTTGTTACTTTCTGGAACCAATTTTTACATGTTTGGATCCAAACTTAAGAAATATGTCTGATAGTTACGCTGTAATTACATAGTTGCCTTTTGGTTTTGTTTAGTTACTTTCTAGTTCAATAAGTTATGATATACATTATATAGTTACTTTTGTGTTCAAGGAGTTGCTTTTCCTTTGTCATATTTACTTTAAGTTTTCAAATTGTTACTTTATAGCTAGATCAACCATACTTTTATTCAGCAACAGTCACAAGAATATGTTGAACCTTATGAACATGTTAATCATAATGAAAGTCGTAATTCTCAGTTATATGCTTGAGATATATAATAGGACCTTTCTAATTGAACATGGCCTTTCTGAAAAGGGAAAGAATCACTTTCTATTACATTGTGTAACTGTACGTTACTATTTTGGATCCAAGTTACTTAATAATGTAGAATAGTTACTTTTTCATCCACAATGTTACTTTTAGGTTGATATAGTTACTTTTTACTTCATGTTGTATTCAACTTTATGTTCAGATAGTTGCATACTTATTAAGAATTATTTAGTATATATATTTCAGAACTTTTTGTTACTTTTTCGATCAAATGTTACTTTATATGTCAAATAATTACTTCATAATACATAGAATTACTTTTCAATCCATAATATTACTCTACTATTCTCATAGTTACTTTCCTATTCACGTACTTCTCTTCAGTTCAGACAGTTACTTCATAGATTGAACGTTCAACATCTGAAGCTGATCACAGTCATTATCCCATATAAGAAAACTAGCTAGTTAAAGTTACAAGAACATTCAACTAACATCAGACTAATAGGTTCATACTTTCTCAAGCTCGGGAGAGGAGGGAATAGACATAAATGATGATTTCTCTTAAACAACGCTAAGGGTATATAATAGATTTGAGTTCTTGCATGTTTGGTGAGTGAGCTTGGTAGGTGAAGTCCAATCCAATTTCCACTAAAAATATCTCAATTCTTGTGCCATTCTCATCTTCCTTTGTTTGTTAACTAAGGTTTTATTTCCTTATTTCTTTTCTTTATTTATTATCTAGTTATGTAAGGAACACCTAAACCATCTTTATTGATAGAATTAGATAAATTAAGATCAAAGGTCCCATTAGTTTACCGATATTTTTCTTTTGATATACCTTGTCTACTACTTCCAAGCCCATATGTCATTGCATCTGTCTTAAGGTGACAGGTTACAAATTAAAGTCTGACCCCTATGACCTAATTCATTATACTTGTATTTAGTAACTACATTATGATCCAGTCACTAACCAAACTAATTCCTTTTCATAAGGATCACTATCAAATCCAGTTCTTGAACGTTAATGAATAATGTGAATTTCAATACAAAAAATGATAATAGCGTGAATGATATCTTAGTTAGTCAACTTTTACATAAAATGTTGAGTTGAGGTATTTGTTGGAAAATATATCTACTAGTGAGTAAATCATAATCTCCTTGAGATATGTCACTTAAGTTGTGATTAGATATGGTAAAAATTATCCAAACATGTATTTATATAAGTAGGTTTCGAAATCCTTTTGTTTCATATATTCTTACCTAAAAACCTAAATTTTTATAAAATACATTCAAAGTAATATGTGTTTCTATATGACTAAATGTTAACACATGTAAACAACTAAAGGTAGGTTTGATCTAGTTATCTATAGAATATTAATAGACATGAAAGTTGCTTTGTATAAATCATCTTTGAACTCCAACTAATTCTATTGGTTTGCATAAGATCATCCACAAATGAAACATGGATTGGAAGTAGGGATTCAAACTATAAACAAACACAAGGATATTCCATCCAGAATGGCATAGGTTAAAAATGGTACCTACAAGTAATATCTATAAGTGACACACACCTCAAATCTGGTAGGAAACTTCCATCTAAGCATTATTAGAATATAATTTTACATGGATACCCTAAATTTCTTCTTTATATTTCCATTCATATCCCACATGAAATTTGCACAAATAAAAGGGATCCATGTATAATATGAATTATTATAGCTAAATATGAAATAGGATGCATAATATTGGACCATTCAATTTTTGATTGAGTGACCTTAATTAGTGTATTCGTGCTAGTAACAAAAAGATGTATGCTAGGAACATGCACACAATCCACTACATACTAGATTTCTTTGGAAGGAAACATTATGACATATATATATATGGAATGGTAAATTATTCTAAGGAACCTAGCTAGTTGGAACTAGGAGTTTTTCTTTGTTGAACCCAAAATAATATTTAGGTTTACATCTAAAGATGAAATCTTAAATATACACCTTATTAAGATAACTAAAGTTAATTATAAATAAACATCTAAAGTAATCGACTATGAAATGAACTCTGCCTCATAACTTTTCCCTCCTTTTAAGTTTAGAGTAGAGGTAGAACATCATAACCAACATATCTCTCTCTATATATATCTTTTTTATATTAGTGCAATTCTTCTTATTGTAATTAGAACGTTCATGATCCAAAGTACTTCCTTTTATTAGTTCATTTCTAAACTCATCAAAATTAGAACCTCCATTCTTAGTCCTAATCATGATTTTTTCATCTTTTATTGAGTATTTTCTCATTTTTCAATTATATATCTTTCATTTTCTAAATCCACATTACCATCATTTCAGATATTCTTTATTTAATTGTCATTCTTATGTGCATTGGTCTTACTAAGAGTTGTTTTATTCTTCTAAATTAGAATCTTTCCTTCAATTTTGTTAACACGGATATCCAACATAAGAATTTAAGTACTAAAAAATTGCCCTCAAATGTTTATCTTTTTAGGATGTAGCTAAGTCAACTCTAGAATTTCATTTATTAAATGACAATCCCATGTTAATCTAACATATATCATTATCTAATTCCTCAAACTAGAATTTCTTACTATGTTTCTTACTTCATGCAACCCATGACATGTTGTAAAAATGCTCTTTTCTCACTACTCAAGGTGTAATATTCCATGTCATTTGATCAAATTTGGTAGAATTTCTTGTGACCCAAACTTGTTGCTAACAATCATTTAACTTCACCATAAATAAATACTAATTTATTAAAGAGCATCTTCACTTGTGACCAAGACTAAGTTATGAATAGTCTTCTTCTTACGAATTACTAATGACTCTCCTATCAACAAAAATCCTCCATTCATATTACAGTCTTCAATTTGTATCTATCATAACAAGAAGGATATTTTTTCTAATTATCATTGTCTTTGATGAAATGCTCATATGTCATCTTCATTTATCAAATGATCCTTCTCCCATCCATGTTGAAGTCAGTTATGGGTTCTTCCTCTCAAACCAACTCATGTCATGAGTCATATGCGTATCAAGAAAACTGTAAAGTAATTTTTTATAAGTTCTTCCACATTAATTTAAGCTTGATTCTAATTCTCTTTGTATACCTAAGTTATTAACATTTGTTGGAATGAATGTATTTTCCAATTAGAAAGTGTGTACCAAGCTTTATTAGGCGAACTTGATGTGGAGTATCCTAATTACGTAACATTTGTGCTTTCTTCTGATGAATCTCAAACTATCATTTCTTGTCTACTCATAAATTCATTACTGTATGGCATTCCATCTAGACTTATCTTGTTAGTGATTTCTTTATTCATTTCCAACACTGAGTTTCAAATACCATAATTAGTCAAAAAGTTATACTATCAAACAACCGTTTAATATGAGTATATCTCACATTTATACACATCCGATCATAATTTATGAATTTCACAATCTCCAAATTTCTTATCACAAATTATCTTGCACATATAACATGTATTTTATGCAAACTTTCACAATGGAACTCGTTGAACATGAGTATTCTTTTTAAATATTGTCAATAGTTATTACAAATAGTTCCCTTTTTACTTAATCATTTATCTTGAATATAAACTTTCATTCGGTTTCAAGTTTAGAATTTTCTTCATCTAACACTAATTATCATCTTTTAGGGCCTCATTTTATCATAAATGTATTCAACTTGGATATTATTCTAAAGACCAATTTCATGATCATATATAAAAATTAATCCACTTTTTGATTAATTACCATACAATTTTTCAATCTTGGTTTCACTTTCACACACAAACACAACCTCACACACAAATATATATATATATATATATATATATATATATATATATATATATATATATATATATATATATATATATATATATATATATATGAGATTGTTTTTATTGCTCACACGGGTAATGTAGCATTGCTACCCGTCTCAAAAAATGCGATGGGATCATTGTAATTCTTGGAAAATGGCAGACACAATTTAGAATTTTCCAAAAAGAGAGTAGTAGTTTACATTTATGTGAAAGGAAATTTACAAAAATTTCTCCACCCAAAAACCCCCAAATCCATACTTCTTCATTCTAGGTGTCTCCATTCCCGCTCGAATCCTGATTTCTTCGTTTGTGGTCTCCATTCCCCCAAATTTGTGCGGTGTGGTCAACCTTACTTGTTGTGCACTACGCTGTCGTGTCTGCTATTGTCTGCTACTGCTGCATCTGCCCTTGTCTCTACCACTGAGTTCAGATGGGGAGAACAAAGTTAGTGAAAGTAACTGCAAAGAAGGCACTGAGTAAGGGAAGTGGAAAAGTGAGAGAAGATGAATATTTTGTAACAAAATACTATGATTCCATGGACAACATAGTAGAAGAAGAATGTAAAAGGGTGTGGAAAATGATAGGAAAAATGTTGTAAGGAAAAAAGCAAATAAAGGTAAGAAGAAGAGAGAAACCAGTAAGATGACTAACTCTCAACAAGCCTGCTAGAGATGAGAATGCTTTAGATGATAATGTTGGAGATGATCCTACTAAAGAACAAATGGTTGCAGTGCATGAAAATGAGTAACTAGAAACTAAACATGTTGAAGGAGAAGTGTTTGCCGTGAAGAAGAAGTGTTCTAGAGAAGAACTGGTTGCTGAACGTCAGAACAAAGAATTGGAAGTTGAAGAAGAACTGGAACGTCAGAACAAAGAACTAGAAGTTAAAGAAGAAGGATCGATTCCAAGATCAATAGAAGCAGAAGATCACAACGGAAAGCAGAAGCAGACTCTGGAATAGAAAATAAAAATAAAAGGAAAAGGAAATATTGTAGGACAAGGTAATGTTATTTATATTTATACTTGTGTACAGAAATGTAACTCATTGAAATAAAAATTAACAATACTAACTATAATGTAACTTTTAGCAAGCAAAGAGTATATCTGTGAATATAAAATTAACTAATTCAACTACGAAGTAACTTGATTAACAAAAAAATATCTATATCAACTGGAAAGTAACTTCGATAACAAAAAAGTAACTCATATAATAGAAAAGTATCCTTTTCAACTAGAAAGTACTTTGACTAGCAAAAAAGTAACATTCTAAATATAAAAAGTTACTCTACATATTGGTAGGTGAAAAATGTTAAAAAAAATTATACATGTGGAATAAAATGTAACAATATGAAAGGAAAAAATATGCATGTATGCTGGAAAGTAATATTGTGGACTGCTAATCAGATATTTATACTCTACTCATTAAATTTATGTACATTCAAGTTAGCATAATGACATTAATATTGTATACAATCACCTTCTCTATATCTTTAAATTAGTTGATCAATATTTAAAATTCTATGTCTACATATTAGTTTGATGTTAATTGAATGTTCTTGTAACTTTAGATAGTTGTTGTTCTTGTATGGATAATGATTGTGACCAGCTTCAACTATTGATTGTTCAATCTTTGAAGTAACTATCTAAACTGAAGACTAAGTATGTGAATAGGAAAGTAAATAGGAAAGTAACTGTGAGAATAGTAGAGTAATATTATGCAATGAAAAGTAATTATGTACATTATAAATTAATTATTTGACATATTAAGTAACATTTGATCGAAAAATATCAAAAGGTTCTGAAATATATATACTAAATAATTCTTAATAAGTATGCAACTATCTGAACATAAAGTTGAATATTTTTTGTGCTATTGCATGTAAAATAACAAAATATGATCATTACCGATATAAATCAACTATATGAACTAAAAAATAACTCTGAAAACCAATAAGTAACAACATGAAGTAACAAGTAACTATATCAACCTAAAAGTAACAATGTGGATGAAAAAGTAAATGTTGTACATTATTAAGTAACTTGGATCCACAAGAGTAACGTAGGATTACACAACGTAACAATCTGGAAAGTAAGTGGCTAAGAAAATTAATAGTAACTTTTTGATATAGTTGTAGATGCACAAAAGCTTTACCATATATGCTACATCAAGAGTTATAATAACATACAAAATAGCTTGATGCTTAGCAAAAACCAAATGGAGACGATGAAATCAATTGCCTTTGTGAATTTGATATCAATGCCTCATCTTACTATAGATGTAGCTTTTTTAGAAGATCTGATAGAGAGATATATTGAAGAAGACAAATTCATGATAGCACCAGGGGTTGAAGCTTGTATTATAGTGGAGGATGTTGTTGTCATACTAGGTTTTCCTTGTAGTGGTATGGATATAGTTCTGAGAAAGAAATCCAATATTGTAAAGTCATTTTGGGAGGATTTGGCTCTTACAAAAAGGGTAGAAGATAAAAGTGGTCAAGGAGTGAAGAGAAGAAGAGGGAAGGATGTGTTACATAAGGACAACTCTGAGAAGTTGTGGCAAGAATTTGTGAAGAAAGATACAAATGAAGACTACCAAAACATGTGTCGAGCATGGATGTTTGACTTGTAGGAAGCATTCTTGTTTCTAGATACACGCTATTGTTCCCCACTTTTCCTTCTACCTATTTGGATGATGTAACTGCAACTGGGAAGTTAAATTGGGCTAAGTTAGCCCATAGTCACATCTTCAAGAGGATGAAGGAATTAAGAGAGAATCTAGAAAGGAGGAAAAGAAGGGAAAGCAGTAGAAGCACATTCTACACGATAGGACGTGTTATGTGCCTGTGTGTAACTAACTTTTTACATCTTTTTTTGTTACATTAAATTGCTCTATATGAAGATTTAAATTCTAAATTCTACTTTTCATATCCACGTAAGTTTGGACTTATGAGATTATAGGAATAGCAAAGCCAACATTCCATGAAGCAAAGCCAAGGATAAAGAAATGGGCTGCTCCTGTTAGAAAGATCAAGGATCTAGGCAATTTAGAGACTGAAGATGTAAGAATAAGTGTCAGTGAAGAGAAATACTATATAAATTAATATTAGAGATATATCATAGATTGTTGACTTTGTACACAAGCTTTTACAAAGTTGAAGAAGGATGCCATGGATTATTGGGAAGTTGTAAAAAGAGTAAAGGAATTGGCATTTTACCTTGCAGCAAGGCAATAATGAATAGGTTACTTGCATCAGCTAGCATGAGTAGGGAAGTCTCAAATAGCTTGGAGAATAGAGTACAAATTCTTGAGGAAGAAATGAGACTACAGAAGGAAATATGCAATAGAATAGCACTAGAAGCTTTTTCTTCTTTAAGAGAAGAAAATGAGAAGCTGAAGAAAAGACAAGCAGAGGTTGAAGATGAAAATAGAAAGCTAAGGAAAGAAGATAAAAATGACAAGTAAATGAAAGCTACAACTACACCAACTCACAATTTCGTTCAAAATGATAGTTGGGATTCAGTATATGTAACTAAACTTAGACAGAGGATGGAGGAACTGGAAAAAAATTTGTTGGATATGGACCAACATGGTACTAAAAAGGAAACACCATTATTAAGAAAGCTTCGTCTACCGAGAAAAGTAGTTGAGAAAGGGCACAAGAAAGATTTAGTTCAATGAAGGAAGATGAAAAAGACAAAGAAATAGAAGTCCAAACTATAAAAAATGTCCCAAAGGATTCAAAGCCTATAGAAGAAGATCGAACTAAAGAAAAAGATCAAGCAGAAAAATAAGAACTAGTAGAGAAAAAAGATCCAACAGAAGATGAAATAGAAAACCTAATGATGGAGGTAGACTTGGAAGCTGAACTAAAAGAAGAAAAAATAGATTCTGACGAAGTTCAGAAGAAAACACCTAAATTGTTAAGAAAGAGGAAGAGGAAGATGCAGACAGGTATAGGGAGCATCATGGAAAATATCAAGATAAGAAGGCATGCACATGTAACATGAAAGAATATAAAACAAAGCATATAAAATATGTGTATATTTTACAAAAACTACTTACATAAATTACACTTTCAAAATAGAAAAAGAATTCTAGATTCATCTATGAAGTAACTGTCTGATCTGTGAAACGTAAAACAACTATGTGAATAGGAAAGTAACTGTGAGAATAGTAGAGTAATATTATGGACTAAAAATTTATATTATGAACTGAATAGTAGAGTAACTATGAGAATATGTATTTTTTATAGAAACCACTAACATAAATTACACTTCACAAACAACAAAAGAATTCCACATTCATTGGATTGGAGCACTTCAAAACAAAGGAAATTAAAGAGGATGTCCATGAATTCACTGAGAACATTGACGAAATGTAAGGAGTTACTTTTTAAATTTCTATGAGTCACATGTTTAGTATAAATTAGTTGATCAATATTTAAATTCTATGTCTCACATCTTTAGAATGAAACTTTTGGAAAAAATTAATAATATGCAAGTCAAGAAGAGAATGGACTTTTGGAAAAGACAATTGGTGTATGGGAAAGGACCTATCACAACTATTGTTTAAAGATAAGATGATGCAATCACCTGTAAGAAGTGAAGTAGTAAGTATTTATCATGATATTATGGATTGCTAACTGATGAATATTGATTTCCAAGTTATGGATTTCTTTGTGCAAATGTGGGATTTTCATGGCAAATGTGCCAAGATGATTATTGATTTCCAAGTTATGCGCCGGTAAGATAGACAAACTATCACACTATATTACAACACTTAAAACAAAAACACTAAAGGTTACAACTATGTAATTTGCAATGTTTTATAGAAAAAGCTAGACATGATTATGGAAGACATAACACTAAAGGAGATCGATGTGTTATCACCTCTCTTCAATGTACCTGACAAAGAATTTATGACAATGAATTCAGTGTTTACAATACTTAACAATGACCATCACTGGCACTTGCTTGAAGCAAGTTTTAGAGATGGGGTGCACAAGTCTTACAATTCAATGTCAGGAAATTCCAAATCTAAGAAAAAAGTCATTAGATGGGTAAGAAAAAAATGTAACACTGTTAATAAAGAGTTGAATGAAATAGTGTTGGTTACATTGTACTTAATAATGTTTTGTTTTGCATGCAGGTGGGCTTCATTCATGAGTTCTTCAGGGGGATGCCACAATGTGGAAGTCATTTATCTCAATGGACAATAAAGTACCCTGAGTGCCCATAGAAGGAAGATTATGATGTTGATTGTGGAGTCTATGTTATGAGTAACTTGAATGCTTGGTGAATGAAAAAGAAATGAATTTCATGAGTAAAGACATCCCTTCAATTAGGGCAGAGATCTTCCAAGAAATGATGAAGAGGGGAAGACTGCATCCAGTTAAAGAACATGCTAGAGATCAAGAAGAGTCCAAAGAAGGAGTAGGTAATAAGAAGAATGAAGACAAATCTGAGGATGTTGTACCAAGCCTAAATACATGGCTTTTATCAGATTAAGTACAATTTTTAGAAAACAATGTAGCAAAACAATGTGATTCTGAAATGATGCTTGAGAAAATATGTATGTAAACTCTATAAAATACAATTCTAGTTTGAAGTATATTTTGGGTTTAAATATGGTTGGGGTAACAAAGTCACTTCCTTCAGCCAAAACTCACACTTACTAAACTTGGCATACAATTGATGCTGTCGAAGAAGAGTCAACGCTTGTCGAAGATGATGCTCATGTTGTTGACTGTCTCGACTATAGATCAAGATATCATCTATGATGACTACAACAAACTGATCCAAGAATGGACAAAACACTCTGTTCATCAGATCCATGAATGTTGCTGGCACATTGGTTAGCCCAAACGGTATAACCACAAACTCATAGTGCCCATACCTTGTCCTAAAAGATGACTTTGGTATGTCATCCTCCTTGATCCTAAGTTGATGATATCCAGATCACAGATTGATCTTTGAGAATACTGTCACACCACTCAATTGATCAAACATATCATCTATCCTTGGAAAAGGATACTTGTTCTTGCACGTAACCTTGTTCAATTGTCGATAATCTATACACAGATGCATAGATCCATCCTTCTTCTTTACGAATAGAACTGGAGCACCCCAGGGTGATGTGCTCGACCTGATGAAACCTTTATCAAGCAACTCTTGCAACTGTTTCATCAACTCTGTCATCTCTGTTGGATCCATCCTGTACAGTGTCTAAGCAACAGGTTGCGTCCCTGGTACTAGATTGATCTCAAAATCAATCTCTCGAGGTGGAGGAACACCAGGAAACTCATCGGGAAACACATCTACGAACTCTTTGATGAAAGGCACAACAAATAATAAAACATACAACTATATGATCATTAGCTCAAACAATTCAACACTATCTTTCATTCTTGTAACTCCTCACTCTATATCTCACCTAACATACTCTCTTAATGTTGTTATAAGTAAATTATTGCAAGATGATATCTAATCATACAAAACACATAATATGAACAAGAGAAATGAGATAAACATTCTAAGAATAGATAAGAAGTCACATGAATGGAAGGGCATGTGGCTACACCCAAGATAAGTTCAAGGAGTTAAACATTCCTATTAATGAGATACAATACATATTTATTGGAAACAATTGGCCCAAATAGTGGATAAGGTGAACTAAACTGTTACCACTCTTCAGGATGCCAGACGACTCCACATTCTCTAGATGGGATTCGAGGGACCAACTTTTTTAAAAAGACATATACCAAGTCACTCTAGGTAATAAAGCCAACCGACATCTGATAGACTCCTCTAAATCTACATATACCTCAACTTTGAGGAAGATACCATCACATCATCATTGAAACCATAAGAGAACATGTCAGTTATTATTCCATCCTATGTACATTTGGTTTCATCTGTTGGTTTTGTTGCTGCTTCACCTGTCTCATCTCTCATCCTCCCATCACCACCCTCCTTGCCATACCCTTATCCTCATCTCACTACTTCTGCTCCTCCTTTTGCCCTCCCATTTATACCTCTTCATATACACTTCATCTTTGATTGCCTATTTCAAGTCTAAAGTCTTATCTTCTGGATGTATCATTGTCTCTCACATATGGAGAGGACAACACAAATCTCATTATATCTCCCACTGCATGAGGCATTCCCACCTTCGATACCACTGCTCTTTTTCTACCCTCTATTTTGCATGTCCCAAAATGGTCCACCTTTCTTAATCATGCCCATACAACCTCTCAAGTCCATGCCCTTGTCTTTGCCCATATGTCATGCACTAGTCTTTGGGACTAGATAATTATTTTTTCCCAATTATACCCATCATTGCTGTAATGCTTCTTTCAGATGAAAGATTGTCTGGCCACCTTCTTCCTCCTCTCATCCTCAATCTTTTCTTCTTCACCTATTCTCCATTCTTTGCCCTTCCGATGACATTCCTAAACCAACGCCACCATAAACCTATAAACCCACCCACAACCCTCCATGTAAAAACATCTTTTCTATTTATCTCAATATATTTCCTAACACCATCATTCCCTTCCTAAATGCATCCAATCTATTTATCTCCTCCATCATCTACCTTTCTTATTCCATCTAATGGGGGACCATTCCCTTTGCCCCATGGACATGCTATGCCCCCTAACCTTTCTCCTAGTCGAGTTCCCCATTGACCTACCTGTTAGCTCCATGTGTGTCCTCAAGGTCTTCACCATCTATTGTGTGATGGTTACCATCCACAACAACCTTGACAATAATACTGTCAACATCCTTGATGTCACTTGTGCTATCGCTCATATAAAGTAGACCTAATAAGTTACTTTTATATTTTAGTTGTGGTTTTAATATGAAATTTTAATTATTGCAGTTATTTCCTCATCCTTGTATGGTGAAAACAACAATATTCCTACTCTAAATGGTTCAAATTTTAATGAATGGAAAGAAAAGGTCATGTTTATGTTAGGGTGTATGGATCTAGACTTACCTTTCTGAGTGGAAAAACTGCAACCACTAACAGAGGAAAGTAGCACTGCTGAAAAAGCCAATTATGATAACTGGGAACGTTCTAATAGGATTAGCTTGCTACTTATGCAAGAACATGTAGGAAAGCATATTAGACGGTCTATTCCTTCTTCTGAATTGGCAAACGATTTTCTAAATGCGGTGGTGGAACAATATGTTTCTTCTAGTAAGTCTAGGGGCAGCACCTTGATGGTTAAGATGTGCTCTATGAAGTATAATGGTTCTTGTGGGATCTGTGAACACATCATGGAGATGAGAGACATTTCTTCCCAACTTAATGAGATGGAGCTATCTATTACTGATGCATTTCTAGTTCACTTCATTATAGCTTCCTTGGTTGATGATGACCTTGTCGGGATGAGCTTGTTGCCTTGCACGATACACATTGTGGTAGTGCTGCCCGACACACCTACCTTGATCTAGGGTTTTGTTTTGGTCGATATGATGTGTTTGGTTGAATTTGTGCCTGATATGGCTCTCTTGACTTTTATGATGAGCTTGGGCGATATGCCTTGATCTAGATGATCCTTTGACCTAGTAGTTGTTGCCCCCTTGGCCGATAGAGTGTCTAGTTGATATCTCTGTTTGGAGTCTTGGGCGATATATGTTGGGTCGGGTTCTTTCCCAACATGGGTTGAGTGGTGGCCCTTGTGAGTACCTTAGTGGTGACCGTTTTGAGGTGTTTGGTTGTCTGATAGGCATTCTTCTGGTGCCTTAGTATTAGTTGTTATAGTGAGCATGGTGGACATTAAAAGGTTGAGCTTGGGTGCCATGTTGCTGGTCGATACAAGCATTGAACGATAGGGTAGTTGCTTCCTATCATAACCCTAACCCTAAACATAGTGGGTCGATAGGGTTCTGCCCATTTCAGTGGTTGTCCGATATACCTTTCCTTTGGGTTAGCCGATAGGCCTTTGGTGAGGTTTGTTACCCTACCTGATACCACCTGTAGTGAGGGTTGCCCTACCCATCACACTTCTGGTGAGGGTAGTGGGCACCTTTGGTGAGGGTCATACCTAGTGGTCTTTTATCATGTAAGCACATCTTTGTTGATAATAAAAACTGGATGATAGTTGCAAACCTATGCTATGTTGAATTTCTAAAGATGATGTCATTTAAGATGATAATATACTTGCCCATGTAAGGTAAAGAGCATATTTGGATGCCCATTATTTGATAGCAGTGATGTAATTGATACAGTATGACACACATATTTATAATCATGACATGTGCATCTGCAAATCTTAATGACATGATAATCCATAAGAGCTATGTCTAGTGATTTTAAGTTATCTCTCTTTATGTGCATACTAACCATGCAGTTATATTAAATGGATTCATAGCTAGGTAAGAGCTATGAGGTATATGTGCTTTGAATAACACTAAATGATGATAATCCTTGTTTATGAGATAACATGCATCACCGGCTCTTATAAAGCTTATCTTGTCAATCATGTTCCATAAAGAAATACTTGGTTATATGTCTCCTGAATATCTTGGTAAGATTGATGGTAATAATAATCTTGCTCAATATGCTGCTCTCATTATATGTCTTTACCAGGTATCCGCTTTATCTGCTTTAAACCTTCTAAGGTTTTATAGTTTTGACGGGGAGTTATGTTTCTCGCTGGCACTATGTGTCTCACCCCACTGGTTTACAACCTTTTTAGGTGATCACTCTAGACGTGGTGGTGGTCGTGAGGTTGCGGTCGAGCAGCTAGAGGAAGAGCAGTAGAAGGCAAGAGATGGGCATGCTGTTGTTTTGGTGGTTTTGTAGTAGAGTCCTAGTATTATTCCTATACTCTCAGGTCCTCAGAGGTGTTTTGACAACGTTTCACGATGTATAGCTGTTGAACCTTTGTTTATCCAGTTGTTGGTCTTATGTGGCATGTTATGTACATATAAACAGGTGATGAACTCATGTGCTAGCAAGACAGCTAGTTTCTATAAGCTGTGAACTTATATTAAGGCTTGCGTATGTTTATATAACATGTTTCCTTGTAGGATGAGGATCTAGTTGTAATAGTTCTCTTTTATATGTTTTCCGCAAACGGTTTTAATCAACCCGTGTTTTTGGTAATATTTTGTTTATGGTGTTTCCGCACTTTTTTGTGTGTCACCTTGCTGTCTGTGTGATGGCGGGGTGTCACAGTTGGTTTGGTATCAGAGCTCTAGGTTCAATGAGTCTACAGGGATCTAGGACTAGGTTGTGTCTGTTCTTGTGGGTATTCCAAATTTTCTCACAATCACCTTATTCCCTCAATTGAAGATAAAGCTTAAAGATGTCTGGAAACCATGAAGAACATGCTACCGAGAGAAGCGGTGTTGCATTACTTGATGGAGCAAGAGTGCAGGCACATGAAGATTGGGTGCCTGATGTCCCCCAACTTGACCTAGCCATTCTTGGAAGCCCTACCTATTAGCATCTTATGGGGCAGTTGATGGATACGATGAATCACATGGTAGAGAGAGTGACAATGCCTCCGCTAAGAGCACAGGCTCCCCATGGTGAGTCATCAGGCATTGGAAAGACCTTTGAGCGGCTTCGCCGAGTCAGAGCTTCGAATTACACTGGAACGGCTGATCCAGTGGATGTAGATCTATGGCTGACAAGTCTTGAGAAGGCCTTCCGGATCCTTGACATCCCCGAAGCAGACAAAGTCAAGCACACTGTCTACCTTATGAAGGGTAGCGCTGGCCACTGGTGGGCCATCAAGGAGGATTAGCGACCTCGGTGAGGTGATCGATTGGGAGGTTTTTCGGCGAGAGTTCGTCAGCAGATACTCCCCGAAGACGTATCTGGATGAGAAGATCAACCTGTTTGACCGTTTGTGCCAAGGATCGATGAGCATCACAAATTATGAGGCCAAGTTTATGGACTTGCTGAGGTTTTGTCCTCACATGGAGGCGACAGATAATGAGCGGATGAGGCGGTTTGAGAAAGATTTGAGTACTGAGCTATCAACACCTGCTGCTGCTTTGGAAAATCGGGAACGGTTTGCCATGTTCGTGGAGTCTGTCCACATGATTGAATGGTCTATTAGGGAGAAAAGGGAATCCATGACCAGGAAAAGGCATGCTCAGTTCCATAGATAGAGATCTGGTGGCTTCAAGAAGCCAAGGTTTTCAGCACCTTCCATGATGAGAGGTTCCAATACACTGTCACAATGGTCCCTGACACTACTACAGAAACAACATTCTATGTTGCTTTTCTGGGCGTCGGTTATTTAACAAAACTGACGCCTATAATATTCAACGTCAGATATTTAGGAACCCCGACGTTTATATTCGAAGACCAGCCAGATACAGGTACCGCTTTGTATTCAGCGTCGACTGGGTAAAACAAACTGACGCCTAAAATTGCCCGCAAAATCCAATTTTTGAGAAAAAACTTTTTTTGCCCCAAAGTATCACATACATCGTCGGTTTTTTAACTACTAACTGACGCCAATATAAAATGGAAATTTGCACGAAAAGTTCCAATTTAGGCATCAGTTATCCTTTGATAACCGACGCTGATAATGGTTCCCGACAAATAATTTAGGGCAAAGATTGTCTAATTGGACGTCGATTTTTTAATATCAACCGACGCTTAAAGGTAAAAGGTGTCGGTTTACTAGATAATCGACGCTGTTGACAAACTTAATAGACTTGTATCACCCGGCTCTTCCACTTCCTTCCTGTTTCATCGCGATAGTTTTCTGCTGTGATCGCCGCTCGTCTAAAATCACCCAACGATCACCCGACGACCCCCGCTGCTGCTACTGGTGCAGCTCTACTCGCCATCGCTGCTGTCGCGTCCTCTTTCTCCTACTGCCGCCGCCGCATGCCGCCACTGCTGCTCTCCGGTCTGCTATGCTCTTCTCCTGGTGCCACTGCTGCTCATCGCTCTGCTCTGGTCTTCGCCTGCTCGCCACCACTGCTGTCGTCGGTCGCTGCCACTCTTCTCCATGCTAGCTCCAGGTAGCCCTAGCTTCTTTGCTTCCTTCCACGTAGCTCCTTACCAACAGCAAGCACGGCCGTGGCTGTGTTGGCCTACCATGGCCATGCTTGCTGTGGGTAAGGATATGAACAAATCTTTATATAATTCTTTATGTAAATCCTAGGATACGAATAAATAATTTGCTTGCATATATTTGTGTTTCTAATCCTAATGTTTGACCTAATTCGGTAAATTTTGATGCATGTTGAAGTAAGATTTAAACTTGTCCATTCTAGCATCCTAATTTGATTTTATTAAACCCTAACATTGATGAAACCCTAACATCAGTTGTGATGAAACCCTGACATTAATTGTGATGAAACCCTAACATTAATTGTGATGAAACCCTAACATGTACATATCTATTATTGTGTTTTTTGGCCTAGAAACCCGTCCAAGATTTACTCATTAGGAGTAAATTTTGGATAGTCCCCAGTTTGGGACTGTTCTTGAACACCTAATCTCACTTAGGATGTAAGTGTATAATGTGTATTGGGTTTTCGAGAAAATTTCGGCAGCATTTCCCCGTTTGTTCTCTAAGTACATATGTACTTAGAGAACAATGGAGAAATGTTGCCGAAATTTTCTTGAAAACCCAATACACATTATACACTTACTAGTGAGATTAGGTGTTTAAGGATGGGATAGGTGGTACACATTTATTATATATCAGAATGATGACTTATATGTGCGTGGAGATCACAATGAAGGATTGTTTATTGATAAAAGATCACAATTTTAGAGGCATGCATGTTTATATTTTTTTATTCAAGATAAATGTTTGCTTTTTTAATATCAATATCATTTTCAGATTTGATGTTTCATTATCTTCTAGTTAATACAAATGCTAAATGTTTGCCTTTTTAATGACATTTTCAGATGGCTAACCATGATGAGCATGATGTCCATGATGAGCATGAAGTCCATGATGAGCATGTTGTCCATGATGAGCATGGTGAGGATACCAATGTAAGTTTTAAAAACATATCCTGTATTTCTATAAAATTCATTATCTTCTAGTTATGTCATATATCCCATATTTCTATATTGGGCTAATTCAGTGTGCTTATTTTTGTCAAATTTTAGGTTGATGATGCACATGTACCCACTGAAGCACTGGAGGAACTTGATGCACATCACCAAAAACTTAACAAGAAAAGGGGCATCACTCTGTTGAAGAAGTTAATAGCACTAAGTGGCAGTGGATCTAGATTGGTTGTGGAGTTTGATAATGGAGGAAATGCAATTGGAGTGAACCGCAATAATTTTGTAAACTGTCTTGGGGTTGTCACTCGAAGCCATTGTGGTGTTAAGTATGATAATTGGCATAAAGTTCCTCAGGCGAAGAAAGACATGATATGGAAGGATTTATGCGTGAGTTATTATTATTTGCAATTCTATTTTGTAGATTACAAATTCTATTATTTGCAATTCTATTTTTGGATACTAGTTAATAAGAATTCTATTTTACAGAATTTGTTTGCATTGGATGAGAAGCTGCATCGTAAAAGCATGATGCAACGCGCTGGAAATATGCTAAGGAACTATAGGACAAATCTCAACATAGAATACATAAAAGATGGTGATAAGAAGAAGAAGTCAGCCCTTGAACAGTGGAACTTCTTGGACAAAGAAGATTGGGACACGTTTGTTGCTTCAAGAAAATCTGAAGAATTCAAGGTATTAGGCGTCACTCCCAATTTAATTAATATACGTTGTATTCACCTATTCAAGATTAAAATTTAGTTCTACTAACCAAATCATTAATGTGCATACTAACTAGGCCCTCAGTGAGGCGCAAAAAGCAAGGCGTGCACTGAATGTGCATGACCACACTATGGGTCCAAAGGGCTATGCAAGTGTTCGCTAAAGACTACAGGTAGAGTCTGCTGCTACTCATTGAGTCCTCTACTACATGTGCCACACCCATGCCTCACCATTATGTCTGGATAGCTAGGAGACAAAACAAGAAGGGTGAAATAAAGAAGCCCGTAACTGCTGAGGCGGCTGCAAAAATGGTAAAATACAACTCTTAGAGAAATCATTTGAATATTGATTATTTGTGGTGTTAACTTATCAATTTCTGTTGATGGTGATTAGCGGGAGCTGCAAGACCAGAGGAAAAAAGGCACGTTCATCCCTCAGGGCACAAGGGATGAATTGACAGTTGCTCTAGGTAACCCAGAGCATCCTAGACGTGTTAGGGGTGTAGGCGCTGGTGTGGGCATCAAAGCATTCTTTGGGCCATCCCAGCGCAAACCCAGAGTGGGACTTTCACAAGAAGAGGTAACCTATTCTTGTTTTAGAATGTTACTGCAAAAGGGAATTCAATAATAAAAAGCTAATGTTTCTTTTATCCATGTATAGGAGAATAAGAGAGTCAAGGATATAGTTGCTAAGAAGGTCAATGATATAGTTGTTGAGAAAGTCAATGAAGAAATGGTGCGGTGGAAGGCATCTCAGGCTTCTAATCAGCCTATGGCAACCCACTCTTCTCCTGATGCATAGACTGAGAGTAATCTTGTAGACCCACCGCCTAACACGTCTTCTATAAGTATTGTTTATGACATTATAGCTAGTCTTTTTAAGATGATATGTTTTCAAGATGATATGTATATATGTATAATATTCTTTATGTAAATTTGTAGGCCTTGAAGCCATGCCGCTTAAGAATACAAGACTATGTTGTTGTAGAGGCGCAGGCTTA
The DNA here is from genome assembly GCA_963693085.1 of Alisma plantago-aquatica. Classification (NCBI taxonomy): domain Eukaryota; kingdom Viridiplantae; phylum Streptophyta; class Magnoliopsida; order Alismatales; family Alismataceae; genus Alisma; species Alisma plantago-aquatica. The sequence continues at coordinate 938,153,352 of OY856409.1, forward strand.
CCCATCCCTTCCTGGGGCAACGTTTCACGGGACTCCAATGCCACAGGGCTATGTTCGTGTGAGCCTGATACGTGTATTACCCGATTGGAGGGAAGCTACATTGCCATATGCCCACCCGGATATTGATACACTTGCTGAGGCAGAAGGTGGGGTGATATTGTGGCCCAAAGCAGATGTCGTCTACACTACTAAAATTGTAAGATAAATTTACATTACTTTAGATTGTTAATGTGTATATATGAGGTCAATTGATCTGAAATTATATATACAGGTTAAAAATAAGACACCCTGAGAACCTAGGCCTCCACCTCCACTTCCTGCATTACCAACTTGGGTTCCAACTGACCTAAAATACCCGTTAGGTCCTGCTTGTAGGGGAATGGCATGTTGGCTACGGGCACATAATATACATTGCCCTATAATTGTTTCTTTAGAAGTGAATTATGCAGGTCAATCATACGAAATCTCTTTATTTATACAAGATATTATTGAGCTGTTTATATATGATTGGCTGAATACATCAATGATAGAGACGTGGATAAGGTGAGATCTTGTTTATACATCCATATACCTTGTGTAAGATCTAGGGATCTGGTTTCTTATATATTAATGCATATGTAATACATGTTTTGCAGCTACTTAGTTGAAAATCAATGCAAACAATTTGCATTTGACCATGTGGGATTTTTGATTCCATCATTGATTAGTATGGTAGCTAAAGACCCTGATAGTGTTCAACAATATTGTATAGATGCTTTTACAATTTTTGGTCAGCAAAAGAAGACGATAATAATAGCTCCATTCAATGTCAAGTAAGTTTACTTTACTTATAATTTGGACTTAAGAAAATTACATTTTTATTGTGGATTTTGAGTTATTAATTTTTTACTTTTTTACCTCTAGCGGTAGGCATTGGGAGTTACTAGTTATTCTCCCCGAGACGTTCACTGTTTATTATCTAGATCCTGCGGGGAGTACATTGAATACTATAATTGGACACGTAATGACATTGCCATTATTCTAGTGAGAAATATTTCATTCTTATATCGGTTAACATCTGTTATTACATTACTATTTAATTATGCAATTTACTGTGTTACATTAACATGTAGGGGTTTAGATGCATTCAAAATGCTGGAGGAAAGGTCCCAAGGAAAAATAACCAGCCAGTAATTTGGGAGAACGTAAAAGTAAGTTCCCGACTCCAATGTATATATTATTTATGTGAATTGTGCTTAGTTGTATTTTTTAATTTTTTCTATGTTTCAATTTATAGTGTGCTACATAAGACAACGACTGGGCATGCACATAATATGTGATGTTATTTATGCAGATGATTATCCAATATGCCGCATTGGACATCGATACCATACATGAGGTATTATATATAGTCTCATTAGTTAGTATGAAATATATCAATCTTATTTTTATATTATTACTTATATATATACATCATTCTCTTTGCAGGTGTTTAAAACTGACCACACTATTGGTAAATGCTTAAAATATGTACATGCTCCATATACGATAGAAGTATTAAATGAAGTAAGAGAAGAATGGGCAAGAGCCATTCAAGCAGTGGTGATTATAAGATATAATTGGGATGCTGATAGCGATGTTGAATGATATTTTGTAAATGAATATTTCTGAATGTTTATACATGTCTAAATGTTTCTACATGTATTTGAATGTTTCTACATGTGTGAATGTGAGAATTGAATTGATGTCTGAATGTATCTACTTGTGTGAATAGTATATTTGTTGATTTTGCAGGTTTGTGGCCTGTTTGTAGGCTGATATCAATAGATGTCATAAACCTGCAGTTCAAAAAACTGAACTACAGGTTCTCATCCTGCTGACCAACCACAACAGGCCTGCAAATTGATAAGAAAAAAAACATAGGCATCAGTTATTTATAGAACACCGTCATCAAAGGCTTACAACGTCGGTTATTGGATAAAAACCATCGCCTAATGTGACAAACAACCCGACCGTGCAGGAAAGCACGGTCGTGGCGGGAAATGGCGTCGGTTATTAGTATAGCACCGACGCCTATAGTTCTAAACACAGACGTGGCGTTTGGAAATATGGCATTGGTTATTTAGTTGCAAACCGACACAGAAAGTGTCCTAGATGGCACCCTTTTTGTGGTGTGAACCCTTTTGGCGTCAGCTTACTATACATAACTGACGCCTATAGGTGCCCTAATGGTGCATTTTCGATGGCGTGAAGCCTTTTGGCATCAGTTATAAAATCGACACCGAAGAGTTCGACCTTTAGCGGCGCCCACATAGGCATCGCTTGAGGACCGTCGCTAAAAGGAGTTAAACAACTGACGCCAAAGACATGTTCTGTAGTAGTGCGAGTAAGGGAAGAGGTTATGTTTCTTTGTCGTCGAAGGTGTATAATACAGCTTCAGTGGCAGTGATAGGGCCATCTAGGCTGTAGATAGAAGGAAGGTCATGTTACCACTGTGGACAGACTGGGCACTTGAGGTCAAATTGCCCAAAGAGAGATGTTGAAGTAACACAACAACTGAGGTAGAATCAGCAAGGGTCAGATAGACAGCTGCCCAGTGGTAGCAGAGGGAGAGGACGCGGTCAAGCGTCACAAGCAGGATCATCTACTCAAGGAAGCAGAGGACGTGGATAGCAAGCAACGACTCGATTCTATGCTATGAGTCAGCCAGAGGTGATAGTAAACCCGCGAGTAGTGGCAGGTCAGATGGAGTTATTTCATTCTGATTTGTCTTCTTCTTGCTTTATATCTGTTCTGGTTGACCCAGGTGCTACACACTCTTTTATCGCTCATAGTATGCTTGATAACTGTCTTTTACCTGTTAGTTGTAAGAAAGATAGCATGTTGTTAGAAACCCCTCTTGATGGTTCCTTGATGCTTCGAGAGCTATGTCCATCTTATGTTCTATCTTTCTCGGGACACAGTATACAAGTGGATCTTATACCACTTGAGATGCATGGATTCAATGTGATCCTTGGGATGAATACCTTAGAGAAGTATAAGGTTGTGTTGGAATGTGGTTCCAAGCAAGTAATGTTTGATGACGGTGGAGAGAAGTGGATCTTCCAAGGAGATAGGAAGATTCTCCCGACATGTTTGGTATCAGCGATGGTGGAAGAAAAGTTGTTGCGGCAAGGATATAAGGCATTCCTAGCTCATGTTGTGGATACCAAGGCGAAAGGTCCTATCCTTAAGGAGGTGCCGATTGTCTGAGAGTTTGTGGACGTGTTCCCAGATGAGTTCCCCGATGCTCCCCCACCTCGAGAAATTGACTTTGAGATCAATCTGGTGCCAAGAACACAACCAGTTGCACAGAAACCATACAGGATGGCTCCAGCCGAGATAGCAGAGCTGAAGAAGCAATTACATGAGTTGTTGGATAAGGGTTTCATCCAACCAAGCACATCACCTTGGGGTGCTCCAGTCTTGTTCGTTAAGAAGAAGGATGGATCGATGCGGTTGTGCATAGATTATTGATAGTTGAACAAAGTTATGATCAAGAACAAGTACTTGTTGCCGAGGATAGACGATTTGTTTGATCAATTACATGGCGCTAGTGTGTTCTCAAAGATCGATCTACTGTCTGGATATCATCAATTGAGGATTAAGGTGGATGGCATACCAAAGTCAGCGTTTAGGATGAGGTATGGTCACTTTGAGTTTGTGTTTATGCCATTTTGGCTAACCAATGCACCTACTGCATTCATGGATCTGATGAATAGGGTGTTCTGTCCATTTCTAGATCAGTATGTTGTAGTTTTCATAGATGACATTTTGATCTATAGTAAGGATAGTCAAGCGCATGAACAACATCTTCGACAAGCGTTGACTCTTCTTCGCAAACATCAGTTATATGCCAAGTTCAGTAAGTGTGAGTTCTGGTTGAAAGAAGTGACTTTCTTGGGTCATGTGATATCTACAGAAGGAGTCATAGTGGACCCCAAGAAAGTGGAGTCAGTTGCAGATTGGGAGCAACCAAAGACGCCGACAAAAGTTCATAGTTTTCTGGGTTTGACAGGATACTACCTGAGGTTTATAAAGGACTTCAGTGTGATCGCGTTGTCGATGACAAAGTTGACCAGGAAGGATGTACCTTTTGTTTGGGATGATCATTGTTAGCAAGCTTTCCAAAGATTGAAGGAGAAGCTGACTACTGCTCCAGTGTTGGTGCTACCAGAGCCTGGGAAAGGCTATGTTGTTTTCTACAATGCTTCCAAGAAAGGCTTAGGATGTGTGTTGATGAAGGAAGATCATGTGGTTTCTTTTGCTTCGTGACAGCTTAAGAAACATGAGGAGAATTATCCGACACATGATTTGGAGCTGGCAGTGGTGGTTCATGCATTAAAGATCTGGAGACACTATCTTTATGGGGAAGTGTGTCAGGTCTTTACAAATCATAAGAATCTGGAGTACATATTCTTGCAGAGTGAGATGAACATGCGACAACCTCATTGGATGGAGCTGATCAATGATTATGATTGCACCATTGAGTATCATCCTGGTAAGGCGAATGTGGTAGCTGATGCGCTTATCAGAAAGTCTCCTTCTTCTCGCTCGATGAAGAAAGCACAGTTGAGTTCTTTGGAATGCCATAGGAGGGATATGTTTGTATCATTATGGTAGATGAATGTGAAGATGGAAGTTTCCTTGTTGGCAGGACTGTTGGCACAGATGTAAGTCAAGCCTACGTTGAGACAGCAGATCAAAGATGCACAACAGGCAGATGATACAGTGCAGTTGATCAGGTTTGAGTTCGGCAGTGAACAACGTGATGGGTTCCATGAGTCTGAAGATGGACTAGTTTGTTATCATAATAGAATGGTGGTCCCCAATGTTGATAATCTAAGAAAGCTATTGCTTGAGGAAGCACACACATCGTTGTATGTTATGCATCTAGGAGTCACCAAGATGTATCATAATCTGAAGGACCTATATTGGTGGTCTGGCTTGAAGAAATATGTAGTTGAGTTTGTGGCTAGGTATGCAGTATGCCAGCAAGTTAATGTTGGTATGTATGCCCTGAGAGCCAATCATGGGATGATTGGTGGGATACATTAAGATTGATTTGATAAACATCAAAGGCAAGCTTCCAATTCTTTCTGGTTCAGTCATATGAGATAGTGATAGAACAGATTGAATGTCTAGAGAATGACAGTACTCAATGACGTATGCTTTCAGGTTAAGGACCTGAACGATGAGATCATACAGATGCTAAGAGTTTGTACATTCTTGTTATGTCCCTAGTCGGATGTCATTGTGGAAGGTAGATAGACAGCAATGACACACAAGACTAGATTGTGGTGTTGGTTGATGACAGAATCTCATTAGTCATGATATAGAGATATCAAACCAAACACATAGGTACTTGTTAGAGAACAAGTGTACCGGACAGACCCACCGTGAGTTTGACACATGGAACCATAAGATGGTAGTCACAGTCAGTACTCACAGTGATGGTGGTGAGTGTGATTCTTAGACCTGAAATCATTGCACTCAACACATGTCGTTGGGCACACTTTGACATCATCAAACGCAGTCCTGAAACATGGGTTGTTATAAAGGTGATGATTGGGTGGCTTTGACACATGGGGCTTTTGAGGGGTGAGTGATAGATATGGGATTTGTCCCTCCTAAGGGAGTTTGATATCCAAGGCCACTTGATGAGTAGGATTGAGATAGGCGTGTGCACGCATGTGTGAATCAGTATGTGATATTGATGTCATACATATCTCCTTCAATCTACTCTGAGATCAAGAAAGTGAATGAACGTTGACAGGATGACTGTTCCATGCCTTGAGTTCATTCGGGATATCAGTGACAAAGGAATTATACATTCACTGTAACACCATTCACGGATTGTAGGATGAAAGTTGTTCTCCAACTTTCTACTTTCACTTGGGTAGCAATGATGTGTGACTAGGCACCGCTCTTTGCTTGTGAAGTCATAAGTGTTATGGACTTTCACTGCCAACGTGAAATGGACCTGCAGGGTCACACACATAGGATTTAACCTGGAAGAGGAGTTTTGTCCACAAGCAACGTTTAGATTGATTACTAAAGGAGTTTAGTAGTTCAATTAAACACTCAATCAGTCGATAGCTCAATATCATATGGTTCAAGGTGTTGGACGCATTGATTGGAGTATCGGATTGATTGAAATCGCAATTGACTGATTTTGCCCAACCTGTGCTCCCAACCGATCGGCTCATGTGATGAATCGGTCGGATGAGGTGCTGAACCGGTTGGCTGGGGTGTCCAGGCCGATCGGCTCATGCCCAGGTTGAAACGACCGGTTCAAGAGTTGAACCGATCGGCTCAACTGGTGCAACCGACCAGTTGGGAAAGTCATGTCGGCAAGAATTTTCTTTTGGTTTCAAATTGCCCAATTCGATTGGGAATAATATTGGTATACGATACCAATTGAGAACGAAACAAAGAAAGTCTTTTTGAGTCGGATGAGGACCATGAACCGATCGGTTCAGGGCACCAACCGATCGGTTGGAGTGCCCCAAACGATCGGCTCAGGTCCAACCGATCGGCTCAATGGCCGAACCGATCGGTTCAGTTGTGAACCGATCGTTTCAAGTTGCGAACCAGTTGCTTTTTGTGGAATTTTTTCGAACCCTTCTACTCCTGCTTTAGTCCCGTATTGCCGGGCACAGAGAACCCTGTCCCATGACCCGCCTATATATATAGGGGTATTGGGGGCTTCTCAAAGTACAACTCAATGCAAGCCGGTTGCTTTGCGAAGTTGTCGTTCTCTCTGGTTTTGGTAACCATGAGAGATCCCGAGCAAGTGCTTCCCGCAAAAGGGAGGTGCAACAAGGGAAGGACAACCGCAGTTGCAACTGGTAGCACGAGAGTGTGTTGGTGACTAGTACGTCAATAGGAGGGTGCGACTCCTTCCACTTCCTTGTGGGACAAGGAGAGTGGAGTTCCAGGTGGTCCGTGTGGACTACTACAGAGGCGGGAGGACACTGCCGCTTAGGAGGACAACTGTCATCCGACAGTCCGGTAGGAGGAGGAGTCGTCAGTCCCGGTGCGACCAGGAGCTGTACAGACACCGTCCAAGACCGGAGTTGAAGACCGCGCATTGTGCGAGGTATTGTCGCCGAGCAAGCCTCGGGACAAGGTATGATTCCACAAACCATCCTTTCCTATTATATAGACGTTGACGCGTTTCCTCGGTATGGGTTGGGGGAGAAAATTTTTTGTTTCCGCTGCCTTCTCTGTCTCCCCTAATAAACCCAATAGTGGTATCAGAGCCACGTCAACTGTTCTATATTTTAGGAATATCGATATGATCGATTTTGGTTTGTCGCCTTTATTTATTGCATGCGATGCGAACAATATTGGCTTTATGCATGTCCAATCCTAAATCCACAAATCCCAAATTACATATATGATATGTATTATTAATGCACTCGATACGCGTCGCCCTTAAACGAGTTTTGTGGTGGATGTGTGTAGCGTGATTATGGCCTATAAACCCCTATCTGTGTGTGGTTGTTTGTGGTTGCTTGCATCTCAGTCTGCGCACCGATCTTCCCTCTCTTATTCCCGATGTAACTCGAAATAATTCGAGATTCTTTCCTACCTTTGCTCCCCCCCCGAATGTAACTCGGGGTTTCTCCTTTTAAGCAATGTAATAAATAGGATAGATTTTATTTCCTGTTATGTCAAAGACCGGCGGACATCAAGACGACAGCTGAAACGATCGGTTCAAGGAGTGAACCGATCGGTTGACGTTCCAGACGATCGGTTCGAGGAGTGAACCGATCGGTTGATGACCGGTTCGAGGAGCGAGACGAGCGGGTGGCGGACATGACGAGATGCATGACGACCAGGTGAACCGATCGGTTGGAGGAGCCAACCGATCGGCTGGTGGCACCTAGACGACCGGCTGGAGAGTACAGATCATTCATGTGATGAGTTGATCAACTCGGATGGCAAGGCATAGAGTTCATCTTGTACAGGTTGCATGTGATGTAGACCTAGATGACCGTGATTCCTCTTGGCTCGAGGAATCACATTAGGATGGCCATAATCATCTCTTTTTATCGTTTGTGCATGTTTTCTATGGGATATAGCATGTATATGATATGTACTATGTATTGTGGAGATTGGATATGTATATGTATATAAAAACCAAATCCCTCATTAAAATATTAAGTTTTAGATGCCTTCCAAATGCGACACACGTGAAAAGCTTGTTCGACCAAGTGTGGGCACGCCCTAGCGTGGTGCACCGTCTACCTCGTGGAAGCGTGAAGGATGAATGTGTGGGTCTGCCCAAGCAGGGTGCATATTCATCGTGTTTGCTTTGGGTCGGACTTGACAAGGTGACCTAGATAGGATCTAGCGCCTTAAGGCATGGAGATGATCATTGCAAGGAGTTGTAGATGACATCTTATGAAGAGTTGCATATGATGCAATTGGCAAAAGTTGCCTACCTGAGAGATCTATGTTGTGGGTGACAGCCCAAGCTGGTCCATGACTTAGAGGATTTCAGGATCTTGCCCACTAGAAGGTTGTACGCTGCAATCTTCCGAATTGATGGTGAGGGCTATCAATTTGAAGTAAAATAGTGGGAGCGATAATTAATTAAAGGCCTAATTTTATCGTCAACTTTTCAAATCAATCAAACAAGTCAAAAATGCGTTTTTGGACTAAAATTGCATATATTTCCTTTTATTAAAATAAATGGTTAATCAACAAATCACTTTATTTGCGGGAATAATTCAACGACTGGTTAGGATGATGATGAGAAGTGTTCTCAATCAAAGAGCGAAAGCTCTAAGTCCTAGTTATACCAGAACCAGATGAACTCGATCCCACCACATCAATGGCTGAAAGTATGCTTATGGAAGCATACTGAGGATGACATTGATGAGGAGTGCTTGATGTTGTGTTCTCTGAACTATGAGTTGCAGAGACAACATGAGACATATGATGTCTCCAAGATACTGTCCTAGTATGTCATGACAGAAGGAAATCTAGTAAGGTATTCACACACTCAATGTGATTGGGTATGTGGAAAACCTGACTAAGAAGGATTCCCTCTGAGCCAAGAGTTGGCTATTGGTATGATACTGCAAGTGTTGCAAAATCATACAGTTCATGATAAACTACAACATGAACGACTTTGACAAGCGTTGACAAAGTTGTTGGACATGTTGAGGATAGTAGAGGCAAAGATGAAGAAAGACAAACCATAGTCTTTGAAGTGATCAAAGAAAAGGTAATTCTTAAGGGCAAGGACAAGGGCAAAGCTAAGAAGTGTTCTGATGCTAGCCAAAAATCCAAGCCGTCTTCAGCCTCAAGGCACATGGGGAAAGGGTGTATGAGGGATTGCCCTCTATATCTGGAAGAACAAAAGAAGATGAAGGAGGGGATGGAGATCTCCACCTAAGGTATCAGGAAATGAACCGCTTCTTTATCTGAGGTATATGATACCAAGATATGGATATGTCATATATGATATGAAATATCCACAAAGAAGTGATGGCCTTTGCGAAAGGACCAAGAAAGAAATACCCATCATTGGAGCAAGTGTTGCTGCCATAGATAGGAGTATCTTTCAGTTTATTTCAGCCTAAAGGGCACGAAATGGAGTTGAGAACTGCTATTTCATATATTGCCAATAGATAGAAACACTTTATTATTGCATATTGTATGACAATGATGGCAATTAATAAAGTTGATGTTTCAATCTTAAAGATATGATCTTTGTGGCAATGCCTTGTTTATCTTGTGATACATGGTATGCATAAGATAAAATGATACCTAAAGTTATTGATAACTCAAACAATCAAATTAGCATCAATCATGAGAAATTCATTTCTAGTTTCCATATGATGGACCTAGACTCTTTTGGTTAGAGAACCATTAAGAGACATGAATATCTTGGACATGATTAATCAATCTTCACTAAAGGTAGTGGGAGAATGATTATCCTATTAGGTATAATACATGTGATGTATTTACATACCAATTGGAATAAATGCTAATACTTCAAATGGGGTTTAGAGAAATACCAATATGAACATCTTGAAGTGTTCAAGATTGTCATAGATGAAGTACAAATTTGGTAAAGTATTAATTCTTGATGAGATCAATGAATGAAATACTTGGACCAAATGTTTGAGATCCTTATGAGTGATTATGATAGTGTATCATAGTGAACTCATGATTAAGGCATGGTGATGTCTAAATCAAGAAGGAATCATACTCTAAGGAGTTAGAGAATGATTATCAAATAACTGAATTCTTCTTAATAAAAGAATACCCCACACTAATAAAGGAAATTAAGAATCACAAGGGTTGTGAGTTCTTAAATCCTTAACAGATACACCTCAATTATCTATGTGATGAGTTGTTCATGTGATGAGTCAACAATCTAGATGAATATGAGGAATCAGATTTTGAGTTATGGTATAGAACCATTACATCCTAAATGACTTCCATGTGAGCCATAAGGTATGACCTTGATGGTAGCACTCATTGGATCGTATCCATAAGTGCAAATAAGTCTTAAGTGTTAAGACACATGGATAACATTTTGACAAGGATGATTCTTGTTGATTGCAACTTAATGACTAAGACATTTGGCATATGGATACTAAAACCGCATTCCTATGAGGGATAAAACCAGGATGTGTACGTGACACAGCCTATAAGGTTTATGAATCCACTAATGCAAATGAAGTCTATAAGTTACAATGGACTAATCAATGTGATTGATTGAGTACAAGCAACTCAAAATTGGATCTTTACTTTGATGATATAGTCAAAGGGTTTGACTGATATGTGAAAGATAAAGAAGGGATCTGTGATTTAGTGGGAGCGTATTCACATTTCACATGTTGATGTGAAATGGAAATGTTCTAGAATGGAAATCCAAAAGTGGACATTATCTTTAAGGAAGATAGAGATGTTTCCTATATGATAGGAATAGAGATCTATAGAGATAGTTCTTGAAAAATCTCTTGACCTGGAAAGAGAGAGCATACATTGGCAATCTGTACTGAAGTGTTTAGTATGCACAGATACAGTGGGAGAAAACTTGTCCATGTTATATGGATATTAGTATCCCAAGGCCAAGTGTCCAATTCTTATGAAGAATGGGAACACTAAGAATAGATATGGATCTATCATGTATGTAATCATCCCATTGTCTTGCATGTATGACATTGCAAGAATAAAATGCATTCATCATTTTGTATGTATGACATGACAATATGATGTGCTCATCCTGATAACTCGTATGTGGGACATGACGAGTGGATGTCTGTCTACTTCCAGTAAGGGTTACTGAAATACCATGAGAACTTGATAAGTACTTATGAAGTACTAGTTCCATGGAGATAAGGAAGAGTTTGATGTAAAGAGTTACATTGATGCGAACTCCCGAAAGGACAGAAAATTAATCACAAAATATACATAGGATGTATAAAAGTGAAAGTTGGTTGATAATTGGAAATGTTCCAATAAAACTATTTAAAAGGAAATGCCGAGTATCCGTGTGTTAGAGAACATCAGTGGATACTATATGGATCTCGAAGTTCATGAGATGAACTTATAGATATTCTGGTCATTGATGACAAGTCTGGAATCCTTGATCATGCAATGTGGCTAAAGGTTAGCAAAGGAATACTAGATCGCATATTACGACAACTCCATCTCATACGTGCGACGTACAGCGAAGAGATGAGAGACATGCAATTTATACTGACTTTGGAAAGGTGTTGTCATTACTCACTATGTTCGCACTGAGAGCACAATAACATGTGGGACATGTTTGAAGATCACTATGAATATGATTCAAGAGTGATTGGCTCGCAGTGCAAGTGGGAGTCTGTTGGTATGTATGCCCTGAGAGCCAATCATGGGATGATTGGTGGGATACATTAAGATTGATTTGATAAACATCAAAGGCAAGCTTCCAATTCTTTCTGGTTCAGTCATATGAGATAGTGATAGAACAGATTGAATGTCTAGAGAATGACAGTACTCAATGACGTATGCTTTCAGGTTAAGGACCTGAACGATGAGATCATACGGATGCTAAGAGTTTGTACATTCTTGTTATGTCCCTAGTCGGATGTCATTATGGAAGGTAGATAGACAACAATGACACACAAGACTAGATTGTGGTGTTGGTTGATGACAGAATCTCATTAGTCATGATATAGAGATATCAAACCAAACACATAGGTACTTGTTAGAGAACAAGTGTACCGGACAGACCCACCGTGAGTTTGACACATGGAACCATAAGATGGTAGTCACAGTCAGTACTCACAGTGATGGTGGTGAGTGTGATTCTTAGACCTGAAATCACTGCACTCAACACATGTCGTTGGGCACACTTTGACATCATCAAACGCAGTCCTGAAACATGGGTTGTTATAAAGGTGATGATTGGGTGGCTTTGACACATGGGGCTTTTGAGGGGTGAGTGATAGATATGGGATTTGTCCCTCCTAAGGGAGTTTGATATCCAAGGCCACTTGATGATTAGGATCGAGATAGGCGTGCGCACGCATGTGTGAATCAGTATGTGATATTGATGTCATACATATCTCCTTCAATCTACTCTGAGATCAAGAAAGTGAATGAACGTTGACAGGATGATTGTTCCATGCCTTGAGTTCATTCGGGATATCAGTGACAAAGGAATTATACATTCACTGTAACACCATTCACGGATTGTAGGATGAAAGTTGTTCTCCAACTTTCTACTTTCACTTGGGTAGCAATGATGTGTGACTAGGCACCGCTCTTTGCTTGTGAAGTCATAAGTGTTATGGACTTTCACTGCCAACGTGAAATGGACCTGCAGGGTCACACACATAGGATTTAACCTGGAAGAGGAGTTTTGTCTACAAGCAACGTTTAGATTGATTACTAAAGGAGTTTAGTAGTTTAATTAAACACTCAATCAGTCGATAGCTCAATATCATATGGTTCAAGGTGTTGGACGCATTGATTGGAGTATCGGATTGATTGAAATCGCAATTGACTGATTTTGCCCAACCTGTGCTCCCAACCGATCGGCTCATGTGATGAATCGGTCGGCTGAGGTGCTGAACCGGTCGGCTAGGGTGTCCAGGCCGATCGGCTCATGCCCAGGTTGAAACGACCGGTTCAAGAGTTGAACCGATCGGCTCAACTGGTGCAACCGACCAGTTGGGAAAGTCATGTCGGCAAGAATTTTCTTTTGGTTTCAAATTGCCCAATTCGATTGGGAATAATATTGGTATACGATACCAATTGAGAACGAAACAAAGAAAGTCTTTTTGAGCCGGATTAGGACCATGAACCGATCGGTTCAGGGCACCAACCGATCGGTTGGAGTGCCCCAAACGATCGGCTCAGGTCCAACCGATCGGCTCAATGGCCGAACCGATCGGTTCAGTTGTGAACCGATCGTTTCAAGTTGCGAACCGGTTGCTTTTTGTGGAATTTTTTCGAACCCTTCTACTCCTGCTTTAGTCCCGTATTGCCGGGCACAAAGAACCCTATCCCATGACCCGCCTATATATATAGGGGTATTGGGGGCTTCTCAAAGTACAACTCAATGCAAGCCGGTTGCTTTGCGAAGTTGTCATTCTCTCTGGTTTTGGTAACCATGAGAGATCCCGAGCAAGTGCTTCCCGCAAAAGGGAGGTGCAGCAAGGGAAGGACAACTGCAGTTGCAACTGGTAGCAGGAGAGTGTGTTGGCGACTAGTACGTCAACAGGAGGGTGCGACTCCTTCCACTTCCTTGTGGGACAAGGAGAGTGGAGTTCCAGGTGTTCCGTGTGGACTACTACAGAGGCGGGAGGACACTGCCGCTTAGGAGGACAACTGTCATCCGACAGTCCGGTAGGAGGAGGAGTCATCAGTCCCGGTGTGACCAGGAGCTGCATAGACACCGTCCAAGACCGGAGTTGAAGACCGCGCATTGCGCGAGGTATTTTCGCCGAGCAAGCCTCGGGACAAGGTATGATTCCACAAACCATCCTTTCCTATTATATAGACATTGACGCGTTTCCTCGGTATGGGTTGGGGGAGAAAATTTTTTGTTTCCGCTGCCTTCTCTGTCTCCCCTAATAAACCCAACAGTTAAGGCTAAGCAACAAAAGTCAGTAGGTACGTTGCAACTCATGCCAATACCGTAGTGGAAATGGGATCATATAACTATGGATTTCGTAGTTGGTCTGCCAAGGATAGCTAGAAATTTTGATTCCATTTGGGTTATAGTGGACAGATTGACAAAGTCTAAGCACTTCATACCAGTAAAGACAATGTATACAATAGAGAATCTTGCTCAAGTGTATGTAGACGACATAGTATGCTTGCATGGTGTACCCGCAATGATAGTCTCTGACAGAGGACCCCAATTCATGAGTCGTTTCTGGGAATAGTTTCACAAAGCATTAGGAATGTAGTTGAGGTTCAGTACTGCTTTTGTCCCGCAGACAGATGGATAGTATGAAAGGACTATCCAGACATTGGAGGATCTTCTCCGATCATGTGTTTTGTAGTTTCTAGGCAGTTGGGATGTGCATCTCAGTTTGATAGAGTTTGCCTACAATAATAGTTACCAGAAGAGCATTGGCATGGCTCCTTATGAGGCTCTATATGGAAACAAGTGCAGATCTCCTCTATGTTGGTATGAGTCTGGTGAGTATCAACTGTTGGGTCCTGAGTTAGTACAACAGACAATAGAAAAGATCAGAGTGATATGACAAAAGTTAAAAGAAGTACATGACAGACATAAGTCATACGCAGATAATCGTCGACGACCTTTAGAGTTCCAGGTGGGAGACTAAGTGTATCTCAAGGTCTCACCTTGGGAAGGCGTGCTGAGGTTTGGCCAGAAAGGCAAATTAGAACCCTGGTATATGGGGCCATACCCGATAATAACACATTTTGGCAGGGTAGCTTATAAGTTAGAGCTGCCGCCAGAGTTGCACAAGTTACATCTGGTGTTCAATGTCAGCATGCTGAAGAAAAGTCATCCAGATACATGGACAGTGATACAGCCAGTTTAGGTTGAGCTCGATGAAGATGTGACCTACGAGGAAGGTCCAGTGATGATCCTTGATAGGAGAGTAAAGAGGTTGAAAAGGAAAGAGATGGTTCTTGTGAAAGTTCTGTGGCATCATCGTGGCATTGAGTAAGCCACGTGGGAGCTTGAGGAAGAGATGAGGCAGAAGTATCCCTCTCTTTTCTCTTCAGATTTTGGGGGATGAAATCCCTTTGTAGAGGTTTATGGCTTGTAAGGACCCTGACCTCCATTTTGGGCTTATCCTATTTTCTTTGCTTAAACCTTATGTTTAGTTGCTTGCTAATCACCTCTAGTGGTGATTAGGGTTTACTTGAGCTTTGTTGAGTGTTGGAGGTGCTACTTGTAAATAACCTAAGTTTAGGGTTCATGAGCAAGTTTGTCACCTTGAGAGATGTTTCTCTGTCTCCTTGCTTCCTCTAGAGTTGAGAGGAAGGGTTGGGCTCATTGCTTGAGTTGCCTTGGGTTTTGTTGAGCTTTGTTGGGCTTCGTTTTGCCTTGTTTGGGCCTTGCTTTTCCTTGTTGGACCCTATATCAGGCAAGAGAGCTTGGTTTTAGCCATGGGTGTGTCGCCCATGGGGCTCTGTCGGGCAAGGAAGTAAGATGTGTCGGCCATGGACCATCTTTGACCTTTGGCTTCATTTGTGTCACCACTCTAGTGGACACTTGGTGCATGGTGCTTGCATGTGGAAATAGCCTTGGACATGTGGTCGTGGAGAGTTGAGAAGGTGGCATTGCCCATGGACAAGTGTCCCTAGCTGGGCGACACTTTGCCTTTCTCTTGCTAAGGATCCCTTTAGTTCCTTAGTTTCCCCTCTTCCTTGGTGAACGAAACCTCTCCTTTGCAAACTTGGTGGTCGATACACTTGGAGGAGCCAAGCTTGGTGGCTGATCCTTCTCCTTGGAGTCTCCTTCTTCCTCTTGTGGTGGTGCTTGGAGCTTTGGAGCTTGAGGAGCATGCTTAAGGCGGGTTACATAACTTCTAACCCTAACTATACTACCTTCTTTTATGTTGCATGTTCATATATGATCATGATCGGCCATGCATGTTGTTAGATATGTTTCTTGCTCTAGTTTGCACCTTTGATCTTGTTTTATGATCTTGTTGCTATAATGGATGTGTTGGGTGTGCTTTGACCTTGTTGGATGAACCCTATGTGTATAGTTTCTTTGGGGCAATACCCCTTTCTCTCCTTTGGTCTTGAGAAGTGAGTTCGGCTCTAGTGATATAGGCAACACGCCTCTAACTTGGTTGTTGAGAGGTGAGTCTATACTCTAGTTGCTTAGGAAACACTCTTCTCTCACCATGGATTTGAGAGGTGAGCCTTAGTTGAGTGGACCTAGTAGAGGTTGAGACCTTGGCTGATATGGAGATGATCCATTTGATGCTCGAGATGTGTGATGAAGGTTGTGCAAAACCCCTCTCTCTTAGTTGTTGAGAGGTGAGCCAATCCTCTTGATCTTTTTGGATTTTGATGATGGTGATCTTGAGGTTGATGATGACCTTGTCGAGATGAGCTTGGTGCCTTGCACGATACACCTTGTGGTAGTGCTGCCCGACACACCTCCCTTGATCTAGGGTTTTGTTCTGTACGATATGATGTGTTTGGTTGGCTTTGTGCCCGATATGGCTCTCTTAGCTTTGACGATGAGCTTGGGCGATATGCCTTAATCTAGATGATCCTTTGACCTAGTAGTTGTTTCCACCTTGGCCAATAGAGTGTCTAGTTGATATCTCTTTTTGAAGTCTTGGGCGATACATGTTGGGTTGGGTTCTTGCCCAACATGGGTTGAGTGGTGGCCCTTGTAAGTACCTTAGTGGTGATCATTTTGAGGTGTTTGGTTGGATATTAGGCCTTCTTGTGGTGCCTTAGTATCAGTTGTTGTAGTGATCATGGTGGATGTTACAAGGTTGAGCTTGGGCGCCATGCTGCTGGCCGATACAAGCTTTGAACGATAGGGTAGTTGCTGCCTGTCATAACCCTAACCCTAAACATAGTGGGTCGATAGGGTTCTTCCCGTTTCAGTGGTTGCTCGATATACCTTGCCTTTGGGTTGGCCGGTAGGCCTTTGGTGAGGGTTGTTACCCTGCCCGATACCACCTGTAGTGAGGGTTGCCCTACCTATCACACTTCTAGTGAGGGTAGCAGGAACCTTTGGTGAGGGTCATACCTAGTGGTCTTTTATCATGTAATCACATCTTTGTTGATAATGAAATATGGATGATAGTTGCAAACCTATGCTATGTTGGATGTCTAAAGATGATGTCATTTAAGATGATAAGATACTTGCCCATGTAAGGTAAAGAGCATATTTGTATGCCCATGATTTGATAGCAGTGATGTAATTGATACAATATGACACACATATTTATAATCATGACATGTGCATATGCAAATCATAATGACATGATAATCAGTAAGAGCTATGTCTGGTGATTTAAAGTTCTCTCTTGATGTGCATACTAACCATGCAGGTATATTAAATGGATTCATAGCTAGGTAAGAGCTATGAGGTATATCTGCTTTGAATAACACTAAATGATGATAATCCTTGTTGATGAGATAACATGCATCACCAGTATGATGAGATAGGTCTGAGGACCTGATAAAGGTTGAGTGCCTAGTTGAGGTGTTATCCTATGATAATGAGATAAGGGATTGCTATCCCAAGATGTTGATGCAGGATGTTGATGCCTTGAGAGGCAGTAGCAATCTGTGAGGAGGGATTGAGATCCCATGATGATGTGATATGATGTTTATGTTTCACAACTTAGTTGCCTCAACAACTCACTTAAAATATACTAATTAATTACAGTGGAACATATCATGTAGTTGCCCTGGCCATAGATCCATCATCGTCAGATTTGGTGATGGTGAAATGGGTTTATCATGCGGGATTACCTGGAGCGCATATTGTTGAATATGCGGGGTTTTCTCCTATCCGAAAATAGGAGGATTAGAGTACAACTACGGTTGTAGACTCTGTATGGTAAAGAGCATGGTGAACAGGCCCATGACTCAATGAGTTAGAGCATGAATGCGTTCATGGCTCAAGAGCACAATGATCAGGCATGTGGCTCGAAACATATACTAGCACCTGTGTTAAGGTGAGCCAGAGATATGGGTAGCTTGCAGAGCTGGCTTTGAGGCTGAGGCCATATAAGCATGAGATTGTGGTCCTGCTTTGGTTTTCATGCACTGACCACGGGGAGGTGAGGTCATGGAGTCCGGCTCTCCCATTGACCTTGTATGGAACCAGTTTTGGGCTTCACAGCCGAAGGTTGGACTTGAGCAGGGACATCTCACTTCCTCAGGGCATAATAAATTGCAATCCAGCCGATTAGTATATATTTCTTAAAGCAAAACACAGAACATTCATTGCATCCTTGCTTATATAGCTGATCTAGTTACACCTTGCAGTTACATGTACGATCCTTATATTTTGTGATAAGTTCTTATAAAGCTTATCTTGTCAATCATGTTCCATAAAGAAATACTTGGTTATATGCCTCCTGAATATTTTGGTAAGATTGATGGTAATAATAGTCTTGCTCAGTATTCTGCTCTCAATATATGTCTTTACCAACTATCTTATTTATCTGCTTTAAACCTTCTGAGGCTTTATAGTTTCGGCGGGGAATTATGTTTCTCACTGGGACTGTGTGTCTCACCCCACTGGTTTACAACCTTTTTAGGTGTTCTCTCTAGATGTGGTGGTGGTCGTGAGGTTGTGGATGAGCAGCTAGAGGAAGAGCAGTAGAAGGCAAGAGATGGACATGTTGTTGTTTTGGTGGTTTTATAGTAGAGTCCTAGTGTTATCCCTGTACTCTCAGGTCCTCGGAGGTGTTTTGACGATGTTTCACGATGTATAGCGGTTGAACCTTTGTTTATCCTACTATTGGCCTTATGTGGCCTGTTATGTACATATTAACAAGTGATGAACTCATGTGCTGGAAAGACAGATGGTTTCTATAAGCTGTGAACTTATATTAAGGCTTGCGTATATTTATATAACATGTTTCCTTGCAAGATGAGGATCTGGTTGTAATAGTTCTCTTTTATATGTTTTCTGCAAATAGTTTTAATTAACCTGTGTTTTTTGTAATATGTCGTTTATGGTTTTTCCACACATTTTTGTGTGTCACCTTGCTGTTTGTGTGATGGCGGGGTGTCACAGTGACCTTTTTTGTTAGTTTCTGTCAGTTTATGACATACCGGTTGATGAGACCAACTTCTCTATAATGGATGAAGTATTGATTGTTTGATTTTGTTGATATTTCACCATTTGATTCCAAAGAAAACCCTAGTGCTTAATATTGGCTCTATATGATGGTTACTCATTCAAATGTAGACTTTACTCTTCATTTATTGAGACACATTATATGGTTAGTAGGCCCACATAACTTTATGGTCGATGAAGATCTTGGTCAAGGAAAGCTTCAATTGTCAATGAACTTACTAACTTATATTGATGGTTGATGATACCATATCCGATGGAGATCCAAGGAATTCTAATACTTAAGGTTTTCACTAAAAAATATAAAGTATTATTTTAGTGGGAGATTAATAACTAAGGTATCAAAATGTATTATTTATCATGCTAAAACCTAAATTACATTAGGAGGCTGAGGGTAAAATAAGAAGATAACATCCAAAAAATAGAACTATCAACCCTTCCCCCCAAACATAACATTTTTCTTGTCCTAAAGCTAATTATAAAACAAAAATGAGAGTATGCTAATTAGGAAAAATTGTAAGAGAAAATTGAAATTGGATGAATATGCCTTTCGCATGGCCCCTTACCTAGGTTACTGCATGGGTTGTACTTAATTTCCTTTTCCATTTTTTGTCCCCCCACTATATATTTTGTTGGGAGAAACAAAGTGTGTGTGTCATTAATTACTTTGTTAATTAACAACTTAATGGATACTTGCATTGATATCAACTCCAAACCTCATCTCTGAGGCCTTACATGCACATCCATTCAAAGTTAGTGTGATGAAATAGTAATTACCCGAATAACAATCCCATGGTCTTAGGACGTAGCGGGATTGAAGCATCCCTCCATGAGTAACTCGAAGGAAACAGACAATCATATGTAAAAAAGAAATAACATTCCATTAATTGAACCATAGGGTTTTGCATGGGGACTGTAGGGAAACAAGATATAACCTTAATAGGAAAGAAAATCAAACTAAGACAAACTAGATAATATCTAAAAATCTATTACATAAATATCCCATGTTTTCATAATTGATTGGTGGAAATCATAATTGAGTCCAATAGATGAGTAGAGTCCTTTAATGTTTTCCTAAATAAAAAATTACGACCCAAAGTCAATATAAAAACATTGAGTATGGTTTATAGAAAACATGTAAAAATGAAAGATATATGTATATTTCAAAAGAAATCACCATTTGGCAAGTTTATAAGAACAAATTAAAAACAAAGAAACTTCAAGTGCTCAATAAGTAAAAGATTCTAAATCAGTTTTTGATGGACTCAGAACAAGGGTCAATCACCTCACATACACAAAGGTGGGTGGTAAGGCCAACAAGATACCACTTCACCCTAAAGGAAAGGCCAAAGTTCCACTTAACCCTGAGGGTAAGGAAAACTTCACCAGTTGACCACTATTAGTGACAAGGGAAAGACATAAATGACTTATAGCAAGAAACAAGGGGAGTAGATTTGAAATTTGGTTATTAAAGGAAAGAACAAACATTTTGTATATAGAAAATCAAAACATTATTTTGTTGGGAACCCAGTAGCTCATGTTGATAAGTATCCAGTGTTTTAGTCATAAGTGTGTAACCATTCACTACTTCGCATCAACCAATATCAAGAGGATATAGTACATGTACATTTCAAATAGATGTCAAAACACGAGTTCTAATACGGAGTAGATCAGGAGCTAGGATCAGGTCCTAGTGAAGATTGAGTAGATAATAGTTAGGATTTGGTGTTAAAGAGCTACAGTTTCCAAATAACAAGATCTAGGGTACTTGTTCCTATTTCACCCTAATGATGATATTTCAATCCTCAAGATAATCAATTATCCTAATTTCTCAATTTGTCAACAATATTGAATAACATACATACACATATAGATGAGTGATCTATTAGGTCATTATATGTTGAAACATCAAAAGACCCTCACTCTTTAACAAGTTTCAATTTCATATATCAATGTTTGAGATTGTGATTTCAAATATTGATTTGATATTGATTCAAATATTCTCATGATAACAAGGTCAAGTTCAAATAAAGGCTCAACTTCATTCTTCAGAATGACCACCATAGATCATCATAAAGGAACATTTAGAAGAGGGCTTCGAATAAAAATTGAAGGATATTTCCATTGTATTTAATTCATTTTTTTGGTCGATATAAACTATAATATTGTGTATCTTCAATAAATTATGCATGAGTTATGATCAAGACATGTTTACAGACAGAGTCGTGTGAGAGGAAGAAGTTGGGGCCACTACAATATCATGTTGTGGCTACTAGAGGATAGTTGACTTGGGAAGATTTGTGAGAGGGGGTGGGAGACAAAATCAAGAGACTGAATATGTGTTTCGGGCGAGACAAAGACAAAGGTGAGGATTAAATAGGTGGGTTTCCATAGGACTATGGATTTATGAGGATCCAAACCTCCACAATGGCGACCATCAATATGGGTCTTAAAGTTTCTCAAATAGGGTTAATTGGGAGCACAAAGTATGGCTAAATGAACTATCTTTGAGAAAGTGGATGTTTGGCAAGAAAAAATGGGCAAATGGGTTTGAAAGGTGAGAGATCAATCTGATAAGGTTACAACCACATGCCCATGTTGCCCCAACTGCCTGAGGTAGGAGATGAACTCTGCATTGTATCCACCCAAATAGAAGGTGTCAGGGGCATGGCCCATCCTCGTGAAGGGAAAAAAATCGGCCCATATATGAGAAATCAAAGGAAAAAGCGCACAAAAATAGGTATTTTTATATGAGACTTTAAACATTTGTAGAGGGAGCTAGAAAACTTTTATTGGAGTGAAAGTAGGACCCTATGCTTATGATATTGTATATAATATTCAAAAAAAGTCTAGGATCTGTAGGATGAAGCTAGATACCAAAATGATTCAATGGAGTAAAAAGGAAAATTCAAGGCATAAGTCTATACATACAAGGTATAATTATGTATTAAAGTCTCAGTTAAGTGTCATAAAATTATTAAACAATCAAAGGATGATGAAGTGAAGTCTGTAGTCAAGAATGTAAGGATAAGAAGGTAAAATATTAAGATATTAAAACTCACTTTATCATACCATCCCCCTTATGTGGAATTTTATCACCAAAATTCATGCTTCCTTGAATGACTTTAATTTACATGTAGCATCATCATTGCCATTATGTTTACACAATACCTTCACCATTTGTATCTTTTTTTTTCTTATATCATTAGTTAAACTATCAAGTACCTTCATCGGTTCTTCTTGGTACATGAGAGAGTTTTTTAATTAAATAAGCTCATGGTTGAGGATATGTCTAGGACCCTTAATGTACTGCTTCAAATTCAAGATGTGGAAAATGGTATGCATCATACTATATTGTAGAGGTAAATCTAACTTATATGCACATTCCTCAATATGATCCAATACCTCAAATGGACACACATATCTAGGACTTAACTTTCCTTTTATATTCATAATCACTCAAATTGGTCTAATCTTTAACAAGACAGGGTCATCCAATGGAAACTAGACATATGTATCGTATGTATCAACATAAGATTTTTGATGATCTTAAGCTCTCTGTAATCTTTGCTTAATTAGGTTGACATTATCATAATAAAGCTATAACTCTTAAAAATTCAAGATCCTTCTTTCACCTACTTCATCCCAATAAATATGTGATCTACATGCCATATAGTACTTTTTACAGAGGCATACAAAAACTTTAGTGGTATCTATTACTATAGGCAAATTCCACTAAAGGTAGATACTGCCCCCCTGAACCACCCAAATAAAAGACACATTGGCCTTAACAGATCTTCTAACACTTGAATTGTCCTTTCTGATTGACCATCACTGTGTAGATGATAGGTTGTATTGAACTTCAAGTGAATTCCCAACTCTTTTCACACTTGCCTCCATGAATGCAAAATGAATTTGGCATCATGATCAAATACAATTGATACAAGAGTACCATGCAACCTAAAAATTTCCCAAATATAGAGATCTTCCCATTCCATAACATTAGTCATTGTTTGTATCAGTTAGAAGGAGGATGATTTGGTTAGTTGGTCAATTACAACCCAAATGACATCTATCCCTTTCTTAGTCCTAGTAAACCCACCAAACAATCCATGGTGGTATTCTCTCACTTCCATTTGGGGATTGATAAGGGTTGCAGTAGACATCTTGTCTTCTAAGGTTTAGTCTGGATTTGTTGGCAGGTTGGGCATTTTAACATGAAAATAACTATATAACCCTTCATATTCTTCCATCAAATGTTTATATAATATATTGTGTTTTCAGAAGAATGGAGCCACAACTTTACAATGATGAAGTCAATTGAATTATGTCTCTCATACATGTTGGGGGAATGGAAATAATACCACTAAGTTCTTCCATTCAATTTAAAACACCATACCACATTTAACTTGCTCTCTACTAAAGGCATCAACTATGACATTTGTCTTACCATGATGGTAGGCAATTGTATAGGCATAGTCCTTGAGGTATTCTAGACATATCCTCTACATAAAATTCAAGTCTTTATATTTTGGCATATACTTCAAGCTCTTGTGATCATTGTTGAGTTTTAGGGGAGACAGAGAAGTCAGCGGAAACAAAAAAATTTCTTCTCCCAAACCCAAAACAAAGGAAACGCATCAACGTCTATATAGTAGGAAGGATGGTTTGTCAAGGCGTACCTTGTCCTGAGGCTTGCTCGGTGATGTTACCTCATGATTTGTGTGGTCTTCACATCCGGTCTTGGACGGTGTTTGTGCATCTCCTAGTCTCACCGGGACTGCCAGCTCCTGGTCTCAACGGGACTGTTGGGATTGACAGCTATCCTCTGAGCAGCAGAAGTCTCCCGCCTCTAAAGTAGTCCACACGGACCACCTGGAACTTCGATCTCCTTATACCACAAGGAATCAGAAGGAGACACACCCTCCTGTCAGCGTACTAGTCACCAAAACACTCTCCTGCCACCAGTCACTTTTTTGCAGTTGTCTTTCTCTTGTTGTGCCTCCCTTATCGGGTAGCACTTGCTCGGGCTCTCTCGGTTACCAAAACCAGAGAGACTGACAACTTTGAAGAGCAACTGGTGCACTGAGTTGTTGTTCCTGAGAAGCCCCCACTACCCCTATATATATAGGAGGGTCATGGGACATGGTTCTCTACCCCAGGCAATGCGGGATTAATGTAGGAGCAGAAGGGTTAGAGATTTTCCACAAAACAACCAACTGTGCCACCTGAACCGATCGTTTCAAGCATGAAACAGTCAGTTTGGGAGCTTAGCCGATCGGTTGACACCTCAACCGATCGGTTGGGACACCTGAGCCGATCGATTCACTTCTGAGCCGATCGGTTCGTGCTCCTGGTCCAACTCAAATTGACTTTCATATTTGTTTTTTATTAATCAAATATTAATCCTTGTCCAAATAAAATTTGTACAAGTGAAACAAATTGTATTTGCAAAATAGTCTTCTCACTTTCCAAACGATCTCGGTTAGACCAATTGAGTTGATCGGTTCAACCCTTGAACCGGTCGTCTCAGCCTGTCTTGAGCCGATTGGTTCATCACATGAGCCGATCGGTTCAGCAACCTGAGCCATGAGCCAATCGGTTGGGGCAGCATACTTGTGCAAATCAGTCAATTGCAGCTTCAATCAATCTGATACTCTAATCAATTGGTCCAACACCTTGAACACTATGATTTTGAGATATCAATCAATTGAGTGTTTAATTGAACTACTAAACTCCTTTAGTAATCAATCTAAACATTGTTTGTGGATAAACTCCTCTTCTAGGTTAAATCCTATGTGTGTGACCCTACAGGTCCATTTCACGTTGGCAGTGATAGTCCATAACATTTATGATTTCACAAGCAAAGAGCGGTTCCTAGTCGCACATCAGTGCTACCCAAGTGAAATAGAAAGTTGGATAACAACTTTCAATCCTACAATCTGTGAATGGTGTTACAGTGAATGTATAATTCCTTTGTCACTGATATCCCGAATAAACTCAAGGCATGGAACAATCATCCTGTCAATGTTCCTTCACTTTCTTGATCTCAAAGTAGATTGGAGGAGATATGTATGACATCAATATCACATATTGATTCACACATGTGTGCACACGCCTATCTCAATCCTAATCATCAAGTGGCCATGGATATCAAACTCCCTCAGGAGGTACAAATCCCATATCTATCACTCACCCCTCAAAAGCCCCATGTGTCAAAGCCACCCAATCATCATCTTTATAACAACCCATGTTTCAGGACTGCATTTGATGATGTCAAAGTGTACCCAACGACATGTGTTGAGTGTAGTGATTTTAGGTCAAAGAATCACACTCACCACCATCACTGTGAGAATTGTCTGTGACTACCATGTCATGGTTCCATGTGTCAAACTCACAGTGGGTCTGTTCGGTATACTTATTCTCTAACAAGTACCTATGTGTTTGGTTTGATATCTCCATATCATGACTAATGAGATTCTATCATCAACCAACACCACAATCTAGTCTTGTGTGTCACTGTTGTCTATAAACCTTTCACAATGACATCTGACTAGGGACATAATAAGAATGTACAAACTCATAGCATCCGTATGATCTCATCGTTCAGGTCCTGAACCTAAAAGCATATGTCATTGAGTATTGTCATTCTCTGGACATTCAATATGTTCTATCACTATCTCATATGACTGAACCAGAAAGAATTGGAAGCTTGCCTTTGATGCTTATCAAATCAATCTTAATGTATCCCTGGCTCTCAGGGCATACATACCCACAATCGTCATAATGTCAAAGGTAGTGTCACAATATTTTCAAGGCGTAAATTATGGCAGCCAATTTGAGATCATGAGTTGGGTAATTGACCTAATTGGATTTCAACTGTTGAGAGGTGTATGTTATTTCCTACCATTCCTGTATCAAGATACATCCCATACCAAACCTTGATAGCATCAGTGAAGATGACTAATCCATCATTTCTTGAAGTAAGTGTCAAGATAGGTGTGGAAGTCAACTTACTTTTCAACTCCTAAATTCTCAGTTCAAACTCCTTCAACCGTACAAATCACTCTCCTTTCCTTATGATCTTGATAATACGAAAATTCATCTTACTGAAGTTGGATATGGTACATCGATAGTATCTAGTCAAATAAAGAAAACTTTGGACTTCAAAGCAGTCTTAGGATCTTGCCACTCAAGAGCAGAAGATATTTGGGTGGGGTCAACAACAATTTTCCTCCTGATATGATGTGGCCAAGAAACATGACTTAATTGATCCAAAACTCACACTTTGACAAGACCTTACAAAGTTGTATACAATAAGATCAATATCATTGGGGTAAATCAAGATATAATCAATGAAGACTAAAGTGAACTAATTGAGGATAGGTTGAAAGACTCCATTTCTTAAGTTCATTAACATGCTTGGGGCATTGGTCAACCTGAATGGCATTACCCAAAATTTTTAGTGCCCATAATGAGTCTGAAAGGTGAATTTTTTCTTCGTCCTTCATTTTTAAGTTGGTAGATTTCAAAAAGAAGGTCGGTTTTTGAGAATACATGAACAAAGCAGAGTAGGTTAAAGAGATCATGAATTACTGGTAACATATAATTATTTTTCATAGTAGGTTGTTTTATCATATGGTAATTAATGCACTTGTTAAGGGACCTACCTTTTCCTTAACAAATGGAATAGGTTCTCCAGAAGGGGAGGAAATAGTGAGGATGAAGCCCTTATCAAGCAGTTCCTACCACTATTTCTTGAGCTCAGTCAATTTGGCATGAGCCATTTTATAGGATGCTTGATAAATAGGTGTAGTACCCATGGAAAAATCAATTGAGAATTCATTATCTTGAATAGGTGGAAATCTAAGGAGCTTTCCAGGCAAAACAATTTGGGTACTCACACACTATGCCAATGTTCTCTAGAGCAGTAGCATATGGACTAAAAATGTTTATAGTTTCTAGGTATGTTGTACACCCTTTTGTGGCTTTAATCAAGGAGATAAGAATATTCACACACTATGTCAATATTCTCTAGAGCACTAGTATATGGACTAACAATGGTTGTAGTTTCTAGGTATACTGTACACCCTATTGTGGCTTTAATCAAGGAGATAACAATATTTTGGTCATGATCTTTTGGTTTGGGAATTACAAGCATAGGGAGGTTGGGTTTGGAGCTGATGATCTTCTTGGCACAACAATCAAGGATACCATGGTATTTGTACAACTAATCCATCCCAAGTATGTTATCAAAGTCTTCCATGTCTATGAGGATAAAGTTAGATTCCAAACAATGCCCATAATATGAAATAGGGACTTTTTCAACTATGTTGTAAGAGGTTTGTTGTAACGATCCTACTTTTCAACATCCCCTAATTTAGGAAAAACCTTAAAGTTGAGTACCATTAACTAAAATTCCCAAGATCTAGATTGAACCAAATATCAAATATTAACAAATAATTTCCATTATTTCAAAAATAATGTTTACAAGTTATACAATGATGCTCCTCTAAGGAATTATAATGAATTCCAACATGAACTAGTGGAAATTGAGAAGATCTATCTAACTAATCCTCCTTTACTTAGTTTTAATGTCATTGGTGGATTTCATTTCATTCATCATGTCTTGTATCTTAGTGTTTTGCATTTACCTAGAACTGTGTGAAACAAAATGCAGATCAGTACATTTCTATAGTGTGTACGTGGGTGCATGCAAAAGTGTGCAAGTAAATTTCAACATAATATCAATCATTTACTTGCAAATAAGTATTGTAATTTTCTTCACATGTAAGAATCTTTAAGTGATACTCATAGTGGCATTAAGATTGAGTAGAAAGTAAATAAACATCCAATAGTTTATTTCAACAATTCTTGAGAAATCCTCGATAAACACCAACAGTCAATAATATGAGTATTCATAATTGTAATCACGTACTACAATGTAGAACCATGTAGGTCATGCAATCATACTTCAACTATGTTCAAGAAATCCAATCAAAAGATCTAATCAATCAACGTTAAATCTGCATCTATGTATATTCTAAAGTGTCACCAATAAAATTAATCATATTAAACCCTACTCGGTGCCTAATCTAGGGTTTAGGATTGTCTCGAGTTTGGATATGGAATAAGGGTAAAAACCCTAATTCCTTCAAATATTAAACATTAGATGAAACCCTAATGAATAGATCCATCATATCCTTTCATTATGAACACCTAGATCAGCTTAAGTTCATTAAAATTATCACAAGTTATGATCTTTAGTTTCAAACCCCTAATTATACAAGTATGTGATTATTGGTATATAAACCCTAATTATCGACATTATTACCATGATCATCTTGTATTTTCATTATATCAACAAGATCAGATAATAATAACACATAAGACAGGTCTTTAACCTTCTCTACTTGTTAATATTAAATCTAGGATTTCCATGTATTAATCATCACTTTAGTACATATTAGCACTAATTTTGGAACTTGTATTAGAATTAGGTTTTAATTATATTTTATTTTTGTTCCTATCATTTTCCTGATCAATTTTCATATATAACATGTCCCTATTTGAGTTAGTGATTAAGTACTACAATTATTTTTAATTAATAGTGTTTGGGCCAATCAGAGCAGCTCATGTCAACAATTAGCATGTTAATTGATTTACTTATCTGGTGGGGTCCTCCAATGAGCCCACACCCACTGGCGTCACATGCTCGTGTGGCTGAAGTGAGACATGGGGGTTTAAAAGATAAGAAAACCCTTACCATACTACAGTGACCCCAAGGGCAAGCAAGTTTTTTTTGCATGTCATCATCTTCTCCCTCCACTCCTACTTTGCAAGTAGTGTTCCTTGGGAGAGTCAAACTCCTAGTTGACTTTAAGAGCTTGGGCTCTTAAGTGGTGGGTGAGGGCACAAACTGCTTCACCTCATCTCACTAGACTTGCATGTGGTCGCCGATCGAATGGAGAAGGCAAGAATCGGGTAGGAGATCGTCTGGCTCGGTGGTGGAATATAGGGAAGAAAAAGAGGGAAGAAAGTAGGGTGTGTGACCAAATTAGAAGCATCACATGATTCTCTGAGTTTTGTAAGGTTGTATGCTTTGTCACGAAGAGACTACCATGCCATATATAGACAATGGGTGTCTATTGGTCTTTCATGGAGTTTTGACTCCAGATTAGATTGGGGAATGTCTCAATCATGGTTTGCGCATTAACAAGGTGCACCTCCTTTTTAGGGATCCCATCACTAAAGAACTTTGTGGTTAAATGTGATCATCCTAGAGTAGTAATAGGATGGGTGACCAGTCAAGAAGTTTATCCTGGCTTGCGTGTGAGTGAGGACAAAGCATGTAGTTAAGGCTAGTGGTGGTATGTAGGGTCATGTCATCATTCCTAAAATTCTACTAAAGAATTGAGTAGTGGGATCGGGTGTTACATTTCCATTCTTTCACTCTGGTTAATGAGATGCAGTACATACCCTAAGTCCTATATTTCTAGATTTAGTATGAAAGCAAGACTCTTGTACATGAAGGTATTTGTAGACCTAGAATCAAAGAGTGTAATAATAGAATGGTTCATAATAAACATTGTACCTAGCTTGTGCATATATGAAGGTGTTCCTTTAGGTTCCCATGCATGAAGCTTTATATTTCGTATATGATTCCCATATTTACAAAGTTTGTAAGACAATCAAGTGCAAATATCAACATTGTGATAAAGTATTAATTGAAACTAACCTTTCATCAGCTTGTTTGCATTGATATTAATCTCATGAACATTCATGGAAAACACATAAGCATCTCCATGATCCTCTTGTTTAGCCCATTATTTTGGAGGGAATGGAAAGTTGGCCCTAACATGGCTTCTTTCTTATAGAAATGGCACACTGGAGATGGAATAGGGCATGGTTGGTTGGCATGGTTGTTACTGTAGTTGCCACACCTAAAAGTGTTAGGGTTCTAATCTTGTCCTTTGTTTGCATTTTGTTTTGGGACCTTTGTTGTAGTTCTGGTTCTGAACCTAGTTTTTATACTATGTCTATCCATGGATGTAATTATGGACCTAGTTGTTTACTGATTGGGGACACTATTATTGTTTAGTGCATGGGGATTCTAGTTCCCATTATTTTGGTTCTTATTTTCATTGTCATGCTTCCCTTTATGCTAAAATTTATCAGGTACTACATTTGTCAATCCCAATAAATTGAGGATAGGTGTTTTTTACTTATTCATCTGTAGGATCTTTCCATTTTTGAAAAATGATTAAAATCACCCTAAAAATCAACATGTCTAGAATAAACAACCAAGGTTTGTAATGCCACATTGATCCCTTCAATATAACAAACCAATTTTTCTTCAGGAGCCATATGGTGGCATGGTCTTCTAAAACGCAGAACTATGTCTTGTATTTATAAATAGAGGATTTTCCCTGGGTAAGACTAAGGAATTCCTTCTTATTCACTCTCAACTTAGAAAGGGGCATGAAATGAGCACTAAAGATGGGATTGAACTCAACTAGGTCTGAGGAATGCTTGTTGGGAGTGAGTTAAATTATCCCACCATATGTTTGCTTCCCCTTTGATCTGATAAGTAGCAAAAGTGACTCTATTATTCTCAAGGAAACTTAAGACCTTGAAATTGTTCTCCATAGAGACTACCCATGCATCATCTTTGTCCACTACATCTCCAACATCTTTCCCATAAAATGGCTTAGGGCTCAATTTTAGAAAGTCATGAATGGTGATGGGCTTTGGGTTCTGTTTAGATGCCCAGGGGTTAAGATTTTTGCATGAATTTCTAGATCATGCACGACATCCATAAGGACTTTGCATTGTTTGTCCCATTATTCAACAAAAACAACCTTCTTTAGAAGGGGTCCTTGAACATTCTCTTCCTCCTAGTTTCTCTTTTTCTTACTACTCTATTACCTTTGTCACCCTAATCACATTTTCCCCTTCGAATTCTTCCATCCTCTCATGTCTAGTTTTGGGACACATATGCTTCATATTAATTTAATTAGCTTTCTCATAATGTAGGATTTTCATGCCAGCATATTCTGATTATAGCAACAACTATAAGTTTATTCCAATTTTTCAAGTTTACTTCAAATTTTAGTTTTTTTTGTCCTTAGGCAACCCAAAAATGGGGAAAGTACAAATCAAGTCAAGACATCATATCATAGATGAAATATGAAAATTCATCCTAATAATTTTTAATATGTGGTTTGGGGTAGCCCTTACAGAATAGGTGAGAAGGGATATGACTCTCTAGGGTTAAAGAAAATCCCTTCACCTTTTCTGGATTGACTAAATCCAAGTAGGGTGGGGAACATGGATGGGGTAGGAGGTGATTAATAGATAGAACCTCGAGCCTAGACACATTAGTTTAAATCATATTGGACTTTAAGGGTTTCCTTCATTCAAGAATTTAGAGAAGTTATTTTATTAATGCATATGTGAGTATGTAGTTTATTATATCCAATTATCACAAATCATATATTACCTACCAATCCCACTACTTAAACAGTGGTATGTGGGATTAAACTGTCTGTCTCTGTGAAGCCCTGGGGAAAAATTGCAATTATATGCAAAAAGAAATCATATTTTATTAATCAGAGCCACAAGGTTTTACATGGGTTCCTTAGGGAAACAATATGGAAACTTAATAGGAAAGATAAACTAACTAAGAAAAATTGGACAATTTGCTACGACCCAATTACATAAAGATCCCATGACTTCATATTTGTTTGGTGTATCTTCTGATTAAGTCTAGAAAATGAGAAGAGTGTAGTCTTTTCCTAAATCAAAAGTCATGACCCATAGTAATGTAAAAACAATGAAGTATATTTATGAATAACATGAATTGATTAAACATATATGTATATTTTGAAAGAAATGGCCACTTGGCTTGTTTATAATAAACAATATTAACAACAAAGAAAACTTCAAGTGCTTAATAAGTAAATGTTTCCAAATCGATTTATAATGTACTATGAACAAGGGTCAAGCACCTCACATACACAAACAGGGTGGTAAGACCAACAAGATGCCACTTAACCCTAAGGGAAAGGCCAAAGTATCACTTAACCCTAAGGGGAGGGGAAAAAATGCCACTTGACCCCTATCAACGACAAGGGAAAGGCACAAACAATTAATACCAAGAAACAAGGGTAGTTTCTTACAAATCTAGTTATCAAAGGAAATAACATGCAATCTATATGTAGAAAACTAAAACACTATTTTGTAGGGAATGTGGCAGCTAATTCAAGTAAGTATCCAAGTATTTTAGTCATGAGTATGTAACCATACACTACATTACATAATATCAGGAGGATATATTACTCATTCCTTTAAAATATATTTCAAAACATGAGTTCCAATATGGAGTAGATCAGGAACTAGGGTCAGGTCTTGGTAAAGATTGAGTAGATAATAGTTAGGATTTGGTGCTCGAGAACTATAGTTTATAAATAACAATATACATGTTAATTGGTCCTATTTGACCCTAATGATGATCATTCATCCTCAAGATAGTCAATTGACAAGATTTTTTAATATGTCAAAAATATAAAATATCAAATGTACACATGTAGATGAATGATTCATTAGGTCATTATATGTTGGAACATCAAAGGACCCTTAGTACTTATCAAATTTAAATTTCATATTCAAGATGAAAATTTCAAATATAGATCTGATATGGATTCCAATCGATCTCATGATAACAAGGTCAAGTTTAGATGAAGGTTCACTTTTAATTTTAGAATGACAACCAAAGTTCATCATTAAGGAACTTTTAGAATAGGATTTAGAATCAAAACTTGATAATACTTCCATTGTAATTTCCTCATTTTCACAATCAAAATGGAATATAACATTGCATATTTCCAATAAAGTATGCATTTAATGATCAAGACATGTTTGGAGAGAGAAAGGGATAGATAGAAAGACATAGAAATGTGAGAGGATGGAGAAAGGGCTATTACTTTAGTGTATCATGGATGCTAGAGGGTAGTGGATTTGGGAAGAATTTTAGAGAGGGTGAGAGACAAAATCAAACATTTGATTATGTGTTTGAGTCGGGTTGAAGCCAAAGGCGGGCTTTAAACAGGTGGCTAGCCATTGAATTCATGCTTAGGAGGACCCCAAACCTCAATTGTGGTGGCCATGTAGATGGGCTTTAAAGCTTCTCAAATATGGTTTATTGGGACTACAAAGTATGGGTAAATGAAATGGGTTTGAGAATGGGGAAGGTTGTGAAGAAAAAATGGGTAAATGCATTCCAAAGGTGGGAGATCCAGATGTTTAGAATTACAACCCCACACCCCTATTCCCTAGCCGCCTGAGGTAGGAGATGGCCTCGGGCGCTATCAGATTAGGATCTAGTGGATGGCTTGGGTCATCCCTATCTACTAGCTGGGCACTACATCCGTGGCCCGACCCAGTAAAGGGAAAAACAATAAACCTTATCTGAGAAATAAAAAAGGGCACAAAATATATGTTTTGGAATGAGACTTTAGAATTTTGTAGAAGGAGCTAGGAAACTCCAATTTGGGTGAAATTTTGATCCTACTCTTGCAATATATAATAGAATATTTAGATAAAGATTGGGATCCATAAGATAAATTTATATACTTAAATTATTCAAAGGAGTAATAAGTCAAAATCGATCCACAAACCTATACAAATGAGGTATATTTATGTATCAAATTCCCAGTCATGTTTCACAAAATTGTCAAATGATCAAAGGATAAGTCCAAAGTAAAGAATTCTTGAATAATAAGGTACACAATTTAAATATTTCAAACTCACTTTATCATAGGTAGATTTTACTCCTATCTTTTATTATTATGATGAAGAAGTGTGCATGGCTAAGATAAAAATGGAAATTATAACTTCTACTTCTCCATTTTGTTCAACCGTATGTCCATTCGTGTGAATGTGGTCCTATACATCCAAGCTAGTTGTCTTTAGAATAACGATTTCACATCCTACATACCACTACCCCGAGTTTCTATAGCTCTAATGATCATTGTCAAAGTACAAGGGTTTATTCTATTAACTTTTAGGCACTACTAATTAATATAATATATCTATGTTTGTGAGCACAACAATACACCCATTTGATAATACCATGTGCTCCTATTTATTGCACAAATCTCATCTTTTTGTTCATATTCATATTTTTTTCTCTCTCCTTTTGGGTTTTTTGGGATTTTTGGGTTTTTCAAGCTTATGATCTATTTTGAGGCCTTTTCAAGACTTTCAAATGGGAGATAGGGTAGTGGTTTTTTCATTATCAAGGGTTTTCGTATGTTAAGATGGTAATTGAGGATATGTATGATAGAGTCAAAGCTAAGGTTAGGAACCTCCATACTCCCTTGTTAACATCAGGGGTTTTATGATAGTAAATGTAGCATGTAGTATCTTCAGAAGATACTAGCATAAAGTCATGTCAGATATGTGTTGTCAAATTTGTGTCCTAGTTTGTTTCTCATTTATGGCAGTAAGAGCAAAATGATAGCTTGAAGATAGTTTGAGCCAACTTAAAGATATTTACAAGAATCTTGGAGACATGATCAAAATTTTCCAAAATCAAAAAATTTACCCTCTTGGAATAAAAAAATTCATGTGCTAACTAGGCTTAATTAAGTAAAATAATTTATATTAAAAAATATAAAAAATTTCAAACAGTTTCATGATGGATAGGATTTTGGCTTAACATAGAGTATAAAATTTCTTTAAAGATGTGTAGATGTAATGGAGTGAACTTTTAATGTTCTTGATTACTCAATTAAAGAATTCAATCATGGGTTGGTGATTACAAAAATCAAGTTGAGTCTATATGTTTATGTGGTCATGTTCTCATCCTACTTGATGGCCAGATTTGAGGGTTGAGTAGTGGTAAGTATTGACAAAATGATAGTCCCTAAAGTGGGTTTTGATTATATGAAGGTACTTGAATTAGTTTAGAAAAGTTGAAAGTCATTTGATGTTAATATTATGACTAATGCCCTTAAGTATGTGCCATTTTGGGTTAGGTAGTTGATTGATCAAATAGTGGTAAATAGGCCCCAATATTGGATATAATGTAGCTTGAGATATGATAAAGCTAAGGTTAAATTTTTAGAAAGTTTGAAGGTTCATTAAGAGAGATAATTAGGTTGATTTTAGTGAAAAATATGAAATATTGAGGTATGTTAGATCAAGGTTGATATCTTTAGCCTACGTTGCTGGTATGTTCCTTGTCATGCCTTGGTTAAGTGGATGGGTGATGTGGTTTTTTCCCTCAGTTGGTAGTGCAACCCATACATTGCCTTCAGGTTGCACACTAGTGATGTGGGGATCTTGTTGACCTTGGGTGGCCAGATTGGAGGGTTGAGAAGTCATCTACTACCCCAGTTCAAATCAACAATGTGGAAAGAAGTTATCTCTCATAGGATCAATCCATATGATCAGTGTTCATGGGTTGAGAGTAGTTTCGACTGAGAAGTTGTCTTAGTATCAACAAAGGAGTGGAAAGACCCCTCATTCATTGCATACAGAAAAGAGATGAGGGAGTCCCACCTCCCTGTCTGCACTACTTCTCCACTGAAGCTCACCATGTGGAAAGGAAGGAGTTAGTGTTAAAGTGAGGAAATCTAGTCCTCCGCTAGGGGGTGGGTTGGAACTGCTTAGATCTTTTCCCTTATCATTCACCCCTATAGAACTGGCATGGCTAATCTCATTGATCTAGAGATCTGGAGAATAAAGAAGAGACCAATCCGTAAAGGCACCATACTGACAGTGTAAAGGAGCCACCTAGGATCTCCTGGACTTGAAGTAGATCATGGAGGAAGATCAGGTCCCTCACAATTTCTCACTAGCGCTCTGCTCCACAATAGCAGCTCCCATGTTTGGCAAGTTCATGGTTGTGGAGATTCCAAACTGAGGACTAGGAGAGCTCCAGGTTTCTCACCAAATCAGACCTGGACATGATGATGGTGATTGTGATCGCGTGAGAACCGGAGAAGGATAGTATGTGATTGTAAGAAGAGGGAGCATGTGAATCAACAACTGAACAGAGAACTAGTTGACTTGAACTAGACAAGATGGGTCCATGAGAAGGAACTGTGCCCCACGTGTCGACCTTTGAGTGGCCCAAAAAGGTAAAATCTCACTAAATACCTAGATCTTCAATAATTCATATTATTTAGCTCGATGATGTGAAAATTACAAACAAAGTACATAAATTTTCACAAAAATGAGTAGAACAACATGGAACCACAATACCAATCCTTTGATGCTTAAATTTTAATGATATCAAGTATGATATATTATACTTGTTTCATTGATAGTAAATATCAAATGATGGGCTAAAATTATGTAAACTTTTCAATAAATCCATTAACATGTTTATAATCTGTATGATGTTAGATATTGTAATTTCAATGCACGGAATCATATAATTTTCTTAATGTGGTTACCAAGTGATAATAACCCTAAATAAAATGCAATTAATACATTTATGATCAATAAATAATGGAATTTACAAAACACCCTCATATCTATAACAACAAGTTAATATGAAACCTTTATATCACATAGAATTGATGTTATATTAAGATGACCCTTAATACATGTTTTGTAACCCTAATATGACTAATGAATGTAACCTAAGGTTAATATGTTCACATACTAATGTGAACATGACAACCAATTAATGAATAGTAACTTGGGATATGACATCAGTAAGATAAATCCAAGTTGAAAAGACAAGTAATGATGCACATATCCTATTGACTAAGCAAAACCCTAACATAATTCATAACTAGGTTTAAGATGATGAGAATCTAATGATGATACATATGATCTTATATTTATCAAGGTTTGACCAAGGTTGTAGTTGACATGAGGAATATGTGATCATTAGATTGTCTCTTTTCAAGGTACGCTTTACCTCTTACTTGATTTATTATATAGTATGCTTGTATTATACATGTAGTAAACACTTGACATATGATATTGGTTGAAATGATTGTTATTCTATGATATCTTGCTTGATTTTCCATACATATAGTTATGAACACATGGAACATAATATATTTGTTCCATTATATGAAAACACTAATTCTCTTTGGGAGCATAGTGCTGGAAAGTGATCATTCTCTTTGGCAGTGGATAAAATTGTACAATGATCTACCTCTTTTGTAGTAGATCATAAGGCCTTGCATCTCAAACTCTTTGGTAGCTGAGATAATGCATTATTACCTCAGGTGGCAAATTCATGGATGGTATAATGGAAAATGAGCTTAAAACATGTTTTCTCTATTGTTAATAAACATATTTGTTCAAGTTTAGGCCTTTTGTTATATTTGTTTATTACTGAAAAGTATTAGTTTCTCATTTTTCCAAGTCATAGTAATGAGAGGTATATAAAAAGACACACAGGCGTACTCAATACAATATTTTAGGATAAAGTGCAGATGTTTACCACTTGTAATATTTTGTTTAGGTTGAGGACATATGCTCTTGAAAACTCTTATTAGTTGAGAGTTGTGTGGCAAGATGATGTATAGGTGGACCTATTTTCTAAAAGATCATGTTTAGTGGTGGTATGTGCAAATGTAGAAGTTTACTATTCAATCTATAATATCAAATGATGTAACAATTCATTTTGTAATTATATGTTGAATGGTGAACATGTGTTGTGTGGTTTTGTTCATGTTCATGTGCATGTGCTACTATGGTTACCTCTTACTTCATTGATTTTCATCTTCTTTTTTTGGTGTGTGAGTTAGAATTGGTATTCTCACTGAGGTGAGGGTTCCAATTTGGATGTCTCACTGAGGTGTAATTGGATGGTTAATTATGAATGTCTTTTTCTTTAGGACCTAAGTTCATATTTGAGGATTTCAAACAAGTTTTGATGATTCAAGTATGCATTCTTTTATAATACAAGATAAGCTAAGTTACGACAAGGTTGTGAGTCAGCATGAACCTCAAAATCTTTTACAAAGGAGGATCTCTAGTGTTAGGTCCAGTTTTAGGGTTGAATCCAGAGAGAGTGAGACCCACATGTAGAAGGTCAGAGAACCTAAACTTCAAGATATGAGAATCATAACAAATTTGTGTTATGATGTGTCCTAAACTAGGCTACTCCTGAGTAATGAGTTGAGTTGCTTTATGCAGGATTCCTATAGTCCTATTGAAACCTAGATGTCCTTGGGAGGACCAAACCCTAGAGTCATAGAGAGGTTGGTTATATATGCATTTGTGAATATGATTATCATCACATACCATCTAGGTGAGGGAGAGTCCCAAGACCCTGGAGGAGTCAACTATGTTAGTTTTTGTGCAGCCTTAAGCTCAGATTCATGGTTCCTTATAGGAATCTAGTGCATGTGTATATAAGAGAGAATTTAGAAATAATATCTCATGGGTAGAGAATCTATGAAGATAATGTTATATCATGTTTTAGTTTTTTCTTATGTGGTTAGATCTTGTAAAGTTATCAAATCGTGTCAATGAGGTAGACCCAAGAACCCTAGACCAAGAGAGAAGATAGAACTAGTACATATGACACTCATAGAGTTGAGTGATCTTAGAGAGACAGAGCATGGAACTACCCTCACGATACCAGTCAAGAGAACCTCAATTGGGCTAGATAAAGGTTTGTAAACATGTTTGACAAGACACTTGTATAAGTACGTTTAGCACTACCATGATATAATATATGTATGAAATTGATCAAATATCAAGACGTGATATATAGAATAACATGATAGAAAACCTAGAGATGGTTTTATATCTCTCTATGTATAGATAGTTAACCATAAACATGAATAATGATGACATAATATGATTAGTGAATCTAGTAAAAAATGCAATAAAAATTTTATAACCTAAATATGCATGTGAAATAAGATAATACTAATGACAAACATTAAATAAGGTGTTATTTCTTGTGTTGGATAAAGATGTTGAATATACTTTTTTTTTAAATTATCACAACATAAAATAATGATGACACCTTGATATGATTTATATGGATGAATTGGGATATTATATTAATTATTTTCCAAATATCTTAAAGTGATGATGGAATGCTAATGCTTGGGTAAAATGAGGATGGAAATCTTGATTGTGCAATACACCATGAAATAACCTAAGCTTCTTAATGTATGTGTCAATATTGGTATGGAGTGATGGTGTACCCAAGATGCTTGAAAACCTCATTGGAGTGGTTAAACAAGTTCTTTACCTCTTGTTGCTAAAGATATTACACCTATAGTGGTTCTCCACATATGGATGAATATCTTTTAGTTTTTCCTTCTGGAGTAAGAGAATAGTTAAGTTTCAAAGATGAAATTTCTTTGATGGATTGGATTTTGGCTTAACTTTGGGAATGAAAATCCTTTTCAGATGTGTAGAATGTGATGGAGTGAACTTTTAATATTTGTGATTAATCATGGGTTGGTGATTACAAAAATCAAGTTGAGTCTATATGTATATGTGGTCATATTCTCATCCTACTTGGGTTCACGTATTATATTCACAAAATGATAATCCTTGAAGTGGGTTTTAATCATATGAAGGTACTTTAATTAGTTTAGAAAAGTTGAAAGTCAGTTGACATTAATATTATGACTAATGCCCTTAAGTATGTGCCATTTTGGGTTAGGTGGTTGATTGATCAAATAGTGGTAATTTTTCCCCAAAACTGGGTAAAATATAGCTTGAGATATGATAAAGCTATGGTTAAACTTTTAGAAAGTTCCAAGCTTCCTAGAGAGAGATAATTAGGTTTATTTTAGTGAAATTATGTGAAATATTGAGGTATGTTAGATCAAGGTTGATATCTTTAGCCTAAGTTACTGGTATGTGCCTTGTCACGCCATAGTTAAGTGGGCGGGTGATGTGGTTGTTTCACTTAACTGACAATGCAGCCCATACACAACCTTCATGTTGTGAATTGGTGATGCAGGAATCTTGAGGCCATTGAGTGGCCAGAGCAAATAGTTGAGAAGTCATCTACTACTCCAATTCAAGAGAGCAATGTGGGAAGCACTTATCTCTTGTAGGGTCAATCCAGGTGATCAGTGATCATGGGTAGAGAGTTGTTTTGACCGAGCAGTTGTCTGAAGATAAACAAAGGAGTTGAAAGACCCCTTATCATTTGAATAAGGAATAGAGATGAGGGAGTCCCATCTACCTATTTGCACTACTTTTACACCAAAGTTCATTGTGCATAAAGGACGGATTTAGTATTAAAGGGAGGTCATTTCGTCCTCTGCTAGGGGTTGGATTAGAACTTCTTAGATATCTACCCTTCACATTCACCACAATAGAAATTACAAGGCCCATATCATTGATCCAGATCTTTGGACCACAAAGAAGAGACCATAATCGCCAAGGCACCATGTTGGCATCACAAAGGGGTCACCTAGGAACTCCAAGACTTGAAGTAGATCCTTCACGATTTCTCACCAACGCTCTACTCCACAACAATGGCAGTCATGTCCAACATGCTCATGGTTGTGGAGATTCTGAATGGAGGACTAGGAGAGCTCCAAGCTTGCTCACCAAACCAGAGCTAGCCACAATGACATCGGTCATGATCGTGAGAGAATAGGAGAAGGACACTTTGCGGTCGTAAGAAGAGGAATCATGTGAATCAAGTCCTAGACAGAGAACTAGTCAGCTCGAACTAGACCAGGTAGGTCCATGAGAAGGAACCACACCCCTATTGGCCACATGTCATCATTTGATTGACCCAAAAAGGTAAAATCTCAGTAACTACCTAGATCTTCAATAATTCGTAATAATTAACTAGATGATTAGAAAACTACAAACAAAGAATAGAAATTCTAAAAAAATGAGTAAAACAACATGGAACCATAATATCAATCCTTTGATGATTAAATCTTAGTGATATTAGGTAAGATATATTATACTTGTTTCATGGATAATAAATATTAAACGATGGCCTAAAATTGTGTAAACTTGTCAATAAATCTGTTAACATGTTTATAATTTGTATGATGTTAGAGATGTAATTTTGACATAAAAAATCATATAATTTGCTTAATATGGTTACCAAAGAATAATAACCCTAAATAAAATGCAATGAATACATTATGATCAATAAATGATGGAATTTACATAAAACCCTCATATCCATAACTAGAATTTAAGATGAAACTTTGATCTCAGTCAGATGCATAGAATTCATCTTATATGAATATGATCCATAATACATGTTTTGTAACCCTAATATGACTGATGAATGTAGCCTATGATCAATATGTTCACATATGTATGTGAGTGTGATAATGAGTTAATGAATAGTAATTTGGAATATGACATCAGTAAGATAAATCCAAGTTGTAAAGACAAGTAATGATGCACTTCCTAATGACTAAGTAAAACCCTAACATGATTCATAACTAGGGTTAAGATGATGAGAATTTGATGATGGTACATATGACCTTATCTTGATCATTTGGAATATGACATCAATAAGATCAATCCAAGTTGTAAAGGCAAGTAATGATGCACTTCCTAATGACCAAGAAAAACCCTAACATGATTCATATCTAGGGTTAAGATGATGAGAATCTGATGATGGTACATATGATCTTATCTTGATCATGATTTGGCCAAGGTTGTAGTTGACATGAGGAATATGTGATCATTAGATTGTCTTTTTTCAAGGTATGATTTACCTCTTACTTTTTCTTATAATATAGTATGCTTGTATTATATGTGTAGTAAAACACTTGGCATATGATATTGGTTGAAATGACTGTTCTTCTATGTTATCTTGCTTGATTTTCCGTAGTTAAAGTTATGAACACATGAAACATAATATATTTGTTCCATTATATGAAATCACTAATTCTCCTTGGTAGTATAGTTTTGGGAATTGATCATTCTCTTTGGTAGCAGATTACATTGTACAATGATCTAACTCTTTGGTAGTAGATCATAAGGCCTTGCATCTCAAACTCTTTGGTAGATTAGATGATGCATTATTCCCTCAAGTGGAAAATACAGTGGAGAATGCATGGATGATATAATGGAAAATGAGCTTAAAACATGTGTTCTCTTTTGTTAATAAACATCTCCGTTCAAGTATATGCCTTTTGTAATATTTGTTTATTACTTTCAAGTATTATATTTATTTTATTGCCAACTTATAATAATCAGAGGCATATAAAAAAGACAAGTCGGCATTTTTAGTAAAATATTTTAGAATATTGTGTTGACATGTACCACTTGTAATCTTTTATTTAGGTTGTGGACATATGCTCTTAAAGACTCTTGTTAGTTGAGAGTTGTGTGGCATATTGATGTATAGGTGGAACTATTGTCTAAAAGATCATGTCTAGGGGTGGTATGTGCATATGTAGAAGTTTATTGTTTAGTTTGTAATATCAAATGTTGTAACAATTCATTTTGCAATTATATGTTGAATGGTGAGCATGTTTCCTATGGTTTTTTTTCTTATTCATGTGCATGTGCCACTGTTGTTTCCTCTGACTCCCTTGATTTTCATCTTCTTAGCTTAGTGTGTGAGTTTGAATTGGGATTCTCGATGAGGTGAGGGTTTCAATTTGGATGTCTCACATTTGATCGAGGCATTTAAAATATGGGGACGTCACAAGTTTCCTATAGTAAAGAAAGAAAACTAAACAAAGAGAGAGAGGTAGGATATACCAACCTCTTGCATTTACATTCCCCCCAAACATATAATTTACTTTGTCCCCAAAGTATCAATGAATGAGTAGAAATGTGACTCAGTAAGGTTTAGAGATGTCATCGTAGAGTTCCTCAGATTCCCAATCTAAGCATAGTAGTCAAAGAGAATAAGCATCTCAGAGACATTTGTCATTATCCTTGAAGTTTATGACCCTCGTTTATGAATTGTTAAAGAATTGCATACAAAATAGCACATGGAAACTATAATCGTCAAATTCTTTATTCTGTCATGGGAGTTTGTGGTGGAACTGTGGTTAACTAAAGTCTTTTCCTTTGGATGACTAGTCTTTTCCATATTTCTTAATCAAATCAACTATCTGATTTTGCACTTTTCTTTTTCTTTTTGTTTGGTCATGTTGTTAGCCTTTGTGATATTTTAATACTTCTTAAGCCAAACATAGAGTTGGTGTTGTTATATAAGATGGAAATCTTAGATCTTGTACTGATTGCTACAACATCTAGAGATTGTCATGAAACAAGTGTAAAAAGATGAAACTCGATATGTACCTTCAAAGTTTTTCAATTAGTATGGCTTCCTCTCCAAAATCCTATTTGTACATGAAGTTACCTTGAAGTTCATATCCGGCCATGTAAACATCATAGATTTCATCTCCAAGGAGGGTTGACATGCCCTTATTATACTTAGGGTCATATATCCTCCATCTGTAAGAATTTCCAATAGATCTTCCTTTATAGGGCATGTGTTCACACTAGAAGATAACAATATCATCATCTTCACTTTAATCGAGACTTTCAATTACTAGGTATATATCCTCCTAAGGTAACCTATAACATGCCCATATATCAAAGTTATTGAAGCTTGGTACCAATGTCTCTTCCAGGCCAAGTACCTCATTATCACTCTCATATTTTAGGGAGAAGATGCCTTCTATTCAAGTTGCATCTCTAGATATCTAATATGCTCTAACAGTTTTTTTACATCATGCTCTTCAATTATGACATCAAATTCTGGACTAGGGTTCGAAATCCTATAGTTTTATCTAATTTTGTTGAGGTTTCTTATCTAAATAGTGCAAAGAAGAAGTCTCCTTTTCTAGGTTTTGCCTCTACCTAATTTGTAGGTTTAGGTGGAGGAGTGATTAATTCAATTTGCATATGTTGTTGTTGTACTTATTATTTTTGGGCCACTGAAGTCGGATGCATCAACATTTTTTCAACTATTCCTAGAATGGGCTTTTATAAAAGTGATATATCATTCTATATAGTTGCTTAAGTTTAGGAGGAAGTGTTGGATCTGGGAATAAGTGTCAATCATTAATGACCTTCATTTTGAACTTCCCTCTTAGGCTATGGAAGTCTTATTGAGAAATATCTTATAGGCTTGAGTTTTAGTTCAATATTTCCATGAACCTCACTATGACAAAAATTCTTTCCCTATGTATGGTAGTTGTAATTGGGTACTAAATTGAGTTGTGTAATTCTTCTAGTTAGGTTAGTAATAAGCATCTGTTGTTTTTGTACATTTCTAGATGTTGGTTTTTCAAACTTCACAGAATTGATTTTAAAATTATTTGAGTTATAATTGTAAACTATCCTCTTTTATTATATAGAGAGACTACAAATATAATCCAAAGATGTTCTAGTTTATAGAGGTGCATTACTAGCCTCATTCTTCTCTTATACAATTGTCACAACCTCCTTTCTAAA
This sequence comes from Alisma plantago-aquatica, assembly GCA_963693085.1. Classification (NCBI taxonomy): domain Eukaryota; kingdom Viridiplantae; phylum Streptophyta; class Magnoliopsida; order Alismatales; family Alismataceae; genus Alisma; species Alisma plantago-aquatica. The sequence goes on from OY856409.1 coordinate 938,198,074, forward strand.
ACCAACACAACCATAACAGAAGCATTTTCACATAATGGAGACCATGAAAAATCGTGAAATGATATCATTAACCAAGCAAAATCCATAGAATAAAAAGAAACACAATGTACATGCTTACACGCCATAACTAAGGGACTCTAATTCCAACATAAAGGGAGTTTTAAACTAAAAACTTCCACATGAAAGACCAATAATAAAAGATAACTATCTAGAATGACAACCCCCCAGGTAGGATATGTCTTTGAGCTTGAGATGATGTCCTCCTTCTCCTCGTCTGTGGACATCTCATCCCCAGCCCATGCAAGGCAACATAAAACAATGTGAGTGGCACTGAGTAGTTATAATAGGAAACGTAATATATAATTGAAATGACATGAGATAGATTGAAAAAGTTAGGGACTCAACATGGTGAACATGATTACTTGAAACTTAATAAATTAACATGATAAATAATGGTGTGTAGTTTAACTTGAGTTAATATAGTATCCATCTCTTATTGCACCCACAGTGCTCATAAGGCCAATTAAGACTCACATAAGGCTGGTTAAGGCTCACATAGTGCCCCCACAGAGCTCATAAGGCCACTTAAGGCTCATGTAACATGATCGAGAGGACTTGTATTAACATAATATGGTTTCTTATACTTAAGCATGATATTCATGATTTCTTGAATAATTAGCATGGTAGTGATTCATAGTATTTCCAATGACATTAGAATCATTAAATCAATAAGAGACATAAATTGATATCATGTGCATGATTTTCATGAGTATGACTGAGTAATCATATCATTGCACTTTAATTGAGTAATCATAAATACATGAGAAAATAATGTAACCCAAAACCCTAGAATTATACTCAGTGTGCATGATCCACTCACCTAAGGTTGAGGAGGTACACTAATAGAAGTTTGTGTCCTGATCAGTCCTAATTATCTTGTCCAACATATAAGTATATTAATTATCATGGTTAAGCCTAGGGTTTTAGGGTTTCAATAAGTCATGGAAAGTAGGTTGTGAATCTAGATTTAAATCCTTGACCATTCGACAGGTCTTGAAAAATTGATCAAAAACCATATGTTGATTGTCCTCATCTAACCTCTAGATTATTTTATATGATTTATAGGAGATCAAACTAAAACTGACCAATCAAAAGAAAGATAAAACAATAAAAGTAATTTTGAGACCTAGATTCACACAGAAGAAAAAGAATGATGTGCCCTCGATGCTATTTTCTAAGCATAGGCATGACAGGGACTGACTTGGTCAAAATATAATATAAATAAATGTTGGGTTGTACAGTAAAAGACCAACAAAATTTTGAAAACACCCTAGGTATTGTGACACTTCACTTCAAATAGTGAGGGTATTCGAGTAATTGATACGTTTACTTTCTTCTTCATTGAACATGGCACAAGCAACACTACTAGAGGCCAAACTCTCTGATTGAGTTAGAGATTTCAAACAATGATCGATATGGGTGACGATTTCAAAGCCTTCAGCTGGTTCATCCAATCTCAATGAAGCCAAAAAATAGGAGGCACGATGGTTGGAGGCCTTAGTAATCATCTTGTCATGGCTGGAACAGGGGAAGAAGCCCAAACCAAAAAAATGGCGTTGCAACGACATTTCAAGAAATAAGATCAGGGTTTCGTCTTCAGAGTATCCACCAAGGAGGATGGGTTAATTTTCATCGGCCAAGAATGACCAAGAAGCATGGCCAGAGCTAGGGGTTTACCGACATGAATCCCACTTTGTGGATAGAACATATGCGTGAACAAATTAGGCTACATGCATAATGTGAAGCATTAATGGAGTCTATGGAAGCTTACAGAGGGTTTAATTAGACTAAAATGGGCTGAGTCTCTCGCTCAAGCTCACTGGTTCCGCCAGAGTAGCTTGAGTCTACAATGCTTCTTCAGCTGGTCTCGACTCAAATTAGCAGCCGAGGAAGAATTATTGGAGCCCGAGGTTTCTTTCTAGGTAGTGATCTCTCGGTGCGGTGGGGCTCTGTGGTGCACAGGGATTGGCGTCGTCGACCTAGATGGAGTGAATATTGGGCATCCTTGCTAAGAGAGGCTTTAGCATTTGTTTTATAGTTCTTTGGAAGGGGGGTTATCTCTTGGTTTCATTAGCGTTGAGATAACAAGAAACCATTGAGGGTAGAGAGTTAGAGGGGGGGCAAGACATCAGGGTCCCGTTTCCCTCCTCTACGCGGACTCTACGTGAGATCGGAGATGAAGGCCCTGCCCTCGGATCCATATGAAATGGCTCATGAAGAGACGATTTTTCTAAAGCAACACATGACACAACATTTATCTACAACTTTGATAAAATTAAGATAATCATGTATATTATTAAACGATTAGGTCAGATATTATCGTTATCCCTTCTTTTCTTCCTAATATCCTTTGGAGCACCTATGATTATCTAAATTAAACCAAATTTGGTGGGATTAATAAGTTGACTATGACGAATCCAAATATCCAATTAGATTTTACATGAGTTAGGGAAACATGTTTTTTACATTATTAGCTACTTAGGGTAATTAACACATTAATAATCACTAAAAGGAATTGTGTCACCAAAATTTGATGGAAGCTCTAATATTCTATTACCTACTCATATACAAAATAGTGGGATACATTATACATGTATGAGGGACCAATTTATCATTCAACCCTAACTAGTCACCATTGCATAATTAGGGTTAGGTTTTGTGTATTAATTGACATTGATGTGAATAAGTGTTGATGTATTATGTACGTGATTCATTTCAAGGTTCACATGATGTCTATTTTGTTTTAACTCATTTTGGGCATACTAAATATCCATGATCTCAGCTTAAATGAACAAATGTAAGACAAACTCGTTCAACCTAGGGTTTTACCTTTATCAAATATGGAAAAAATTGGGGCTAAATATGTAACCTTTTTCATTTCAATTTTTCAAATTTGAGGGTCGTTACAACCTACCCACCTTATAGAAATTTCTTCCTCAAAATTTTCATGTCATATTAAGGTACTACCCACCTTAGGATTTCTCATATATGTACACTAACTCATTATCCAGTGATAACTTTTCATAAGGAAGTACTAACATGGTATGGCATTCACATAGATAACCTTTGCATAATATCTAACATGGTAGTAAAACTAATAAGTGCATGCACCATTAATGCATCTTGAAAACTAAAACTTACCTTCATCATACTCCATAGAGAAAATCCTATCTTTCCTCTTCTCTAGAGGCCCTGGGTTAGGGTTTTGATTTGCTCCTTTCTTTGCGACTAACCTAGGGCATTCGACCTTGAAGTGCCCTTCTCCTCCACACCAGAAGCGAACACCTAAGCCCAATCTGCATGGTCCTGCATGGGATTTCCCACACTTGTGGCATGCATACCTCATTGGGGAATCCTCTGGGGACTTGTGCTTCTTGTGATCATTGTGGTGTTGGTCCCGATTGTTATGGTCGTGGTGGTGACGTTGTCCATTGTGGGAGTTCTTCTTCCAAGCCCTCCCTGGGTGATCCTCAAGTTCTAGCACAACATCAAGAGCATCCAACATTGTCTTGTGGCCTCTCCCAGATAGAGAGTAGCTGAGGTCATCCTTTAGACCTCGAATGAACTTATTGGCTCGCTTCAGCTCGATCATCTTGGTTCCATACTTCTGGAGGATGTGAAACTTCATGGCGTATTGGGTAACGGTCATGTCACCACATTGTTGCATATGGAGGAACTCTAACTCCTTCTTATTCATCATCACTTCTGACACATAGTAGCTCTTGAAAGCCTCTACAAACTCCTCCCATGTGAGGAACTCTTCATTTGGGTCTCTGGAATCATGGACATTCTCCCACTAGACATGAGTCAGTCCTCTCAGTGTGTGCATCCCAAACCTGACACGAAACTCTTCATAGTAGTCCAAGTTGTGGAAGCAATGCTCCAGGTTGCGGATGTAGGGCTCAGACTTACCCACAACATCCATCTCTTCTTCTCCCACAAACGTCTTAGGCTTCACCTTGAGGAAGTCTATCAGGGTGACTTCATTCCTCCTTTGATGATGACCTTCCACACATCCTCCCATTGCATTAGATAAAGCTCTAACCAACACAATGTACGAGAGGGGAGGGTCTTCTCCATTTGGGTTCTCCTCAAGCTAAATTCATGCTCACTCTCTCCACCAGAATGAGGGGGTGACTTGTCATGCTCAGGGCGATTCTAAGGGGCCATTTGGAATAGGAAAGAAGGTTGTCGTAAGCATGTGGGGTGTCATATAAGATCTTACTATAGTGGCCATTCTAGGATTGCTCTGATACCACTTTTGTTATGACCTCCTTTCTAAAACTAACACAACAATAGAGGAAGCATTTTCACATAATGGAGACCATGAGAAATCATGAAATGATATCATTAACCACACAAAATCCATTAAAAAAACAAACCACAATGTACATGCTTACATGCCATAACTAAGGGACTCTACGTCCAACATAAATGGAGTTTTAAACTAAAAACTTCCACATGAAAGACCAATAATAAAATATAACTATCTAGAATGGCACCCCACTAGGTAGGATTTGTCCTTGAGCTTGAGTTGATGTCCTTGAGATATAGTTCTTCTCCTTCTCCTCATCTGCGTACATCTCATCCCCAGCCCATGTAAGGCAATGTAAAACTATGTGAGTGGCACTGAGTAGTAATAACAAGAAAAGTAATATATAATTGAAATGACATGAAAAAGTTTGAAAAACTTTGTGACTCAACATGGTGAACATGATTACTTGAAACTTAATAAATTAACATGATAAATAATGATGTGTAGTTTACCTTGAGTTAATATAGTCTCTCTCTTAAAGCACCCACAATGCTCGTAAGTCCAATTAAGTCTCATATAAGTCTAGTTAAGGCTCACATAGTGCTCCCACATAGCTCATAAGGCCACTTAAGGCTCACACAAGGCCAGTTAAGGCTCACATATCATGATCGAGAGGACTTGTATTAACATAGAATAGTTTCTTATACTTAAGAATGATCTTCATGATTTCTTGAATAATTAGCATGGTAGTGATTCATAGTATTTCTAATGACATTCCAATCATTAAATCAATAAGAAACATAAATTGATAGCATGTGCATGATTTTCATATGACTGAGTAATCACATAATTACATAATGGAGTAATCATAAGGTTGAGGAGGTACACTAATAGAAGTTCGAGTCCTGATTAGTCCTAATTATCTTGTCCAACATATAAGTATATTCATTATCATGGTTAATCATGGGTTTTAGGGTTTCAATGAATCATGGAAAGTAGGTTGTGAATCTTGATCTAAATCCTTGACCATTCGACAGGTTTCAAAAAATTGATCAAAAACCATATATAGATTGCCTTCCTCTGAGCTCTAGATTATTTTCTATGATTTATTGGAGATCAGAATAAAATTGACCAACCAGAAGTGAGATAAAAGAATAAAAAAATTCTGAGACCTGGGTTCGCATAGGAGAAAAAGATAGATGTGCCCTCGATGCTATTTTCTAAGCAAAGGCGTGACGGAGACTGACTTGGTCAAAATCTAATTTAAATAAATGTTGGGTTGTATTGAAAAGGACCAACAAAATTCTGAAAACACCCTAGGCATCGTGACACTTTACTTCAAATCATGGGGGTCGAGTAATTGATGTGCCCACTTTCTTCTTCATTGAACATGGCATAAGCAACACTACTAGAGGCTAGACTCTCCGATTGAGGCAGAGATTTCAAATAATGATCGATACAGGGGATGATTTCAAAGCCTTCGGCAGGCTATTCTGATCTCAGCAAACTCAAAAAAATAGGAGGCGTGGTGGTTGGAGGCCTTCATAATTGTCCTATCATGGCTGGAATAGGGGAAGAAGCCCAAAACACAAAAAAGGCATTGTAGTGGTGTTTTGAGAAATAAGACTAGGGTTTCATCTTCGGAGTATCCTACCGAGGTGGATGGGTTCATTTTCATCATCCAAGAATGGCCGAGAAGCATGGCCAGAGCTAGGGGTTTACCAGCACGAAGCCCACTTTGTGGATATAACACATGGGTGAAGAACTCAGGCTACAGGCAAAATGTGAAGCATTAACAGAGTTTGTGGAAGCTTACAGAGGGTTTAATTGGACTGCAACAGGATCAGTCTCTCACTCAAGCTCACCAGTGCTGCCGGAGTAGCTTGAGTTTGCAGTGCTTCTTCAACTAGACTCGACTCAAATTGGTAGCAGAGGAAGCTTTCTTGGAGCCTGAGGTTGCTTTTCGGGTACCGATCTCTCAGTACGGTGGGGCTCTGTGGTGTGCAGGGGGCGGCGTTGTCGACCGAGATGGAAGGAATATTAAGCGTCCTTATGAAGAGAGGCTTTAGGGTTTGTTTTATAGTTCTTTGGAAGTGGGGTGATCTCCTAGTTTCATTGGTGTTGAGATAACAAGAAACTATTGAGGGTGGAAAGTTGTAGGGGGCACAATATTTGGGTCCTGTTACCCTCCCCCGCGCGGACTCTGTGTGAGGTAAGAGATGAAGGCCCTGCCCTCAGATCCATATTGAATAGCTCATGAAGAGTCAGGTTTTCTAAAGTAGAACATGACACAACATTTATCTGCATCTTGATAAAATTAGGATAGTCTTGTATAATATTAAATGATTAAGTCAGATATTATCATTATCCCTTTTTTGCTTCCTAATATCCTTTGGAGCACCTAGGATTGTCTAAATTAAACCAAATTTGGTGGGTTTAATAATTCGACTATGAGGAATCCAAATATCCAATTATATTTTACTTATGAGTTATGGAAACATGTGTTTTACCTTATTAGCTACTTAGGGTAATTAACACATTAATAATCACTGAAAGGGAATTGTGTCACCAAAATTCAATGGAAGCTCTAATATTTTATTACCTACTCATATACAAAATAGTGGGATATATTATACATGTATGTGGATCCAATTTATCATTCAACCCTAACTAGTCACCATTTCATAATTAGGGTTAGGTTTTGTGTATTAATTGACATTGATGTGAATAAGTGTTGATGCATTATTTATGTGATTCATTTCAAGGTTGACATGATATTTGTGTTGTATTAACTCATTTTGTGCATACTAAATAAGCATGATCTCAGCTTAAATGAACAAATGTAAGACAAATTCGTTCAACCTAGGGTTTCACCTTTATTAAATATGGAAAAAATTTCGACACCGGATATGTAATCTTTCTCATTTCAAATTTTGAAGTTTGAGGGTCATTACAACAACTCTTCTGTTGGTTCTTTTATGGAGGGAACTATGTCAGTTTTAAATACATATGATATGCAAGATATGGTATTTCATTAAACACATGTATGAATTTTTATCTATATAAGAACCCTTTCATAATTATGGCACTCACCAATTTGAAGAACTTTTATTGATGTGTACCTTCTTTATAAATTCCCCAATGGAGTCCTCCCTCATTAGTATGCATCTTCACATATAGTTCATATATTTTGGGCTTTTCATTATCAAAAATGTCAAATGAGACATGTATATTGTGTGACATCATCTATGAGGTAGGTCAAATCTCCATAACTTCCATTATTCATGGCAATGGCAGATGCCTCGGGAGGGTCCATATCTGGAGGGACATCTATTCTTGGTGTAGACTCAAGCTCTAGAATTATGGGATTCAGCATTCTTACTAGGTCATCTTCAAAGATCATGTGCCCATCTTTCTTGTCCTTGTCTTCCATCTCAGATGACTCATTGCCCCTTTCTATATCCATCTAAAATCTAGTCTCTTTAGGTGGGATAATATTTAGTTAGAAAAGAAATTCACCACAAATGTAGTCAAATTGGGTGAACAAAGGGCTTCATCGTGGAAGAGATCTTCTATTAATTCATTACATCATCTATTATTTCCTATAATACCTTATCTTGCAATTGTATTTGTTCCAGGATGGACACATTGTATTCCAAAACTTTCACTCTCTCTGCCTCAATCATTATTTCATCTTTAGGTTGTTGATTGTAATCTTCTGCAACCACTATTTCTTCTTCCCTCTCACCTATTATTAGTACATTTTTGGCTCATCCTAGGATAACTATTCAGTTTTTTTCACCTTAATCACCTTATCGTGGAGTTTCCCATGTGCTCTATCGATGCCTCCCTGTCATCATGACATGACAGCTTGATCATGACTACAAATTCTTGTTGTGTAGGAGTTACTACTATTGTATCCTCCTTTACATGGCTGGCAACATTGGGGATCAATGGTGGGGGTGTTCCTTGTCCAATTTTTGTTGACTCTTAAGCATTGGAGGTACTGCACCTTGCGCTTTGCTATCCCTTCTGGTGGATGGTGATGATGATGTAGATGAATCTTCCTTCCTAAGTTTATGCTCCTTGTGCTTCTTTATCACTACTTCCTTTCCTCATCAAGGTGTTTCTATACCTCCTTGTACTTACTCTTTATCTCTTCACATTCTATCCATACCTTGTTGATTTCTCTTTCCATGTCTATCATGTTTTTGTTCATCTTCTTCTACTATGATGTGATTTCTTAGAGATGATTTTGGAGGCACATGATCTGTTGCATTTGAGTCGTCGATTCTTTTAGCATATACACATTCTAGGATCTAGATTAGAAATATTGGATGCAAAACTAAAAGCCATTCATGCTTCATATTAAATATATGTTTGAACTTCATCATTTCTTTATTTTATTATTGATGACTCAAGGTGTAGTTTTCTATAAGTTATCTTCTACTTGTGCGGGAGGGTGAGTTTCCTTGTCTAGACCAGTTGATTGGATCATATATTGGGTTCCCATTGGCAAAGAAACCTATTCAAGACTAGGGTGAACTTCATGTTTTTAGAATATTAAAATCTCGATGTTGTATTCAATCTTATCCTTTTCCTCATGGTTTTTACTATTGCTCAGGAGATGTGGCTTTTCTTTTTAATGAGCTTTCCCATTGTTGAATTGTGATGGTTGGACCCATGTATGGTGGGTTCTAAGCTGAGAGGCCTGGTGTAATTTCTAGTAATCTAGTTTCTATTGTTTGAGTATGGGTATCTGCTTTCTAATTAGTTTTGGATATTTCCTTTAACTCTTTGGAGTTTACCATTTTAACATACATGGCCCCTAGTGTCATCTTCAAGATTCTATCAAATTCTTCTCTAGTTATGACACTTTTCCCTTATCATTGTAGCACATGTTTTTAGAAGAATCTTTTCTTCCTTTTGGCCAAGACTCCATTTTATGTTAGGTACTTGGTGTTGACCAGGTGATTTCACTTCATTTCAATGAAGTTTTATTGCAACTTGAGGTGGTAAAGATGTTTCATTAAGGTGACCATCCCTCCCATGCAGATATCCCTAGATCCATTTAAAGCACTAGTCAATGTCCACTTTTCTATTAGTAACCTAACTATGTTAATAGGAAATCTCTTCATGATACACTAAAGAAGGTGGAGATGGGATCTATACACATTTCTAGTGTTTGATCCAGTAAAGATCACATTTTGTATTATTTTTTATATCACATGCACCAAATCAAAGTGCATCATTGATCCTTTTTATTGTCCTAGTCAATGGAGATTCTCTCCAATCAGTTGTTCATACACCTTGTTATGTTTAAGCCTTTGTCTTCTATATCAGTTGATCCCTTGTTATCCCCTGCAGCGTATTCATCAGATATGCAAAAAATGACATCCATGCATTCTATTATCATGTAATATTTGTTAAATATTCTGACTTACATCCTGTATGGTTCCTCACAAGCCTCTTGTTCTTATTCTGGTATAGGAAACTTGGTGACGGAAGACATAAATTCATGTAACAGCTCTTTGTAGTATCTTTCTTTTAGGAATTATTTGTTGAAGATGTTCGTTTTGGTCATTACTATCTTAATCCTAGAACAAAAACTATCTTTCAAAGGATTCTGCTACAACCAAACCTTGTTTCTTTGCATGTTCTTTAGGTCACCCCATTGCAACATGGTTTTTGTTGTGATATCAATCCTTGGGTGTGAAATTGTGTTTCTAGTGCCGTGGTTGTAGAGTCCTCTCTAGTAAATTACCTCAAAGTCCATGTCATCTTCCCTATCTACCTTCTTATGAGTTGTGGTCTTCTTTTCTCTATGTGATGTTTTAGAAGCCTTCCTCTTTTTTAACTTAATACCTCCTCAGATGGAGTGTATTCAAAAGTTGATGAAGGTTGTTAAATTCAAAGGTTATCAATTTAGGGGATGTTGGATTTGACATATGCTCTAAGTGTTCCTCTCAGTACATTGCTTGAATTCTATCTATCTTTGAGTATTCTCATGGTACATTGCTTGAATTCTATCTATCATGGGGTATAAATGTTTAGGAGATATTTTTCTACCATTTCCTTTCTTCTCTATGCCTCATTCATCCTATCACTAATTTCATTCACCTTAAGAAACCTTGATTCCATGATTTTTTTGATATCTTTGATATATACAGAGGTTTTTTCATCAAATTACTAGAGTTGACAGTGATCAATGAGACATCAATCAATAAGGGCATGAAAAAAAAGGGAAACCGATGAAAGTTTCTAATAGAATCACCACTACCCATGAAAGTTTTCTGAGAGGATCATCAATAGAGGAAATTGTTGATCAACATAGTTGTCAACTAATGGGACCAGTAAATGAAGAGGTAATTGATCAACAAGATCACAAATTGAAGGGAGTCTTGGGGTGATCACTAATGGTTCTGAAAATGATGATTGAGGATTGAAGAGGTCTATAGACTATAGTGGTGATCACTTACAAAATGCTATTGAGTATCTCTGATGTTGGTTCTCATGAGATTATATGGAAGCGGTCAATTGATGAGAAATTTGTTGATCATTTTCCACCAGTGTTAATGGGGATGAAGTCAACAAGGACTTCTTGGTAGGTTTCTACAGTGATATTACTTAGTGAGTCTATATGGAGAAGGGACCTTTCCACAACTACAAGCTCATTGATGGTTGTTAGTGATATTATCCTCTTTTAAGTCCTTTCTATTAGTTTTTTGGTATACTAGCTCAACAAGAGCAATGTTAGTAGAGAGAGATAGTAACAAACTTACAATGACTATCCAATGTAGGTGTCAAGGTTGATATCATAATAGAGATCAATCATCAGAGGAGGGAGGGAAAGATGATGTCTAGTTATTGATGGCATCATTTATTCTTGGAGATTAGGGAACAAGAGAGAAGGATTTTTCCAATTTATCTCTCGCTTGATGGGGTAGCGATTAAGGTTTTATAGGGTTTTGCCCAAACCACCCTGGATCAATTTTTATAAACATGTGTAATGGTTTGATGTTGGGCTCCATCAAATTGTCAGTTGTGAGTTCACAAGTTTTCCATCTATCGAAGAAAGATAAACAAATGATATTAACAATGAATGGATCAACTATTGGTGGAGCCTGACATCTCGGCTCCACTAACTGATGAAAATGTGATGCAAAAATTGATGATGGCTCTAAACCAATGATAGTTGTCTATTCACAAAAATTACTATTAGTGATGAACCTACAAGGTGCCTAGTCTCGTGAACTGATTAAAGTTCTTTCCGATGTGGACTTCATTAGTAATGGATCTTCTACTCGTTGGTGGAGAAGGCCAATGGAAGTCATGTCCAATGGAAATCTTTACAGCTTGTTGATTTTGTCAGCATTAGATGATGGACTATTAATACTAGTTGGACTGGTGCATGTTTATCATTTCTTTACATAAACCAATGGTAATTGTGTGTTCATTGAAGATTATAAATTGTTCCTTAAAAATAGGATTAAAATGTTATGTTAGCTATGAATCCTTGCATATATGTTATCCCCTATGCATTACTACTTTGTATTAAAATTCTTTTTAAAGGCAAGTCTGGAGGCAATGTTATTCTTTCTATTTTCCTCATTAGATCAAACTTGGGTCCAGATTACAACCTCTAATAGAGTTATTCAAATGTAACATGGTAATACTACTACCATTACATGCATCATCAGCTAGAATAGGGTGAATATCACTAGGGGGCTTGACATACATATAGTCGCACTTGGGGTTCTTGAGGTGAAGTTTTTCTAATTCATCAGTCACCTTATTACTTCCTCTTGGACTAAATTGCAATGTCCAGCCATCAATCATAGACTTATGGATCCTCACTATCCATTGAGAATATTTAGGGTGATTCAAATAACTATTATTGAACATATTCACTGCAACAAGCCAATTGGATTTGATATAGACCTCGCAGTAGTCCATGTAGTCTGTCAGGATCATGGCCATTTGAATTTCAGCTAGTTCTCCCATGGTCTGATCATTAGTATGGATTATTTCTTTCATGGATGAGAGCCGCTGTCCTTCGTTGTCTCTAGCTATCGCCATGGTTGATGCAGATTTCTTTCCGGTGGTTGCATCGGTATTAATTCTGATCACATTCTCAGGTGGTTAAGTCCATCGAGCCTCCTCACTGACCCTCATGTCCTCAGTTTCTCATGCTTTAATATTAGATACAACCTCCTTTGAGATGTACAAGATCTGGTTCTCAACTACAATACTGGTCAATTATCCAAGACATGCATGTTCATGCACCTCCAGATGTGGCAGCAACCCACCATAAGCTGAATAGTGCACATAACCCCTTGATTGTGAATGTTCTTCAACCAAGCATCAGTAGTCATGGGTACGAAGAATCCCTGATGTTCAGTAGTTAGTAATAGTTTCTCCCAAATCTTTTGTGTGTGAGGTTAGTCCTTGAGTGTGTGCGTGGTAGTCTCATCTGCTTAGTTGCATGTGCTATCAGTGGACATATTTCTCTGAACTCTCCTATGGTTACTGATAATGGAGTCATGGAGCACTATCTAGATGAAGAAGTGTACACTAGAACTGACGTTTGTCTCTTGGATAATAGCCCAATCCCCTTCAACAATTAAATCCTTTCATTCTCTCAATGCCTTATAGGCACATTTGGTGGTGTAGTTCACATCTTTTAATAGATTCCTCACACAAATGTCTGGTAGTGCATTATCGATTGGGATCTCAACCTTCAGTACATCGTTCATGAAGTGCTCAGAAACCATTCTAACATGAACCCTTTGTCCCATGCTCCATTGAGGTTGATGAGGTAGCTCACAGTGAGGTCGGTGAGGGACTTTGGAATGGTCTTGGTGGTGACCTCCTTCAACTTATATCCTCTTTCCACCCACTTATCCTCACATACATTTATAGAACCACTGCTTAAATGAATAATTCTAGAATGGTTTAGGATAAACTACTTTTATGTAATGGCTACTTTGAGCAATCTGGAGCCCTGGACTTGTTTGCCCCCTTTGAAGTTGTGAAACTTTCTAGAGATTCCATGACACCATGTCATCTCCCATGTGTAGCTCAGGTCCTAGGCACTCTTCAAACCCAGTGCCATGATCCACTCATGCATTGATTTGAGTCCCAGTCCCTTATTTTCATTGTTGCATGTGATCCTATTCCATGCAATGAGGTATGGGGTGGGCTTTATGGTTCCCTCCCCAAATGAAATGCCTAATAGAGCCATCAATTCTATCACACAATGATAAGGGAAGGATGGTTGTCTACATGACATAGGTGGGTATGGTGTTTAATGTTGCTTTGTCTAAGAAAGCTCATCCCACCAGCGATAGAGTCTTTGTTGCCCATGAGCTAGCTCTTGAGTTCACCCTTTATAGGATGTCTGAATAGGTGTGTGTGTCAACCCTATTGTGGATGATCAGGATGCCCAAATACATACTAAGTTTACATGTCTCCTAAAAGCCACAGATTCGATTGATCCTTCTTCTTGTCCTCCTAAGTACTGATTGTGCATAGAAGAATTTAGTCTTGTCTATCGATATGGTTTTCCTAAAACCTCCTTGAATTCATTGAAACACCCAAGAATTGTGCGCATTTGTGCACATCTAGCATGAGTGAAAAGGATTATGTCATCTGCAAATAACACATGATCAATGTTTGGTCATGAACCAGTAATATTTACAGGCTACCACTTCTTGTGCTTAACTCTATCGTTAATCAATTGACTAAGTCACTTGATGTACAACAAAAATAGGTACGGTGATAGTGGGTCACCCTACCTTAGTTCACGAGTGGCCTTAAAGGGGGTGGTGATCTGCGCATTCCAGATAACATAAGTTGATTCACTGCAGAAGAAGTTCATAATGCATTTCTAAATGTTAGATGGGAGTCCTACTCTATGTAGAGTATCGGTCATTGACTCCTTGTTCATGTAATCATATTCTTTTTAGAGGTTAACTTTTATGATCATTGTCTTACCTTAATGCCTCCTCTTCATGTCATGGATAACTTCCTGAATGAAGGTGATATTATCTGTGATGCAACGTCCTAGCACAAAACTACTTCGTGCACTATATATCTAGTTTGCAAATGGTTTGAGCCTTTCCAAAACAACTTTTGACCCAAGTTTTAGGGAGACGTTATTCAAGGAGATAGGGAAAATTTGGTTTCACCTCTATGGGCTTGGAACCTTTGGGTCAGTACAATTTTGGAATTGCAGACTTTTTTTTATATTTGTCATCCCTCTAGGTCATGCTTGATGAAGTTCACGATCGGTTGCCCTACAGTAGTCCAATTCTTTTACAAGGAAGATATGAACCTGTCAGGCCCGATGTCCTTAAAAGGGTTCAAAGATTTCAAAATTCTCACTACTTCCTCAATAGAGGGAGAGGATCCAATCATAAGGAACTTTTTAGGAGAGATCACTTCAAACTAACTAGGGAAGTCGGTTAAGGTAGTTCCTAGTCTGATGTTGTCCGGCATAGTGGGAGCCAGGAGTTCCTAGAAGTGATTTATCACCATGTTTCTTAGATCACATTTATCATATATCTAATCCTCATCACTATTCTTGAAAGTTACAATGGTGTTATATCACTTCCTATTATTAATGTAAGCTTGCTAAAACTTGGAATTAGAATCAACATACTTGATCCAATTAACATGTTCTTTGCATTTGTGATCTTCCTCTTCTTTCTTAAGAATCTAATTCTATTCCTACTACATATGTAGGCATAGGCTATCCATAATGGGATCATATCTCTCCCCTAAGTTAGATTCTAGTAGGTTGATATTGTGCGTAACTCTAACTTTATGGTAGTGTTATTTCCTTACCTCCTCCCTGCCCCAATACATAATCTTTTCTTTAGCAAATTCCATGTACTCATGGAACTGTTTATTAGGATTCTAAACTTACCTGAGGGTGTTATCAAATCCCTCAGGCAGGTTCCAAGATGTCTTAGTATAGAACCTTCATCGGTTTATACCTTGCTTAACAGTTCTAATTAGAATAGGAAAATGGTCTGACAACACTCTTGGTAGATTCTCAATGATATCTCTAGGGAATCTTTGTAAAAAATTGAGGTTAGCAACTTCTCTACCGATTCTTTCATGAAGGGAGCCATGTTTTTAGATGAATTTCATGCCATGAAATCCCAGATTTGTTAGTCAAGCTTCCATGAGGGTGTTTCATAAAAGTTATGATTCATTGTGATCATAAAGAGTAGTGCCACATTTTTTCTAGGCTCCAAAATAGTGTTGAAGTCACCTGCCACGAGCCATGGCTTGTCAAACCTCTTCCCCATGTCCACAATATGTTTCCACATGAGTTTGTGGATGAAGATATGAAGGTTAGCATAGACAAAGGTGGCAAGCATGGTGATGTTTAACCTGTAGGTGATAACATAATGATGGCTCTTATTGTTTTAATGTTACATTGTATGTTTCCAGCAGATCTAGATGCCTGTTGAAAACCCATGAGCCTCAACATGGTGAAATCTATAAAATGTCAGTTGTTTGATAGTCCAGGTAGCTCTCTCGCTGCTAATGTGTGTCTCGAGGATAGAAACAAGCTTTGGGCATCTAATATTCATGAGTTCCTTTAGGGTATGACATGTATCGTCAATGTAGATATTGTGTACGCTCTAGCAGAGCATGTCATACATAACTCACAGATGGAGGGGATATGGTGACACATGAGTTCTTCAAGATCCACACACGACTGGTTTTTCTTGTTCTCATCAACTTTGGTAATCTGTTTCAGTATCAACCAAGGGCTTTTCCTCTTTTATGTGCATATAGATTTTGTCCCATGCTTCTTCATATTCCCACAACTACCCTTGATTCTTCTACTATTGGAGGACGATGCAATCCTATCTAAATAATTTGGATCTAGTTGCTTCATGCGACCCTTGGTCTAAGTTGAGTCAGGCGTTGAGGTTCAGGTTTCTACATCTATCACTATCTTCACACCTACCTCGACATTCTCACGTGAACATTATCCCATCTCAGCTCCGCAACTAGTCCTGTTGTTCCTTAGGAACGACTGCCTCCATTGTTCTATTTGTGCCATCTATATTATCTTCAATAACCTCATCCATTCCAAGTTAAGGGTTGTGTGGTTTGATGTGTGCTTTATTGGAACGACATGTTTGGAATTAGCTGCTCTCATATCCTTGTTCTCGTTTCTCATTGAACATTCCATCCAATCTCCCTAGTTAGAGTCATCCCTTTTCTTGACCCTCCAGACCCATGTGGATTTTGCATTGCTTGCTAGCCTATCAAATCGTCTACCCTCCATATTGCGGATTTTGTCACTGTATTCATATGTTTCCTCATACTCAAGGGAAAAAAACATGTTGGATTGGTTAGTTTGGTTGCTCTCAACAACATTCTGGTCTGATTGTTCTGCTTGGGGGAAAATCTGATGTTTTTTCTATTAAAATGGCCTCTTTATATCTTCCACTCATCCCCCAATTATCTTTTTTGGTTTTACTGACCTGATCGGAGGTGTTGGCATTTAGTTGTTGCATGAGGGACATTCGTTCTTTGAGTATCCCCTTAGAATTTCCTGAGATTCCACAAAAGGAGCATGGATGGGAATAAATTTTTTGCTATGTATGCCCTGAGAGCCAATCATATGATGATTGGATTGGCATACGTCATGATTGATTTGATAATTATCAAAGGCAAGCTTCCAATTTATTCTAGCTCAATTGATTATGATATAAATGATGGAGCAGAATGAATGTCTAAAGAATGACAATACTCAATGACGTATGTCTTCAAGTTAAGGACCTGAACAATGATATCATACGGATGCTAAGAGTATGTACATTATTTTTATGTCCCTATTTGGATGTCATTGTGTAAGGTTGATAGACAACAATGACACATCAAGATAATGACAATGTCTCATTATTCATGATATATGATATCAAGCCAAGCACATAGATACATGTTAGAGAACATTGTATCAGACAAACCCACCATGAGAGTGACACATGGAACCATGACATGGTAGTCAGAATCATCTCTCATAGTGATGGTGGTGATTGTAATTCTTAGACCTAAATCACTACACTCGTCGAATGTGATTGGATACACTTTGACATCATCAAACGCAATCCTGAGATATGGGTTATTATAACGGTGATGATTGGATGGCTTTGACACCTGAAATAGATTGTGAGTGATAGATATGGGATTTGTTCCTCCTAAGGGAGTATGATGTCCAGGCCACTTGATAAGCGAGACTGAGAAAGGCATGTGCATGCACATGTGAATCAATATATGATATTGATGTCATACATATCTCAAACAGTCTTCTCTAGTTTAAGGAACGTGAATGAACATTGAAAGGATGACAAATCCATGCCTTGAGTTCATTCAAGATATCAGAGACAAAGGAATAATACATTCACTAGAACACCAATCACATACTGTAGGATTGAAAGTTGTTCTCCAACTTTCCTTTTCACTTGGGTAGCAATGATGTATGACTAGGTGCCACTCTTTGCTTGTGATGTCATAAGCTAGTTATGGACATTCACTGCCAATGTGAAATGGGACCTATAGGGTCACACACAAAGGATTAACCTAGAAGAGGAGTTTATCCATGAATGATGTTTGCATTGATTACTAAAGTGTTTGGGTACTCAATCAAACATTCAATCAATAGACTTGACTCAGAATCATCAAGTTAAAGTGTTGAACCAATTGATTAGAATGTCAAATTGATTGAGAACTGAATTGACTGTGTTTTGCACAACCTGGACCACCAAATGACCAGTTCACTAGGTAAACCGGTCGGCTCATGGTCAGTGAGATGACCGGTTCACTTCAGTGAACCAATCAGTTCACTTATCCAAACAAGTAATGTTGGGTTGTCCCAGTTTGTGAGAAAAAAGTTTTCCATTTCACTTGTTCAATTTGATTAGGACATGAATTAATATTTGTGTTAATTAGAAACAAATAAGGAAAGTCAATTGGAGGCAAGTCTGGGAAGCAAAATGACTGGTTCACTAGTGAACCGATCGGCTCACCTTGCGAAATGACCATTTCATTTATGAAACAACTGATTTTCCTACCGCAATGCAAATTATTCATGGAAATTGTGGACCCTTCTACTCCCGCATAGATTGGGAACCCTGACCCTACCCTCTACTATAAATAGAGGGGTACAGGGGGCTTCTCCAGACAGAAAACTCAGAACATAAGTTGCTCTACAAAGTTGTTGTCCTCTCTGGTTGTGGTATTCAAAAGAGTCCAAGCAAGTTCTACCCGTCCAGGAAGGAACAGCAAAGGATAGTTGTAGTACGCCGATAGAGGGGGACAACTCCTTCTAGTGTCCTTCAGGACAGGATGACTAGAGTTCTTAGTAGTCCATGTGGACTATCTATAGAGGTGGGAGACTTCTTCCGCTAAGGAGGATGATTGTCAACAACCCTGGTCAAGACCAGGAGCTGCACAGACACCGTCAAAGATAGGTGATTGAAGACTGCACTAGTTGTGAGGTATTGTCGTTGAGCAAGCCTCAGGACCAAGTATATCTCACTACCATCTTTCCCATTACATAAATATTGATGCAATCTGTTGGTTATAGATTTTATGGTCAATTAAATTTTTGTTTTTGCTGCCTACTTCACCACATAAAAACCCAACAAAATTCATATTCCACAGTGTACTCAATATCCTTAATTAGAATGGCAGGCACGAGGGGCTTTGTTATGCTGATTTCAACAGCCAGACATGCAAATTTTCTTCTAGTTCTCCTAGTAGTATGGTTATCAACCTTAATGAGTCTCCCTAGGGCTAGTCCCATGTCGTTGAACATTGTTGGGACATACAAATGTAGTGGTAAGTTCAAAATTTGGATCTAGGTTACCAAGCAAGTTGGTAGTTCCACTGATGGCTTGAATGTAGGATGCCACTCCTAGACAGGTAGGCAATTTCCAAATATCTTCTACGGGCCACCTATCATTGTTGTTTGAAAGTCCTTCCTACAAAATAACCACATGGCATAATGCATCAGGTCTGACTCGTAGATGTTAAATCATCCTATCACCCCTAGAGGGCTTTGATTTGGTCCTACATCGTCATATGGCCAATCATGTGACTGGAAAGTTTAATGACTACAACGTAAGGCCATGATTCTGCCAAAACTGCTCTGCTTGGGTGTCTATGGTGATGGTCAACATTCCGTCTTTTTGTCCAAATTCAACATCCTTGTTAATTTGCCAATGTTC
This sequence comes from Alisma plantago-aquatica, assembly GCA_963693085.1. Classification (NCBI taxonomy): domain Eukaryota; kingdom Viridiplantae; phylum Streptophyta; class Magnoliopsida; order Alismatales; family Alismataceae; genus Alisma; species Alisma plantago-aquatica. The sequence goes on from OY856409.1 coordinate 938,217,649, forward strand.
TTTTGAATAGTTTTTCTAGGAATAAATTGTCACCATCATCATGGTGATGTGTTCCATCACTACTTTGCTCCTTGAGTGATGGATGGGTTTCCTACTATCATAGTCACAAAAATCCAACTCTCTAAGGGTTACTTTCTTCCATCAAATTGGGCAGTTCTCCACCTGGTCCTCCTCTGTGATGTGGAGTTTCTCCATTCACGAGTGTGATTGTCTCCCCTTACGGAAAAACTATAGTCCCCCTCATCCTAATCCAATTGAACTCCAACCCCATGGTAGGGATTGCAACCTTAACATCTTGTTCTTTGAAGCCTTGTCTGATCCCATGTTAGCATCTCCCATATGGTCATCTTCATCCCCTACATCGATGGTTAAAGGCACCTCTCAGAGCGTCCTACCCACGGCCTTACTTGGCGGCCCTACCCCTACAACCACCACCACCAAACCCTCACACCCACAACCCCCCATCCCAATATCCTTTTGTCATGTATATTAGGTTTCCATATTAGAATTATTTAATCAAAGAAAAACATTATTTACAAAAGTTCAAAAACAAAGTATCATGAATATGAAAATAAAAAAGGAATAGATCACAAAGGGCTTGGACTTCCTCCCAATAGTGATAATTTAAACTCATTAACTTGACTCTTTTTACATATATATTATGTTTATGGTCTTAGAGTTGAATATGAATTCTTTTGAATAAAGTTTCATCTTCATACTATCTTTTAACTCTATGCCCATTGATGGGGAACATTGACTTTTCACTATAGAGTTCCAACATTCTTGATGGGCATATTTTTTACAACTATAAATGGTTATGACCACTCCGATATGAGATCTCATAATTTTTTTTTGAGATGAGCTGAATGGAAACACCATATCTCCTTTTTAAAAATCTTTCCTTCTCAAGTGTGAATCATGCCAATATTTTGTCCTATCTATATTGATCCTGGAATTTTCCCTTTGAGCTCTTGTAATTGCAAAAATCTTTTCTTATTTGCAAGTTCAGAATCCATGTTGAGTTTCTATATTGTCCAAAAAGGTTTCTCTTCTAGTCCAAGACGAAAATAACACACTTTTCCATAGATGAGATGATAGGGGGTAGTTTTGATTGAAAATTTGAAATATGTTCTATATGCCCACAAGGCATTATACAACTTGGTAGCCCAATTTACTTGAAATTTCCAACAGTCTTTTCAAGTATCTTCTTGATCTCTTAGATGGACACATCCATCTATCCTGGTAATTATGGTTGATATGGTGTATCAACATTATGTCTAACTCCATACTTCCTTTGTAATGCCTCGATTATTTTGTAGAAAGTTGGAGCCCATGTTACTTCTAATGGTTTGAGGTACTTTAAACCTTAGAAAAATGATCTTATTAAACATGTCCACTACTGATTTCATGTTACAATTAAATATTTCCATGGCCTCCTCCCACTTGGACACATATTCCACTGCCAAAAGTATATACCAAAAAACAAAAAAAGTGGAAATGGTCTCATGTAATCAATTCCCCAGACAAAAATATATACTTTTATCCAATCATTTAGAAGCATATCATTACTTGGAGATATGTTACCCATTTGTTAGTGGGAATCACATGCTCTTATGTTAGCTTGAGTATCTTTCATTATTAAGCACCGATAAAATTAGGACTATAGACTTTTAGTGGTTTTTCATTTGACTCCTAAATGTTGTCTAAAGGAAGATGTGTGGTATTTTTTGAGGATGAGTGGAGCTTCTTCTTCAGAGAAACATCTTATAAATAGATTATATGTAAAATTCACATTGAAAAAAGGGACATCCCAGTAATATTTTTTCATGTCAGAGAAGCACTTATTTTATTTTCTCTATTTTATATGTGTAGGGAATATCCTACATGTCAGGTACTTACAAATGTCTACATACCATAGAATAAGTGGATTAATTTCTTGAACTTCCATTAATGACATGTTATCATAGGAATCATTAAAGGATAATGAATGATCTTATTCCAGCACACCATGGGTGGAGCAACATGCCCTAATATATAGTGGGTGGAACAACACCCTGGGAGGAGCAACATGCCTTGATATATAAATGGGTGGAACAATAAACCCTAGATAGAACAACATGTCCTCATATAAAAATAGGTCAATACAACACACCTGGGGTGGAACAGCATGCCCTAATGGTTATAAATACAATAATTAAATAGTCTAAATATATTGCAAGCATAATAGAGAGGCAAGATCATAAACCAATTCAAATTACAAAAAAGGATAAAAGCATCTGAAATTTAGTAGTTGGGGTCAAAGGACCCATATACATGAGAAGTAGGCTGTCAATCATCATTAGTGAATAACAATTGAGATTTTAAAAGAGTTCAAGATATGAAAAGGAGAAGTGTAACTCAAAACATGCATCATTGATATCAATTAGGAATCATTCATTATATGCCCATCGTAAATTGGGACGATACACATATTTCACTAAAGGTCTAGTTATTCCAAAAGTACTCCAATGGTTTAGAGGTCAAATTTTTCAACATCTAATTATTTTATTAATGCGTTATGGTTAATAATGATTCATAGAAAATTCATTCTTAAAAACTTTGGATTAGACTTATGAAACCACAATGATAAATTAGGCATATTTTTCTTAATTCAAAAATCATGCATATAACTAATTTTTATTAAACCAATAAATACTTCAAAAATTTAAGATAAAAATAAGTACTAAATTTATTGTTTGAAAAATTGGGAAAAGGATCATGGTACTATTGAATTGGGACTTTACATCATGTGTCGTGATATGGATAGAAGAGTTACATGAAAACAATAGAATTTTGTGCAACCAGATAACATATGACAATAAAAGATGACCATGCCCTTCTATGGAGCAATTGAGAAAATATGAGGAATGGGCAAGAAGTAAATCCAATGCCCTAAAAACTTTCTTCCATTAGCAGAGGATGATGAGCAACATAAAAACCTTAGTTTGGAAATGACATTCGTATTGCACCTTGACTCAACATGGACAAAAGTTTTTTTTGCTTCCTTCAGATGTCATTGGACTCAAGGTCCCAAGATAGATGTCTCGACTTAGCCTATGGTCAAAAATATCTCCCACCATCATTGACTAGGGAAGCAAATCAAGAAAATATCAAGAACAATGGAAAGGGACAATGTACCAAGAAAACATCAAAAAACTTGAAGTCAAGATAACATATGAACACATATGATCCCATGTGAGAAAAACTAGCATGGAAACAATCCTAGTATTCCAACCCTGATAGATGCACTAAAACATGGAGAAAATGTGGGGAAGAAGGAATCACCTTGATGGAAGTATAAGTGCATGTGGTGTAGAACATTCTTGGAAAGAGAATATATAAGAAGAGAACTTGAGAAATCATGCCACAAATCATGATAGACATACACATTGTCTTCTACCAACTCATAGAGACAACAATATGGAAAAACACATCAATGGCCAAACAAAACTGGCATCATACACAAATAGAAGCAAATCCACAAATTAGTCTGATGATATACTTGGAACCATAAGATATCTAGGAAATCAATGATTGGATTTAGGTGATTTACCCCAACTCATCATAATCTTGCTATAGTTGCATAAGGAAGGACCATTGTTGAGTCAGGAGTGCACTATTATGGCACAAGGAGGTTCAAAATCTTACTTCCAAACCCACATCCTTGGTGTTGACAAGTAGAGGCTAAGGGTGATTCTTCATCAAGCCTGAGTTCCACCCAAGAATAGACCATTAGGGCATCCAAGGGTTGGTGTATGACCACAAAGATGAAGAAGGAGGTACCACACAACCTCTAGTCTCCGTTGAGTCTCAATTCACCCTGGAAACTATTTGAGGCACCTTTTCTTTGATAAGTCGCTAGACTCAAGGCAAGAGGAGATGGAAATTATCTAGGGAATGGAAGAGATGAGGGAGGATTAAGATAAAAAAGAGGAGAAGGGAAGATAATAAGAGAAACATAATACATATAGATGGGGAATGGACGGGTGGGTATTTGCGATTAGTAGGATAGATGTAGAACCTGATGTTTGTTTAAAGGAGAGAATACACAATGTATTATGCATGAAAATATATTAAAACAAAAGGTTATTACACTCCAACGTGATTAAATGATTATATGAATAATATTAGGGTTAGTTTACGAATTTTCTTTTATGTTAAGTTAGTGGAGCAAAGAACATATAATTGACCTGGAATTTGGTAGGGAAACTTATTATTATAAATCAAATGTTAACATTAATTTCCCATTTTTAAAAAGTTTGTTATTTCTTTAAAAATGATAAGTTAAGTACTCAACAATGCAATAAATGGATTTCTTAATCAATTTGATATGTTGTTTTGTATTTTTCTATTTCCTTTTGTCAAATAGATTTAGAGTAATTCTAGAGTATCAGTTCATGTTCGAAATGAACTAATTTTTAAACTTATATAATTAACCCCAACTGAAGAGTTAATTAATTTAAACCAACTTGATATATAAGGTGATTTGTGTACATATTATACTTTTAGCTTCCAAAACTCCTAACAATCTAATTCAATGAAAAAAGATTTAATACTAACGTATTGAAGGGTGGACCTATGGAGAAGGAAGATTGAACTATATATCCAGATCTGAGTATGTTACAAGACTCCACCCCTTAAAGAGGATTTCATTCCCTAGATTCACGCATTCCTAGCCTTGCCAAGTGATATCTCTGACATGAATCAAAGTAATTTTTTGTGGTACATACTAATTTATCCATTATGATATAATTCATCAAGATGGGTTACTTACATTTTAACTTAATTATCTACCTTCTTGAATATACTCTTCATGCTATCAACTACTTGGGTTCACCCAGTCCAGAGACTAACCTTAATTTGAGTAGCCTACTATATGGATTCAATTAATAATATACAAGAAATGTCCCTTGTATCCATCTTAATAGTGTTTAATTATGCTAATTATGTAGTAATTATATTTGTCTAAAATTTAATAAGTAACTTTCCTAAGGATAAACTAATACATTCATTATTACTAGTGTTGAGCATTGGGTTTGGTTGACCCGACCCAATGCTCAACCCTAGTAAATTAATACATCCATTATTTCTAGGGTTGAGCATTGGGTCAAGTTCAACCCGACCCATGAAACGTGATATGCACCCAACCCACAACGCTCTATGGGTGGGATGGGCCTTGACTTTAAGTATGCAATTTAATATGGGTCAAGTTAGGGTCAAGATAAACCTAAACCTGAGCACTCAAAGACCTTACCTTATATATGCATGCCTACATATATTTTTGTATTTATAAATACAAAATTATATACCATCATCATCATCATCTTCTAAGCCTAAATTCCAACCATGTTAGATTCGGCTGCATGAATCCTTCTTTTCCAGCCATCTTTGTATGGGTCATTCTCTAAGCAAGATGTAAAGATTCAAAATCCCTCTTTGTAAGCTCTTCCCAAGTTAATTTAAGTCTGCCTCTACTTCTTTTAGCTGTGCTAGAGTCAATAATCATTCTTCAAATAGATGCATTTGTCGATCTGTGTTGCACATGTTCATGCCATCTTAGACGGCCTTCACACAACTTGTCCTCGATGCTCGCCACCCCCATAATTATATATACATATATAATATAGTTTTAGATTTATCACATATTATATGGTGTAGTTGTTTACTATGGTTATATGATACAAAAAATAGTAAAGGTGCCTATACATAACTCATGATTACCTTGTTGAGAGTGTCAAAATTTATGGGACATGAGCCTTATCAATTTATTATACACTCATTAATTGTTCTACATTTATTTCAAACTATTTTCAGGCACATGATTTATCCTTATGTAAGCTTTCTATTTTTAATTTATGGGAACAATTTATCAAATGTTGCATATGATATACTAATTTACCTTATTTATATTTATAATAAAAAGTCATATACAGAAATAGTGATTATCATTTTTAAAAGGCAAAAATGTAATGGGGGATTGTCTTCGTAAATTGTTTTGATTTTTCATTAGAAATCTACATCAATTTGATGCCAAGTTCATGATGTTATCCCCTCTATCTTCTTGTTTTTCCCTTTTTTCTCATTGTAAAAAACATTGTTAGATTTTTTTATTTTCTAGTGGTGGGTAAAGGATTTTACCATCTAACATATCTTAATAATTTTTTAAGACACAAAGTTATATATGCACATAACTCCTTATTATGATATCGAGTAGATGACAACGTCCAATTGACATTATTAATTAAATTAACAATACATTCATCGTTATTTACTCAAGTTATTACCTTCATGAATAATTTTCAAGTTTGAACATACACAAATAATGTGTGTCCATATTTTTCAATATAAAATTTCCAATCTAAATTGATTTGGATGAAATAAATTGAAAACATGAGTATGTCACTATTTTTATTCTATAAAAAAATTCAACATAGGTTAGACCGAAAACCATCCCACAACCTGAATATATAAATTGGGCCATGCTTGGTCCAATAAAGTATGAAAAATTGGGCCCTGACCTGGCCCACAACCATTAGTAAAATTCGGGTCCAAGTCTGGGCTTTAGTAAACCCACAAAAGCTCGATGCAATGATCAACCCTAATTATTACATTTAGGCATCCCTATGGTTGAATTACTCTACTAAACTATTAAGTTACAATTTCCACCCCCTTAAGGATTGACCTATGAACCAACTAACCAATTAAAGAGATTATTTATGCTATATCTACCAAGTCATATATATTAAAAACTTCCTCTTACTCGTTGCTCCACACTTAGGTCTAGGGTTTTAGGTTTGACTTAACCAAACACATGTTTCTACTCAATTGGGTTTCTTATTACCCAAAACTTCACATGTTGGAGACTTGATTCATGAAACCTTTGGTAAAAATCTGAAAGCATTTTCTTTATGCAGATAGTGTAATAATGAAAATAAGTTTAACGATGAAATCTTTGTGATGTAAGTTCAAAAGTGACACCAAAATCAACATGTGAACCAAATTAGGAATTGGCCACCATGTCAACATATAGTGATTATTTACCAAGACTTCATCCCACTAGAAAGTCAAATTATTTTAACATCTATAAAGGCATACCAATAACATCTATTTACATATAGCATGGGAGGGGAGAAAGGTTTCTTATTACACATAATCACCTTCTAGAAGATACTAATAAGATACAAAACCTACCTTTCTTACATCATGTTTCAAAGTTGGTTATCTATACATGCTCAAAGTGGACGTAGTAGAGGCATGCTTAGAAAAACAATAATGGAAAAGGTTGAAGATAGAAACTAGGTTTAAGACTAACTATGACAACGGAATTCATTCCACATTTAATAGTAGTCTACTTGACTTCACATTTAGTGGGAGATAGGAACTAATAATTAGAAGGGTCAACTTTTAAGTACGGTGTTTTCCATCACCATGGAGAGCATAGGGTTATCAAAATTGAGTATCATCCTTAGAAGTGGTTTGGGGAGTGCAAGTCACCTAAGTAGACATGGATTGATACCTTTATTGTTATTCCAACATTTATTGATATGTATATCAACAAATCATATAGGGTTAATTGCCTAATTAATGAATTTGAGATGATATCTTAAACTATACAGATTACCTGCTACTTTTGGCTCTTATACCATGTAGTAAAGAGTGAGACCCAAGAGGGGTATGTGTCAGAACTACTGATATGTGTGCATAATTAGTAACATTTGGAAATTATAAATGTTTTGAGTATGAAATCGGGTATCCCCATGCAAGAGGAGACATCAAAAATAGGAAAGTTCAATAAGAACTAAACAAAAGAATAGGGATCAAGAGAATGAGAACTTTTCATAAAAGCAACATAAAAGATTATAAAGAGCTTTTCCATTTATCAATCTGAACTTTCACAAAACAATACATTTGCATGCATATATATCAGACTAAAAGTATTTAAAGTAGGTAAAACACACCACCGATCATTAGCAAAAAATGAGTGATGAAAACACATCATGGGAAGAACAGCATGCCCTAATATAAAAATGGGTAGAACAACTCACTTAGGACATGACAGTATGCCCTAAAATGGGTGAAACACCACACCCTAAGTAGAAAAATGCATCCTCATATAAAAATGGGTGGAAACAACATAGCTAGATCAGAACAACATGCCCTAATGGTAATAATTAACCACAATAGATAGATAGTCTGAATACCATTCATGCATATAGATAGGCAAGATCATATTCCTGTCTAAAGTAAAAAAAAATGGATCAAAGCATCCAATATATAACAGTTCAAGTGAAATGACTTATATATATAGAAAGTAGGATTTAAATTATCATTAGAGAAATATGTGAATAATAATTGAGTTTTCAAAACTATTCAAGCAATTAAAAAAGTGGATTGTAACTCAAACCATGCCTCATTGGTAAAAGTTAGGAATTAGTCATATATGCCCAATAAAATTGGGAACATGAACATACCTAGAAATAGGTCTACTTAGTCAAAAGTTACTCCAGATGTTCATAGTGATACTTTCAACACCTAATTATAATATTAGTACATTACGGTTAATAACGATTCATATAATAAAAGCCATTTTTGAAAATATGAAATAGACTTACTAAGTTGCATCGATAAATTAGGTGTATTTCTCTAATTTCAAATATCATACACATAAGTATTTTTTTAAACCAACAAATACTTATAAATTTTATAAGATAAACAAAACTACTAAATTTACTATTTGAAAGTTCAAGAAAAGGATCATAGTCCCCAAAAAATTGGGATTTAGGTAATTTTGGATGACAAGGATAGAAGTATAATATGAAAAAACAAATTTCATGCAACCAAATAAATTATGACAAAAAAATATGAAGATGAACTATATGGCACTATTGAGAAATTATGAGGAAGTGGCAAGAAACAAACTCAATGGAAAAAAAGCTCTTCCACTAGTGCATGTCGATGAGAAACATAAAGCCCTTAGTATAGAAAGAACATCTCGGTTGCACCTTGACCCGACATTGTGGAAGTATCTTCACTTCCTTCGGATCTTGTAGGACTCACCATCACATCCTATAGGTTTCAGCATGGCTTGTGGATGGAGAACCTTCTACCCTCATCACTGAGGAGAGGGGCCTAATACTACGATACTATAGCAACACCAAATCCCAAGAAGCCTTAAGTTGGGATGACATATGAACGTCTATGGGATCCCATACAAGTGTGAAAATAATCTAGTTTTTTCATACCCTAGCATAGGTCTACAAACACATAGGAAATTAGGTGGAGAAGGAACCACCTTTGTGGAAGTAGGGTGAAGGTGGGTGTAGTACTGGTAGTATGGCCTAGGATCCAGTCATCTGATGACTGTAATGACATATTTTGTAATAGAATTGATTATTTATAAAGGTAATTCCAATTATATTTGCTTCGATATGAGATGACGAACTGATATAACAATGTCTTGAGAATTAGTGGCTCAATGGCATGTATTTTGGGTTGAGTACCTCAACATGTGATCATGTGTCTGCTAAGAGTATTCATTCTTGTATAGGTCCTTCATCAAATATTAGTTTGGAAATGAGGACAACAATAATACATTAATACTAGTATGTGTTTTGGTTGATGACTACATATAATTAGTCATGATATTGAATATCAAGTCAAACACATAGCTACTTGTTATGAATAAGTATACTCGACATACCAACCTTGATGAATATACATGGAAGCCATAAAGGGCGGTCAGAATTATATCTCAATGTGACAGTGGTGATTATGTTCCTTAGACATGAATCACTATAATGACTACATGTTTCTCAATGTACTTTAACACTACTCAAAGTGACCCTAAATAAAGGTTGTCAAACAGGCAATGCTTGGGTAAGCAATGAAACATGTGGATTATTGTTAGTAGTGTAGATGGAATTTGTCCCTCCTATCAGATTGATATTCTAGCCACTTGATGAGTGAGACTATGAAATTCTTACCCACACTCACTCAAGTCAATATCTGACATTAAGCTCATACTAAACTCAAACAGTCTACACTAAATCAAGGAACAATGATTGAACATTAATAGCATGATATTTCCATACCTCATATTCAACCTAGATATCAAAGATAAAGGGATTACACAATCAACGTAATATTAGTCATAATATGAGGTTGATGTTGTTCTCCAACTTCTCCAATTCCTGGGTGGAATTTAGTTCTTACTAGATACCAATCATTGTCGATGAAATCATGATATGATTATAGATATCACTACCAACCCAAATTGGATCATATAGGGTCCCACACTTAGAATTTGTGGGGGAGAGGAATATAATCAAGGACCAAAAGGTTTAAGAAATCAATTCAATAATTAAGGACTGACTAGGGCCCAATTGGTTGGCTAGAAAGTCCATCCACTTGACTAGATAGACCAGATCAATTGAATAGAAGGTCCAGTTGATTGAACAGACTGAGATCCACCCAATCGGTCAAATGGCTAGCCTAGTTGAGCAAACAAACAAGATTAGTCGATCGTCCATCTAGTCGGTCCAATCACCCAACTAGACTTGATCAATGGATCGACTGAGTAGATCTAGTAAATCCTGACCCAACCCATTCACCTAACTAGAGTGGCTAGACTCTTAACTAGAAGTGTCAAATAGGCTGCTAAAAAGAAGCCTGACCTGGCCAGTTGTCTGACTAGAATAATCTAGTTGATCAACAAGTTGTCCATGAGCGGGTTCTAAATGGTGACAGTTGTCTTTTCATTTCCTAGGATTTGTTATGAATCCTACTTTCGTGCCTCTCCTATGTAAGGGGCATGAGGGCGAGGTTTTTTATCACACATTATGACATGTGAATCCTAGTTGTCATTACCAAAAGAGAGAGAAGGAGAAGTTGTGCAATGCTAGCACTTTGCCAAGTGAAAGGCTACTCCTTCCTATTGGCTTTTTGAGCATGATGTGAAGTTCCCCTCAACTGTATGGATGACATATAGACATGGATGCTTTCATGAATGCATTAAAAAAACATCATTAAAATTCTTGTCTTTTATTCTTGATGAGCAATGCCACAAGATCTTCTATGTGATAAGGTATATCTCACAACCTTCCTTCTTAGTATATTGTTATTGACAAGATCCACTTGTGAGAATGTGGCTTTTATTTTTTGTTGCTTCTGTTGTTCTTATCGGCTCCATGAATCCCTTTACCAGTATTAGAGTCATGTCCATATATGATATATCAGGATATATAATTGATATGAATGGATTTTACTTTATGATGCTCGTGTTTTTACATGTGATATGAGTGATAAAATGTATATACGCATATCATTGAATTACACATATGTTGCAATGTTTCATGAGGATTTTTCTATATTAAAAAGATATAATATTTAATATATATATATATATATAAGATATGATGTATCTATAAATCATACATGTCTCCATCAAAATATGTTGTCTTTGGTGGATTTGTGCATGGTTATGGGTAAAAAGCCCCTTTTTGTGTGAATGATGTGGTTGTGAGTGGAACTTTTTGGTTGAGAAGCATTTTTCTTACATGTAGAGCCTCATATTTTAGTTTATAAGTAATGGTTTTATTCCTTCTTACTTCTCTCAAATGTAACTCAAGCTTTCCACATATAACATAAATATTAGATAGGAATAGAATAAGTTTGGAGGACTTGGCGAAACAAGGCAACCATGAATATCCAAGGAGTTCCATTGAGACGGTTGAAGTGATGCAACACAAATGTAGGTTTGAGGTTGATGATGCATATGATTCTAGACCTTATATGGATAGTAATCTTTTGTGTCTACAAAGGATTACATTAGCATTGCACAACCAATGTCATATGTCTATGTATTGTTCACATAATGTCTATAGGATACATATTACATTGTTGTGGTGTTTGGATATGTGTATATATATAACCTCTTTAATATATTATTAAGTCCTAGATGAGCCTTCATAGACAAAGTGTGAGCACACCAAAGCATGGTGCATTATCCATCTTAGGGAAGTGTGAGAATAGATATGTGGGTCTTCCAAAGTGGGGTGCATATTCTTTTGTGTTTCCTCTTGGATTGGATTTAATTAGGTGATCTTAACAAAGTTAAGCACCGAAATTCATATAGATATTTATGACAAAGGGTTGTGCATCCATCAATAAAGAGTTTTATTACATACAATTGGCAAATGTTTCCTATGTAAATAATCAAGTTGTGAGTTATTAATCAAAGTTGACTCATGATTTAAGGAAATACAATTTATGTCTCACTAGAAAATTGTATGATGCATATATTCTAAATTAATAGTGTGGGCTATGAATTTCATATAAAATTGTGGGAATACTATTTAATTATAGACCAAAATAATTTCAATAATACCTTTATAAATCAAATATTAACTCCTAAATATGTCTTGTAGATCAAATTAAAACTAACAACAATAGCTTTTTATTGTGACCGGTTGTTGGAAGGAAAAATGAAATGGAAATAACATCCACTACTAGTATAGGACTTTGAGAATTGTTCTCACACATGAATGTAAGCTCCATGTCCCAGACACACCAATCCAGATGAACCAGCTCAAAAAGCAATTAGAAACAAAGGGGAGCTTACAAGAAGTATTTTGATGATGTCGTGGACATAAAGTGTCATATTCTATTCTTAATGAACAATGAGCTTTAGAATCAGCATGAGAACATGGGATTTGTTGAGATGATAACACATCTCAGGGACATGTACCAAGAATAAACAAATCAAGAAAGGTATGATGTCTTCAAGGTAATGTCAAAGTGGAAAGTGGAAGAAGGTGATCCAATTGGACCGCATGTACTCAAGCTAATTGGGTATGTGGAAATTTTGGTTGGACTGGGATTTCCTCTAGACCAATATTTGGTCACACACATGATCTTGCAATTGTTTTCATATTCATATAAATATTTTTTATGAATTACAACATGAACAATTTTGTTAAACCACTAATAGAGCTACTTGGCATTTGAAGAACATCTGATGGGAAAATGAATGGCATGCCCAATTCTGTGTTGATGGTCACTAAAGGAAAAGGCAAATACAAGAAAGGTTATAAGGCTGGCCAAAAGTCTAAGTCTTCTACACTTAAGATAAAAGGATGAGTGGGTGAAGAAGGAAATTGTCACCACTTTCCCTGGATGGAATCAAGAATGGACATTGCAAGAGAAATTGTCCTCTCTATATTGTATGATGTTAAAAGTTAATGAAATATGTCACTTTTATGTTTGTGTATATGATTGAAATGCTGAAGAGACAATAGTTATTCTCAAGGAAAGATGATGTAAGAAATAATGATGAATGTGGGATTAAATAATGTTTGAATAATTTCTAACATACATAGTGGTAAAAGTTGGCAATTCATTGTTGTTGAAAATAATGCATAGATGACATATTCACAATTGTGTATTTGAATGTTATTTGTATAAGAGATACCCCTCTCCTTCATATAGGATAAGGTGGACATGACTATGGAGACTTCCAGACCCCACTAGACTCTACTAGACTCTATATGGGCCTACAGACTTAGACCCATATATGATATAACTTATATTTCTAACACTCCCTCAAAAGTTAGAACATGGGAGAATCACATGTCCAGATTGGATGATAGACAGAAACAAGGATAGAAAAAAGATTATGACTAAAAATTGATGAATATTCCCTTGACTTAGCACATCAACACTCCCCCACACTTTAATATCTTTGGCATCTTTGACTTTATATCTTCCCTTGAGATTGAGAAACACATGAGATTAATACACACATGATCTTTGAGAGAAATTGATGAACATTGAATCTTTGAAAAAAATTGGATCTTTGACTGGGATAGAGGTTGTATCTTGGAGTATGTTGTAGAATCATGTGAATATCATCTGAGTCACGAACTCAATTTCCATTATCATTTAAGTAGTTTCCAGGAGAAGACCCCCACCATGTGGTAGCCTATTCTTGAATGGGAACGGATGAACAACAACATTTTTTGCATGGATGAACATAAATGTGGGCATGGGTGAACATTAATGTGTTGGAAATGGCACAAATGAACATCAATGTGGGATCAGATAAACACCAACATGCTTTAAAGGTCATGGACAAACAAGAAGAAAAAACAGATAGCATAGCTAACCAAATGATGTTTTGCAAAAGATAGGTGTGTTGGATCAACACACAGTGAAATGGGCAAACAATCCAAGATGATCCAATACTAGAAGATTGAAGTGTTGCCATAGTAAAATAACCAAGACACGGCCAATGAAAAACATTTTTCCTAATGTAGAGTATCAATGACTTCCAATTTCTCTGAGGAATTATCTTTTTAGCTGACAATGCAAGAAGAAGAATTTCAAATGATGGATCAAATCTTGGCAACTCAAGATCTGAATGACTAGGATGGACATTGGCCTTGAACTTGAGAGTCGGTTCTAGAAAACACATTAAGTACACAAAAATCCATATGTAGATAATGTTATTCTTACTCTTTCTTCTTTTGAGCTCCTCAACTCTTATACTCATCCTCCTCTTCTCATCTCCTCTATGTCTCCCCCGCACACCAACCATAAGGAGACGATGAAACTGGTTGGAGTGGACAAAGGAAAAAAGAAACTCCCCTGTGAGATTAGGAGCATGGGGTGGAGGAACAAGTGATGACTCGAGAAGTATTGGCTTAATATCATCGGAGAAGTTGTGTGGTAGACTTTCTACAGACTTAAGAGAAATTGACCTCACGTATAAGAAAGCTTGACATTGTGATTGACATGGATCAATCCTCATACATGAGATAGGTTGATCTTGTTCCTGAGAGCGAACTGCATCACACATGAGAATATAAGACTCCATGGTGCTTCATAGAGTTTGACTTGATGAGGAAGATGTGGTAGTAAAACAAATGACTAGATTTTGTGTGGTATGTGACCCAATTACAAGTTTTTGGATGAGAGACAAATAGATCTTTTTTCGTCCCCAAAAGGAGATTTGTATAGCCTTAGGCTGAGAAAAATATATCTTTTTCTTGCTAAGGATCTTCCAATATAATCTTTGAATATGCCTAGAAAATTGATCTAGGAAACGTTCTTTAAAGATGTTGATGATGTTGATTGAGTTCCAAACCCTAATGGTGACATCGAGTTTAATTGTCAAATATGTATGAATATGTTGTCAGAGACACGCCGTGTTGGTTGATGACACAGATCTAATGCTTTTGGTTGAAGATGATAGATTTTTGGTGAAACGTCACATACAAATGTGTCACGGCGTGCATGCATAAACTCACCTTCCATCAACATGGCATGTTGAAGATCAACGCAATGTCTGACTTGCGGTCTACATGAAAATTATGTACTACCTAATCAAGACACATGGTGTGTAGAGTGTGTAACACATCATGTTATGTGATATTGGAGCATATATATGGGAAAAACATTAAAAACATTTAACCCTAGGTTCATGGATGAATCCTCTTCTAGAAATAAGCCCCGAAGATGACGATCCTAGTGATGAAGACAATGATCAGGGTGGAGATGACTTCCACCATAGATGACAATCTAGATGATGGATATGACAATCTTGGTGGGGATGACTTCACCATAGATGAGGACAATGGACTGTATGGTGAAGATAACTTCCACCTTGAAGAAGAAGAAGAAGAAGATGACATGTATGGTGGATATGACTTCCACCTTGGAGAATAAGACAACACAGATGGTCGAGATAAATTCTACCATGGAATAGATCACCATTGGGTTGCTGATCTTGATGATGCAAGAAGGGTGATGGATTGAATCTGGAGTTTTTCTTGATGGAGGGAGTGACTGGACTTTGTTCTTGGGGAAGACAAAAGATAAAAGATAGACACATAGGGATGTTAAATCTGAACTTTGTTAGATGATGATAGAGATGATACTTGTCAAATCTGGATATATGTTATAGAGATATGGATGATGAAGGTCCTTTAGAGAGAGAGGGAAACAAATATGACACTACACAAAAGATGATGGAGATGTCCCTATAGGAAAACAGCCATGACAGTGGTCAGCGGCCACATGCGGAGACTCGTTGCTTTCTCTCTAGGGTTAGGGTCCCTAGAAAGAACTCTCTAGACCATGTTGAAAATAATGGATGGATGATATATTCATGATGTTGTATTACAATGTTATTTACATAAGATAGACTAGTGTCTTTCATATAGTAGAAGGTGGACATGACTCTAGAGACTTCGAAACTTGACTAGACTTTATATAATTATATGGGCCTATAGACTCTGGCCCATATATGATATAACTTATGTTTCTAATAGTTGTCATGGATGCTTGATGATTCATTGAGGGAAACCTATGTATAATGTAGGTTCCATGAAAATATAATGATGGAATAGATGAATACTAGTATTCTAGTATGTTATGACAAATTGATTGGTATTAGTCTATTATACTTCTATTTATGGTCAATGATTATATTAAACTCACTCCATTTATTCTAGTGCTAAGTTTCATATTAATGCATGGTTGGAGAGGTATGGTCCTTAGAGGAACAAATATATTAGGAAGAGTCCAATCAAGGTGAGCACTACCATGAGGACCCATCCTAGGTTCAGAGTTACACATAGGAGTTTACATTATAGGACCTTGTGCTTGTAGGGTTTCATCTTTTGATATATCCCTTGTTAAATGAATGCATAGTTCATTTCATGTTTTTCTATGTAATTTTTTTTAATATCATCTTTCTTTATGCTGTTACTCTATTTATTTGGTCGGATTTAGTATATGTAAGGTTGCTTGATTTTATATAGTGAAAATGTTATCATTTTGTTCCACATATTTTGTCAATGTAGATGAAAACTTGGGGTGTTACAAATCAGTTGATCTCATAATTCATGATTAAACTATTAGTTAAGGTTTAACATTATATGAAACCTAATGGATTTCTCATGGTCTGAGGTACTAGATTTCAAATGATTCAACTACGGATACTTGAGAGATTATAATTGGGTTAAGTATTAGTATAAAGTTCTTAAGAAGTTAGTGGTATAGTTGATAAATATGTAGAGTTTCTTATAGAAACATTAGGATAAGGTCCACAAGAAATAGTTTTTTATGGATAGTTACTAGTAAAGGCTAATGGTTGGTTAACAGAAATCACACTCAGTTTGCAACTAGCCATAGTGGTTAAAATACCAAATGATATCTAGAAAAAGTCATTGGTGAAATCATAATGAAGTCTTTAAATATTCATATATTTGTGTGTGTGCATGTTCTTATGAGAGAGTGTGTGTAAATATGTGTATGAGTGTATGTGTAAGTGAGTGTGTGTGCATGTGCATAGAGGTGTGTGTGTGTCATTCTCTCTCTATGTGTGTATATGTTTGTATACCCTCTATGTGTATGTGTATGTGTATGTGTATGTGTATTTGTATATGTATGTGTATGTGTATGTGTGTGTATGTGTATGTTTATGTGTATCTGTGTGTATGTGTATGTGTATGTGTATGTGTATGTGTATGTGTATGTGTATGTGTATGTGTATGTGTATTTGTATGTGTATGTGTATGTGTATGTGTATGTATATGTGTATGTGTATGTGTATGTGTATGTGTATGTGTATGTGTATGTGTATGTGTATGTGTATGTGTATGTGTATGTGTATGTGTATGTGTATGTGTATGTGTATCTGTATCTGTATGTGTATGTGTATGTGTATGTGTATGTGTATGTGTATGCTTATGTTTATGTGTATATGTATATGTGTGTCTTTGTTATGTACCGTGAATATATGTGCTTTTGTATCTTTTGTATATGATAGACATATAACATGTAATACGTGTTCAATTATTGAAATGACCCAAAATGATGGATTTGAGACATCGATATATCTATGTTATAATATGATCTTGAATGACTAGAAATATTATGATTTTCTTTCTTACTAGTGTTTTATCAATTTTAGCATACATGATCCTTTTTTATAATGGAAAGTATTAGGGTTTTGAGTAATGGTTGACGTAAAATATAACAAGTCATGCATATTCACATATGTATACTCCTTTGCCTATAATTTTCTTTTATGATAATCACATAATATGAAAAGGAGAACAAGTAATGTATAAAGAACATATGTGATGTATGTTCAATACTTGTTATTTATCTATATATGTACATCAGCAAATCAAGAAGTCAAGCTCATGACATGATAGTGTAATTCTTCAAGTATTGATTAGGACATATATGTGATTACAATGTCAATACAAAGATTTCCGTTGACAATGAATTGAGTTTTAAATGAGAGAATGATAACTTATTATGCATTACAATTCATAGTTTACTTCCTGTATTAGTTTTTTAAATACAACTCTTTTAAGAAAATATTGTCAATTATTTAAATTTTAAGATGAAAACCCATTATTGGGTTGAACTAGTTAGGTAACGATTTCTTCTGTGACTTTTTCATAGGATGTATAATATGGATAAATATTATATAAGATATAATTCTTGATAGTGTTGCATGACTTGAGCATGGTTGAACTTCCCAATAGATCAAATGTCTAATAAGGGAAACATGAATGTCTTGTAGCAATCCCTGGGATTTTGAGAAGATTCCTAGAATGGTATTTTATAGTATATATGTGGGAGCTGAAAAAGATATCAGCTTCATGAGTTCACCCATATTTGAGTAAGAATCCATTGAGAATTGGAGGACATATCCACAGTTATATTTTTCCACAATAGTCCTATTGCAATACTTTACATACAAGTGTTGATTCTTGAATATTAAGAAACAAAACAAGATGTTGAATGTAGGCAACAAGCTAATAAGACCCTATAACGTTATACTCCTACTGACTAAGGCATTATAGGTTATTAGTGTGAATGAAAACCTAAATATCATATATGGTGGACTAAGAGCATATGTTCTATTGGTAGTAACTTGTCCAAATACTAGTGAAGTTAATCAAGAAAAGGAAACAAGCAATACATTTGAGTTGTGTAAAATGAATTTACTAATCTTGTTGTTGTATTGGAAACTTATAAGTGATTTTCTAAGAATAATAAGTAGTTATGACATTATTCATGATAAAAATATCTCATATTGTATTGGGTATTGTTTTAGGATGGAATTATATATTTTTATCTATCCTTGTGTATGTATCCTATCAGTAAAGTGATCTATTAACAATATGTTGAAAAGTGAAATATTAATACTCTTCCATATTACTCTAGTAAATTTAATGGAAACTATGCATTTGGCACATGTTTTCTATCTAGAGTAGGACTTTTTCACACACAAATCTCTATTTGATTTTCAAGTTAGTTGGTTTTATGATTTTAGGTCTTATGGAAGCAATGGAAAGCCTAAATGGTAACAAATAAAAGCATGTAATGTGGAGTGGTCTATATTGTCCTTGTACTCCTACTTCCCTTGAGTGGTTTGTTGGGTGGTGATTATTTATATCTCCCTAGTGTATAACAAGTATTTTGTCAAATCAAATTGGAAATGTTGTTGTGACTCTTGTATATATGTGACTTAGTAAAATCAACAAATTTGTAGTTAGTAAGATGGATTATGAGGTTCAGAATTTCTGGTCTTAGAATGAGACCTTCTTATCTATCACAACATCAATATAGAAGTATTAATATTTCTATATTGTTTGATATATGTTGTGGCACGACTTATACATATAACCCTCAAAGTTGTGGAATATGTTCTTTGTTTTTCTAGTAAGATGTTGATGCTTCCTTAAGAATTTGAAAGATACATATGTGTTCATTTTTAGTCATATTATGTGGTTATAAATGTTGGTTTAATTTATCTTGGTTGAAAAGGAAAAAAAATACTTTCTAGTTTTATTGTATGATAGTTTAAGCTAGGTTACTTGAGGATTCATCTTGATAGAAATTGGTGTTTTATCAAAGTTTAGGTCCTTAAATAAGGCACAAAGTGCTAAAATATTATTAGGAGAATATAATCAACATAATTTATTCATGATTTGTATTTTTTTAGTTACCTAAGATATTACTTCCAACATGATGTTGAGCTTCAATGTGATGTGTATACATAATTCTTAAAATAGGAAAACAAGAATCTAACAAAATAGATCATCTATTCTTTATTATTAACCTTTAAAATTAGCAGCAACAGATAAAAAACCAGAAACCTTAATGAATTGATATAATATGTGTATCTAATTTGATTTTTTTGTCATGTATTAACATAACTAATTTAAAAATCGAGAATCAATGTACATGTCCTGCTTATATTGAAGAATAAAAAAACTTGGACCTATGTGTCAGGTTTATATGGTTACTACATTCCTAAAATACAACCAACCATACTCCATAACCTCATCTGAGAAAGCCTAGTTCCTTCTTACCCATATTTGGGTCATGTATTGTGTGAGTATTGTATTATTATTCTTAATAGTATATTGATGTGGTATTTTAAAAATAATGACATTAGCCTCATAATACTAATAATGCATATTCAATGTTGTGATATACTTTATATTCATTTATTACTCACTATACATTCATTTACATCATTAAAATTGGAGCAGGTAAAATATTACTATCATCAAAAAATAAGCGTATAGATGGAATAAACCATCGTATACCGTACAAGAGGGCTACACTACCGGGCCAAAGTAACAGAAGTGACCCCTCTCATAATCTTAGGTCTGGCTTTGAGCACCAACCTCAAGCAACTCACTAAATTATTAAAAAAAGAAAGGACATATGTATCCCCTTTCCCATGCATCCTGTTGTTTCTTTCTTTCCATATCATAAAGCATTGATCTGCCATCCAGACCCCCACAAAAGGTATTAGATCGGTATTGCCTCTGGTCTTCTCCATAATGACCATAATGCCTTCAAACAAGGTGGGTGGGGGGGGCGTCGCCCCAACCCATCCTCAGCCAACATCTACATCAGATATAGAGAGTGTAGGTACATTCAAAAAACACATGGGCATGAGACTCATCCACATTCTTACACAACATACATTTAGCAACAACGTTAAGGCCCCACTTCATGAGACGGTCCTTTATCGGAAATCTTCCCAGCACATTTCTATACGTGTTGCAGCTCCACTTGGGTACATGCCCCTGGTTCCATAGCAAAGGAAATCAGGGAACTTTTGGGCTATGAGTGTGATAGGTCACCCACAGTTTGGCCTGAGGGTCCTTCAGCGCCCAGCCAAGGGGAGGGGGATGGTACTCATTAGCTACTTCAGGCCACAGCATACACATGGCCCTCCACACCTTTGACACATTATTTTGTCCACCAAGAACCGGATAGGAGCCATACCTTTTGGTCATCCAACAACTCCATAGGGAATCCTTTTTCAAGAATCTATCAATCCTCTTTAACTTGGCCACCCGAAAAAAGAAGCCAGGGACTTAGAAAGAATATATATATATATATATATATATATATATATATATATAGAGAGAGAGAGAGAGAGAGAGAGAGAGAGTCAGGTTAAAATACACTTGAGTGTACATATCACGCTGTACGCCCCAATGATGTTTTCCTATCTAGACCATGTTTTTCCAAAATATAATCCATTGATCTTCATGGTTACAATAATAATAGGTCACATACAAAATTTGAACTCATTTGGATGAGTGTAAGTCACTCATCCAAGGACAACAAAATCAACACACAAAAGTAATTTGAAATACATGATTTTTGCCTCTTTTAGATGCACGATCTATAAGTGTCCAAATGAGTTAAAAATTATAATATAGTATGTTCTTATGATAATTAATAAGATCAATAGTTTAGATTTTTCAAAAATTTATGGCATCTTAAAAAATGACTGAGGTGTACGGTGCCTCCGGTACACTCGAGTGTACACTAGCCTGACTCTCTATCTCTCTCTCTCTCTCTCTCTCTCTCTCTCTCTCTCTCTATATATATATATATATATATATATATATATATATATATATATATATATATATATGTGTGTGTGTGTGTGTGTGTGTGTGTGTGTGTATGTGATCATTGATAGCTTAAACAATTATAAATGTTGAAGACATCTCAAAAACATAATAATTTTTATTGACACATTATACATATCTTGGTAATGTATTACTTATTTGAGATACATGATTAACTTAAATTTTTACATTATGATAATTTTATAGATTAAAAACTTTTAGAACCTAGGACAATGGTCATTCAGTCAACATGTATAAAAATAGAAAATGTATCAATTCTCTAGCATTTTATCCCATTGTATACTATTTTGATTTCACAAAATACCACCTTTGAGTAAGCCTAGATATATAAACTACACAATTAAACCCATGAATATTAGATCTAGATTTATGTTCTACTCATCACAAGAAAATAGAAAATTGTATTCCATGTCATTACATATTCCTATAACTGATTATGTCTTTCATATCATGATGATACCTACATACTTCTCTTCATATCTCTGTATTGTGAATCACTATTAGAAATCATTATTTCTTTACAATAGTCTTTAAAGAATTATGTATATATGTTATTTGTGACATTTGGAATCAAAATTCTCTTTACAAATTATATAATTATATACATCAGTGCACGATCTAAAATTTCCATGATTGATCCATCAAGCATTAATTTATGACTTCTCATTCAACTGAATATGTGTCGCCTGATGATAAATTGGTCCAAGTGGGATTATCAGATTCCGGAATTCAATAACCCACCTCAACTCCCTTCCTTCTCTCTTTGTAACATTTAACCTCCTCATTCACTATGTAACTGGAAGCATCACCACTGCAAATAATGACGAGGCAACTCACCAAGAACCAACCTTTAGCAACCATGGTATAGTATCCCCTGAAGATCCCACCTAGAGCACATCCATCCCATTTCTCATAGTAGGTGAGCCCACAGATGGTGTGGCACAAATTTCCCTTCTAACTCCCTTCTAGCAGCATCACATACAGGAAGGTTCCCTTTCATTCTACTTGCAAAATTTTCATTGTGGAAGAACATCAATAGGTTATGCTCCCTACCCAATGTAGGACATGACACCATGGTCATTGGATCCCCATGTGAGGCTCACTAAAGAACGAAGTCCACAATCATCTCACTTCAAGGAACTTGGTGATTTTTTTCTTTTTTTTGGTTGATAAATAAACATCATAAATCATTAAAACAATATAATCAACTTTCCTAGTTCTACTCCAAAATCCCTCAAACATCTTCAACAAACTCCTTATCATTAAATAAATACAATTATCAAATTTCCTAGAAATATCTAGCTAAATGTGGATGACCACTTTCCACTATAAAATTAGATGATCACATGATATCTCAAACATATCAATTATTTTACCTAGATATTAGACATATTAATTCATTTCCAAAATGTAGTTGCAACAAAAATTCTCTCTCATAATTAACTAAACAATCTTTTGACCAATGTTATAAAATATAACGTTATAAATCATTTAAAATTCTTCAAAAAGTCTTGAAATTTTTCACATATCTCTCCCATTACCTTTCACCTTTAGACAAAATTTCATGAACATCTAGTTAATATAATTTGAGAAATCAGGATCCCACCACAATCTGTCCATTGATTAATTTGTAACCTAACTTTCCAATTCAACATTGTCCTCCACTAATCAATTACCTTGTCATAGAACAAAAATCTTTCCAAACGATTTTTACTCAAATATCTATTTCTAATTTATAACAATAAGTACTTGGAAATTATGTGTATTAGTTTTTTTTCTTATTTAAACTACCTACAAATATTTATGTTTAGATCTAAATATATATTTTTAAATAAATAGAATATCATTAGCAAAGTGGGGTCAATTGGTTATCCTCTCATTTAATGTCAATATGAAATTTAGTAATTTACATTTCTTTCCCATTTACACTTAAATAAAGCTTCAGCGGGATGAAATTCAGTCAAATTGTCAACCTCATAAATTTTCTAGTATCCATTAGGTATAGCTATGTCTGAATGATCATTCAATAATTTTGGATATTTTAGATCAAATTATTGGGTGTTACATTGGCATATCTAAGTTACTACGTTCACTGGGTCCATCTTTCTTCTTTTGATAGGTGTGAAACTATGTTGTGGTTTAGAATGGTGGCCTCAAAGATAGAGTTGGAGGGGCATTCCTCTTAACACTAAAATGTATGTATGATTAGGTGAAGGCTTTGAAAAAGAATTATGCCTATTTAGTATATAGGACCTCCATTCTTTCTACCCTACTCTCCTATAGGGTTTCATTCTTCCACCCTACCCTATCCCATTGTCCCTTCCTCATTGTGAAATGGATCACTATAATCAATCTAACTGTATTGTGGAGTGTACTTTCCATTAACAATAAAAATTTTTTTGAAACAGTTTGTATATTCATTTTTATGTATATTAGAACATGTTGTGAAATATTTAACACCTCAACACTCATTTACATATAAATGTAATCATTGATCTTCTAAAAGAAATAGAATGTTAGTATTCTTCCACCAAATCACATGATAGCATGTCGCAATCACAGATTATCAATGTCACATATGAAAAACTAGTTGGTCAATTAGTACAAGTGTAAATTGTGTGCTATTTTAGTATTATATCTAATGAAAGTAATCATAAATAAGAAGGGAAACAAATACAATGAGATAGAAAGCAGATGGGTAACAAGTTGCACTTCCATTCCCTTTTAGATTGTAAAACCAATCCTATGAAACACTAGACCCATAGACCTTGGGGTCATAACATTACTATGCATAATATTTTGGACCCTCTTGAGCATATATACAGCCTTATATGCCAAGAACGCAAAAGTATCAGACCTGAAATGTATAAAAACATGTTGATTGTTGATACAAGTTTTCTAATGCTTGACCACTTTGGCTGAGGAAGCATTCAAGGAAGCATGTCCCATAGTAAAATCTCCACCTTTTTCAATCCCACCAATGGGGAAACCCCTATTAGATCCAGACATACATGCTTACCTCCAACATAGTAAAAAAATCAAGACATCTTCTAGTCTAAGTGTCGATCTCCCTTCATGTGGATTGGTTAAAAAATTCACAAGTTCCTCTTTCTTAGAAGCCACTCTCACATGTCTTATTACATCATAAAGAACATATCTAACAAGATCATGCCTATATTTGAAAATTGGGAGCTCCTTGTAATGAACTACATGTTCTTTAAAAGGGTCTAAGCATGCCTTATGACAAACTGGGCATGCTTCATCAATAGGGAATACAGGGATCATATATGGAAAACAAAAAATTATAGTTATTCTTAGTCAAATATCCTTAACTTCTAATTAAATGTAGATATTCATATTATTTCTCATATTTTAAAAAATTAAACTCAAGGGAAGGTAGTTCTTCTCATGGGGGCATCTATTAGGGGCTTGTCACATAGCTTGTTGCTATTCTACCTTCAATTTCATTGTATTTTTTCAAATAATACTCTTAACATTTAAATGATGGCATTTTGTTAGCTATCAAATAAATGTAAACTGTGTAGGGTGTGATATTAGCATTGGGTTATCTGACTTCAAGGAGTATTTGTGTTGGGACTGCTCTTGTATCCAACCCAAGTACCCAAAGCCCATAGGGCTATTTCATCTTTGGTGCATAATGACCAAGGATTGTAAATCCCAACAGCCACCAAGGATTAGATAGACATAGTGAGAAGAAATAAAGGAAACCACCACTGCCCTTTCAGAAATCTCAAGTCATTTTTGTTGCTATTGTGTCCATGATGGGAGGAAAAGAAAAGGAGGGGAGAAGATAAAAGAGGATGTGCGGCAAGGCTACTGGGGATTTTGGGTTTTCTTTTTTAGACCATCTATTGTTGTGCACTTTCTAGAAGAGAGTTCTTCTTGGGAAGTTCTAGGGTAGCGTAGTTGTAGAGATCTCTCTCTATGTTGTATTTTCTTATATCTCATTTTGTTTGTATTATCTCAGTTTGATGTCAAAACCCAAGAAAGACGTGTCTTTTCTTCCTAGTGGATTTGCACATCGGTTGGTATGTGATTTATCTCTCATATTCTGTGAGGATTTTCTATATAAATTGTGTGTGTTCTCTATCTTCTTCTTGTTGTATTCTTGGTTTTACACACTCATTGGTAATGTTTCTATAATGTTTGTATTTTCTTTGCATCTGATTGACCTTATGTCGCATATATTATAAGTGCATATTCCTTAACAAGAGGTATCATAGTGTAGGGTGTGGATACATATGTAGATGGGAAAGGATGGTGACGCTTTGATGATTAAGTTGAAGAACATAAAGTGACATATTTGGAACCCAAGATGGAGGATGTTCTGTATTGAAAGGATTTATACAATCGGATAAAGGGGAAACTCTAGAGAGTATGTCTAATGCAGATTGGAAGAAATTAAACAACAAGATTGTGGGAGCAGTGCAAAAGTGGCTCAATTTTTTTGTGTTCCAACGTGTGTCATATGAGAATAATGCCAAACATCAATGGGAAAAGCTCAAGAAATCATATGACTGGAACAATGAAATAAATAAATCTTTGTTTTTTAGGAAGTTTATGAATCTAAAGTATGGGGGTGGTTCTATTATTGCAGAGCACATAAGTGAATCCCAAAGCATTTAAAATAAGTTGGGGTTCATGAAGATGGTTCTTAATGTTGAACTTCTGCTGATAATTCTTCTAGGATCATTACCTGATTGTTGGTAGATGTGTGTGAAGGTTAGAAATTCTAAACATGTAGGAAAGTTGACAATACCCCAGGTGAAGAGCATTCTACTAAATGAAGACACTCGCCAATAGGCCTTAAGTGATAGCGGGATTGAGGTACACATCACTGAGAGAAGGAACACTTATAGAGTGAGAGAGTGTGGTAGATGTCATAGTCATGGTGAGTCCCAAGACAATAGGAAGGGCCATGGTGGATCCAAGTCGAAGAGTAGATGTTTCTTCAATTGTGGGAAGCCAGGTTATTTTACAAAAGGATTGCAAGGTTTGGAAAAAGAAACATGTTTCTAAACTCAAATACAAGAAGGATTATAACAAGAACACTAAAGTGGCAATTTCACATGATAGGAGCGATGATGATGTAGTTGCGGCCATCCATGAGAAGTGTTTACATGTTGATGATGATGATTCTGAGTGGGTGGTGGGTATTTCTTCTTCTTTTCATGTGTCACCAGCTAAGGATTCTTTACTTGGTACAGGAAAGGAGACTTTGGGAGGGTGAAAAAGGAAATTCTAGAGTCTATGTATTCATTGAAATTGAAAACATTTGTGGTCAAACAAGTGTAAGTTGCACACTCACACTCAAGGATTTTTGTTATGTGCTATATTTGTGGCTGAGTTTGATATATGGTTCTTTCTTTGATGGATAAGAATGTGATCTAGAATTTGTTGATGGAAAATGTAAGACTACAAAGAGGTCTTTAGCTTTTGCACAAGGCATATTGTGTCACACATATGTACAAGACCTAGATTAAAGTGGTCAAAGGTGGTATGTGTGCAATTGAGGATCACCAGGAAAATCTATAACATATATGCCTAGGACACATGATTGATAAAGGTATAAAAATTATATCAAATAAAAGATAGATTCCTTTTAGCAATGATACAAATATCAGATCATGTGATTCGTGTTAGATAAGGAAGCATCAACAAATTTCTATCAAGATAAGATCAATGGTTAAGTCAGAGCTTCTATAGTTGATTCATTTGGATGTTTATAGTCCTTTTTAAGTCACTTCATTGTGTGGAAATATGTATTATGTCACAATAATAGGTGATGCATCTAGTAATGTGTAGGTCTATTTGTTGAAGACCAAGGATTAGGTTTTCCAGTGCTTTTACAATTTTCATGCCATTACGGAGTGAGAGATAGAGAAATAGTTGAAGTGCTACCACGTATACCATGGGATAAAAGATAGAGTGTCACCACAAAGATAATGAGATAGATTACACTTCTAAGGAGTCTAGGATTATAGCATGCAACATTGCATACTGCATGTGATGATAGAGCCCAAAACACCACAATAGAATGGTTCAGTTGAGAAGATGAACTATTCCATACTGTAGAAAGTCAAATTCATGTTGAAGACTACATAGTAGCCAAAGACATCACGGTGTGAGGTAGTGAGTATTGTCTTCTATATAATTAATCAATCTCCATCAGTTACCTTAGGGTTTTAGATATTTGACAAGGTAGGTATATGAAAGGATGCATCCTATACTCATCGATGAGTACCTGGGTGCAAGTCATATGCATATTTCCAAAGGAAGTTGTAAATGATGGATGATAAAGAGGTTCCATGTGATGGACTGAACTTTTAGAATAATTAAATGCTAAGTGGCATAAGTGAATTCATGTGTTTGGGTTATCTTGAGGGCTTCAAGTGTTTCAGTAAATTTTAGGTATTGATTGATATTGATATCATAACTACGACCCCTAAGCTTATGCTTTTTTAGGTAACTAATTGACTTATGAAACATGTGATTCTTGGAACCAAAATGAAATAGTTGTATATGCCTTTGTGATAGAGCTATGGTTAGAATTTTACAACGATTGGACATTCCTAGAAGAATTTAACCATATTTGAACCTTGGGAAAATAATATATATGTGTGTTTTGGATCAAGGGAAATGATACCCCTAGACTAAATTGTCCATCAGTAGACATGTCACATGGGAAAAATTATCCATGAATATGCATAGCAGATGTGTATCCATAGATTGGCTATGTGGCATCATCATGACCTTCAGATGGTCAGATAAAAGGAGCATGACCCTCCCCCTACCTTCAGTTTGCACTACAAAAAATATGGTCTTTAACTATAAAAAAATGTGTAGCAAAAATCCCAAAAGTCGTAGCTAAAAGCTTTGGCTACATTTCTCCTTACATTTAGAATATAAAGCTAATACTCGTGTAGCTAATTGTTTAGGCTACATTTTTCAAAGTTGTAGTTAGATATTCATTAGGCTACAAATGTATATGTAACCCTAATTGTAGGAACAAAATGTCCTTACACATAAAAATCTAGTTGTCATTGTAGTTAAATATATGACTACAATTCTATTTGTAGTTACGATATGCAGGGGGAAATGACATTTGGTACAATTGTATATGTAGTTCATATGTAGCCAAAATTGGCACTTGGTACAATTTTTAATTGTAGTTAGTGTGTAGTGGAAGACATCATGTACTACATATGTATACATATGTAGTCTGATTATGTATCCAGTCAGCAATTTGCCAATATAGTGGTGAATTTTAGAAAGAGGAAGAAATCAATAATGATTTAGATCAAGTTATGCTCATAATCCAGCCGATGATACTTTTATTTATGTTGAAATAATGAGTACACATGGGGAGGACATTAAACCTTACCCCTATTATACAAAATGTCTTGATAAACAAATACATGTATATAATGACACCCCATGATAATATAGGTTTACGCCTCAACGTTCCACCCCAGGCCATGGTCAAAGTTGACATCAAAACTATCATATAATCACCATTGCTCCTAAATCTCTTGTGTTGTACTTGTAACCATGTACTTAGAAGCATTTAGTGCAAGTTCTTCGGCCTCTCTGTGCCTCATTATCATATATATATGTCCTCTTTTGATTTCCTCCATTTGCTGGAGGAACTGTTCCAATTCATTCCTTCAAAGTGAATGACCGTTGAGAACTACAAGATTATGAATTAAACTCATGTCAGAAAAAATACAAGACTAAAAAATTTCTAGAAACTCTACAAGGAAATAGTTATAAGACTAACTCAGCATGGAAGTATCATGAAGTTGTCATTCTTGTCAACTTAACTCCTAGTGAAAGCTTCTACTATTTTATGATGTTCTACTAGTCATTCATGATTTTTTTTTCTTATGAGTAGTTTTTCCTTTCTTCAGCTGAAGTGATTGATCAGTACTGGCACTTATCAAACACTAACACTTAGTGGCTCACTAGAGAGAACTAAAGGAAATTTGGTGACCCCTAATTCTCTATTGGATTGTAAATTATTGTTGATGAAGGATGCAACTCCTTCCTTACATCATGTTATCTGCAACTCTGTAAAAATGACAATAGATATACCCTACCCTACTCCATTTAAAACTTGTCAATCGATTCAAATCAAATCAGCAGACATGAGCAGTTAGAGACCAAGCATTAAGAGGAAATCATCTTTATTGAATACACATACTTGTAAAAAGATATGCATACTCACCTACCATGAATTATAGGCCAACTCGTGTTAATCTCCTGCATAGTGATGCTTTTCAGGCTTCTATCAAGGAGATGATGAGGGAATTATAGTATTGATCCAACCATTTATGCAGACCTCCTAAAGTTTCCCAAGAACCATCTTTTCCTTTAGTGTGGATACTAAAATGGATGAGGAAAAGGTTGCATTAGACGGGAGGCATTCTATCATAACCAAAAAAATATTCATTCATCCATATAACTATAGAAAGAAACAATTTTATCTATAAGTATAGGATGATAGATTAAGAACATCAACACAAGACATTCAGTAATTAATTAACCATAACATACAGAGCTTGTAGAGAGATTTCAATGAGATGTACCATAGAAACTAGCTATATTTCATAAGGAAAACATCACCAACATAGAAGACTTTGTAGACACGCCTTAGCCTCTATGGGTTCAAGGATCTTCTAGGAACTTCAAAGATCTATTGCACTTGTGGTCCTCAGGATACTATAAATATGAAAGATCTTCTATTATTACTGCACAGTTGCTCATCATCTAATTTCAGAAATGGAAGCTTGTTAAGAACAAGTGAAAGCAGATTTTCATCAAGAACAGAAGATCCAATAACATATGCTCTATCAGTATGCTCCATTCAAAAAGGAGCAACACTGCTACTTTGGTTATAACCAATCAAGCCTATTTATCATATGGATCTCCATTAATACTAGTTCTAGATTTGGTTCCACCATTCACATTAGCTGTAGGCACTAGATATATGCATAAATAAGCTCCTTCTGAGAAAACAATCAGCTTAGTTCAGGATATATAAATCCACCTCAACATGATTCTCAAAATTATCATGAACTTTCCCTTATCTTTGGTTGCATTGGGGAGGAGAGGGAACACAAGAGTTACACCACTCAGGAGAGCCAAGCAGAGACAATAGCAGGTAACAGAGGTACAATCCCACAATGCATATCATTAAGATATAAAGTATGTGGATAGAATCATGAAGAACAAATGAAAGATGTGACATAGTGTGTAAAGAAAATAAATGATGTCCTATTCTAAAATCTAAGTTATAAACATATAGAATCAAACGCACACAAACTAAAGAGAGCATACTACTCAGATGATTGTCGAGTGATAAGTAGTTATCTTCACTTTATGAATCTGCAATAAGAATGTAAGATTCTCATCATTAAAGTGAACCTCATAGAATAAGAGCACATCAATGTGATTTCAGAGTACAATCATCTATTGGATAGGAAATTAATCTACGAAGAAAATCCTTCTCAGTTCTTAGGAACTACCAAATCTAACCAAGAGGTCTTGAGCTAAAGTACACTATATGAGGGCTAACTCAGCCTATGTATCTTCACAATATCAACCTATGGTAGCTACAAAAAGATCGTTTATGCTAATGCATGCTAGCATAGCAATAGAAATCTAGATGTCACATGAATAAACAAATCTACTATAGACTATTTATATTAGACTAAAATACATATTTAGAACGTAGAACTCCAAGGTATATGCATTCATCTTTTTCTCTCTACATTTTTATGATAAAGAGCACTGACCAGGTGAACCTTTATTCACAAGTACCAAACACGAACACAACAATTTAGTGCTTTCATGTCGTAGGCATATAAGTTCATCGTCACCACCTACCACAGAAATAATTTTCGACTTGACTGATTGAGAAGGATTGCAATGGAGAGAAACTGCCTGATGTTAGATCTAATGAACATGGGAAAGAATTAAATCATGGAATAGAACATAGCAAGAGAGTTTCATTCAAATTGTAGAAACATGATGATGAGTTTCACTTCATGTATATCGTTTCATTGTCTGCATCGTGAATACATGAATTCTCAGACCTGAAAATACATGAACTCAAAAGGTGTGGAGAGGATATATCAAAAAGAATTTTTCACTGTAGATTCTAACAATTGCGTGGCAATGTTAGAACACATAAGAAAAAAAGGCATTGTCTACTACAAAAAGAGGAATAAGTGAATATGTTGTATTGCAAATGGTTCTCTATAGGAATACCCATCTTCTTTTTCAAGCATAAGAATTGACTCCAACCTCTTCGTTTTCATCAGTATCATACTACTTACAGTTCTCATGTTAATAAAATTATTGAGTGTCCTTCTTTACATATCAAAAAGGTACATGCAAACCTCCAGAACATGGAGCTCAAGTATCCTCATTTACATATCAAAATATGCACTCCATGTGTAAAGATAATTACTAGACCGATTTCTTATATTCAAGTCATCACTAAAAATTAAATAATAAATTCATACTACCAAACTTGTCATAACAAGTAGGGTTTGCAATACAGATTGATTACCCCATGTGGTAGATTAGCATGGCCCTTCAATTTGAGAAGGAAGCAGTCTCCTCTTCCAGTTAAAACTTTAAATGTATTGTTAATACATCAAATAGAAAAATGGAAAGTTCCAATTTATCCCAGTTTCATTTCTTATCCACAGATATAATAAAATTGAGACATTTTTCATATATTATTGTAAATCCAACAGGGCTACAAATCTCCCCTCCTCATACACTGGTTTAAGATCGATAACATTTGACCTCTCGAACTTCAAATGTGTCATGAGTAGTTTATCCATATGTATAGAAACTAACTTTAATCTAGCAATACCCTTAATGATCAATACTTCCGACTTACCTTGAAAAGCAAACATTTATTTACAATTTCCATGACAGCCCACTCCCATGTATACTCTCCAAAAACATAAATGACATGGAAGTATAACTTCTTCCTCCAACGGCTGCCACACCCTACGGTTCCATAAGATTCCAATGAAGGTGTGAAAATGAGATGGATTGTTTGATGCTTTTGTGCACTCGGATGTCAGTCTTACAAAGCTGGTCGTTAGCTGGACCATTACTAGTCTTATGGTTTGAACGGAAAGTAATGAATAGTCTTATGGAAAACATTCTTTTTCCTTTTTGTCTTCTTTTAGAACTGACACTTTACTATATAACAAGACATTAATTGACTTTAACAATAGTATCCAGTGAATGTTAAGAGGACCAACGCAATAAGGTATCGGCAAGACAATGGAACATATTGATGGACTTTTAATGATAGTATCCATCTAGTGGAGCAAGAACCAATTGAGGCAGCAACTTGACTATAGAGGCATAAGAATGCATGCCTCCTGAGATGTTAGACTAAGGCTACAGTAAGAAAAAACTCCAATAAACATTTCTTTTAAAACATGCTCGCATTTACTATCCAAGAAAGGCATTATTTCCTAACAATATATAAACCTTGAGAAAAGTAACATTTTCAAAGACCTTTAATAGAAAATGGCTAAATTAACCATGCAATCACGTCACTAAATTGCTATCCAAAATCAGGTGTTATAGTGCATTTCCTTTAAGACAGAAATGAAGGTTAAGGAACAATGGAAAGGTTGAGGAACACTAAAAAGGTTCAGCAACAAATTGACTCCAAAAAATGCAGAAAGGAACTAAATAAATTTGCATATCATTAACAATTACAACAAAGCTAAATTAGTGTTCTCAACAAAAAAGAAGCAATAGTTGTTACAGGGGAGGAGAAACACTTACCATTGTTCGTTGCACAAATCTAACAACTACCTGTACACATAAGGCACCACTCTAGCCATACCAAGGTTCTCATTTTGTAGTTCCTTGTAACATTTTTGTTCCAAATATTGTGTGATCTTTGGCACCATAAGTTGGAATCACAAGACAACTTCAGGTATATACTGAAAGTAGTTGAAGAATTTGAATATATGTGTAACATATTTTGATGTAATAGAACTAACATTATCAACGATATGAATTTGCAGGACAAAACATTTTGTGTCAATGATATAAATGCTTATCGTAGTGTGACAATGATGATTGCAACTTTTAGATTCTATATTGTAATATGACAAGAAGGAAACAACATTCTAGAAGAAGGGGCCGCTTTGTTATTTCTTGCAATTTAAAAACTAATTCTCTCAAGCACTAGTCTATATAGAGATATAGAATTAACTTACCTCTTATACGAGTCAATAAAATGTTTCTTTTAGAATAATCTTATGAGAGGGTGTGTCATAGATTGTTGAGTTTCAGGCAAGAGGGGAACAAGTTCTGATTGAACTCTAAAAATCCATTATGCACAACATGATCAGTTTTAGCATACTGCTTCTGGATAGATATGTGATCTTGATACTGTTGAACCTATGCCAACATGCCAGCGATACATTGATGGTCATACCAGTGTTTACTTTCCTTTGCAGTGCATCGATACGATCTTTAGATGAGTGCATGTATTAGAAACAATAAGTTCATTGAGATCAGGTAAAATACCAAGACAATTTACAACTTGACAAGACATGAGAGATATAATCCTAGCTAGTGGGACAATAAAACCCCAGAAACAAGCACGCTTCTCAAACTTATTAGTAAGCATAGCAACCAATTGAAGTTCTACATCCCAGAGGGAAACAACTATAGTATGCATAAATATGTCATTTTTAATTGGAGGTTGTCAAGTATTTAAACATAATAATAAATAGGAGACATTAAATTCAAAAAATAGAATAAAAGTTCAAATGAAAACACATATATGATTAAAAGATGAATCTGAATATGCTAAAAGAAACCACTACTGAAATGCATGTCCTGTACCACCAACAACTAAGAAAGCATCTTCAAAGAGATGTTTCTGATGAACTTAATACCATGCACCAAAAAAAGGCCTTCATTTTTTTAAATTTCATAATAACATATCACATACCATTCTACAGAAATTTGACTGTTAAACAAATCTCAAAGTACTTCTTACTTTATCTTCTTTGGTATCCAACAAGTATAGAAATAGTTGTTGTCAGTCATTCAAAACTCAAATTGGCTATTCGTTCTTGAGGAATTTGATGTATTTTTCCATGTCTTACTAGTATGTTCCAAGTTCCAAAGCTTCATTACTGACTAGCTCTTTAAGATAATTTGATGTACTGTCACCAACTACCTTGAATACTTCAATGTCCACCTTTCCAGGGCTAACACTGCCATTGATCTGGAAGGAATAAATGACTACTTCACAAAACACAATGAAATATGTTTCTAGCTTATAACTATTAAAATCCTATAAAATGAAATATTATTATCATACTTATGTCACAGACACAGATAGAACATGGTTATAACTAACATGATGAAGACATAAATAAAGACATGGGCATGATCATCTAGAAAATGAAATACAATCATTCCATGCATAAACAAATAATTCTAGCCTTGGAACAAACAAATAGTCACTTTTCCTAAAGTATGACCAACACAAAAGTATGAAAACCCCAACTACTCGGCACACAAGCTTATCAAAAGGGGATCACATAGGATCCATGAACCAGGAGCATCCAAAGCCCATAACCCAAGCTAAAACTAGTAATAGTGACAAACCACAACTTGAGTTTTCTATCTGTGGAAGCCATGTATTGGCCAGACCAGTAAAATTAATTCATCGTCATGTTAATAAGCATTGTGCACGACAACTCAGGATAAGGTCCTGCATCAAACAAACTTGGTTGACCCATATTCATTACTGTATTTCAAAATAAAACCAGAGTCTACAGAAACTTAAGCAAGTTATTATAAAAAATGTGTATGTAAAAACACTTCTTCTAGACAAAACATGGAGTGATGGTAAAGAGTCCACTCTGTTTAGAGGGAAATGTGGCTGGGTTGGAGAAGCTCCTTCAGGTTCAATGGTTGATGCATGGACAGTGTCCATAAAGCACTGCATTATCCCAGAGCCTCTATAAGTTGATAAGGGAGTAGTGATAATTGCACATTTGCAATTGTATTGGATTTATTATTTATGTATACCAGGAAAAGACACAGACATATCTTGTCCAGAACCAGAACCTTACCTAAATAAAAATGGACAGATAGAATTCAAATACATATATCTTAACAATATGGATGGACTTCTCAAGGTCAGTCTCACAAAAAGAATGAACGGGTTTCAAATACAAAATTTCACCTCCCCATAGAATCTTCTGAGAAATCTTTTATACATATCGCAAGATGTAGATCAATAACACCAGAAAATATATGAACGTCTAATGTTTAGTTACTTGCTGATGATATTGGAGCAGAAGAGGATTAGAGATGAGACAAAGGAGGCAATTTTGAATATGATCATAGAAGGATCAGGGATTAAAACTGTTAGAGGGAGAGTGCAACTATCGTGAGAAGATGGCCTAGAGGCATTTGCATTGGGGCCTTTGGCACGTGGCCTGATGTGATGTCTGACTTCTGAGCAGAGCTGCTGAGAATAGGGATGGTTAGCGGCATCCTTAGGTGGATGGGTAGAGCCACTAAGAAGAACAGTAGTTGGTGGTAGCTCAGGCTATTGGTTGAAGGCTTTGAGAAGAGAAGAGGTTGTCCTGTGATTTCCTGGCAGTTAAAGAGGATTGCGAACATGGAGAAATTGGGAGAAAGATTGTGGATTGCGATTAGGGAAAGGATGAAGAGGGAAATATTTGGGGGGAAATGATCTATCAAGGAGGAAGTGTGTGGGAGATCCTCCATGTGACAAAAGTAAATTTTGTTTGACATGAAGAGCGAGGAGTGTTAAGAAGTGCACTTGTGTAATACAATTGTCTTACTTTCATTGTTATATTCTGTAAATGAAAATCTTTTTAACTACATATAAAAAATATGTAAGTAAGATCATTGTAGTTGAATACCAATTTTTTTGTAGTGTTGAATGGAGAATGTTGGAGAGAATGAGTTTGGAACTTCCCCACCACCACATGTTGTGATCATGTGTCGAGGAGAGAACCCAAGCAAGCAGATTCTATTAGGAGACTAAATACTATCATTTGATCCATATCACAATACTTTTAGCATCTTGAGAAGAGAGAACAAGTGCCCCCAACCAATGGCCTCTCCAGCCATTCTTATAGTAGAGAGAGGGAAAGAAGATAATGGAGTAGGAAGGAAAGTTGTTGAGGGACTTCAACTCCTGACTACACCTCCCATCCCCACCCACACAAACAGACATGAACCATAGGAAGGGTGGTAGGATGATAAGTAAAACCATCTTAGCCAGAAGAGAAGACCAGAGATACATCGTGGGGGATTCCCAATACAATCAGAGGGTGAAGAGGCATTCAAGGAGGTGTGATGAAGCTTATGGAGTCTTTGTACTCAATCTAGGAGGAGTTGATGATGTTATACCCTTTTTGCTGCCATAGTAGCTGTGAGCAGTGATATCCTCAATTTGCAAGAAGGAGCCAGAATAGCCACATCCTGGAGACCAACATTGTGATGTAAACATAGAAGAATATGTTGCTTGCAAAAGGTGTTGACAAGAATGAATAGACCTTGGTTGATCTCTTGTTAGTGCTTTAGTCTAGTGGTGACACTTGCACAGCGTAGAGGAATAAGAGAATATGGAGGAATGAGAGGGAAAACTGACTGCTCTGACCACTAAAACAACAAGGAAAACCAGCCTGCTCTCAAAAGTGAAATGTCAGTTCACTTGAGGCCAGCATCATAATTCATAGTAATTAGCACATTTATCTAAAAATACAAACATAGTACCAAAATTTTCAAAAACATGAGTATAAAAAAGTATAAGTATATCAATCTTTTGATGCTTAAATAGAATAGATCTTAAGATGGGTGATACTCATATCAAGTGTAATAAATAGCAAATCAAGGGGAAAAATATGAAAATTTTCCAGTAACTCCTATGTCATTTTTGAATCCATCAAATGTCTGATGTAATGAGATTTGGACTTAAAAGTTGTATAATTTTCTTAATGTGGCTACTTAGGGTTAATAACCTAATTAAATGCAATTTGTGCTCAATCAATCCTGGAAACTATAGAATATGTCAATAACAGTAATGGAAAATGATGTAAAACCAATACATCAATCTTATGTGTGGGATTCATGATTATATGATGATGACTATTAGTACATGGTTTGAAACCCTAATAGGATAAATGAATGTAACTTAAGATTAATATGTACACTTGATAATGTGAAACATGATTATCAAGAAATGAACCATAATCTAGAATAAGACTTCAGTAACATAATTTCAATACAAGGTACAAGTAAATATGACAAGATATATGGTAAGGAACATAAACCTTAACAAATCATGACTAGGATAGATGATGAGACTCTAATGCTTATTAAATATGATTGTCTTGATCAGGAGTTGACCAAGAGTGATATTTGACTCCAAGAATATGTGGATTAGGCTTTTGTATCTTCAAGGTACGCTTTACCTCTTACTTTCCTTCTATTTAGTATGATTTTATTATATGTGTACAAATACTTGTCATATGATATTGGATGACATAATTTCTCTTATATGCTATCATGCTTGATTCTCTCTCTCTCTCTCTCTCTCTCTCTCTCTCTCTATATATATATATATATATATATATATATATATATATATATTGAACACATGAAATATAATATATATGTTCAATTATATCAAAGCATTTCAATTCTTTGGTAGTAATGTGCTAGAAAGTAAGGTACTTAAACTCATTGGTAGTAAATTACTTGAAAGTGATCCAATTCTATGGTAGTAGATCACATTTTGTGATGATCCAAATCATTGGTTGTAGATCATAAGACCTTAATGCATTCAACTCTCAGGTAAATGTATGGATGATATAGTGGAAAATGATCCTAAAATACGTGTTCCCTTTTGTTAATAAACATCCTTGTTCAAGTGTTCTTTCGTTATATTTTACTAGTACCGAGTATTAGATTTTACTTATTACCAAGTCATAGTGTTAGAGAGGTATATGGAACTTGTAGCGTACTTAGCAAAATATTTATTATATTGTACTGACATGTACCACTTGTAATCTCTTCTTTAGG
Source organism: Alisma plantago-aquatica (assembly GCA_963693085.1). Lineage (NCBI taxonomy): Eukaryota > Viridiplantae > Streptophyta > Magnoliopsida > Alismatales > Alismataceae > Alisma > Alisma plantago-aquatica. The sequence goes on from OY856409.1 coordinate 938,256,828, forward strand.
TCATGTGGACATATGAACTTGAGGAACCAGGGTAGTTAAGAGTTGTGTGGTGAGTAGATGTGTAGGTTTACCTATTGTTTAAAGATCATGTTGTAGTGGTAGTATGTGTATATGTCAAAGTTTATTATTCAGTATGTAATACCAAATATTGTAACAATTCATTTTGTAATTATATGTAGAATGGTGATATTGTCGTTATGGTTTGGTTTTGTTCATGTGCATGTGCTACTATTGTTTCCTTCTGACTCCCTTGATATTTTTTCTTCTTGGCCTAGTGTGTGATGTTTAATTGGAATCTCTATTGAGGTGAGGGTTTCAATCTACACGTCATAGACGTGTTCAAGGTGTTCAAAATATGGGGACATCACATGCCATGTATCATTCTTGGATTTGGAGATCAACAAATTGACTATAGTTAACGGGATCCTGTGAAAAAGGTCGTGAGCTGACACAAAGATGTGACATTTTGTGAGATTTAAATAGTAACCGAGCATGAGAGTGATGATGTAGAGGTTGCAAAATTAGGTGACTTTTCTTATGATGATGAGTATAAGGATGCTTCAACTTCTTCATATGTGCAATCTATGTGATGAAAAAGAGTAGCATCATCACCCTAAGTGTAGTGCGATAACACATCTAGTGGTCCTTCTCTAGATGTGAAGTTAAGTGATTCAAATTGACATTTAAAGACTTTTGGGCAAAGAGAGAAAGTTCATCACCAGTAAGAGTCCTCATAGTAGAAACATAGAAGGTTTGACTAACTTCAGCATCCTTGATCCATATATCATGCATCATAGTATATTCTACTTATTGATCAGGGGCACAAAGATATTCTAGGATTCAAGAACTCATAGAGATAAAGCAAAACTAGAATTAGGATATGTAAGAGGAGATGGTTTTGTTGTAGAAGAATGATTCCTATGAGCTAATTCTGCTACCCAAGGATCGAAGAGGACTAAAGTACAAGTGGGTCTATAGGATGAAGATAGGTGATAGCAAGTTGTTGCGCTTCCCAAGGACTAGAGAGAACTATATGACAAGTGGGTCTACATGATACCATATACAAAGATAGACTAGTTGTCAAGGGCTTCATTCAAATAGTAGGGGTGGATTTTGATGAGATGTTTTCTCTTGATGTGAAGATGACTTTAATTTATTGGTTTTAGTTTTGGCTGATCCTAGATCTAGAGATTGAAAATATGGATGCAAAAATGGTGTTTCTTCACTGTGATCTAGAGGAGGTGATCAACATGGAGAATCTAGAAGGATTTCAAGTCAAGGAAAAAATCACTTTGTCTACAGATTGAAGAAGAGTTTGTACAAGTTGAAATAGACTCCTGGATAGTGGTATAATAATTTTGATTCTTTCATGAAGCATCATGAGTACTAGAAGATAAGTGTGGATCCATGTGTCTAAATTAGGAGGTTTCCCAATGGATGGTTCATTATTTTGCTACTCTATGTTGATGACATGTTGATAATGGGATAAGAGGTCAATTTGATCAGAAAACTAAATACATGGCTTTCTAAAGCCTTTGAAAGGAAGTATTTGGGGCTCAAACAATGATTCTATGGATGAAAATCACATGTGATGGTAAGAAGCACATGTTGTGTTTGTCACATGTGAGACATGATTAATGAATTCTAGAGAAGTTCAACATGAGCAAATTTAAAGCTGTGAGTATTCTACTATCATGTGATTTCAACCTAAGTAAGAATAAATGCATGTTTACTGATTAAGAGAAGGTGGAGATGTCCATGAATCCCTATTCTTTTGTTGTGGGGAGTTTGATGTTCAAAATTGTGTGTACTTGCCCTGATATTGCTCATGTGGTTATTGATGTTGTGAGTATGTCTCTCTCAAACCATGATAAACATAACTAGGAGACAATCAAGTGGATATTTAGATACTTATGAGGAACTAATAACACATGTTTGAAGTTTGGTGATTTTGAACAAGTTCTCAAGGGCTTCGTAGATGATGACATGCATGTAATATTTGTCATAGGAGGTCTACCTCTGGGTATGTTTTTACTTTTATAGGGAGAGCAATATCTTGGTAGTCTAGGTTGCAAAAGTGTGTTTCACTTTCTATGACCAAGGTAGAGTACATTGCATCCATGGAAGCAAAAAAGGAAATACTCTAGATCGTGAGATTTCTAGGGGAATTAGGCATGAATCTAGATGATTGGACTATTTTCAATGATAGTAAGAGGTTATTGATTTGAGAAAGAGCAAAATGCATCATGTACGAACAAAGCACATTGATGCGAGATATCATTAGCTTCATGATGTGATTGATAAGAAGTTGTTGGCTCTAAAGAATATACATATTGAGAAGAATGCTTCTAAGATGATGACCAAGGAAGTGACACGCTACAAGTTGGAGCTCTAAAAAGAGCTCAAAAACATACAATCTATAATTCCCCAATTTCTATATCACGTGAGTGGAAGATAAAAAAACAACTTGGAAATGACACAAACATGATCAATCATCATAATAGTAATAGAAATAACAAAGACAAACTAGTGTAAAAATATATCCTCATAAATTCTTATATAAGTAACTTCATTACATAAAGCATTACAAAAGGCACATGATATAACATCCTAAAATTATGGATTAGACTCTTGGTTTGTGAGTATGGTACCCCACTAAGCTAAAGTCTTTTTGAATCCCTAATTCATTAATTATGTGTCTCTAGTCTTACTTTTGCTCCTTACCTACACACATGGTCTCCCCAACCATACTCACGGTCAGGAAGTGGAGTTGAACATTTTGTAGCATAAAATAACATATACTTGGAAAGAAAACATTGAATGTCATCAACATGAAAAGTTATTCCTTGTCATTATCTTTTATCTTACTTACATAAAAATCATTAAGTTTGCACCTGAGTGCCTCTTCTCTTTGAGCCAAAGTGCTTCTGGGTTGCACTGAAGTGCATCTTGGTAAGGATCTTATACAAGGTACATTATCTCTTACATCTTGTTCCTTAAACCATATTCTTAATATGCATGAAAGTAATATAATAACTCTTAAAAAACAAACAAAATATAAAGGTTGATCTTATAACTTTTATCTATATTAAATAAATTTGAAGCACAACTAATACATTCATATCATTGCATGTACATTATACATGATAACATATAAACATTCAATAATCATGTTCAACATGCATGGACCACTTACCTATCTTAGAGAAACTCCTAATCGCTCTCCTGAGGTTGATGAACGTCTAATATACTTTTGTGTCTCTGTCAATCTGTGGCCTTCCTAAAAAAGTTTGATATAGATATATCAAAACCATATTCAAAAGCCTAGTGTCACCCTAATAAACCTTGTATGTCTACTTATGCATGTTATGATCCCTTATGTGTGATATACATCATGAAATAATCTAATAAAACTAGTATGATCATGAATCTTAAACATATCTAAGTCTGAAAATGTTTATATTGCTTTTCACATCCAAGATTCATTAATATCATCAATAAATATCATAACATGGCTTCTCTTACATAAATCCTCACTATATATTAAACATCATCAAAACTCAAATACAATAGATATATACTCATAACTACCTTGAAGTAGATTTGAAGATAATTTTCCTTAATTTTAGACCATTGTTTGATACCTAAATTACCAAAATATCCTTAATAGGTAAACTCATCCTAAGAAAGAATACACATCAAAATACTAAGGTCATGCCTCAAAATTCTATCCTAGACCTCAAGATAAGATCATGAGAACTTATTTAATCAAACTATGATCACATCCTAATGCATTAACATCATTAACATATATATTGGTTCCATAAAATCTACCTATTTAACATCTATAGCACACATATTTTATATTTCTATAAAGTTTTGTTCTTTAATATCTTACTAATAGTATCTTATTTTCCATGATCGGACTTCTATATCAAAAGATATGAATAATACAAGAGAATACCTCAATGGACAATTTGGACCATCAATTTCTGATCTGATGGATCTGAACTCAGCCTTATTTTCTTTTCCTTTCTTTTTCTTCTTTTTCGTTCATGGATCATCTCCTAGGGTGTTGTTGGATAGCAGTTTGGATCTAGCTAACCCTCTTCATCTTCCTTTTTCTCATGTGATGCCCATGCTGTGAAGAAATAAGGATCGTAGTGAGACCCCTATGGAAGTATCCTAATCATCCTGCATCTGAAGAGATCCATGCCCAACTGGAACCATATCTTACTTTGTAAAAGTTGATGACCCTACAAACAAAGTGTCACCATCTCCCCACTAATTTTTTTCACTTCCTATCCTTCTCTCTATTGTCCCTCTACCCCGAAACAAGATGCTAGCATGTTTAGATGATTTGGAGATGCCTTTCTAGTCACTTTGTTGATGGTGAACGGCCTTGACAAGCAATGTAGCATCACCTCAGTGCTACTATGCATAGAGATTTCTGATGAAGGTTGCCTTTGACAACACTATTGTGGCATCAAGCCTGTGCTGCCTCTTTGTTTGCAGAGTGTGGCCGCAAGGGCCACATCTCCATGTAATCATCCAATGGCCAACACAATCCTTCCATAAGGGTGATGTACCCTCCTATACTCCCAAATGGTTTAATAAACATCCCCTTACCTCTCGATCAAGACTTCTATTCTTGGTGATGGGGTGACTAGGCCCTGATGTACAATCCAATGTTGTCATGGCTAACAATCATGGCTTGAATGTTGGTCCTTCCTCCTTGTTCATGTTTCTACATGCTCAAACCATAGAGTCTTCGGAGAATCCAACTCCTTACATATGTACTATCATGGCCCAACCCTTCTCTATCTTACCTTGTTCTTTCTCATGAGAATCCCCATCAACGTATGGATTTGTTTTAAAATCTTGATCCAATTTCAACCAGAAACAAGGACACCGCCTCCTGATCTCATCCACAACCTCCTACTTTCATCATTCTACATACTTTTATCTCTATATAGTTTGTGAGAACTTCTCAATCACTGCCAAATTCCGAATCAGATAGTAGGGTTGTGCTATTCCTATTGTGGTTGTCAAACACCAAGATGTTCCATAAATTAAAACCAAGTATATCTCTAACTAAAAAGAACTAAAAATCCACTTTCTGACTACAATATAACTTTAGAAATAGTTCATAAGGATTATCAAATTATGTACACAGTCATCTCTCTAGTTGTTCTCCCAAACATCAAAGGAAAAGTTAATATATCCATTCATTAATAGATAAGGAAAATTATGTAAGTTGCCGAAAAGTATTACTAGTGTTATCCTCAAAACTTGTCAAATTTCACATAAGCACCTCTTATTCATATATTTTATATTGCATATAAATATCCTCATAATTTGATGGAACCTTATTCAAAATATATAAATCAACCTTAAATTTATTCCAGACTCTCACCATAAAATGTTCAAATTGCAAATTTACTCCTAGAGTTCCACTAACACTCAAATGGGCTCAAATTTAGGTGAAAGATATTATATTCAGGAACATGGGTCTTGATCTCAACAAATTAAGATTTCACAAACATCATATAATTTGTTTATATAGGGTTCTGATGATTGAGGTGTGAAAATACTACCTACCTTATTGGGAATTTTGTCCTCAAATTTTGGGTAAACCCTAGAAGGCTTCCACCGTAGGGTTCTATCTCTATCTTCATATCCAATTTAATCATCTACATCAGGGTGTTGATATGTTCTGAGATTTCTCTCCTAAAAATGGAGGCATGATCTCGTAGATGGATCAGACTTTAAATGTATAACCTAAAACCTTTAAGAGGCCCGCAACTCAATATGAGTCAAAGTAGATATATGGGGTTGAGCACATTGATGTGGGGATGTTTAAATGCCTAATATTTCATCCTTAGTTAGTTAATAAAAAAATTGATATATGTAAGGAAATAGATTGATTCTAGCAAATTAGAACAAAGCAAAACAAAGTAAATTAAAGAAAACAAATTACGTCAAGTCCTACTAATTAGTAGAAGGAGTTATTGTCTATGTGACCACAAGTTAGGTAGTTTATACACCCATTCTCAGGTGTAGACAACCCTTGAAAACCCTAGAAAGAAACTAACAATCAAACATACGATGCATCATGGTAGCTACTCATGTGAGGGTCATCTCACTCACTCTCACAGTGTGACTAAAACCCTATCAATGATCTGAGACCTCTCTCAAGGATAATAGACCAACTCCCCAGAATATTCTAAATTCCCTCTAATGTCTAGAATCCCCAAGATGTTAGTAGTAGTAGAGGATCTATCCAGAACACATGCGGTGAATCATGTCATATTCAGATGAATGGTCGAATTAAAATGAATGTGTTCAAATTCAGTTGAATGTGGTTGAATTTACTTGAATGTGGTCAAATTTAGTTGAACATAGTCGAATTCACAACTCTGAGCCAGATCTCTCTGACTTTGTATTCTGGGCAGATCCTCCCTTAGACCTCCTCCTCTCAAATTTTGATCCAAACTATCTCCTGTATCTGTTACAGAAAATCTCTTGATCTTCATAGAAATGGAGGTTCACACAGAAAATATATCAACCAAACTAACAATCATAACCACAAAGAGAAGATAGAATAGAAAACATGTTATATCTAGAATAAAACTACTTTCTTAGGGTAAAAGTACATAAACATGCCCAATGTGGGATACATAGCCAAGGAGGATCTCAACTAGCCCTAGACAAGCATAGTTGGCATTGAACAAAAATGAAAAAGCATCATTTGGACATAAACAAAAAGATCAGTAGAAGAAAAGAGGAAGAAGAAGAGATTTACTCCCATGGAATGGAGGTGGATCTCTCTCCTTAGCCTCTAGATGGGCTGGATCACACCCTTGATGTCATTCTCCTTGGCCTCCTTTATCCTTGACTCCGCCCCAACAATAGCTTGAATGGGTGAATGGAGGTGGAAAGTGATGTGGAAATAGATGGAAGGTGGTTGATGAAGGTGAAGAAGATGAAAACCAAAGGTAGATGGATGCAAACCAATGCAGAGGGTGTAGGGTTCAGACCCTTATTCTTCTTTGGTCTTGGATCTCTAAGACATATCTCTGGGAACAAAAGAATGGAACTACATAAGAATGCAGTACAAAAGTTTGAAACCCTTACCATGGTGGAAAAGGGGGGTATTTATAGTGTAATGTGACAATTTTATGAATCTTAGGGCCGAATTTGAGTCAAATTGGGGGAATGTAAGTTGAATTTAAGCTTTGAGTTTGTGGATTTAGGTGTCCAACGGTTGATATTTCATCAGAACCATCCTTCAGGAGATGCCATCAGAAGAGGTGTCTTTGAAAGACATCATCAGAATTTAGAACCTTCGTAGGACATCCTCAAAAGATAAACCCTCATAACCATCCTTTCGATGGTGCCATCAATAGGAAGCATCAACAGACGGGCCATCAAAAAGAAAAGTCATGGTAGGCGGTCCTCTATTTTTCTTTTGAAGGAAAAAGGTTGGGGGTGGGAGGAATTGAAATCCACTCAAAATTAGCAAATTTGAGTCGAATCACACCTTTGGTACTCATAGAAGTGCTCCTTTAGTTGGTTGTTGGCCTTTGGTTGTGACTTTTAGAAGACAGTTCTTCGAAAGTGATCGTCGAAAGATAGTGCTTTGGAAGTGGACATTGGAAGGCACCATTGGAAGAGGGACCATCAGGATCATCCTTTGGTTTGTGCTATTAGAAGACACCATTAGAATATGGTCCTACAGATATCTTCCAAAGAAAAATAGTTGATGAAGTGTTGATGTGTACTTCAACAAAAAAGGGAGATGAATTCGTGTTGATTTTGTCAGGATGAATCAGGGGGATCGATGTTTTCTCTGTTTGGTGCCTGCAAATCTCCAGTTGGGCTACTATATCTTCAAAAAAAATATTACAAAAATCTAAGTATCTAGATTTATTTGGACGTATTAAGTCTATAATGACACAAAACTATAGATAAATATTTAGCATAATTATTAAATTTGGGTGTTATCAGGTAGCTAGCATTGAAATGTATTTTACTATTATAATTAGTATGTAAACTTAGGTTTTAGTGACCATCCACTTTGTGTCAACTCTTTCTATTTGTTACCTCTTGGTATATGTTGGTAGGTCATATATCTGAAGGTGGCATGCCTTATCATACTTATATACATACCTCACTAGTGCACATGTCCATACCACATGTGTACGAAAGGGCGAGACAAGTACAACATATATATTATAGTGTACATAACATACCCTCTACAATGCCCTATTAGCTTGTACCCAATTTCACAAACATGTGCGGAAGAGATAGGACATACTATGTGCAAATATAGTGTTGACATGTAAAGTTCAAAGAAGATAGGTATACAACCCTATTTGATATTTCAACTTCTATGACATGATTGGCCTATATCTTGAATTCTAATATCTCTTACTCACTTCTTCTATGACTAGGACTACTGGTTGTCTTTCCAAATACATACTCTAGTCACAGTTGGATTTTAATAAAACAATCTAAACTAAGACTATGAGAATTTTCCTGGTGGCCATCTGCATTATTGCTTTGATACTACATTGTAACACTCAAATCTTTATATCACATGAGTGGAAGATAAATTTTATTTTTTTCAACTTGGGAGTGTCACAAACATGATATTCCTCACAATAATAATAGAAAGAACCATCACAAACTGGTCAAAAATGTATTGTCATTAATTCTTAGGAAAGAAACTTCATTGCATAAATCTTTACAAAAGGCACATGATATAACATTCTAAAATTTTGAATTAGACCCTTGGATTGTGAAGATGGTGTCCCACCAAGATGAAGTCTTCTTGAATCCCTGATTCGGTAGTTAGATGTCTATAGTCTTACTTTTGCCCTTACACGTGGATATCATGTCCCCAACCATGCTTAAAATATCTAGTAAGTAGAATTGATGGTTTTATATCATAAAATAGTGTATACTTGAAAGGAAAATTGAACATCATAAACATGAAAAGTGATTTCTTGTCATTATCTTTTATCTTTCTTATGTAATAATCCTCATGTTGGCACCAAATTGTCTCTTCTCTTTACACCAAAGTGCCTCTAAAATTGCATCAAATTGCCTCTTGGGTTATACCAAAGTGCATATTGGTGAGGATCTTATACAAGGTTCATTATCTTAATCTTAATCTTGAAATCGCTTACATCTTGTTCTTAAATTGTATTCTTAATATGAATTGAAGTGACATAATAATTTTGAAATATAATAATATATAAGGGTTTTATCTTATAACCTTTATCTTTATAAAAATAAATTGAAGAATAACTAATACATTCATATCATTGCATGTCCATTATACATGATAACATATGAACATTAAATAATCAAGTTCAAAGTGCATGGACTGCTTACTTTTCTTGGAGCCACTCCTAATCACTATCTTAGAGCTTGATGAAAGTCTAATCTATGATGTCTGTCAAGCCGTATCATTCATAAAAATAAGTTAGATATACTTTCATCAAAACTAAATTTAGAAACCATGGATTATCCTAATAGAATCTATATACCTTCTTATGCATGTTAGCATTTCCTTATGTGTGATACACATCATGAGCTCCTCTAATAAAGTTGATATGATCATGAATCTTTAAACATATCTCATCATAAATATTTATATCACTATTCACGTCCTCAACTCATTAATCTCATCAATTAAGATCATAACATAGATTCTCTAACATTAAATACTCATCATATTAAAAACTAAAATCAATAGAGGTGTACTTATTACTGCCTTGAAATATATTTCCAGATAATTTTCCATAATTTTATACCATCCTTTGATACCTCAACCCCTAATAGGTAAAGTCATCCTAAGAAATTATACACACCAATTTACTAAGATCGTTCCTTGAAATTCAATTCTAGACCTCAAAAGAAGGTCATGACAAATTGTTTCATCAAATTATTATATTACAATCGCAATGTATTGTATAAACATTATTAACATATCTATTGCATTATAAACAAATATTTTACCTATGTAACATGTAAAACAAACATATTTTATGTTTTATAAAATTATGCTCTTTAATATCTTTCTAATGATATGTTATTTATCATGATCCAACCTCTAAGTCAAAATATTTGAATAATATAAGAGCTTACCACAATGGTCAATTTGGACCATCGATTTTTGATATGAAGTATCTAATTTTGGCCTCCTTTTCTTTTCCTTTTGTTTTCTTTTTCATTCTATTCGTCGATCTTCTACTTCGGTCCACCTAACTGGCAACCAAGATCAGACTAACCCTCTTTCTCTTTCCTTTTTCAGCACGATGCCTACGCTGCGTAGAAATAAGGTTCATAGTGAGTTTGCTCTGGCGGACTCCTCATCGTTCAGAAGACAAAGTGATCCATCTCTGATCGGGAATGTATCTTACTCTGTCAAAGTTGATGACCATGCAACAAAGGTCCCACCTATATTGGAGCTTCCTCTCTTTCGCTCTCTCTTCTATCTATCTCTGAATAAGATGCTCACACATTTAAACATTCTGGATACACCTAGATAGCCACTCTTCTGATGGTGAGAGGTCTTGTAACACAATGCAACATTACCTTTGTGCTCCTAAGAGTAAGGATTTTTGGTGAAGGCCACCTTCCGCAATGTCGTTATGTACTAATCTCGTGTTGCCTATTTGTTTGCATGCGAAGAGTGTCTCTGCTAGGACTACGGCTCCATATAAGTAGCTAGTTTCCTATGTAATTCTTCCATAAAGGCAGTGTACCCTCCCATGGCTCCATTATGGTTCAATGAGCATCCTCTTGCCTCAGGTTTAAGACTTCTGTTACTAGATCGTGATATACAATCAAGTGTTGTCATGGCTAAAATGCATGGCGTTAAATGTTGGTTCTTGCCTCCTTATTCTTGTTGTCACATGCTCCCAGCATAATATCTTCCTTGGATTCAACTCCTTATTTAAGTGCAATTGTAGCCCAACCCTTCACCCTTCTCTGTCTTTCCTTGTTCTTTCTTGTGAGAATCCTCGTCCATGTATGAATGTGGGTGAGAAGTCTCAATTTGGTTGCAATTGGGAACAAGGACATCACCTTTTGATCTCATCCCCAGTCTCCTACTTTCCTTATCATGCACAATTTCATCTCTATATAGGTTGTGAGAACTTCTCAATCATCGCCAAATTCCCAATTGGATTGTAGGGTTGTGCTCTTCCTATTGGAGTTGTGAGACACTTGGATGCTCATAAACTAAAACCAAATAGAACTCTAACTACTAATAACTATAAAGTCACTTTCTTCCTACAAAATAACTTAGGAAACAGTTCATAAGGATGATCAAATTATGTACGGGAACACTTCTCTAGTTGTTCTCTCAAATATCAAACAAGAAGCCCATACATCCATTTTTTATTAGATAAGGAAAATTATGGAAGTTTCCTAAATGTATTAATAAAGTTATCCTCAAAACCAATCAAATTGTACATAAGCACCTCATCCTCATATCTTTTATATTGCATATAAATATCTGTATATTTTGATGGAACCTTATTCAAAATATATAAATCAGCATTAAATTGTGTTAGGTCCAAACTCTCATCATAAGATGGTCAAATTACAAAATTTATTCCTAGAGTTCCACTAACACTCAAATGGACTCAAATTTAGGTAAAATATATTATATTTGGACACATACGTCTTGATCTAAATTAATTAAGATTTTATAAACATCATATAATTTGATTATACATGTTTTGAAGATTGGGGTGTGACACATTCCCAAAGATGATTTTGTGATTACAATCTTCTCCTTCGATTGGAGGGGGAGATTATTGGGCTTACTTTTGTGTCTAGCCCAAGTAGCCAAAGCCCACTAGGATCTTTGATCTTTGGTGTAGTGTGACTAGGAATTATATATATTAGCAACTACTAAGGATTAGACATGCATAGTGAAAATAAATAAAAGACAGCCACCACTGCCATACTAGAAACATTGAGTCGATTGTTTAGTTGTTGTGTCTGTGACAAGAGAAAAAGTAAAAGAAGAGGAGAGAAAATAAGAAAGCAGAGAAGAATAGGAGTGTGATAATGTTACCAAGGTTTCCAGATTATCTTCTTCATACAATTCTTATTATGCACTTTGTGGAATAGGATATCTTTTTGGGAGGTTTTGGGTAGTGGAGTTGTAGGAATCTCTTTCTATGTTAATATATTCTTATATCTCTTTCTTATTGTACTATCTCAAATTTGAGGTCAAAATTCATAAAGGACATTATATCTTTGTTTATTGTTGGATTTATTTGTCAGTTGGTCCTATAGTTTTATTCATAATATTATGTTAGAGGTTTTCAGGTAAAACTTTGTGTTTTCTTTATCTTCTTACGGTTCTATTCTTAGATGACACGCTCCTTAGTAATGCTTCTGTAATATTTATTTTTTGTCACATTTCAACTGACCATGTATCGCATATTATACGCGTATATTTCTAATAGTTTAAGATATTGATTTTGTTGTTCTATTAGTGTATTAGCGTCCTATATGAGAGGTTTTCCTCCATATTTGACCTTTGTCTACTTACATCCCAATTAAAGAATTGCCCTTGAATAGGGCGAAAGGTGTCTTTAAAGAAAATTTCTAGACATAGTCAACTATACACCCGTCCGTCCACCCGGTTCTTGTAAATGGGAGTGGACACTTTGTCTCGTACAGCCAGCAGTAATAAAGTAAAAAAGGTAGAATAAAGAGAAAATGGTTATTTCGTAACTTTTAATTTGGAGTTTATTTTTTGATGAAATAAAAAGCTTCGAATTCTTTGTAAGAAATATTTTCCAACAAGACTAGTGTTGGCATACTTTGGAAAAAATGAAAATAAGAGAAAAATATAGGTACCGTATTTTGGGGTACCATACACATGTTTTGGGTATAGTATCCGTATTTTGAATACAGTACATCAGCAAGTAAATATTCATATTGTATCTTAAAATGGGAGTAATGTACTTTGAATCACGCGTACTGTACCCTTTTTATTTGTCTACCCGAGTATATCGCCAACATTTTGGTGTTATAATGTGAATATTTTGGGGTACATAACTCCTTTTTTTTAGATACAGTTCTAATATTTTACTTGTTGAAGTACTATACCCCAAAATACGAGTATTATACCCATAATAGTATGAATGTTTACTATACTCAATTTTATTTTAATATTTTACTTGATGATCAATATAAGTATCCATGTTTGGGGTACAATATCTATATTTTGAGGTATATTGCTATCATTTTGGAGGTATTGTACTAGTGTTACTCCCATTTTAGTGTACACTATCCAAAATTTTGGAGGTACTGTACTTTTATACTTCTCTCCTCTTTTATTATACTTTTCATATTATTATTATTCTCAAAATATGTCAATATTGGTCTTTGTTAGAAATTATTTTTACGAACAATCTAATACTTTTTATTTCGAAAAAAAATCTTAAAAGTTATGAGTACAATATTTTTCTCTCTCTTTTATTTGTGTATCTTTCATAGTGTGTCTGTTTTTTCCACCACATCAGCATTGCTCATACCTCCCAACTACCTTGACCACGTGGGCGGAAGGGTGTGGGCAGATTAACTCCATTTAAACAGGGTGCCAAACGGCCCCTTTGGATTACATGTAACCAGCTACTTCAACACATGGAAACGCTTGGGACCTAGAGAGGTCATATTGACAAATACATGAGTATTACTTTTAGATAATCTCACGTCTGAACTCATCAAAATTTGAAAATGACGGGTATTTAAATGTACAAGTAGGCGGGACCCAATGTCAAAGGGCCCCCCACGTGACTTCAAACAATATACTGACTTATAGAACTAGGACAGTGGATTCTCTCATTCATGTTGTAAAGCACTAACAACCGTCGAATTAACGTTATATTATAAGAATTGGTAGAAATAACTTATTTTTGGACCGGCTGAGATTCATGAACAAAAGCTAAGATAATGTTCAATGAAGAAGTCTGCCGGCATCCATAACATTATTCTTTGTAAAAAGCAACTTACGTGTAGAAGTCGATGTGAGCCCAGTATTCAAAACAACTATTATGTTCTTCATCAAGTCACAGCTACCCAAGCTTGAAGACTACTGCTTCAAAACAGTAAACTCAGGAATTTCCACAAATGTCTGCCGCGACAAATGGCTCTTCGGCAGATCCATAATGGCGATTGATCCAAGCACCGTGATTCCCGAAAGCCTTGACGACCTCAAGGTCATAAGCATGGTCCTAGAAAATGGTGAATGGGACTGGGACTTCATCCGATCCCACCTTCCGCAAGCTTCTTGGAGACTCATACAAAGCTCCGGTGATGGAAGGCGGGCCTGACTCTTGGTGTTGGCCGCTAGAAACTAATGGGGTTTTTTCTTGTCGCACAGCGTATAATTGGCTGTGTGCTGAACCATCTCTCCCTCAGGCATCAAGATGGAAAGAACTCTGGTCCTCCCTTGCTCCTCTGAAAGTCCAAACCTTTATTTGGCTCCTCCTTCATAGAGCCATTTTCACGAATGCTGAGAAAGTTAGAAGGCACATTAGCACTGATGGTACGCGTTGCCACTTAGCTTGCGAATCCATCCTGCATTGCCTTCGTGACTGCCCTGCCAGCAAGCAGGTCTGGCAGTGCCTTGGCGCAGACATTCATTTCTTCCAGCTCTCGGAGTGCGAGTGGATCCATCTCATTGCTCATGGGAGTGGTACTCCTGAGGAAAAGCTGACCCGCTGTCTCGGATCCTGGGCTATTTAGAGGGCAAGAAATGATGCTATCCACAATGGGAAGCATATGGCACCGGCCTCTCAGGCTGCGTTCATCAAAGGCCGAGTACAAGCTATCTTAAATCTTCCTAAAGCAACGTCGAGACAGCAGCAGAAATGGAGCACTCTCACCATCAAACATCCGAGAGAGACTCCGGGCACATCATCTTCGTGGACGTTGCCTTCCAAGGCCACAGTCTTAAGACTGGGATTGGGATCTATGTCATTCATAGATCGGGCCATTGCCTCTTTGGAATCGGTGAGCCTGGTTATGGTTCTTCTGCTAAAGAAGCGGAGATGATTGGAATTCTTAAAGCTTTGAAGATATGTAGAACGAGGGGCTGGACGTCCTCTACTATCTACTCAGATTCCACGACTGCTATCAGTGCACTTACTCAGCCTATGAGTGAAGTGAGCAGATTTGAACCTCTGAGAAGGTCGGCAACCTCCATCCTAGCTACTGTTCCTTCCCTGCAGGTCTCCTATGTCCCTCGCGACATGAATACAGTAGCTGGCCACATTGCAAAACACACCTTGTATTCCTCTATTCCCCATCGTTTCACCACTGTTTCGCCACCTTGGCTTACTTTGGACATCAACACTGTTATGTCTTCTTTCTTTGCCCGTATTTGCCCGTATGAGAGAACGGGATGAATAAAATAATCTCTTAGCTTTCAAAAAAAAAAAAAAAACTATTCTGTTCTGAATGAGACCGTGCCCGCACGCACAGCGGGAAACTTGCAAAGATGGCCAATGAACCAATCGTTCCTGTCTAAATATAACTAAGATTGCATACAAAACTGTGCCAGTAGCCTCCTGATGAAGTAGCCAATGTCTGGCAATAAACGATTATCTGCTCCGATATATATGCAGTTCAAAGCTTATACTTTTAATAAATACACTACAATCTTGGTCGATCACAATAGAAAAACATTTGAAGCTTCTGAAACTTCTAAACATCGACCTTGACCTGCAGTCCTTGTCGTCCCTTATCGTTTATCAGGCTTTCTGGAAACCCTATATTCGCTGCTTGTAAATGCTCACCTAACTATCACGACTTGGCAAGTTATATCAACAGTCGTGACATTAATGCTACTTGTAGTTTTCTATCTAAATGGCGAGTCCTCGTGCAAGACACGTCAAGAAAGCTTCGCACATAAGTGTTGAAGCGGTAGGTATAGTTTGGGCCTTGCAAGTATCAATGTTCGATCAATATCAGACAAATCCCCATCCGTTTGGAATGTTTCCTGTCAATGTTTGTTCTGCGTGGACACTGGACGGCCACATGTTTGCCTTTGTAACATTGGACTCTACGTTTGTATAATCTGTATCCATGGGGATATAAATGTCTGCCGTTTTGTCCGTACTATGCCTGTTCATATGAACGAGACACACGTGCACCTTACCAAAACACCAACTTGTTAGATGGAAATCGCCGAGTCAAGTTTGGAATGTTGCAGTTATAGAGAGCTTTCCGAAACAAGAAAAACATAAAAAATATGAATACTTCTTGTAGAAGGTGCCGCGCAACTAAACAGCACTTGCCATCAATACTTTTCGGCTATGTGGGCATGCCATCAATACTTTTCGGCTAATATAGTGTTGCATAGCAATGCATTTAGTCACCCTCGGGAGGCCCCAAATAGTGTCCCATTCCTAGTGAGTACCCTTAGAGAATAAGGTAATCTGATGTTAATATGCATAATAAGAAGTTTGAATCAGAGTAGTGATAATTATGGATGATAAAGGAATGCCAACACGTAAATCTGGGGATACGGCTGAATGCAAGACGAGGTTTCTCCTTATAGTTACAACTTCAATTTTTGTGCGGTGTCCCGGGAGGAGAAAAATTATAAATAAAACCATTTCCACCACAAAAATTTTCAAAAGAATCGTGTTTTTACTCTCAATTTTGATCAATTCAAATAGATAGATTCTATTGTTGGATTCATTTCCAACTCCTTTGCAAATGATAATGAGAACTTTAAGAGTATCACTTTTTGCGATGCAAAAGAACTTCCAAAAAAATCTATTGAAGCCAACGAGAATCACAAGGCTATATTTGCTTCTTTGAATGCATAGGTTCAAATAGATAACAGACTAGGGATACTTTTTCTAAATCACTCCAACTTCGGGACATGTAAAAACAATAAATACAGCCGCCTACGTGTGTTACCGAACGATCTCACACATTGCTAGTTAAAAATATGCACAGTTCAAGAAGACGAAATGACAGAGCATGAGTGATATAAGTATCACCCCCACTCTCTCCCCCTTTCTCCCTTGGCTCCCTCCACTCCAGGTTGTAGCACCCACGCTGCCGTAGCGACCAGTTTGTAGTGATCAGGTCGCCGCCGCGCCTAGGCCATCATTGGGCCCATTCCACCACCGTGCCAAAGTTGTCGTCATGACCAGGATGCCACCTTATCGAGGTTGAAGCTGCACCATGTCCGTCACCGACTTGCCTCCACTCACAAGTTGTACTCATGACCAGGACGCCATTACGTCGAGCCTACCACCGTGCCGAACCTGTTGTTGTGCCATGGCTGCCGTCACACCCAAGGTGCATCCGCGGCCAGGCCCTCGTTACGCCATGGTTGTCGTCGTGCCAAGACAGCCTCCTGGTCACTGATTGTGGTACTCTACTACCATCATTGGTGTATTGGTCTTCGTTGGTAACTACTATGAAGGAGAAGAAAGCCATCCAGACTCTATATTGGGATGTATTAAAATTAGACATGTGTTGAATGTATTTTGATATTATGTCATCTGGATATTGGTTTTGTTTTCGGTCTATGTTGAAAAATGTGAGCTTGTATGGGTCATTTGTAATAATGTTGGTTTATGAGTAAAAAGTATAAAAGATATGAATAAAAAATGAATAGTCATTGTGTTTTATATTATATTTTTCTGATGATGGATTTTCCTGATTGTAAGTATTATTCTAATTTATATTTTAGTAGAGTCGTTGATGTAGGTTGGTAATGCAATGGATATTAACTAGCATTATACTTTGAAGTAACATCAAAATGAGAAGATATGTGACACACACATTTTAATTACATATCATCACATATCATGTATATATTTTTTTATAGATTAAAAATTAAAAAATGATATTGACATAATGAATAGACATCAATCTTTTTTGAAAATGTGGTGCATTTTACTAATTTATTTTACGTTTGGTTGTTGATACATTTTGGTATTACCTTAAATTTGACTTGTCAAATTGGGTCAAAATATGTGAATTCCCATAGCTCGACCCATTTAAGTTGGGTTTGGGTCCTAAAATTTATCATCCACTGGAAAAAAGCCCAAACTTGTACCCACTCGTTTAACTAGTTCATTTTCATGGGCAATCTGCGTGCACCCACGGGTGACCCGCTTAATTATAGTGATTTTAATAATACATATAATCAAATAATATTTATCTATCAGTAAAAATATTTACACAAGAAGCACATACAAAGCTTGCCGCTTGCGCATGTTTGCCCTCATCTATATGTTGTCTCATTTGGATGCCCTTTATAATAGACATATTCTATTTTTTGTAGGTGGTCATTATTATTTAAAGTTGTATGCTTCTCACTTGAATATCTAAACTCTATAGTATGTTTTTTGTTCCAGCATTTATGCAATCCAGATAATTAATTCAGCCAGTCATTGACTTTACTTTAATAGTGTGTAGCATCTCTATTCATGTGTGTATTGGTGTTTGATATTTTTCTTATAACAAACTTTTGGATAAATAAATAAAGTTCACATGACAATGTAGAATGTGATTGTTTGTACCATATCTTCTGTAAACAAACACTAGCATCGTAATTTTTTTAAATTTTGTATGGGCACTCATGGGTAACCCGCAACCCGCTAGGTCAGATTTGGGTTTATCTTTGTTCCACCCATTTAGAATTGGGTCTTTTTGACCTACACCCACAAGACGCAAACCCACAACGACCCAACCCAAACTCAATCCGCCCACCCATTTGATACTTCTACATTAAATATAATTTAGTACGATTTTTTGAACTTATTTGTGAAATGTATAGAAATGTGGTTGTGGGTGGTTGAGACATTATATACAACAGAGAATTTAAGAGAAAATGAATTTGAAATGATTTATTTTGTTTGTGGGCTAGAGAATAAAAGTAAGTGGTTGGGTGGTGGTTAGTAGTGGGCGGTTGGGTGGCAACATTAATTTGTTACAGAAGCTATGTGCATGCAGTCATACAACTGTACTGAAAGACTTCTCGTCTAGATGTTTGTGTCTTACTATGCCAAAAAACCATATAGCAGTGCTAATAGTGGCTTTTTATGATGTCATTATTCAATTTGTACTATTCTGAAAGTATATAAATTTATCTATTGTATTAAAATAAATAATAAACAACTTATCTGTTGGTATTCACTATGCTCCTTTATTCTTGATCCAGTTATTAATATGTTTTGGTATTTTCTTGAATAGGATTAAGTAGTTAATACTGCCTTGAAAATGTATTGTCTTTACTTGTAGTATGCATTATTCTCTTTGTTGTAAAAGTTGCATGCATGCATTATGTAAAATGTTGTAGTATGACCTATCAAGTAATATTCTAATATGATGTTGTTTAATATGTTTTTTACACAATGATTTGCACATATGCATAATGAATAATAAAATTACATAAAGTTAATCAACGCAAGATTTTATATTATATTTTTCTAATAAAATAAATCTTTGACTGCAAGTATTGTGTTATTTTATAGCTAGTACATATGTTGATGACATTTGCCACTATTTTGCAGAAATTCAAGTATTGATTGTGGACTTATCCGTGAAGTGTGTATCAACGTGTGTGTGTCGATTCATACATTATATGCAGCTAAGAAGTGGAGGGATTCTGGAAAAAAATTGAATTTACAGATTTATTGTTTTGTTAATAAAAGAAGAAATAAGTACAAGAAGTTGAGCAAAGGGTAGTTGGATGGCGGGTTGCTTTATTATGACTGTTACATGCATACAAGTAGCGTAAAACACTGGCGAATAATTTCCTTTCTAGTTATGGTAATTGTGGATTAATGACGATGGAACTCAGATTTACTTTGTGACGGGATTGTGGCGTTGATTTTTCATATGATTTCAATGGGGTCTTAGAGGGAGTTCTTGTCTGAAGCACCGACATGCACGACATGAGTTCTTTTTTGTGCAATCTAATTAGAGTGTCCTAAGAAAATATAAACAAAGGGTATCATATACATAGAGTGGTAGTCAATGGTGAACCAATAAATTGAAGATGGCGTAGAGTTGATTAAATTAATGAGTTTGTTACAATGGGCCAAACAAGCATCATTTTTTGTTCCAAAGAATCCAATATGAATAGTTTGAGTCTTTACAATAAGAACAATCTTCCTTGGTTAAATACACATATTAAACTAATACGTAGGATCTATCACAATTGAAAGAAACAATATTTGAGTCAATTTCTTTCTTTGTAATTCCTTTTGTGCCAATATTCAAAAATGTATCCGAAGACATAGTCCTTTCGTACCATATTTTAGGTGGTCCATGTGATATCTATGCCACATCCTGACTGGGAAAATCTTGATTGATCTCTAAAATATCTAGAACAAATATTGAGGGAAGATAAGTCCACCTGAGTGAAATGAGCCTTCAGACTATGGTCATTTTGTCACAAGCATGCCTTGCTTTTTCTCTATTCTAAACATTACTACCTATTTTGGTGCAAATTACCTGTTTCTATTATAGCTACTTACAATGTTATCCATTCTTTTGTTCAAAAGTATGAATGTACTGTTGGCATGGTCAAGGGTTGAGCGACCACATGTTCTACCACTCGTAACTTAGATTCTTTGACATTAAAATCCTCACATGTCGTGTTAAATGCTAACAAAAAATAATGCAAAATAGGCCTTCAATCATAGTCTTCCATGGGAAAAGTATCCAAGACCCAACTAGTGCAAAATTAGAGAGCTTCGATTCAAAATTCGACAGATGATTATTATTAAAAAACAGTACTTCTTAACAATACATAAAAGTACTTTTATAATTCCTAAAAACATGATGTTGGGCTACTATCAAGTCAAAGTGACTTTATAGACACATTTTTTAGTTATATTTTTATGTATAGCAAGAATTTAAACTTATTGACACATATCATTCAAACATCATTCATAAAACCCCCATTTCCAAACATATAAACATAGATACAAAATAATGTTGTGTTTTTGTAACCAAAAGATCCAACATTCTATTGAAAATCAAGTACTTGCTCAAAGTTTATACATTTGATAGTATATAAAAATATTTAAAACCATCATAACATTTAATGTTAAAAGTGAGTTTCAGATTTCTACTTGTAATATATTGAAAGGTAAAAGAAACTTGTATTTTTTGCTTACTAAAAGGTGAATTGAAAAACATGCATTTCTTTTCAGGTGTAAACTAAGTAATTATTATGAGAGATACATATAATTGACTCATTTGGTGGAACTACTACTTAACATGCAAAAATGATATCTCAAAATAGAGTTCTTTCTTGAAGACAAGCATATATCATAAGATTTTTTTAGCTTATGAACTTAGTATCTAAATATCATATAATATCTTAATGAGAACTCTAACAAATGAGTGAAATGAGGATTAATAGATTATACATGATGTTGTATTGATATTTATATGGATCACAACACACACACACACACACACACACATATATATATATATATATATATAGAGAGAGAGAGAGAGAGACTCAGGCTAGTGTACACTCGAGTGTATTGGAGACACCGTACACCTCAGTCATTTTCAAATATGTAGTAACTTTTTGAAAAATCTAAACCATTGATCTTCTTAAATATCTTAAGAACATACTATATAATAAATTTCATCTCATTTGGGCACTTATAGGTCATGCATCTAAAGGACACAAAAATCATGCATTTCAAATTAGTTTTGTGCGTCGATATTATTATCCTTGGATGAGTACTTACACTCATCCAAATGAGCTCAAATTTTGTATGTGGCATATTATTATTGTAACCATGAATATCAATAGATTAGATTTTAGAAAAATATGGTCTAGATAGGAAAACACCATTGGGTGTACAGCATGATATATATATATATATATATATATATATATATATATATATATATATATATATATATATATATATGTGTGTGTGTGTGTGTGTGTGTGTGTGTCTGTGTGTGTCGTTCATTTGTTGTGTTGCATGTGGGGCTATTTTAATCTCGCTACATGGCATGCTGACTTAGTGCCCAGCTCCAATTATCTCATGAGTCTCCTTCAAAGATCCTTGCCCTCTTCAATCTACTATAATCCACCTCCAGGTACTTCTCCTCTCAGTCCTCTGAAACAGCCCCTCCATTTTTGCAAATATACGTGAGGTTGATTGGTTCTATCCAATTTTCACTACCCTAAATACCGCACAAAAAGAATCCCAATTAGGAAACAACAAACACAATTCTAACTTAGTGACTCTCCTTCTGCATAATACTTGTTGTTGGTCATCTTACAGTCCCACTCTTATTGACTAGCACAATGACATGAGGATGGAAGGGTAAGGGTATGTTGGGTAGAGTTTCAAACCTGCCAGTGAGGCAGCAAACCTATCATTTGTCCCTGAAGGAATTAGGTGAGAATCGGTTGTAGACTCCCTTGCAACAGCAGCAACATCCTCGTGCATGTCAAGCGCGGCGGGAAATAGCCTACAACGAGTGTTGTGGAAGCCTCCATGAATGACCTTGTCACCTCCTTGAGTCTTTTTCATTCCCCACGAGGTTTGTGAAGACTCACTAGTACATATTTTACCTTTGGCATCACTTCTTTAATGTTGCTTTTTACAAAAAAAACAACAGCACTACAAGCCTATAAAGGTCAGTTTCTATAACACATATGTCACTATTGGTACAGTCTTATGAATTAAGAAAAAATATAGATATTGCTTTTAATATAATGTTGGTTTTCTTTTTGAAGAATTGAGGTCTAAGATAGCCTGAGAAAAATTATATTTCAGTGAAAAATTTTTATATAGGCATCTGGTGTCAGTTTTACAATAACTGACGACTAAGCCCTTTCCATGAAATAAATTTTGCCTCCAAAAAACTTTGTCGTTAGTTTTTCATTTTTAGAAACCAACATCATAGGTCGAGTATATTGCGAAAATTTTTGCCTCCAAAAACTCTGTGTCATTGGTTTTTTTCTAAAACAACCGATGACAAAGAGTTCTCTCCACCTATCCTGCCAAAAAATATTTTCCCCCAAAATTAGCTTATAGCAACAGTTTTCCCAAACAATGACTAAAGTCTTAAGGATGTTGGCATTTTTTATTGGGTAAGTACATGTGGCGTCAATTTTTTGGTGGGTAATCGACGACATAGCTCCCTCCAAATTTGCTTATGATGTTGGTTGTTCCCAGACAACCAACCACTAAACTCTTCGCAAGGTCGACATTTTTTTTGTTAGGGTGAAGTACATATGGTGTCAGTTTTTTGGTGGGAAACTGATAACATAAATTGACTTATAATATTAGTTTTTCTTAGGCAACTGACAACTAAAGTGTTATTGAGGTTGGCATTTTTTATTAGAGATCCATACAAGTGTCCTCGCTTTTTTTATGGGAAATCGATAATAGAGGTTGACCTAAAACATCAGTTCCTGACTATAACCTATGTCTAAAGTCTTAGTCGTCGATTTTCTACAAAAATTGATGACTAAGTTCACTTAATATCACCCACAAAATTTTTCCCATTCTTTGATTCATCACCCCTGATGCCTAGCTAACTCTGGCGAACATTCTGCTATGAGGTATGTTGTTGTTTCCCCCGTGGTTGTTGTCAGAGCTACCGCCATTTGCCACCATAGCTTTTGTCATAGCTATCACCATTTTTCATTGTAGTTGTTGTTGTCATCCTACATCTTCACCGTTTCCAGTGGTGCTCTGACCGTTGTTGTGGACCAGTGGTGCTTTAGTCATAGTAGTTGTTGCCATCCTCCGTCTACGTTGATCTGCTGTTGCCACAAACCCTACTGTCGCAAGCCTATTGTTGTTGATTCTACTTCTTGGTTGTCAATATTTCCATCGAGACCAATATTGTTGCCGCATGTTGTTTTCACTACCTCATCCACTACTACTTCTGTTGTTTGTGTGGCCTCCATTGATTGTTTGGTGCCATTCCTACTGTTGTTGCTACGGCTCACTCCCTCTCCTTCTTGCTTGCAAATGTTGCTCATATTAAGAATGTCCTTCTTCTCTTTGACTACCTCCATTATTTGTTGAGTGCAATATTTTATAATAATTTGTTGAGTTCCTTATTTTATAACTGCTTAATTAACTTATGAGTTACACATTTGTATGAATTTATCTATATTGATATAAATTGAATGATGAAATGTAACTAAGGTTTTAATTTAAAATTTGGAGAAGTCATACTTGTATAGTTGGAATTCATTTATAACTTCTTATATAATTTTGTGTATTGTTCAATTGAATGTTGTATGCATAAATAATCACATCTAAGAATTGATTAAATTGAATTCATATGAATTACCTAAATTATCTTGAGTTAGACTATTTTTTTTATATTAACCTAATTTCTAAACCGTAAATCCTAATTTTGACATATATCTTGTTAGCCTAGAAACATGTCCGAGATTTACTCATTAGGATTAATTCTTATATACTCCTTAGTTTGGGACTATTTTTGAACACTTAATCTCACATAGTATGTAAGTGTATAATGTGCATTCAGTTTTCAAGATGTTTTGTCAGCACTTCCCTGTTTGTTCTCTAAGTACATATGTAGTTGGGTATTTGCCCATGTACATTGGTGTACTTAGAGAACTGTGGGGAAATGTTATCAAAATATTCTTGAGAAATGGATACACATCATACACTTACTAGTTAGATTAGGTTTCAAAAATATGATAGGTGGTACACATTCATTAATAAACCCTAAACTCTAATTTGTAAACCCTAGTCCTTAATTTCTATAAACCCTAATCCTTAAATATGTAAACCCTAAACATTAAATGATAAACCCTAATATCTAAACCCTAATTTCTAAATCTTAATCTCCAAATACCTGATTCAATACTCATTTTCTCTATAATCATAGAAATGATCAATCATAGATGTCCATTTCAAATCACTACACTTTGAAGATTGTTAGTGGTCTTGATCAGTTTATAAGATTTGCGGAGGAACATAGGAAATAACCTAGAGATAGGTTCTATTGTTTAGGTAGAAATTGCAATAACAACTTGAATATCGACATTGTTGATGAGATCAAAAGTCATGCCATGTGTTACGGGATAGTATAGGGCTACACAGAATAGTACAGCCATGAAAAGATTCCTACTATGAGATCAGTAGATGTCGACAGTAGTACTTGTGTTAAAGAGGAAAATTCCAACAATGATGTAGATGTGAACGAACTGAAAAACATTGTGCATGACGCTGAGAAATTGTTATACTTAGGTTGTACTAAGTTTACAACCTAAGTATTGTGTTGAAATTATTTACTCTCAAGGCTAACAACAAATGGAATGATAAAAACTTCACATCTTTGTTGTCTTTGTTGAAAGAAATGCTTCCTGGAGGAAACAAACTTCCAATCTCAGCATACGAATTAAAGAAAATGGTGTGCCCAATGGGAATGGAGTTTAAGAAGATACATGCATGCCTGAATGATTTTCTATTAATTCAAAAAAGACTATATAGATTTGAAAGATTGTCCAAAATGTGGGACCTCAAGGTACAAATGGCGACTTTGAGTAATTCTAAAAGTAGATCTCTTACCAAGGTGATGTGGTATCTACCTATAATATTTTAGTTTCAACGCTTGTTTGTCTATACCATGGATATGTAGAATTTATCTTGACATGCAGAGACAAATAAAAACAATGATGGGATCCTATGACATGTGTCTAATTCCCTATAATGGAAGAAAATTGATTTGTAGTACCTAAATTCGGTGAAGAAATTAGGAATCTAAGACTTGGTCTTTGTACTAATGGGATGAATCCATACACCACATTAAGCAGCCAACATAGCACTTGTCTTGTTCTGATTATTATATACAATCTTTCTCCCTGGTTGTTTATGAAAAATAAATGTGTCATGTTGTCCTTGTTGATATCGGGCCAAAACTATCTGGCAATGATATTGATGTTTTTCTTGAACCTCTGATTGACGGTGTAAAGAAACTCTAGGGAGGTGTGATGTCCTATGATTATTCAATTAGAGAGACATTTCATTTGTATTCTATGTGGTTTTGCACTATTAATGACTTTCCAACATAAGGGAATTTTCTGGATACAACGTAAAAGGATCTAGAGCATGCCCTATATGTGAGGAGAAAACTAATCCAATATGATTAAAATATGATGAAAAGACTGTATATCTTGACCATCAAAGGTTTCTTCTAAAAGTCTAAAGGATGTGCAAAGAATTCAATGGATCAAAAGAGGAACGAGTGCCCCTAAACCTATATCAAGGGAGGTCATTTATGAATGTAAGACCCCTGACCTAGCTTAGTACTTGATGTTTCTTGCTTTGCTTAATAATATGCTTAAACCTTAATGGAATCTCTTGAGATGCCTTAATATCATGTGACATGCTTATGTTTTAAGTTCGGTCCTATTTGGTTGATGTTTTAGCTTGTTATGCTTATTTTGGACTAAGTTGAAAATTACTCAAGTTGTGGTGTTATCTTGCAATTTGTCACATGTAGGTTGTTTCCTTTATACCTTGGTGTCATGAGAGATCATATGGTTCTTTGGGGTGCCTTGTTGATCCTTGGTTTGATGGATAGGGAAGTGGTGATATGTTGAGTGTTGTTTCTAGGGTTTGCTTAGATGCACTATGTTGATGTTGGCTTTGTGTTCAACGTTTGAGTTCTTGGTCTTTCAGTGACCATCCTTAGATCTTATTTATGTTTTCTCTACATTCAAAGGTGGTCTTGAGAGTGTGATCTCTTTGCTCATAGAGCCTTTTTTTCTTCTTTTGGGTCGAATAGAAGCTATGGTTTCATGTGGTCGCTTGGTTTCTCTTTGACCATGAGCCTTTGTGGCCATGATCCTCTTCAACTGATAGTTCTATAAGACTAAGTGAGGTTGATGGTTTGCTTTGGTTTTCACAACCTTACTGCTTGCATGAATGGTTTAGTTGATGCATGGTTGATGTGTGGTGGACATGTGGAACTTATGTGCATGAAGCATAACCTCTTTGGTCTCTCTCTACCCTTGGGCACATGTACGCCTCCTCTTTAATGCATATAATACTTTTGCACCCTCTCTACTCTCTCTCTCTTTCCTTGGATTCAACCCTTGTGTGCTTCGTGGAGAAGAATCTCATCCTTGGTGCTTGGTGGCCGAGATCCTTTGCATGTGGTGATCCAAGCTTGTAGCTACTCTTCCTTGGTGATCTTTGGTGGTTCTTTGATCCTTGGTATGTGATCCACCTCTTGTTTTCATTTCCTTGAAAATACTTACTTTTCTTTTCTTCTTCTTGGTTGAATCCATGGATCTTCCATGGTGGTGCTTGTGTTGGGATGGATGTACTCCTATTTCTTGGGCCAAATTCTTGGTTTTCCAAGGTAGTATTCAAGTTGAGTGGAGGAATTATTCTCCCTTTCTCTCCCTTCTTGTTCATTTTTTTCCTAGAAGTTTTGGTTATCTTTCTTGCCTTTTTGACCTACGGTTTTTCTTCTCTTTTGAGGTGGTGACTAGTGTGGAGGAGATTGTGGGCTCCGATCTCCAAACCACGAATTAATCCCGATTTAATCATGTGCGGAAGCAATCGGTAAACAGCGGAAGACAAAAAATCACGGGAAATTAAAAATTTTCGAGACAAGAGCCTGAAACCACAAACCTTTTCCATAGAAAAAGGATTTAACTGTTTACATCACTGACAATTACTTCTTGAGTAATTATATACAACATGATACCAAAATTCTCAAGAATTCATACTCCAAAACACTCCAGGACCTGAGAGTACAGAGGACACATAGGACTTGACTCTAACTACACCATGAAGCAGGCTAGATCTCCACCTGAGATATTTACTGCTCCTGATGCTGCTGTTGCTGGGATTGGTCACCTGTGTTCTTGTTCCTCTGTCTTCGACGACCACCTAAAAAGTAGAAGTCTACGGGGTGAGACAATTATACATAATTGCCCCAGCGAGAGTTATAACTCTCCACTAGGCTTTATAAGCAAAGCAAGGAATAACTAAAGCAATAAGAGCCTTCAAGATATTCACTAGCAGTTCTGATGATGAGCAAGAGTTCAATCAATATTAAAATATGAGAACATCTATGCTATTCAAGATAACATCAATCAAATATCTCGTAGATAACTCTAACAGATATACTACGCTGTTGATTATGTTTTTCAAACATTATTGTTATGCCCTGTGGAGATGAGGCTTACCACTCATACTCCAACTGATCGCTAAGAAGTCACATCAGTATCATACATAGGTCATTAAAAGAGCCGGATTCTTATGACCTCATCTTCCTCATTCAGTTAGAGGATCGAATGTTAGATATCTGGCGGGATATCTTTTGTTATAGCTCTCCAGGGTAAACTGGACCTTCGCTATTTTAGAGTTACAGTGGCGTTCTGTACTCTCTTCGTCATCGGAAGATTTCTTGTTTATCTTTTATCGATGCGGTGTTTGTGTCTTTAAGGGAGTGTAGATATACATCTCACCTTTAGGACTTTATGGTGGGGTCTGATGAACTACTAGAATCTACATCATCCTCTCACCTTTTCTTTTATAGTGAAGGTATGACGGACTACAAGAATCTACATCAAATACCTACACTAGGATGTAAGGTTCTACACATCCATGTACCCCACATACTCAAAAGTATGTGATCCAGGAGTTCCCTGAGGAAAACCTGTTTCACCATCATTTAGACTCTGACAATGATGGATCTATGATCAGGGCTCTACATTTCACTTGATTAGTTAGGTACATTCAGTATTCTTATCATCATACAACAACACAGCTATATATGAGAATACTAAAATGTAGCAGGCCTAATTCATTTCAATTACCAGTTCTCAATTATCTCATCACAAGTCATCTGTCAAGCATGACCTTGATGGTGTTTATGGCTCTTACAACCCATAAATCACAAAAGATGTCACTTAGCAGTGCATCAAGATGATTCATTATTCATAAAGCTTAAGACATGCTTTCAATGAATAAAACATGGTATTTCATACCTGGGTATGACCATTATCTCATAATAACCTGCACGGTTAGTTCAACAGATAATCATAAACAATTCAATAATTAGGGATGCATTCCCAATTAGGGTTTCACTTGGAATCACCCTCAACTAGGGTTTCACATGGAATCACCCTCAACTAGGGTTTCACATGGAATCACCCTCAACTAGGGTTTATTTCAATAACCCTGTCAATTAGGGTTTACTGTTCATCTTTCATGTTATCACCCTAAAATTAGGGTTTACTATTCACTCCATGGTGAATTGTACTCATTACATCATTATGTAAGAGAAACATCATCATTAAGGCTCTTAATTAGAATTAAGATCCATTAGATATTATAAATAGGGTTTCCATGACCTCACATAGGTGGGTCATTCCCTAATCATGCACATTCATGTGTAAATGAAGTATCTCACTAGAGTTTCCTCCTAAAAAGGGTATTTTCTCTCTCTAAGATACTTTCTCTCTCTAGAAATACTTTCTCTCTCCTTTCACTGGTAGATGGTGACAATACCACTCTAGATCAGGTTGAGATAAGTCTCCATTGACTAACATGATCCAAAACATCAACATCATGTGATTAGGGTTTGATTAGAACAAGGTTTTACCCCGTTAGACCCCTCAAGGGTATTTTGGTAATTTGCCACATGATTACCATCATGGGTTAACTCACTAATCACATAGTCCCTTAATACCCTAGGTTACCATTAGGGTTTAGATTGAATCATCATTGAACTAATTACATCATCAAATGGTTAAGTACAAACCATCACCAATCTCCAAACGGTTTCAACCTTCAAACAGTTTCAACCACCCAAACGGTCTTGAGACCGTTTGGAGGTGAAGACCGTTTGGAAGGGTTGACTTCCCAACCGTTTGGAGCTTCAATCGGTTTGAGACCGTTTGATCAAACTTACTTGAGATCGATTGGACCAAACGATCCTGAGGTCGTTTGAGCCCAAACGGTCTTGAGACCGTTTGGCCCCAAACGGTCTTGAGACCGTTTGGTCCAAAAAGGGCTCAAACCGTTCGGACCTCCAAAGTGGTTCAAAGGTTACCAATGTTCATGGATATGTGTGTTGAAGTCCTCAAATGGTCAAAGCTATGCTAACCACTTATAATTTGAGTCAGTTAGGGTTAGCCTTAACCACTTAGATATCCAATTGACCCTCAATTACAAGCCAATTAGGGTTCAGTCCTCCTCAATTAGGGTTTTAATTCGATTGGTCATCAATGTCCAACAATGTGAATCAATTCGAGGTTGAACCAATCAATTGACCTCCAATTGGGCTCAAACTTGGACCAAACGGTCTTGAGGTCGTTTGGACATCATCCAAACGGTCTTGAGACCGTTTGCCCAAAGTTTGACCAAAATCCAAGTCATTTTGACTAAGGTTGAAGTCCAATTAGGTCAAAATCAGCAATTTTCATCAATTCATCAATTTCCTACAATTGGACCCTCAAACCATTAGATTAACTTAACCCTAGACCTTCAAATGGTCTTGGGTTGTGCCCAAACGGTCTTAGGACCGTTTGGAGGAATCCCCAAACGGTCTTGAGACCGTTTGGGTCCTTCAACCCAAAACTCAACGAGATCTATATGTCAAATCAGCACTTTTTCACCCGATTAGGGTTTCATGTTGAAGTGCCTTCAACTCTCAATTGGTTAAGAGTTAGACTTTGATTCTTTGCAGAGATGAAACTCAATATATTAGGAACAGACCCTCAAACGGTCGTCCTTTGGTCAACTCTTTCAAATGGTCTTGAGACTGTTTCAATCCAAACGGTCTTGCAAGACCGTTTGAGAGCAAACGGTTTGAAACCGTTTGAACCCAAACGGTTTGAAACCGTTTGGACCCAAAGGGTCCAAGGTCGTTTGAAAAAGTAACATAGGGAATCACACCCCTCATCTTCAACCTCTTGTAAGGTCGGTTTCTCCACTGATTTTCTTGCAAACGTGCAAGGAAGAAGGGTGGTAGAAGGAGAATTTACCAAGTAAATTGCAAGAATTGAGCATACATATAAAGCATAAGTTTAGAGTTATAAAACCCGCCTCAAAGTTGATCCTAAAGCTCCAAGCCTTCAAGCTCCAAGCTTTAATGGCGTCCTTGAGCTTCCACAACTTGGTCAGGGGTGAATTCTCCAAGGAAACGTTGCTTTGGTCGGCTAGAACAAGAAGACTAAGTAAGCTAACCATAAAACCAACCTTAGAAAGTGAATTCCTCCATGAATTCGAGCTAGAAGGTGGGGTTCTCTTACCTAGGACAGGTTGGTCGTCCCCCCCCCCCGAGCTCCAGAGCTATCCTTGGCCGTTTGAGCAAGAAAAGAAGAGAAGTGAAGGAAAGAAAGTTCGTTCACTTAATTGCAAGGGAAAAGGGCTTATATACTTTAGCCTCTTTTACACCCTAAGGACCTCGCAAGATTGGAAATCACATCTAGGCCCCTCCTTGCTCAAGGGCACGACCAAACCTATCTATCCTTATGCAAATCTCATGAAATCTCAAGATCTAAGGGTAAAGGAATCCAACCTTCAACTAGGGTACATACATGAAAGGGTTTCATACCCATTCTAGGTGATTTCTATTACAAAGGTCATTTTTCTCATCTGATTATTAAATGATGTATCCCTTTCATCATTTCTACTCTAAATGATGATAAGAGTCATAAAAGATATTCTAGATATTAAGAATTACAACTTGGACCCCTCAATTTGGGTAAATTGCACTTTACCCCAAATTAGGGTTTCTAAGCATGGGAATTGCTTCCACAGCTGCACCTTGGTGCTCAAGCTTGGGAAATCCCTCAAACTTTACCATAACCATTCTCATGATGTCTCAACATCAAAGGAACATCTTATCTTGTGAATTTTGCAAGTTCAACCCTTAAACTGGGTAATTTGCACATAGGTCCCTGCATACAACACAATGCTACAACTTTATACAAAAAGGAGCGAAATTGAAAGTAAATGTTCCTGAGGAACTTAATTACATGCCAGGGAGTGTTCACAAGTATATTAATTACATATTTAGGCAAAACTTCCAGGGTTAGGTCATAACCCAGGTCAGGGGTGTTACAAATTCTTTACCCCTTCAAAAGGATTTCGTCCCCGAAATCGATAAAGCATATTATAAGAAAAGAGCAGGATATTTTCTTCTCATTTCATCTTCTAGTTCCCAAGTGGCTTCTTCAACACCACGATGGTTCCAGAGGACTTTTACAAGGCTTATATCCTTCTTCTTTAACTTTTTAGTTCTGTTATCGAGGATTGACACTGGTCCCTCCTCATACGTTATATCTTCATTCAATTCTACTTCCATAGGTTGTAGAACTGACTCGGTATCTGGATGACATTTCCTCAGCATGGAAATGTGAAACACAGGGTGCAGCTTCTGCAACTCCTGAGGTAACTCTAGTCTATAGGCCACCTTCCCAACTTTTTCAACAATTGGATAAGGCCCCATAAATCTAGGAGCTAACTTTCCTTTCTTCCCAAAACGAAGGACTCCTTTCCAAGGTGAGACCTTGAGATACACTTTGTCTCCAACTTGAAATTCTAGGGGTCTACGACGTTTATCGGCATATGACTTCTGCCTATCTTGTGCAGTCTTAAGTTGTTGTTGTATAACTTTAATCTTTTCTGTAGTTTGCTGCACAAGATCAGGGCCTAACAACTGGTGCTCACCAGTTTCATACCAACACAAGGGTGATCTACAACGTCTCCCATATAAGGCTTCATATGGTGCCATATCAATGCTATGTTGATAGCTATTGTTATAGGCAAACTCTATCAAGCTTAGATGTAGATCCCAACTCCCGGTAAACTGGAGAACACATGCTCTCAACAGATCTTCTAAGGTCTGTATAGTTCTTTCTGACTGTCCATCAGTCTGGGGATGAAAGGTTGTACTAAACCTTAGCTTGGTGCCTAGGGCTCTGTGTAACTGTTCCCAAAAGCGACTTGTAAACTGGGGACCTCTGTCAGAAACTATAGTGACAGGAACTCCGTGCAAACGCACTATCTCTTGGACATATATCTGGGATAACCTTTCAGCAGTATAGGTTGTTTTGACAGGTAAGAAATGCGCTGTCTTTGTCAACCTATCAACAACTACCCAAATGGAATCATGTCCTTTGTTTGTCCTAGGTAGGCCAACAACAAAGTCCATGGTCACATGGTCCCACTTCCACTGTGGTATGGGTAAGGGTTGCATTGTCCCTGCAGGTCTCTGGTGTTCAGCCTTGACCTGCTCACACAGGACACCTCAAAACAAACTCAGCTACATCCTTCTTCATCCCAGGCCACCAATACATATCCTTCAAGTTTCGATACATTTTGGTGCTCCCTGGATGCATAGCATACATCGAAGAATGAGCTTCTTCCAGGACTAACTTCCTCAGGTTGTCCACATCTGGCACTATCATCCTTCCATGATAGCATGCCATCTGGTCATCTGACTCATGAAAACCTTCTCGCTTCTCATCTCCAAACTCAGATCTAATCTGCTGTACAAAAACATCTACTTGTTGTGCCTCCTTTATCTGCTCTCTTAAGGTAGGTTTAATCTGCATTTCAGCTAACAGACCAGCTAACAATGATGCCTTCAACTGCACATTGTCTTTCCTTAAAGAGATAAGCATATCTCTTCTAGAGCATACTAAGGAACTTAGTTGTGCCCTATCCATGGTTGATGTTGCTGATTTTCTACTCAAGGCATCAGCAACCACATTGGCTTTGCCCGGATGGTAATCAATTGTACAATCGTAGTCCTTGATTAACTCCATCCAGCGACGTTGCCTCATATTAAGCTCATGCTGAGTGAAGATGTATTTAAGGTTCTTGTGGTCTGTGAAAATCTGGAAAGTTTCTCCGTAGAGATAATGTCTCCAGATTTTCAAAGCATGGACCACAGCAGCTAACTCTAGATCGTGTGTCGGATAATTATCCTCGTGTTTCTTAAGCTGTCGGGAAGCAAAAGAAATCACTTGTTTATCCTGCATCAACACACATCCAAGTCCATTCTTGGAGGCATCACAAAAGATTATATATTCCTTTCCTTGCTCAGGTAACACAAGCACAGGCGCACTTGTTAACCTCTCCTTCAACAGTTGAAAAGACTGTTGACACTTATCACTCCAAGAAAAAGGAACATCCTTTCGGGTTAACTTGGTCAAAGGTAAGGCTATAGAACTGAAATTTTTAATAAACCTTCGATAATAACCTGCTAACCCCAAGAAACTTCTAATCTCCGTCGGTGTCTTCAGTTGTTCCCACTGCAGAACAGACTCTATCTTTGCAGGGTCAACACGAATTCCCGCGACGGATACCACATGTCCAAGGAAGGATACTTCAGATAACCAAAACTCACACTTGCTAATCTTAGCGTATAGCTTATGTTCCCTTAGCAAGGTCAAAGTCTGGCGAAGGTGCTGCTCATGCTGCTGAGCATCCTTACTATAAATCAATATGTCATCTATGAAGACGACGACACACTGATCAAGAAAAGGTCGAAAGACTCTATTCATGAGTTCCATAAATGCAGTCGGTGCATTGGTTAGTCCAAACGACATAACTGTGAACTCATAGTGACCATATCTTGTCCTAAAGGCAGACTTGGATATGTCACTGTCCTTAATGCGGATTTGATGATATCCAGACCTTAAGTCTATCTTGGAAAAGACTGTTGCACCACGCAACTGGTCGAAAAGATCATCAATCCTCGGCAAAGGATACTTATTCTTTATTGTTACTTTATTGAGTTGTCTATAATCAATGCATAACCGCATCGATCCATCTTTCTTTTTAACAAACAAAACCGGAGCACCCCAAGGTGAGGTACTCGGTCGGATGAAACCCTTCTCAAGTAACTCTTGAAGCTGTTTCTTGAGTTCTGCCATCTCAGCAGGCGCCATCCTATACGGAGTCTGGGCTATGGGTTTCGTATCTGGGACCAAATTGATCTCAAAATCAATTTCCCGGGGTGGTGGTATACCAGGAAGTTCTTCGGGAAACACATCCTCGAATTCCCTGACTATCAGAATTTCAGCAGGGTTGGAACTCTCCTTGGTAACATCTACCACATGGGCTAAGAATGCGTAGCATCCTTGCCTCATCAACTTATCAGCAACCATAGCTGATACAAGACAGGTGGGTAGAATTTTTCTTTCACCTTGAAAGATCCATGTGTTGCTTTCATCAGCAAACACAGCCAGCTTGGACTCACAATCCAAGACAACTCGATACCTTTCCAAGGTATCCATCCCTAGGATTATATCAAATCCTTGCATATCAAGCGGTATAAGATCCACTTGAATGCGATGCTTAGAAAAGGAAAGTACACAAAGAGAGCATACTTCATGCAGAACAGCAGACCCACTCAACGGAGTCTCCAACAACAACTTATCTGCCCTATGACTAGTTATCATATTGCAGTTACGAATCACTCTTCGAGTGATGAAAGAGTGCGTAGCACCCGGGTCAATCAAAACAGATACTACACAAGATTTAGACATATCAGAATATAAAAGTTCCATCTGACCTGTCACTACTTGTGGATTGACCACTGCCTCTGGTGGGTTCATAGCATAGAACCTCGCTGTAGCCTGTTGTTGAGGTGGTGCTGATGATCCAGCTTGAGACGCTTGCCCGCGTCCTCGACCTGTTCCTTGAGATTGTCCTCCCTGTGATCCCTGTTGTCCTTGTCTCGGAGGTTGTGTCACACTGACAGGCCTAGATCGGCAGTCCTTCATCAAATGTCCCACCTTACCACAGTTGTAGCATCTTCCTTCTTGCGGTCTTTGTGGTCCGGTAGCAGACATTGATGCAGAACTCTGTGTCCCCCGAGGTGGTTGTCCTCTTCCTCTACCTCTACTAGGAGACCACTGAGTCTGAGGACTAGATCTAGATGGTGGGGGGTTAGGTGCAGAGGATCTAGATTTCTTAAAGTCCATAGATGAAGAACCCTGGAACTGTGGATACCTCTTTTGTGTTTGCCTCTTCTCAACCACAGATCTCTCTATCCTTCGGACTGACTCAACGAAGGTAGAGAATCTCTCTCGGTTCTCTAAGGCAGACACTGGGGTAGACATGTCAGCATTCAACCCCTTCTCAAATCTCCTAATTCTCTCTTCATCCGTAGCAGCCATGCGCGGACAGAACCACAACAACTCCATAAACTTAGCTTCATACTCGCTAATGTTCATCATACCCTGTCTCGGTCTCTCAAACTGAGAGATCTTCTCGTCTAGGAAGGTCTTTGGGAAATATCTTTGGACAAACTCCCGCCAAAAATCTTCCCACGAGATCTCTATTCCAGGTCTCTTCTGCTCTTCCATGGTCCACCAGTGACCAGCACTTCCTTTGAGAAGATAGACAGCATGTCTAACCTTCTCAGCTTCAGGGATGTTGAGGATCCTAAAACCTTCTCCAGCTCTGTCAACCACAGATCAGCATCTGCGGGGTCAGCAGTCCCATGGTACTCGGTAGCTCCGACACGACGTAGTCGCTCGAACGTCTTCCCGATACCTTGCCCCTCAGGCTGGACGGGTGCCCTAGGTGCAGGCATAGGCAACCTGTCGGTTATATGTGTCATAGCAGTCATGAACTGCCCAAACATTGTCTGGACTGTTGGGTTACCCATGTCAGCTGGGTCAAGCTGGGGTGGCTCTCTAGGTTGTTCTGGTACAGGCTGTTCCACCTCTGGTACTCCTGCACCGCCTTGAGGTGCACTGGCACTACTTTCTTCCACATACTCATCATGTGGCTCTGACATTCTTAAGTATCTTCTTCTCCTGAGGAGCAGAAGATTCTATTAGATGAGGAAGGATTACTAAAAGTAGACTCGACATCCTAAGTCCTATGCCTCTGTAGACTCGACTGAACCTGGAGCTCTGATACCACTTAATTGTGGGCTCCGATCTCCAAACCACGAATTAATCCCGATTTAATCATGTACAGAAGCAA
This sequence comes from Alisma plantago-aquatica, assembly GCA_963693085.1. Taxonomy (NCBI): domain Eukaryota; kingdom Viridiplantae; phylum Streptophyta; class Magnoliopsida; order Alismatales; family Alismataceae; genus Alisma; species Alisma plantago-aquatica. The sequence goes on from OY856409.1 coordinate 938,293,853, forward strand.
TCGGTAAACAGCGGAAGACAAAAAATCACGGGAAATTAAAACTTTTCGAGACAAGAGCCTGAAACCAAAAACCTTTTCCATAGAAAAAGGATTTAACTGTTTACATCACTGACAATTACTTCTTGAGTAATTATATACAACATGATACCAAAATTCTCAAGAATTCATACTCCAAAACACTCCAGGACCTGAGAGTACAGAGGACACATAGGACTTGACTCTAACTACACCATGAAGCAGGCTAGATCTCCACCTGAGATATTTACTGCTCCTGATGCTGCTGTTGCTGGGATTGGTCACCTGTGTTCTTGTTCCTCCGTCTTCGACGACCACCTAAAAAGTAGAAGTCTACGGGGTGAGACAATTATACATAATTGCCCCAGCGAGAGTTATAACTCTCCACTAGGCTTTATAAGCAAAGCAAGGAATAACTAAAGCAATAAGAGCCTTCAAGATATTCACTAGCAGTTCTGATGATGAGCAAGAGTTCAATCAATATTAAAATATGAGAACATCTATGCTATTCAAGATAAAATCAATCAAATATCTCGTAGATAACTCTAACAGATATACTACGCTGTTGATTATGTTTTTCAAACATTATTGTTATGCCCTGTGGAGATGAGGCTTACCACTCATACTCCAACTGATCGCTAAGAAGTCACATCAGTATCATACATAGGTCATTAAAAGAGCTGGATTCTTATGACCTCATCTTCCTCAGTCAGTTAGAGGATCGAATGTTAGATATCTGGCGGGATATCTTTTGTTATAGCTCTCCAGGGTAAACTGGACCTTCGCTATTTTAGAGTTACAGTGGCGTTCTGTACTCTCTTCGTCATCGGAAGATTTCTTGTTTATCTTTTATCGATGCGGTGTTTGTGTCTTTAAGGGAGTGTAGATATACATCTCACCTTTAGGACTTTATGGTGGGGTCTGATGGACTACTAGAATCTACATCATCCTCTCACCTTTTCTTTTATAGTGAAGGTATGACGGACTACAAGAATCTACATCAAATACCTACACTAGGATGTAAGGTTCTACACATCCATGTACCCCACATACTCAAAAGTATGTGATCCAGGAGTTCCCTGAGGAAAACCTGTTTCACCATCATTTAGACTCTGACAATGATGGATCTATGATCAGGGCTCTACATTTCACTTGATTAGTTAGGTACATTCAGTATTTTTATCATCATACAACAACATAGCTATATATGAGAATACTAAAATGTAGCAGGCCTAACTCATTTCAATTACCAGTTCTCAATTATCTCATCACAAGTCATCTGTCAAGCATGACCTTGATGGTGTTTATGGCTCTTACAACCCATAAATCACAAAAGATGTCACTTAGCAGTGCATCAAGATGATTCATTATTCATAAAGCTTAAGACATGCTTTCAATGAATAAAACATGGTATTTCATACCTGGGTATGACCATTATCTCATAATAACCTGCACGGTTAGTTCAACAGATAATCATAAACAATTCAATAATTAGGGATGCATTCCCAATTAGGGTTTCACTTGGAATCACCCTCAACTAGGGTTTCACATGGAATCACCCTCAACTAGGGTTTCACATGGAATCACCCTCAACTAGGGTTTAATTCAATAACCCTGTCAATTAGGGTTTACTGTTCATCTTTCATGTTATCACCCTAAAATTAGGGTTTACTATTCACTCCATGGTGAATTGTACTCATTACATCATTATGTAAGAGAAACATCATCATTAAGGCTCTTAATTAGAATTAAGATCCATTAGATATTATAAATAGGGTTTCCATGACCTCACATAGGTGGGTCATTCCCTAATCATGCACATTCATGTGTAAATGAAGTATCTCACTAGAGTTTCCTCCTAAAAAGGGTATTTTCTCTCTCTAAGATACTTTCTCTCTCTAGAAATACTTTCTCTCTCCTTTCACTGGTAGATGGTGACAATACCACTCTAGATCAGGTTGAGATAAGTCTCCATTGACTAACATGATCCAAAACATCAACATCATGTGATTAGGGTTTGATTAGAACAAGGTTTTACCCCGTTAGACCCCTCAAGGGTATTTTGGTAATTTGCCACATGATTACCATCATGGGTTAACTCACTAATCACATAGTCCCTTAATGACCTAGGTTACCATTAGGGTTTAGATTGAATCATCATTGAACTAATTACATCATCAAATGGTTAAGTACAAACCATCACCAATCTCCAAACGGTTTCAACCTTCAAACGGTTTCAACCACCCAAACGGTCTTGAGACCGTTTGACCCCAAACGGTCTTAAGACCGTTTGGATCCAAACGGTCTTGAGACCGTTTGGAGGTGAAGACCGTTTGGAAGGGTTGACTTCCCAACCGTTTGGAGCTTCAATCGGTTTGAGACTGTTTGATCAAACTTACTTGAGATCGATTGGACCAAACGATCCTGAGGTCGTTTGAGCCCAAACGGTCTTGAGACCGTTTGGTCTCAAACGGTCTTGAGACCGTTTGGATCCAAACGGTCTTGAGACCGTTTGGTCCAAAAAGGGCTCAAACCGTTTGGACCTCCAAAGTGGTTCAAAGGTTACCAATGTTCATGGATATGTGTGTTGAAGTCCTCAAATGGTCAAAGCTATGCTAACCACTTATAATTTGAGTCAGTTAGGGTTAGCCTTAACCACTTAGATATCCAATTGACCCTCAATTACAAGCCAATTAGGGTTCAGTCCTCCTCAATTAGGGTTTTAATTCGATTGGTCATCAATGTCCAACAATGTGAATCAATTCGAGGTTGAACCTATCAATTGACCTCCAATTGGGCTCAAACTTGGACCAAACGGTCTTGAGGTCGTTTGGACATCATCCAAACGGTCTTGAGACCGTTTGCCCAAAGTTTGACCAAAATCCAAGTCGTTTTGACTAAGGTTGAAGTCCAATTAGGTCAAAATCAGCAATTTTCATCAATTCATCAATTTCCTACAATTGGACCCTCAAACCATTAGATTAACTTAACCCTAGACCTTCAAACGGTCTTGGGTTGTGCCCAAACGGTCTTAGGACCGTTTGGAGGAATCCCCAAACGGTCTTGAGACCGTTTGGGTCCTTCAACCCAAAACTCAACGAGATCTATATGTCAAATCAGCACTTTTTCACCCGATTAGGGTTTCATGTTGAAGTGCCTTCAACTCTCAATTGGTTAAGAGTTAGACTTTGATTCTTTGCAGAGATGAAATTCAATATATTAGGAACAGACCCTCAAATGGTCGTCCTTTGGTCAACTCTTTCAAACGGTCTTGAGACCGTTTCAATCCAAACGGTCTTGCAAGACCGTTTGAGAGCAAACGATTTGAAACCGTTTGAACCCAAACGGTTTGCAACCGTTTGGACCCAAAGGGTCCAAGGTCGTTTGAAAAAGTAACATAGGGAATCACGCCCCTCATCTTCAACCTCTTGTAAGGTCGGTTTCTCCACTGATTTTCTTGCAAACGTGCAAGGAAGAAGGGTGGTAGAAGGAGAATTTACCAAGTAAATTGCAAGAATTGAGCATACATATAAAGCATAAGTTTAGAGTTATAAAACCCGCCTCAAAGTTGATCCTAAAGCTCCAAGCCTTCAAGCTCCAAGCTTTAATGGCGTCCTTGAGCTTCCACAACTTGGTCAGGGGTGAATTCTCCAAGGAAACGTTGCTTTGGTCGGCTAGAACAAGAAGACTAAGTAAGCTAACCATAAAACCAACCTTAGAAAGTGAATTCCTCCATGAATTCGAGCTAGAAGGTGGGGTTCTCTTACCTAGGACAGGTTGGTCGTCCCCCCCCTGAGCTCCAGAGCTATCCTTGGCCGTTTGAGCAAGAAAAGAAGAGAAGTGAAGGAAAGAAAGTTCGTTCACTTAATTGCAAGGGAAAAGGGCTTATATACTTTAGCCTCTTTTACACCCTAAGGACCTCGCAAGATTGGAAATCACATCTAGGCCCCTCCTTGCTCAAGGGCACGACCAAACCTATCTATCCTTATGCAAATCTCATGAAATCTCAAGATCTAAGGGTAAAGGAATCCAACCTTCAACTAGGGTACATACATGAAAGGGTTTCATACCCATTCTAGGTGATTTCTATTACAAAGGTCATTTTTCTCATCTGATTATTAAATGATGTATCCCTTTCATCATTTCTACTCTAAATGATGATAAGAGTCATAAAAGATATTCTAGATATTAAGAATTACAACTTGGACCCCTCAATTTGGGTAAATTGCACTTTACCCCAAATTAGGGTTTCTAAGCATGGGAATTGCTTCCACAGCTGCACCTTGGTGCTCAAGCTTGGGAAATCCCTCAAACTTTACCATAACCATTCTCATGATGTCTCAACATCAAAGGAACATCTTATCTTGTGAATTTTGCAAGTTCAACCCTTAAACTGGGTAATTTGCACATAGGTCCCTGCATACAACACAATGCTACAACTTTATACAAAAAGGAGCGAAATTGAAAGTAAATGTTCCTGAGGAACTTAATTACATGCCAAGGAGTGTTCACAAGTATATTAATTACATATTTAGGCAAAACTTCCAGGGTTAGGTCATAACCCAGGTCAGGGGTGTTACAGAGATCAAGGCTAGGCTTATCTCTTGTTGTAGGAACTTTCCTTGGAGGTGGTTGCACCATCATATAAGGCAGGTTATATAACTCTTCCCCTACTATTATTGCACTTTAATCTTACATGAAACTCCTTCTAGAATGAGATTACTTTTTGTTGATAATGATATCTTGGTTACAGTTGTGTTTCTATGATGATCTTGCATGTTCTTGTTACTTTACTTAAACCTGAATACTCATGCCCAAAATCTAAGCGATGGAGATGTTGATTGTTTTGCATGCAACTCAAACTTGATTCTATGGTCTTGGTTCTTGGTTCGGTTAACTTACATGAGGTGGAGTTTGGTTCTATTTTCATGTGTTTGATCTTGAATCTCCATCTATCCTCTCATGGATTTCATGTTGATCACATGTGGTTCTTGATTCAAGAGTTTGAATGATGTTTTCCCTAAGTTTTTTCATCACTCTTTGAAGGTCAGTTTCATGTTGGTGATCACCTATTTTACCCATGACTTTCTATGGTTTTCTCTTTCTTATATGATCTTCATGACCGTATTCCAATTTGTTGAAGGCTTGGGGGGGGGGGTTGTTTGGTCGAATGAAATGATTTCCTTCGATTTGGTGGCATAGAATGTTTCTCTTCGGTCACATAGACCAATTTTCTCATCGTCTGTTGACCTTGATGGTCCTCTTTGACCTTTGGAAGAGGTGTGACTCCCTTTGACCATTTGGATGTGGTGGTGCCTTGGTCACTGATGTAGTATGTGACCTAGGCTTTCCCTTTGACCATTTGGACTTGGTTTGTGCCTTGGTCACTGACCTAGTTTGTGGTTTGGTTGTTGATGGTGTGTATTCGACCTTGGATCCCTTCAACTGCGCGTGTGTTGTGGTGATGCTTGGTCACTGGCCTTGTCCATGACCTTCAACCATCATGATGTATGTTCTTCAACCACCTAACCTCTTTATATCTTACCCTCTTGAGTTGATGGTTTTGCTTGGGCATGTTGATATGTGGTGTTGTACAGGAGTGATGGTAATGGTCGACCCACATGTTCCAAGAATGTGGGAAGATGAGATACCTAGGGTTTGATGGTAGTGTTGAGATGTAAACCCTGATCCCAAGAGTATGATGTACTTATTTAACTTTCTTGAAGTAACTAGCATTGTGATGATGTTTTCTCTATCCTACTTGTATGATCCTAACCATGCAGGTGAATGAATGACATAGCTAGTGAATGCTATGGTGATACTTATATGATAGAGGGTAATGATTGTGAGCCTTTATGAGGCATGATGAGACATGATGACGTGACACAGGGATTATGTGATTGGGTCCTAGGACTTGGCAGAGGCTCAATGCCTAGTGTGAGGTGATATCCTCCAGTGATGTGATGAGGGATTGACATCCCCTAGTCATATGATAATGTTGATGGCCTTATAAGGCAGTGTTATCATGTGATGATGTGGCAAGTGCATACCTCATTCATTTTAAATCTTTTAGAGTTATAACATACCCCTATCTTTGTAGAATCTATTTAGGGTTCATACATTGTAACTTGATTGATGCTAAAAGATACCCAAATGTCTTAACTAATCAAGTTAAACCCTAACCATGTCAGTTTCCTATGACATAGGTCCATCTTTAGCATCAGTACTTCATTGGATGGTGAAACGGGTATTCTTAAGGGAAACCCAAAATGCATACTATTGAGCATGCGAGGTGCAAGTGACTATGTGTCCTTGACATCTTGATCCCAAGTGTTTTGAGAATGACTACGGTCGGATCTCAGCGATGAGCATGTGATATGATGTGATAGAGGTTGTGGTTGTACCTCAGTGATTGGGTCATATACCCTATTTTCTAGTATCATCACATGTACTAAGGCATGCTAGGTCTTTTACAAGACCATAGACTTGACTATGATTTTTTGTCTCTACAGGACTATAGCTTTGACTATAAGTTTTTGTCTTTGCAGTCTGACTATATGTCACTACGATGTAGAAATCAAACTAACTGAGTAGTGCAGGAGAAGATCATGGAGTCTGACTCTTCCATTGATCTTGTATGGCACCGATTTCGACTTTGCAGTAGTCTGTTGGATTTGGGTGGTACGACTCAAATCCTATGGGAAAATAAAAGACGTAACAAAACCATGTAGTATATTTTCATAGGGTTAAAAACAATTCACATTGAATGACCCCTTGACTTATCTTTTTTACTGAATTCTTGAATTATACTGAAGTAAGAGAAATCAACTGTTATACATGTTCTTCATATTCCTTCTTAAAATAAAAGATGTTCTACTTCTTAGTTGGATATGCCTAAACTACTGAAATAGTGTTATCTTCTTTATTCGTATCATTTACCTGAATTTGCTCAACTTGATAATGTGTGTTATCTTATTTCTTTAAGTTTATTTGTGCTTATAATACTTGCAAAGGAGAGTTATATCTCTCATTGGGATGTTTGGTCTCACCCCGTGGGTTTCCACATTCTCTGTTAAGTCTTTTGGTTTATCTCTAGTTTTGTATAAATAACTGACATATAAAAGGCATTTTTGGAGTTGTTATGCATCATCATCCACTTGTTTTCTCTTGGTATGGTGTGTGGTGCTCTACTATCTCATATGTTTAGTGACGATTGTTTGCCCCTCATCCTTGGGCATGTCTACTGGTGGTTCCATGCCGTCCTATTTGGGATATTATTTCCCCTACTCTTATATTATTCCCTAGGATTTAATATTGGTCCCACGTCTGTTATAAAAATTGAAGTATGATAGGGCATCTCAAAAGTAACTCCAGTGTAATAGGGATATACATTGTAATAATCTATTCATTTCTCTTGGGTATCATGTGGGATTTCTTCAGATAGTTTAAATCTACATACTCGTCATCTTTGACCCTTTTTCTAGAAGAAACACATCACATTTAAGGGACATGACAATGAAGGTTGTAATCCCCACATAATAAATGGATTCTTTCTCCTCGTGTTGATTGAATTTAGATGGTCTATTAATATCACCCCAAAGTTTGAATATCGATCATTAATCATTCAATCAATAACAAGAAGATCCTTTTGAGAGTACCACCCTTAGTTTCCATATTGGCCAAAAAATGTATTGGAAAGGACTTTTGAAGGTACATTACCATGGGATTGTGAATCCCACTTAGCTTAGACTTTCCAGACTGTAATTCTCTTCATTGGTCCACCTTCCCTAAATAGTAGAATAATTGAGAAATGTGCTTTTCTTTATCCACCCTTTGTCAAATTCTTCCACAATTTCAGGGTTGGGTGCAAAGATCTTGTTTAACTTAGAGGCTGACAAAAGATGTACTTCATGAACAAGCTGAATCTATTGGATGTTTGCATCTAGAATTTCTCCAAGTTGCTAAAAAACTACCTAGTAACTTCAACATAGGATTCTTGAGCTTCGGTGAGAACATTTCCAAGCCAAATTTCCCCCACAAACTCATTGACATCAAAATACATCCAAGTAGCTTGCATTGTAGTCATACAAGCATAGTGTTAGGGGTCACTCTTCTAGTAATGAAATTGGGGTGTAGTATACCAAGATATGTCCTTGGTTTTATAGATCCTCCCTAGCTTGCTTCTAAGTGTAGAATAATTCCTTTGGGTATATACCCTTTGTTCTTGATCTAGATGGCCTCCAATTGATCTGCTATGTCCATTGTCTCATCCTCCACCTCCTCCTCATCAATATCATCACATTCTTCTTCCTTCTATGAGTTCTAGGACCCATAATTAGTAGAAAAATTGATCGATGATCTACTCATAGTCTCATATTCATCCACATCTTCTTCTTCTTTTAGAATTTTCCTTCTTGATATTGGAAGTATAGGTTGGTGAGTAGGAGATGTCATGTTATATCACCTCATAGAAATTGATGGTGTAGGTTGCCTTAGTGGTCAGGTAGATGAGATGAGGTATCTCAATCCGACCATTGATGTGGACTATGGTAAAGCACATGAGGAAGATGGAACGATCGCCTTATTTCCTCTTTGGGTCTAAGTAGGGACATCTACCTTAATGGAACCAACCACATTGGTTAACTCTACATCAAATTATGAACTCTTATCCAAGTTATAGCTACAATTAGAAGTGTGGTCATTGGAGGAGTAGTGCTAGTGAGATTGACTGTAAAGACCAAGTCTCTACTATAAACATGATAAACAAAATCATCAATTGTGTAGCAGCGGAAATTTAAATCTTGACTTTATTCAAAATGTATAAAGAGTACATTACAAATTTTTCCCAAAAGAGGTACATCTTTATACAAGGAACTAGGATCTAGGTAGAGGAAGACTTAGACTAATACATCATTGTATCCAAACAAAACAACTTATAACATAAAAGAAACTATGATCATGCAAGCTATATATTCCTTTTCTTCTTGTCCTATCCTTAGCCTTAGGTTCACCAAGCTTCCATGCGCACTCTGATCCTAGCCTGAATGGTTGGGGTCATCCAGCAAGAGAAATATAGAAACGTATGTGTCAATAATAGGATAAAGGCAATCATAAAGCTAAACATTTCATAACAAAAGATTCCACTAAGGAATTTCAAGGAGAGAGAGGCAATTGAGTAAATAAGATTTTAGAAAACTGCCATATTTAAATATCAACAATTATCACATTTACATGAATATAAATTATGACTCAACATCCTCTCAATGTAGGGTGAGGCACCTATCGGACCTCACCAATGGAAGGGGGACTAAAACCCCAGTGCCTAAAAAGTGGCAGGGGGACTAAAACCCCAGTGCCTAATATATAAAATGGCAGGAGGACTAAAACCCCAGTGCCCTATGGGTGGTTTGTACTCATGTACACTACATTGTCAATTGGCCAATAACTATACCATGCATAAACATTCACTTGGCAGTGGAGTGAAAAGTATAACAAGATAACAACATAGCATTGGGAAGAAAACCCAAGAAATAAATAAATAGGCCATCATAGGCCACAATAATATCCAAGAACTTTAAGAAATAAAGGAGCCAACAAAGCAACAACAAATACAATGTTTCCAAGTATTTCCAAAAGATGAGCCAACATAGGCAATAGCAAGATTTAAGCATTTCCAAGTAAATGAGACAACATATGTAGTAGCAAGATTTACATGATTCAAATGAATGAGCCACAATGGCATTAGAAGCATAAAATAAGTAAAGAGCCAATAAATGCAATTAGAAGGATAACAAGGCTAGCACAATAATGATTGTGGGGTTGGAAAAGACCCAACTGAAGGATAGGTAGTTTGCACAATAAACATTCACATTCATATTTGATAGGATTCACATATATAAATAGGATCCACATACAAAATAGGGTGCACATACATAAATATGTTTCACATACATAGGAGCCACATACATAAATAGGTGTCACATACTAGAATAGGGTGCACATATCTATTTTATTTAATTACCATCACATTCACCAATCTGATTGTATCACCATTCCATATTTCCCTAGTTGCAAACATTACACATGTATTAGGTTACTTAAAGGTACTTTAAGTGTAAAACGTCCATATTTATAAACCATGGATTAAAACTTTATATTTTGGGTCTGGAAATAGGTCCAAACGATTCCTAATATTTTTCTACTCGAGAAAACATATCTATTTACCAAAAACAGAGTTAAAACACTATTATTATTATTTTATAACACTTTATACATTTAAATTAGAGTTTTAATTAATTATCAGGTTTATGATAGAAATCAGGGTTAAAAATTTTAAAAATTTGGATTCTACCTATTTTTAGCTTTCCAATGAGTATTTGTTTATAATTTTCTGACAACTGAGCGATTTACTATGAATTAACCAAGATTGACTAGTTAATTGCTACATGGGTAAAAAAATCAAGGTTGAAGTTGACGGATCTGCCCTCGGCTAAAGAATCAGAGAGGAAGGGTGTGCGGGGGCAAAATGGACATTTTTCCATTGTCTTCTTCCCCAGGCCGCGCCTAGCCTTGCGACGGGGTGCAACCTTGGCCCCTTGGGTGTTTTTGCGATACTCAACGAAAGTAGTCGTTCAGGTACTCGAAACGAAGAGGATCGAACTACGAACTCACCTAACCGATCAATTTTGATGCACGAGCCGCCTAGCAACTGGGAGGAGTGCCGCAAGGTCTGCTGCAAAAACTCCACGTCGTCGGCCACACATGCTTCCTCAGGCGAAATCGATGGTTTGGGCGAGTTGCTAAGGGTTCGGCGAAGGTGTGTAGGTGGTTATAAATAGCCGAGGTCTGGTATGGATGCGTTTCGGAGGTGGCCATGAGAGAACTCGACCAGTGGCTCCTGCTATTCCAGCTACACTACGTCTCACTGGTCGAGTGAGAGCTCAAATGACTCGGGGGGTCGATACGAACCTGTAGGCGAAGAGATCTCGTAAAATGGTCGTGAAACGATAGAGAACGGAGCTGAGGAGTCGAGCTCGTTACTCATGTAACGGCTGGAGGTGGAAGACAGGATCTAGGCCATTGGATCGGGGTCGGGGCTCACATGAACCACTGGATCAGAGTCCACCATGGACCCGCGTGGCCAAAGCATGTGTGACGGACATTTAAGCCAAACTTTGGCTTAAATGATGCAAATGAATGATATATCGATTGCTATTATGTCACACAATATTAAAAACTTGTTAAATGCATTTGGAAGGTCAAATGAACTCCAAATGACCTCAAATTTTAACCCCAGGTTGCTAATGATGTCTAGATTCATGATATATAATTAGATTTTCGTTTCACCCAACCTTTGGCCTTCAAAAAATTATTTTGATTATTAAAGCATATATTAATATAATGTTTGGGCAAATAATTATGTGTTGCTTTTATAAGCAACCCTTGGTTCCCAAATCTGAGATTTGGAGTCCAAGAGTCCTCCACTCACTAATAGCATGCATTTGCAAGTTTTATTAGCTCATATTAAGAGTGAGGTATGAAGGTGGGTTATTATTCACCATTTTAATTGACACTATATTAAAAGCGTATAAAATCATTTTGAGGGGTCAAATGAACTCCAAAAATCACCACATTTGAACCATTAGCTCACATTAAAGTCTAGAACAATGCTATGCAATTACTTTCTCGTTTTACTCATAATATGGCCCTTAATAAATATATTGATCATTAAAGTGTTTATTAATGTATTAAAATGAATGAATTATATGAAAAGACTTCTTTTTATGAAACATGTGAGTAAATTTCGAGATATTAAGCACATTAAGATTTCAATAATCATTTCTCAATTAAATAACATATTTTCATGAATTAAAATCATATTTTGAGGAGAGAGAAACAATTAAGGTTAATGTTCTCATACATTAACTTAAACACACATTATTACTAATATATTTATCCAAAAAGCTCCGAATTAATATTATCTACTTATATCCATCCTTAATGACCAAATTACATTATTAACCTTCACTTATCTCCTTAATTGGGTTATTTGTGCAAACACCCTTCCATTATCATAAATGGGGGAAAAAGATAATTTTAAACATTGAATTGTGCTCAAATTGCACAAGGGGTCCAAAAAGAATATAAAACAAGGGAAATTTATGAAAAGGTCCAAATGGACTAGAAGGCAAAGAAAAGCTCAAAAGTGGGTAAATTGTAGGGAAGACCCTGAGATTCAGTATGTTACATCACACCACCCCTTAAAGAAGATTTCATCCCCGAAATCACAACAAGAGGGAAGAGAGGGTGGGTGTGCAACTTCCCAACCTTGAACACTATGTTATAACCCATAATCTAGGGTACAACACAAAATATACATAAGTCAGGTGTTACTAAGGTTTCCATAAAACCTATAGCCTTTTATCAAACTCAAATTAACAGATTTGCCTTATTAACATAATCTCCATCATGAAGAGGTATCATATTTATTATACTATCACTTGTGCCACTTTTTATTCCAAAACAATTATATCTCAATATTATATCATGTGTATTTCCCTCATCAAGGGTTTTAAGCACAATTAGGGTTTACTAAGCCATTTCAACATTTATTAATGTATTAGGTCAAAAACCAGAGTAACATGAATTCATTTTCCATTATCCTCTTAAAACTATCATGTAGAATTATCACAATTATTTTTTAGAAAAAGTTAATATTATCCAACAAGTTATTACACCTGTAATATTTCCAAATAATGTTCACATTGCACCTTTTCATATCATCTTTCATACTCATATTAATGACATCATTAATCATTTTCGTCCATTACACTTCATATTATAAATTATACATATTTTAATACACATTAGGCATTTATGAATATTTATGTGAAACAAATTATTCATTATCTTATTTGAGTCATTATATTCATTTTAGTGAATAGGATGTAACACATTAAATATTAATGAATTAATTCATATATCAAATTATGATGAGGTGTTCATTAGAGAAAAAGGTGATATACCTTATATATATTGATAACTTTATGACTATAATCCATTTATATGTATCAAGGTATATTATGTGATGATGACACCTAATGTCACTAATGTATCATGAAAGGCATTAAGGGTATATATGTGTATATGTTGTCAATGCTAGATGATTACATATTAGGTTTTAGGTCAACATGATCATTACATGATAAAGCATCCTTAGGGTGCATTATCCATACACATTTTACCATTAGGTTGGCATAGTCAACGTTATGTGTATTCACAATTAGTAATGAGTAACTCATTATTATGTGCATCAAGCCTATATTAAGGTTCAAACATATGAACTATCTCTATTATGACTTACTACATATTCATGTGTGTATAAACAAACAAGTTGAATTACAAGTATAATGTGTTAGGTAAATTCTTGTTCACATAAGTTATTATGTACATATGTCCACATGGATAGGGTTTCTAACTCCAAAAGTATTTGATTTTGCTTTTAGTTGGGATTCCATCCCCCTAAAAAGGGATTTCGTCCTCGAAATCAGATTTGCAAAACCAAATAGGGTACTAACACCATTACCCTAACTCCACCCCTTAAAAGGGTCAACTAAGTCAAACTAATCTAAGGATAGAAGGGTACATAGGATTCAACACTAAAAGGATTTACTAACCAAACTTTAGGGTGTAACATAGGGTACACTAAACCCTAAACATAGAAGTATAAGGTATTTAAGGATGATTTTTGTGTAAGAGATCAAATCATCACTTAAGGCTTTCTTATGGCCGTATTCAACAATTAGGCAACATGCCCAAAGATAGACTATTTCGAGCTGTCTGTATCAGATCAGGCCAGGCCAGGTCATATGAGCTCAGGATTCCTCGTTACCAAGCTAGTGGGGCGGAGGAAAATATTTCCAGCCCCCAAGCTCTGACCCTTTCTAGACACCATCACTTCAACTTATTGCTCTAGTAGCTTCTCAATAGACAATTCACCAAAAGTTGAAAAATTATATTTTTAATTAATTATTATTATAATACTAAATGAAACTTTCATGCTAGGTCAACTCTAAGGTGAAAAACTTACTAAAGGAACTATATATGGTAAGGGTTCTATCTAGGAGACAATTTTGAATTAGTCAAGAATCTGACTACCTTGATACTCTGATACCATGTTGTAAAGACCAAGTCTCTACTATAAACATGATAAACAAAATCATCAATTGTGTAGCAGCGGAAATTTAAATCTTGACTTTATTCAAAATGTATAAAGAGTACATTACAAATTTTTCCCAAAAGGGGTACATCTTTATACAAGGAACTAGGATCTAGGTAGAGGAAGACTTAGACTAATACATCAATGTCTCCAAAAAAAACAACTTATAACATAAAAGCAACTATGATCATGCAAGCTATATATTCCTTTTCTTCTTGTCCTATCCTTAGCCTTAGGTTCACCAAGCTTCCATGCACACTCTGATCCTAGCCTGGATAGTTGGGGTCATCCAGCAAGAGAAAGATAGAAATGTATGTGTCAATAATAGGATAAAGGCAATCATAAAGCTAAGCATTTCATAACAAAAGATTCCACTAAGGAATTTCAAGGAGAGAGAGGCAATTGACTAAATAAGATTTTAGAAAACTGCCATATTTAAATATCAACAATTATCACATTTGCATGAATATAAATTATGACTCAACATCCTCTCAATGTAGGGTGAGGCACCTACCGGACCTCACCAATGGCAGGGGGACTAAAACCCCAGTGCCTAAAAAGTGGCAGGGGGACTAAAACCCCAGTGCCTAATATCTAAAACGGCAGGGGGACTAAAACCCCAGTGCCCGACAGGGGGACTAAAACCCCAGTGCCCTATGGGTGGTTTGTACTCATGTACACTACATTGTCAATTGGCCAATAACTATATCATGCATAAACATTCACTTGGCAGTGGAGTGAAAAGTATAACAAGATAACAACATAGCATTGGGAATAAAACCCAATAAATAAATAAATAGGCCATCATAGGCCACAACAATATCCAAGAACTCCAATAAATAAAGGAGCCAACAAAGCAACAACATATACAATGTTTCCAAGTATTTCCAAAAGATGAGCCAACATAGGCAATAGCAAGATTTAAGCGTTTCCAAGTAAATGAGACAACATATGTAGTAGCAAGATTTACATGATTCAAATGAATGAGCCACAATGGCATTAGAAGCATAAAATAAGTAAAGAGCCAATAAATGCAATTAGAAGGATAACAAGGCTAGCACAATAATGATTGTGGGATTGGAAAAGACCCAACTGAAGGATAGGTAGTTTTCACAATACACATTCACATTCATCTTTGATAGGATTCACATATATAAATAGGATCCACATACAAAATAGGGTGCACATACATAAATATGTTTCACATACATAGGATCCACATACATAAATAGGTGTCACATACTAGAATAGGATGCACATACCTGTTTTATTTAATTACCATCACATTCACCAATCTGATTGTATCACCATTCCATATTTCCCTAGTTGCAAACATTACACATGTATTAGGTTACTTAAAGGTACTTTAAGTGTAAAATGTCCATATTTATAAAGCATGGATTAAAACTTTAGATTTTGGGTCTGAATATAGGTACAAATGATTCCTAATATTTTCTACTCAAGAAAACATATTTATTTACCAAAAATAGAGTTAAAACACTATTATTATTATTTTATAACACTTTATACATTTAAATTAGAGTTTGAATTAATTATCAGGTTTATGATGGAAATCAGGGTTCAAAACTTAAAAATTCAGATTCTACCTATTTTTATCTTTCCAACGAGTATTTTTTATAATTTTCTGACAAGCGAGCGATTTACTACGAATTAAACTAGATTTACTAGTTAATTGCTAAATGGGTAAAAAATTCAAGGTTGAAGTTGACGAATCTGCCCTCGGCTAAAGAATCAGAGAGGAATGGCGCGCGGGGGCAAAATGGACATTTGTCCATCGTCTTCTTCCCCAGGCCGTGCCTAGCCTTGTGACGGGGTGCAACCTTGGCCCTTTGGGCATTTTTGTGATACTCAACGAAAACAGTCATTCAGGTACTCGAAATGAAGAGGATCGAACTACGAACTCACCTAACCGATCAATTTTGATGCATGAGCCGCCTAGAAACTGGGAGGAGTGCCACAAGGTCTGCTGCAAAAACTCCACGTCGTTGGCCACACATGCTTCCTCAGGCGAAATCAATGGTTTGGGTGAGTTGCTAAGGGTCCGACGAAGGTGTGTAGGTGGTTATAAATAGATGAGGTATGGTATGGATGCGTTTCGGAGGTGGCCATGATAGAACTTGACCGGCGGCTCCTGCTATTCTGGCTACACTGTGTCTCACTGGTCGAGTGAGAGCTCAAACGACTCAGGGGGTCGATACAAACCTGTAGGCGAAGAGATCTCGTAAAATGGTCGTGAAACGACAGAGAACGGAGCTGAGGAGTCGAGCTCGTTACTCATGTAACGGCTGGAGGTGGAAGACATGATCTAGGCCATTGGATCGGGGTCGGGGCTCACATAAACTACTGGATCAGAGTCCACCATGGACCAGCGTGGCCAAAGCATGCATGACGGACATTTAAGCCAAACTTTGGCTTAAATGATGC
Source organism: Alisma plantago-aquatica (assembly GCA_963693085.1). Classification (NCBI taxonomy): domain Eukaryota; kingdom Viridiplantae; phylum Streptophyta; class Magnoliopsida; order Alismatales; family Alismataceae; genus Alisma; species Alisma plantago-aquatica. The sequence goes on from OY856409.1 coordinate 938,310,531, forward strand.
AAATGAATGATATATCGATTGCTATTATGTCACACTATATTAAACACTTGTTAAATGCATTTGGAAGTTCAAATGAACTCCAAATGACATCAAATTTTAACCCCAAGTTTATAATGACGTCTAGATTCATGATATATAATTAGATTTTCGTTTCACCCAACCTTTGGCCTCCAAAAAATTATTTTTATTATTAAATCATATATTAATATAATGCTTGGGCAAATAATTATGTGTTGCTTTTATAAGCAACCCTTGGTTCCCAAATCTGAGATTTGGAGTCCAAGAGTCCTCCACTCACTAATAGCATGCATTTGCAAGTTTTATTAGCTCATATTAAGAGTGAGGTATGAAGGTGGGTTATTATTCACCATTTTAATTGACACTATATTAAAAGCGTATAAAATCATTTTGAGGGGTCAAATGAACTCCAAAAATCACCAAATTTGAACCATTAGCTCACATTAAAGTCTAGAACAATGCTATGCAATTACTTTCTCGTTTTACTCATAATATGATCCTTAATAAATATATTTCTCATTAAAGTGTTTATTAATGTATTAAAATGAATGAATTATATGAAAAGACTTCTTTTTATGAAACATGTGAGTAAATTTCGAGATATTAATCACATTAAGATTTCAATAATCATTTCTCAATTGAATAATATATTTTCATGAATTAAAATCATATTTTGAGGAGAGAGAAACAATTAAGGTTAATGTTCTCATACATTAACTTAAACACACATTATTACTAATATATTTATCCAAAAAGCTCCAAATTAATATTATCTACTTATATCCATCCTTAATGACCAAATTACATTATTAACCTTCACTTATCTCCTTAATTGGGTTATTTGTGCAAACACCCTTCCATTATCATAAATGGGGGAAAAAGATAATTTTAAACATTGAATTGTGCTCAAATTGCACAAGGGGTCCCAAAAGAATATAAAACAAGGGAAATTTATGAAAAGGTCCAAATGGACTAGAAGGCAAAGAAAAGCTCAAAAGTGGGTAAATTGCAGGGAAGACCCTAAGATTCAGTATGTTACAGCACACCACCCCTTAAAGAGGATTTCGTCCCTGAAATCACAACAAGAGGGAAGAGAGGGTGGGTGTGCAACTTCCCAACCTTAAACACTATGTTATAACCCATAATCTAGGGTACAACATAAAAATCTACATAAGTCAGGTGTTACTAAGGTTTCCATAAAACCTATAGCCTTTTATCAAACTCAAATTAACAGTTTTGCCTTATTAGCATAATCTCCATCATGAAGAGGTATCATATTTATTATACTATCACTTGTGCCACTTTTTATTCCAAAACAATTATATCTCAATATTATATCATGTGTATTTCCCTCATCAAGGGTTTTAAGCACAATTAGGGTTTACTAAGCCATTTCAACATTTATTAATGTATTAGGTCAAAAACCTTAATAACATGAATTCATTTTCCATTATCCTCTTAAACATTTTATGTAGAATTATCAAAATTATTTTTTAGAAAAAGTTAATATTATCCAACAAGTTATTACACCTGTAATATTTCCAAATAATGTTCATATTGAACCTTTTCATATCATCTTTCATACTCATATTAATGACATCATTAATCATTTTCGTCCATTACACTTCATATTATAAATTATACATATTTTAATACACATTAGGCATTTATGAATATTTATGTGAAACCAATTATTCCTTATCATATTTGAGTCATTATATTCATTTTAGTGAATAGGATGTAACACATTAAATATTAATGAATTAATTCATATATCAAATTATGATGAGGTGTTCATTAGAGAACAAGGTGATATACCTTATATATATTGATAACTTTGTGACTATAATCCATTTATATGTATCAAGGTATATTATGTGATGATGACACCTAATGTCACTAATGTATCATGAAAGGCATTAAGGGAATATATATGTATATGTTGTCAAGGCTAGATGATTACATATTAGGTTTTAGGTCAACATGATCATTACATGCTAAAGCATCCTTAGGGTGCATTATCCATACACATTTTACCATTTGGTTGGCATAGTCAACGTTATGTGTATTCACAATTAGTAATGAGTAACTCATTATTATGCGCACCAATCCTATATTAAGGTTCAAACATATGAACTATCTCTATATGACTTACTACATATTCATGTGTGTATAAACAAACAAGTTGAATTACAAGTATAATGTGTTAGGTAAATTCTTGTTCACATAAGTTATTATGTACATATGTCCACATGGATAGGATTTCTAACTCCAAAGGTATTTGATTTTGCTTTTAGTTGGGATTCCATCCCCGTAAAAAGGGATTTCGTCCTCGAAATCAGATTTGCAAAACCAAATAGGGTACTAACACCATTACCCTAACTCCACCCTTAAAAGGGTCAACTAAGTCAAACTAAGCTAAGGATAGAAGGGTACATAGGATTCAACACTAAAAGGATTTACTAAGACAACTTCAGGGTGTAACATAGGGTACACTAAACCCTAAACATAGGAGTATAAGGTATTTAAGGATGATTTTTGTGTAAGAGATCAAATCATCACTTAAGGCTTTCTTAAGGTATTCAACAATTAGGCAACATGCCCAAAAATAGACTATTTTGAGCTGTTTGTATCAGATCAGGCCAGGCCAGGTCATATGAGCTCAGGAGTCCTCGTTACCAAGCTAGTGGGGCGGAGGAAAATATTTCCAGCCCCCAAGCTCTGACCCTTTCTAGACACCATCACTTCAACTTATTGCTCTAGTAGCTTCTCAATAGACAATTCACCAAAAGTTGACAAATTTTATTTATAATTAATTATTATTTTGATACTAAATGAAACTTTCATGCTTGGTCAACTCTAAGGTGAAAAACTTACTAAAGGAACTATATATGGTAAGGGTTATATCTAGGAGACAATTTTGAATTAGTCAAGAATCTGACTACCTTGATGCTCTGATACCATGTTGTAAAGACCAAGTCTCTACTATAAACATGATAAACAAAATTATCAATTGTGTAGCAGCGGAAATTTAAATCTTGACTTTATTCAAAATGTATAAAGAGTACATTACAAATTTTTCCCAAAAGGGGTACATCTTTATACAAGGAACTAGGATATAGGTAGAGGAAGACTTAGACTAATACATCATTGTCTCCAAACAAAACAACTTATAACATAAAAGCAACTATGATCATGCAAGCTATATATTACTTTTCTTCTTGTCCTATCCTTAGCCTTAGGTTCACCAAGCTTCCATGCACACTCTGATCCTAGCATGGATGGTTGGGGTCATCCAGCAAGAGAAAGATAGAAATGTATGTGTCAATAATAGGATAAAGGCAATCATAAAGCTAAGCATTTCATAACAAAAGATTCCACTAAGGAATTTCAAGGAGAGAGAGGCAATTGAGTAAATAAGATTTTAGAAAACTACCATATTTAAATATCAACAATTATCACATTTGCATGAATACAAATTATGACTCAACATCCTCTCAATGTAGGGTGAGGCACCTACCGGACCTCACCAATGGCAGGGGGACTAAAACCCCAGTGCCTAAAAAGTGGTAGGGGGACTAAAACCCCAGTGCCCGACAGGGGGACTAAAACCCCAGTACCCTATGGGTGGTTTGTACTCATGTACACTACATTGTCAATTGGCCAATAACTATATCATGCATAAACATTCACTTGGCAGTGGAGTGAAAAGTATAACAAGATAACAACATAGCATTGGGAATAAAACCCAAGAAATAAATAAATAGGCCATCATAGGCCACAACAATATCCCAGAACTCCAATAAATAAAGGAGCCAACAAAGCAACAACATATACAATGTTTCCAAGTATTTCCAAAAGATGAGCCAACATAGGCAATAGCAAGATTTAAGCGTTTCCAAGTAAATGAGACAACATATGTAGTAGCAAGATTTACATGATTCAAATGAATGAGCCACAATGGCATTAGAAGCATAAAATAAGTAAAGAGCCAATAAATGCAATTAGAAGGATAATAAGGCTAGCACAATAATGATTGTGGGGTTGGAAAAGACCCAACTGAAGGATAGGTAGTTTCATAATAAACATTCACATTCATCTTTGATATGATTCACATATATAAATAGGATCCACATACAAAATAGGGTGCACATACATAAATATGTTTCACATACATAGGAGCCACATACATAAATAGGTGTCACATACTAGAATAGGGTGCACATACCTGTTTTATTTAATTACCATCACATTCACCAATCTGATTGTATCACCATTCCATATTTCCCTAGTTGCAAACTTTACACATGTATTAGGTTGCTTAAAGGTACTTTAAGTGTAAAATGTCCACATTTATAAACCATGGATTAAAACTTTAGATTTTGGTTCTGGAAACAGGTCCAAATGATTCCTAATATTTTCTACTCGATAAAACATATTTATTTACCAAAAACAGAGTTAAAACACTATTATTATCATTTTATAACACTTTATACATTTAAATTAGAGTTTGAATTAATTATCAGGTTTATGATGGAAATAAGGGTTCAAAACTTAAAAATTCGGATTTTACCTATTTTTATCTTTCCAACGAGTATTTATTTATAATTTTCTGACAACCGAGCGATTTACTACGAATTAAACAAGATTGACTAGTTAATTGCTAAATGGGTAAAAAAATCAAGGTTGAAGTTGATGGATCTGCCCTCGACTAAAGAATAAGAGAGGAAGAGTGTCCGGGGGAAAAATGGGCATTTTTCCATCGTCTTCTTCCCCAGGCCACGCCTAGACTTGCGACGGGGTGCAACCTTGGCCCTTTGGGAATTTTTGCGATACTCAACGAAAACAGTCGTTCAGGTACTCGAAACGAAGAGGATCGAACTACGAACTCACCTAGTCGATCAATTTTGATGCACGAGCCACCTAGAAACTAGGAGGAGTACCGCAAGGTCTGCTGCAAAAACTCCACGTCATCAGTCACATGTGCTTCCTCAGGAGAAATCGGTGGTTTGGGCGAGTTGCTAAGGGTCCGACGAAGGTGTATAGATGGTTATAAATAGACGAGGTCTGGTATGGATGCGTTTCGGAGGTGGTCATGAGAGAACTCGACCGGCGGCTCCTGCTGTTCCAGCTACAGTGCGTCTCACTAGTCGAGTGAGAGCTCAAATGACTCGGGGGGGTCGATATGAACCTGTAGGCGAAGAGATCTCGTAAAATGGTCGCGAAACGACAGAGAATGGAGCTGAGGAGTCGAGCTCGTTACTCATGTTACGGCTGGAGGTGGAAGACAGGATCTAGGCCATTGGAACGGGGTCGGGGCTCACATGAACCACTAGATCAGAGTCCACCATGGACCCACGCGGACAAAGCATGCGTGACGGACATTTAAGCCAAACTTTGGCTTAAATGATGCAAATGAATGATATATCGATTGCTATTATGTCACACTATATTAAAAACTTGTTAAATGCATTTGGAAGGTCAAATGAACTCCAAATGACCTCAAATTTTAACCCCATGTTGCTAATGACGTCTAGATTCATGATATATAATTATATTTTCGTTTCAACCAACCTTTGGCCTCCAAAATATTATTTTTATTATTAAAGCATATATTAATATAATGCTTGGGCAAATAATTATGTGTTGCTTTTATAAGCAACCCTTGGTTCCCAAATCTGAGATTTGGAGTCCAAGAGTCCTCCACTCACGAATAGCATGCATTTGCAAGTTTTATTAGCTCATATTAAGAGTGAGGTATGAAGGTGGGTTATTATTCACCATTTTAATTGACATTATATTAAAAGCGTATAAAATCATTTTGAGGGGTCAAATGAACTCCAAAAATAACCAAATTTGAACCATTAGCTCACATTAAAGTCTAGAACAATGCTATGCAATTACTTTCTCGTTTTACTCATAATATGGCCCTTAATAAATATATTTCTCATTAAAGTGTTTATTAATTTATTAAAATAAATGAATTATATGAAAATACTTCTTTTTATGAAACATGTGAGTAAATTTCGAGATATTAAGCACATTAAGATTTGAATAATCATTTCTCAATTAAATAACATATTTTCATGAATTAAAATCATATTTTGAGGAGACAGAAACAATTAAGGTTAATGTTCTCATACATTAACTTAAATACACATTATTACTAATATATTTATCCAAAAAGCTCCGAATTAATATTATCTACTTATATCCATCCTTAATGACCAAATTACATTATTAACCTTCACTTATCTCCTTAATTGGGTTATTTGTGCAAACACCCTTCCATTATCATAAATGGGGGAAAAAGATAATTTTAAACATTGAATTGTGCTCAAATTGCACAAGGGGTCAAAAAGAATATAAAACAAGGGAAATTTATGAAAAGGTCCAAATGGACTAGAAGGCAAAGAAAAGCTCAAAAGTGGGTAAATTGCAGGGAAGACCCTGATATTCGGTATGTTACATTGACTACCAAAATTGGGTTGATCATAGGAATAGAAGATGGAATTTGAGTGTAGGGGGGTGGAGTGTGAGAAGGTCGAGTTAATGGAGATTCTCATTTGGTGTTGTCTTTGTGGGATATGGTGGATTTTATCCCATTAGGGACTTTCTTTGTCACTTAATTCATCATTGTTCCAATTTGGTGGTAATCTAGAGATTTTCAATTTTGGCTAGAATGGGGAGTATTTTTTTAAGGAAAGTATAATCGAGGTGTATAGTGATGGAAATTATTTGATAGATGTAATGGAAGAGTATATGGGGGGTTGAGGGACCTTCTTCAGGGCTCAGAGAAGGTAAATTGGAGCTTGGGGTAGCTGGGCAATGTTAGAGACAGAGTAGGATCTGCATAATATTTGTGGTTTGCAACACAAATCAGGTACGGGCATGGTGAATCCCCTAAAACTTTATCACATAAGTTGGTGGACCTTATCCTACCACATTCATTATGCCACCACATTCTTCATGGAAGTTAGGGACCACATCCATTTTGATCACCACAGTCATGGTAATGACCTTCTTTTCTTCATTTTTTTCTATAAAATGGCCCTCAGTACCACATCTATGGTGAGATTTACAACCATTTCCACCATGTAAGTATCACAACCATCTTAATGGACACAACCTTTTTTTCTATTTTTCAGTATATATTTATCTCAATTATTAAAATTCGATCAAACCTATATCAGACTCAGATTTTCACAACATTTTGACACTTGGGGGCACTTCCTCTCTTCCTATTTCCTTGTTCTTTCTTCAAAACAAAAATAAAGAAGACTTACAAAAGCAAAAGAGTGTGTATATTTTCTAAAAGTGTAAAAAACAAAAGTATAATTAAAAATGTGAGGTATATGGTCAAAATATCACAAACTGGCATGGTTTACATCTAGTTAGCACTAAATTTTAATCCTTCACTCAGGCATGGTAATCATTGATTCATCCTCCATTTTAAGAGTTCTAGACCAATTTGTTTAGATAGATAGACCTCCCATTTGTGTGAAATGTGTGTTCCTCATCCCAATGGTCATGTGTATCCTCAAAGTTATCCTCTTCATCTTTGTTATCTCTTTTTACTTATGGTGGCGAGGTCTTGAAAATGTTGAGTCTTAACCTTGTGATCATGAAGGTGACCATCATCATGTCGGTGCACACACATAATTTGACATTAGTTGTAGCCAATAATAGTCTTCCCTAAATAAAGTAAATATTTCTACCCTTTAGATCCATATCAAGAATAATAGAGTCCTCTAGGAATGTTGTTGTCCTTTCCATATCAAGCATCACCAACATGTCATATGATGCAGTCCTATTTTAGGGCTTCATCTTGTGTCATATTGCATTGCAATCACATCTATATCTATTAGATTACATATTATTTCCCCTAATATGTGATTTCTTGTAAAATTCACTTATGGACATTATTTGCATGTTTTCAGGCATTTGAACCATGCTTGGATGGAAGAGAGAGAGGAGTGATCCCTAGGTTTATCTACCCTTAGAGAGATCCAAAGTGATGTCCAAGGCTCCCTCAACCTACCCCTAGTGGCCAAAGATCAATTAAAGCAAAGATGTCAAAGGAAACACAAATATTCAAGTCAAAGTGTTGATATAGAGACCAGCATAGCCGTGGTTCCATAGAACGGTCATGAGATCACTCAAAACCAACAGAGTTGAAGATTGAAGACTACACTCAGCAGCACGGTCGTGCTACCTAGCATGGCCATGGCACAAGACAGCAAAATGGTTGTGCCACCTAGCACGATCATGTAGCAACCAATCTAGAACAGTCATGGAGCAGAGAATGAGCATATTCCTACAAACCACCACAACTGTGGTGACCACCATGGCGTGCCACCCTTGCACCACCACGGTCGTGGTGACCACCATGAATGTGCCACCTTCAGTTCAAAATCCAACAACTTATTGTGATTCTTCCCCATTTTTCACCATGGTCGTTCCACTCCACCACAACCATTCTCACCCCTCCCCACCGTGGCATGGAAACCCACCACGGTCATACTACTCACAAAAACCTAGCAGATTTTCTGTTGCAATTCACACGTTACCCCTACTTAACCTGTTGCATCCACCCCACCTATATATATGTGGGTGGTGGATGGAGACTAAGGTTGGACACCCCTAGCTACCTTCTACCACCTCCTAGCTCCCCATTTTCTCATTCCACCCATTCCACTCCATTTCCACCTCGATTCTACTCCATTTCACCTTTTTCACCACCAAAATCCGAGTTTCCTAGAGTTTTGACCCTATTCCACCATCATTCCATGCCCCTTGCACCTTGGAGGAAGGAGGAGGACATCTTGCAGCAGTTGAAAAGGAGGATTGCTCCATCTACATCGTGATCCATGGCTTCTTCTACCTCTTTCTCCTTTCGTTTTTTATTTTACATTTCCATGAGTAGTTAGGCCACTTAGGTGGGCTGTTTGGGGCCAAAAATTTCATTTTGATACCATGTTGGAGGATAATGATATGTAAACATTATAATTTCATTTGCTAATGATAATGTTCTATTGTTGTCTCATTATCCATGGATTACTTTTGGGTTTGTGCTTGAAATCACCAAGGAATTTAGGGAAATTGCTTATATGTGTGAATTTTGAGATTTGCTCCTAGGTCCAATTCATAGATCCCTAGCTAGCCACCCATCTTCCGACATACTATTAAATTCTCCTAACCCTAGTTGAGATATTTAAGTATCTAGTTTATATGAATTTAATGTGATTAGCTTAGAGCTTTCTCAAGGTAAGAATGTGGGTGATAGGAGGCCTAAAACCTCACTTCCACTCCCATTACTAACCTCAACCCCTAATCACTCAAAGATCCTCTAAACTAGAAACCCAGGCTTGTTTAAAATCTAATTGAATTGCACCTAAATGCTAACCCTATTGAGCCTCGTAAGGGTAGTAGGAGGTGTTAGGGACTAGTTCCCCTATACACAACCTATCCTATCCATGGCTAGTTAGTAGTGTAGGGCCTTGTTGTTTGGTTTGGTAATCTAAATGAAATCATAATTTCCACATTTCACCCCCAACCTAGTTGATAAGTGCATACCCCAAATAGCCCACACATCCCTTTATTGATTTAAAACCTTAATTGCCTTCTTTCTTAGCAAGTGTTAGCCTAGTTAGCTCTTTACTCACTTAGTTAGATCCATGCCTTATTCTTGCTTTGTTTTTGCTAGTTAGGTCTTTAGTTGCTCCTTTGCCCTGTTTTCTAGATTAGTGTAGTGTAGACATCTTCTTGCTTGCCTTAGTGTAGCTTGCTCTTTTCTTGCTCTTTCCTGCTTTCCTTGTCTTTTCTTGTTCATTAGGATAAATTGTCTAGGGTTAACTAAGGTTTTGGTCTTATTTTCTTTCCTTTAATTGTTTGTTGCTCAGCCCTAAGTTTAATTATTAAAAAAAACCTTTAAAACCTTCAACCATAGACTCCAAAGTAGGAACCTATCCCAAAAACTAACCTAGCTCTAGTGCCTCCTTTTCTCCTTGTGGATCGACCATATACTTGTCGTCCTCCTATACTACGACATTACCTTGTGCGTTTGTGGGTATAGTGTTTTTAGTTGAAGTAGGTGTGTAGGTTTAGGTCATTAAAAATTTTGAAAATGATCCCTCCATGTGTTCCGATCTCGTGGGGTGCATCTAGTTAGATCCAATTGATTAATGTGCCACCTTTGGCGGGACACATCAAGCTTTTTGGCATTATTGTCAGGGAGAAAGGCGCTCAGCCTAGCAAGTTAGTTTGCTTTAATCTTTTCCTACTACCCTCATCATAGCTATTATTTATTCTTTATTCTTTGTATTCTTTGTTTATATTGGTTTGCTAACTTTCTTTCTTTTTTTTGGTTATGCCTTGTGTATGTGACAAGCCAATTAGGGAAGACAAGATGGAAGGCCAAAATGCACCTCACAAGCCACTTGAAGATTACTTCATACCAAGAAACTACAAATTGCCAATTGCTAGCAGAGTTGATCAAATGTCAAGGGAGCAATTCTCCATTCCTCCAGGTCTTCTTGGGCTCCTTCCCACCTTCTACGGATTAGAGAGTGAGAACCCCTACAAGCACGCAGACTCCTTTTAAAGTATGCTCCACCTTCAGGATATCGACAGCCAGTGATGACACAATTAGGTTGACCTTGTTATCATTCTCCCTCAAGTACAAAGCCAAAGATTGGTATGATTCAAGGGGGGACATCATGAGTTGGGAAGAGATGAAGAATGTCTTCTTAAGGCAATTCTACTCTATTGCAAGGTTAACACAAATGCGGCGTGCAATAGTGAGTTTCAATCAGATGGGCAATGAGCAGTTTCACAATGCTTGGGAGAGATTCAAGAAGATGTTGAGAGAATGCCCGCACCATGAGATCCCTTTGTGGCAGCTAATTCAATCCTTTTACTCCAGTCTATGTCCAAAGATTCAAGCTTCAGTAAATTCTTCTTATGGAGGAGTTTTCATGGCTAAGCCACTTGAGGAGATATGGCCTTTGATCAAGCAATTGATAAAAGGTTCAAGAATCCAAGCTTCTAGAATGATGATGACGGTGGTTGTGCCTTTGATTTGACATCTTTGACTCATAGTTATTCAAACCCACAAGTGACGAAGATTCTTGGTAACATGGTGAGCCTTATGAAGAACCAAGTGATAAATGTTCCTTGCCACTTGCTCAATCCTATTGAGTTCTATGGTGCATAAAAGAAGATACCTCACTCCTATAGCTACCAAGAACCACAAATTCAAAGATATTGCTCAAGGTTTGAGGAAGAGGTTCTCTCTAGGTTGAAAAGATTTGATGATGTCCAAAAGAATGTTACTAGTCTTGAGGAAAGGGTAGAGCAGTTGTCTTCCATATTTGCTCCCCAAGAAGAAAAATTGTCTTCAAAACCCATCTTAAGTTTCAATGAAGCAAGTTGACAAATGCCTTCCTCACAAGTTTTCTATAGTCCACCTCCCATGCAAATGCATTCCATATACCACTTGAAAGGCCATCCAAAGCTTTAAACACCTCCTCCCCCTCCATCACCACAACTTTCTCAACAATTCACCTTCCAACCTCAATTCCCCCCTCCACCTCAATTTCAATACCAAGTGCCACCTCCACCTCCTCCACAACCACAACTAGCTCCCCCCCTCCACCATGAGTATAGAAGTTTTGTGATAGTTCTAAGGAGTGGGAAATCTCTTGAGCAACCCACAAGTCAATGAAAGGTTGATAAAGCAAAGCAAAGGTAGCCAAGTGGTGATATTGTGATTGAAATTGCCAAAGATGATGTTGTGATACCTCTTGTTTACTTTAGGACTCCATGTGCTCTACATCACACTCCATTTACATGTCCTACCATCCCTAGTGTTCCACTTCATGACATGCCACAAGATAATCATGTCGATGCAAGCAAGGCCAAAGCAAGTGATCCACCATTCATTGAAGCATTAGATGAGCCACCAGAAGTAAGAAGGAGATAAAAGCACAATGTTGACATTCTTCTGGTGCTTCACCAAGTGAAGGTCAACATTCCTTTGTTGGATGCTATCAAGCAAATACCATCATATGCCAAGTTTCTTAAGAACTTATGCACTATGAAGAGAAGGTCAACGGGGAGAATACCAAAAAGAGTCAAGTTGACTGAACAAGTGAGCTCAATCCTCCAACACTCACTTCCCGTGAAGAGGAAAGACCCAGGAGCCCCACTCACACCTAGCTACATTGGGGACATTGCATAGATAAATCCCTACTTGATTTGGGATCTAGTTTGAATTTTATGACATAGTGTCTATGTTGAGATAGTTTTAGGCAAGTTGAAACCAACACATTGCACTCTCCAATTGGCAGACCGATCCATCAAAGTGCCAAGAGGAAGAGTGGATGATGTTTTGGTAATTATAGACAAGGAAAGAGGCACAGTTTTCCCAGTGGATTTCATTGCTCTTGACATGGAGTTAGATGATAGAAAGATCTCCATCATCTTGGGAAAACCATTCTTTTCTACAGCTGATGCCAAGATACACGTTCGTATCAGAATAATGACGGTGCCTTCCATGGACATGAAGATAAAGATCAACATATACAATTCCTCAACCTGTCGAGTTTGAGATGAGGATATTGGACATGGTCACTTCAAGAGTTTGATTGGTCATTTGAGAGGAGGAGATTTGGATGAAAACATTGATGACAATTTGGTGATCAAAGGGATGAGGAACATAGGTTGAGTGCAAATGAGAGATGTATTTATTGCAAGAATGGACACATGAGAACTACAAATGGATGAATGATGCAAGAATCTCTAAGAAGCCCAGCTGAAGGAATAAAACTCAACACTTGTGGGAGGAAACCCACATAGGTTTTCATAATTTTTCACCCAACCTTACATTTTTTATACTTTTGGTTTTTTTACACTTCCCAAGAAAACACACACACACAAACTTGATTTTAATAGTTTTTGTTTAGTTTTAGGATGTGCAGATGAATACAGATCGAAGTGAGGAAAATTAAATGAAATTGAGAAAAGGTTTAAAGAAAAATCACTTTGAATCTAGATTTTAAATTTTTAATGAAAGTTCATGTAAAAGTAGCAGCTACAGTTCTCGCAATGGCCATGACACCTTGGAATGACCGTGGTGAAATACATACAAATCGAACAACATCCCTGGATCCAAAGAAAATTGAGAAAAAATAAAAAAAATGAGCCAACACAGCCGTACCATGCAGCACAACCGTGCAGCATGAAGCCACCATGGTTGTGCTATGCAGAACTGATGTGTTGCATCCGGATCCAGCACTTAAGTTGGCCATTTTGCAAAACTTCCAAATCATTTTATTTTACTCTTGTACGAATCACACGGCTGTGGGCACAAACCGAAGGTTTTGTGGTGACTCCAGCTCCATCTCCCACCTTCAACTCTCCACCAAATTACCCTCAATCTGTCTCTAGTCAATCCCCCACCATTTCCCTAACATTCCCGCATCATTTCCACCTAATTTTATCCATAAAATCCACCTCTTTTCTCCAGTCCACCCCAACAACCCAGTTCTTCGGAGAAAACCTAAAATCCGAATTGTTTCCACAAAAATCAGTTCAAGATGAAGCAAATGACTAATAAATCTGTGGAAAAGACCAACGCAGACCCAAGAATGCATCATCTTCAACTCTGGCATCTACCACTCCACGGTTTGCTCTGGCTCTAACAGAACTGCCCGAAAGTCGAATTGGTTGCTTTTATAGATCTGAATGTGGAGGAAGCATCCCCGCACCCACAACATGCACCACCACCACCCTCATCAGCCCGACCCTCAATTTCCTTAGCTAGATCATAAGTTTTAGCGGAACATCCTTCGACATCCTCAACATCGCAACCATAACTGCAGCCTCAACCTCAAGCACGGAGACAAATACTTCTAGATGATGAGGATGAGGTGATGCTGGATGCACCACATCCAGAGGCACCCCAGCAGCAGCGAGAGAGAGAGCTCGAGGCTATTAGCAGTCGAGCAAAGAAGTCAAAGTACCCAGAGTGCTTGACACAAAAGGTGATTGCCACCCATTACGCATGTCAGGCAATGATGGAGAGCATGGGTTTCTACACCTATTTTTAGGGCATAATGGAAGCAATGGGCCTCTTCGACATCTTGGCGACACCACAAGATACATATGTGGAGCTAACATGTCAGTTCTTTGCCACCTTAGAGAAGGTCTCTGATGATGGTGAAGATCCCATTAGAGTGGTGATTGGGGATAGGCATTGGGTTCTCACTTAAAAAATTCTAAACAAAATCTTTGCATCCAGTGATGAGATGGCAGCCCTACTAGATGGGGGAGGACACAAAATGACTTGAGTAAAACTTACATAACCATGTGGAAGTACTTCACCGGCCATAGAAACTTTGTAGTGGGGAAATCGAAAACAAGTATGATTCATAGTCCATTCCTTCCCTATGTGTATAAAGTGCTTGCAAACACAATCTTCGACAGGTATGGGAACCAAGGCAGCTGCACAAAGAAGGACCTTTTTGTCTGGGGTTGGTTGATTAATGGGAAGTATGTAAATGTGTGTGATTTTTTGATATATCATATGAGGACAGTCCCCTCCAAGAGCCATAATCCATTCATTATGGGGGGGTATTGTGATGTCTATTGGTGTTGCCTTAGGTCATGGCATTTCTGGAAATACCAAGGTAGAAGGGGGGAAGTTAGTAGACATCCACTACCTAGTCCTTTCCTCCATGATTGTTGTATTAGATCAAAATATCATATATCAGGTCAACCCCCCATACAGGTGTCTCACTAGAGTTACCCTATCACACTCCACCTCTCCTAGGGGAGCATGGGCACACTCCCGATTTCTTAGAGACCCTGAGGAGATATGAGGAGCACCCTAGAGAGGAAGGAGTACCAGAGGTGATACTGACTGAGGGAAAGTCCTCATAGGTGAAAGAGTAGAGGATAGAAGCAGAGGCTAGAGATGCACGTCGGTTCAGGAGATAGGAGGTGGAGACATCACAACAGCCTTAGTGAACTCATATGACATGTCTACTATACATGCGCAACTGGATGGTATTCAGAGCACACAGGACAGAATTCTGAGAGTACAAGAGGGTTTTTAGCACACACAGAAAGCAATGTGGTTAGATCATTAGCAGATGCATTATTAGATCAAGCACATGTATTAGTTTCACCATGCCCAGGCCAAAGGAACCCTTAGTGGTGGGAAGATAGGTGGGGTGCACTGTTTGCATACTAGGATCCCTACCCACCTCTACAGTCAGACTACTAGGGCACCTACTACCAGCAACCTCCACCAAAGCGAGGATCACCACTAGAGACACCACAGTGATCATTGGTGTGTTTCTCAAACGCAACAAAACAAACTAGTAAAAGACGATGCCAAATGGGAGAGTAAACACCACAACTACTAGGTATATATGGCACTTTCTATCCCCGACAATGGTGCTAGAAAGCTTGGTGCGTTTCTTCCAATGGTGTTACACACTACTCAATTGGAGTTTGAATAGATGCAACCCCGCGGGCAGACACACATGATGGATTCACTTTTGATATTTATAAAACCTAACTTAACACCTACTCACACTAAAACAACAACACCCTCAAGTGCACGGGGTCATGTCATAGTATAGGAAGGTGGCAAGTATAGGGTCGATCCACATGGAGAAGAGGGGGCACTAGAGCAAGGTTAGTTTGGCTGGGTTCCTACTTCAGAGACTAGGGTTAAGGGTTTGAAGGTTGTTTTGATTGTTAAACTATTATGGACAAACAAGCAATTAAAGGCAAGAATGAAATCTAAGTTAACCCTAGGCTAGAGTAAGGCTAAACAGGCAAGAAAGGATTAAGCTAGATATAAAAAAGGCAAATTACACTAAGGTAAGCAAGAGAGAAGCAAAAGAGAAATTAAAGAGCTAAACTAACATGAACAAGGCAAGAAAAAGTAAGAAGCTAACTAACCAAGGAAATATCTAACTAAGCTAAGCAAGCACAAAACTAGGGTTTTAAGAAATAAAGAGGGGTATGGGTTGTTTAGGGGTATGAACTTATCACTTAAATTGGGGGTGACATATGAACATTATGATTCCATTTAGATTATCCAAACCAAACAACAAGCTAGAGTCTAATGAATTAACCTAAGCTACTAATTGGCTATGGATATGCTAGGTTGTGTATAGGGGAACTAGTCCCTAACACCCCCTACTACCCTTACGATGCTCAATTGGGTTACAGATTTGGTTAAATTCAATTAGAGTCTAATCAAGTCTAGGTTTCTAGATTAGGCACTCCTAGGGCAATTAGGGGCCGAGGGTAGTAATGGTGAGGTGAAATTAGGGCTTTGGATCTCAATTCCCCCACATTCTAGCCTTGAGAAGGCTCCATGCTAATTGCACTAGAATTATCTAATCTAGATACTTAGATCTCTAACTTATGTTTAGGGAGATTGGTTAGGATGTAGGAAGATGGGAGGCAACCTAGGGATCTAAGAATTGGACCTAGGGGCAAATCCCAAAATTCACACATATAAGCAATTTGCCTAAATTCCTAGGTGATTTCACACACAAACCAACAAACAATTCATGTAGAATGAGATGCCACTAGAAAATAATCATTAACAAATGGAATTACAAAGTTTACATGTCATTTCCCCCCAACATGGTATCAAAGTAACATAATTTCCCCCAAACAGCCCACCCAAGGGGCCTAGCTACTCATAACAAAGCAAAATACAAAAAGAAAGGAGATAGAATGAGTAGAGGAGTGAAAAGACATGATGAGCTCGGTGAAGACTCCTCCTTCTCCACCTCCTAGCAGTTGTAGCTTGACCTCCCTCCTCCAAGGTAGGTAAATGGCATGGTCATATGGTGGAAATTGGTGAAAACAATGGAAAACTAGGGTTTTGGTGGTGGAAATGATGAGATGGAGGTGGAAAGAGGTGGAAATGGATGGAGGACGAAATGGGGAGGCTAAAGTGGCTGTAGGGTATCTGACCTCATGCCCCAGCCACCACCTAAGTATATATAGGTGTGGGGGAAGCACTAGGTTAAGTAGGGGCAATATGGGTAAAGCAGTGCAAAAATAGGTAGGTTTTGTGAGTAGCACAGCTGTGGTGGGTCACCACGGCTGTGGTGAGTAGGGGTGAGCACAACCATGGTAGGATACAATGGTAGTGGAAATTAAAATGGAATGAACAGGGGAATTTTGGGTTTCTGGGACTGGTAAAACGACCGTGTTGGCCAGCACGACCATGTTGGGCTCTGGCTAGCACGGGCCTACTGGCTAGCATGAGCCAGTTGGCATTCTGGGTCATTTTCTGAAGGTCTTATTGATTGGGGCATGTCCCAGAACGGCCATTCCATGGTAGCACGGATGTTTTGGAGTCCTTCCCCTACATTTGAGTATTGAACTTGGCCATCCATGAAGGTTATTTCTTCAATACATCCTTTTTCCACTTGGGGTAGGTTTGGAGTGGTTTTGGCCTCATTTTAAGCTCCTCCAAGCCTGGGGAAACCCTAGATTCAACCATCTTATTTCCAATCCATCAAGTAGTGTCCAAAGTACCTATAAAACATGCAAAAACCATCCATAAGTGCATTTTACAATAAAACACATACTGAGGGAAATAACATGTAATCTAACTGTTGTAGATGTGATTGAAGTGCAATATGACACAAGATGAAGCCCTAAAATAGGGTTGCATCACCACCCCAAACTTAAAATATACTTGTCCTCAAGTATGCTCCAACTCAATCTCTCTACAATTTTTTCCCAATCAAGAAATAACAAATGCAATTCAAAAGATGATTATTGTTGAATGGGATAAAAAACGATTAAGTGCATGCATTCCACCTCTCTCCTCTCCTTCTTTCACAATCCAATCATGAAAAGAGCACAAAGCATATGAACTTCAAATATAGCACATAGAATACACAAGTTATCCATATTTCTTCCATAAAGTTCCGGGTAAACCGTTTCATGGTGGTGTTAATCAAGGATGACTAGGAGTATTGTTTCACATTCATGCATTCAGACTTATGTTTCAAATCACACCAAATGACCCACGTGGTTGTGGAAAAGGGAAAAATGAGCTAGGTTTGATGTTTCCTAGCTCAATGGGTATGAAAATGGAAGAAAGGGTTGCGGTAATATTTTTGGAGTGCTATTACATAGAGCACTCACATTTTCTTTATTTGAATGCTCTTAAACAGGAACATCCTTTTATTTTCTTTTTACATTTTTTCCCATTTTTTCTTTGCCCTTGGAGTAGATAGGGCATATGGTGATGAGAGTGAAGCGGTCAGATGTAGATGTGGTCACTCCAAACTTTTGGAGATGGCTACGGCTGACATGTGCACTTTGACATCCTTTCATGAGGTGGAGGGGTAAGAAGATGGTGAGTGAATAGTTGGGTCAAAGAGGGGTCACTGGTGAGATTCTCAACATAAGGTATCCTGCATGAAAATTAATCCAACACTTCATCCAACAATATCACACCACATGAATGAACAACTTGAAATTGGTACTTCTATCAAGTGATTTCATAGGCACTAAATGCTCATAGCTTGCTCAAGTCACAATTCAACCAAATCATTCACAAATACAAGAGAAGTGGTGGGCATGTAAAAAGTCAAGCATTGATACCATTTAGCAACAAACAATGGTAATTCACTTGCATTTGTCAAAGTTCATCATTTTTCATCCAAAAAGTAGAGATTGGGTTGAAACACACATTTAGGCAAGAAATCTCAAATTTGGGCAAAATTGGCCAAAACAGTGCCAAGTTGCCTTCAATCACATCTAAGCCTATATTATTGAACTTAAAGCAGTAAACAAGAAAATACTACCTATAACATGCAAGAATTACCAAAAATTTACATGATATGCAATGCATGGCAAGAAGAGCAAAATTTTTGAAAATTACATAAAAATTGTAAGAAAGTAAACTACATGGCAGGCATGTATGAAAAGCAAGCAAACAAATCACAGATATACAAGTATGAGAGATGGATATACTATTTGATGATCTTGAGCAAAAATTTAGAATAAGGAATATCGAGGAAAGTGGGGGTAGAGAAAGGGCTTACTGCCCAACCACCCCAAACTTTTAAAACATCTTGTCCTCAATGTGAAATAGAAGTTTAGGATGATAGGGTATAGGATATGGAGCCCAGGTAGACAAACACCAAGTGGGTGAGGGAGATCTCAAGGTTCCCATGCATGACCGAGCCACCACGGCCCTATTTCACAAAACGGCCATTCTGGCTTGCCAGCAACACGTCTGTGCTGTGTGGAATGGCCGTGTTGGTCACCTTCATGTAGCTTTTCTACTTATTTGCAATTTTCTATCAATTTTGATCTCCTACTTGGTGATATCAACCATGCATCCTCCCCCTCCTTCCAATGCACCTGTCCTAACATGATTCACAAACAGCTAGAACCATCAAGTATAAAGAGTGTGTGTGTGTGTGTGTTTTCTTGGAAAGTGTAAAAACAAAGCAAAAGTATCAAAAATGAGAGGTTGGGTGAAAAATTCCCAAACCTAGGTGGGTTGCCTCCCACAAGCATTGAGTTTCTTGCCTTCATCTAGGCTTCTTGGCAATTCTTCATTCATTCATCTGTTTGGAATTCTCATGTGTCCATTCTTGCAAAACATGCATCCCTTCTTTGCATTTAGTCTAGGTTCCTCCTCCCTTTCATCATAACAATCATCACCAATTTCTTCACCTTGGTATCCTTCTCTCAAATGCCCATTTGGACTTTTGAAATGATCATGTCTAATATCCCTATCTCGGACTCGTCGGGTTGGGGTCTTATACATGTTGATGTTGATCTTCATGTCCATGAATCAGACTGTCATATTGCCACTGCGCACATGAATGTCAGCATCAGCAATAGATAAGAACGACCTTCCCAAGATAATGGGAATCTTCCTATCCTCCGGCTCCATATCAAGTACAATGAAATCTGTTAGGAACACTGTGCATTTTTCTTTATCTAACATCACCAAGACATCATCCACTCTACCCCTAGGCACCTTTATGGATCTATTTTCCAATTGGAGAGTGCAATGTGCCGGCTTCAACTTGCCTAAGCCCAGCTCAACATAGACATTGTACGGCATCAAATTCATACTAGATCCCAAATCAAGTAAGGACATGTCTATGCGATGTCCCCCTATGTAACTAGATATGAGTGGGGCCCCTGGGTCCTTTCTCTTTACAGGAAGTGAGTGTTGTATGATGGAGCTCACTTGTTCAGATAATCTCACTTTCTTTGGAATCCTCCCTATTGACCTTCTTTTCACATTGCATAGGTTCTTGAGGAACTTGGCATAAGACGGGACTTGCTTAATAGCATCCAAAAGTGGAATGTTCACCTTCACTTGGCGAAACACCTTAAGAATATCAACATTGTTCTTTTGCCTCCTTTTCAATTCCGGTGGCTCATCTAGTGCTTCTATGAATGGAGGATCACTAGTTTTTTTTCGTAATTGCATGAACATGAGGCGGAACACTAGGGATGGTAGGATCTGCAAAGGGGATATGTGGTGGGTCACATGGAATCCCAAACTCAACATGCAGTATCACAACATCATCTTCAGCAATATCAATCACAATATCACCACTTGGCTTCCTTTGCTTTGCTTTATCAACCTTTCTTTGACTTGTAGGTTGCTGAAGAGTTTCCCACTCCTTAGAACTGTCACAGCACTACCTTGATCATGGTGGAGAGGGGGAGCATGTTGTGGTTGTGGAGGATGTGGAGGTGACACTTGGGGTTGAAATTGAGGTGGAGAAGAGAATTGAGGGGGAGGAGAGAATTGGGGTTGGAAAGTGAAGTTTTAGGAAATTTGAGGTGAGGGAGGTGAGGGAGGTGGTGGAGGAGTGTAAGGCTTAGAATAGCCTTGGAAGGAGTGAATGGGATGTACTTGCATGGGGGGTGGACTATAGAAAATGTTGGAAGAAGGCATAGGTCCACTTGCTTCATGGTGGCTCGTGATGGGTTTTGAAGACAATTTTTCTTCTTCGAGAGCGATTATGGAAGATATCTGCTCTATTCTCTCTTCTAACCTTGCAACATCTCTTTGAACATCATCAAATACTTTCAATCTAGAGAGAACCTCTTCCTCAAACCTTGAGCTATATGTGGGACTTTGTGGTTGGAGTGAGATGTCTTCTTTTCTTCCCCATAGAACTCAATAGCATTGAACGAATGACAAGGAGGTTTGGTCACTTGGTTTCTCACGAAGCTCACCATTTCACCAAACATTTTCATCAATTGTGTCCATGTATCCTCAGGTGGTTTAGCCATTAAAATTCCTCCACAAGAATAATCCATTGTAGCTTGACTTGCATGAGATAGACTGGAGTAGAAGGACTGAACTAGCTGCCACAAAGGTATCTCATGATGTGGACATTCTCTCAACATCTTTTGAAATCTCTCCCAAGCCTCATGGAATCGCTCATTATCTATTTGACTGAAACTTGCTATGGCACACCGCATTTGTGTCAACTTTGCTATAGAGTAGAATTTACTCAAGAAAGAAATTTTCATCTCTCCCCAACTCATGATTTCCCTTCTTGAATCATACCACTCTTTGGATTTGCCTTTGTGGGAGAAGGAGAACAAAGTCAGTGTGATTGTATCATCACTTGTTGTCAGTGTCCTGAAGGTGGAGCATACTTCAAAAAAGGAGTCTAGGTGCTTGTATGGGTTCTCACTCTCTGAGCCATAGAAGATGGACAGGAGCCCAAGAAGACCTGGAGGGATGTAGAATTGCTCCCTTGGCATCTGATCAACCCTGTTAGCAATTGGAAATTTGTAGTTGCTAGGCATGAATTAGTCTTGAAGTGCCATGTGAAGTGCATTTTGGCCTTCCATCTTGTCTTCCCCTGAATGGCTTGTTACATGCACAAAGCACAACCAAACAAAATAAAGCAAGTTAGTAAACCAATATACACAAAGAATGTAAAGAATAATGAATAAAGAATAGCAATGATGAGGGAAGTATGAAAAGTCAAAGCAAAACTAACTAGCTAGGACGAGTGCCTCTAATCCCCGGCAATAGCACCAGAAAGCTTGGTGTGTTTCTCAAACACAACAAAACAAACTGGAAAAAGGCGGTACCAAATGGTAGAGTCAACACCACAACTACTAGGTAGATACAATGCTTTCTATCCTCGGCAATGGTGCTAGAAAGCTTGGTGCATTTCTACCAATGGTGTTACACACTACTCAATTGGAGTTTTAATAGATGCAACCCCGTGAACAGACACGCACGGTGGATTCACTTTCAATATTTATAAAACCTAACTTAACACCTACTCACACTAAAACAACTACACCCACAAGTGCACGGGGTCATGTCGTAGTATAGGAAGGTGGCAAGTATAGGGTCGATCCACAGGGAGAAGAGGGGGGACTAGAGCTAGGTTAGTTCAGATGGGTTCCTACTGTGGAGAGTAGGGTGAAGATTTTGAAAGTTTTTTTTATTGTTAAACTATTATGGACAAACAAGCAATTAAAGGAAAGAATGAAATCTAAGTTAATCCTAGGCTAGAGTAAGGCTAAACAGGCAAGAAACGATTAACCTAGATATAAAAAGGCAAATTACACTAACGCAAGCAAGAGAGAAGCAAAAGAGAAATTAAAGAGCTAAAGTAACATGAACAAAGCAAGAACAAAGCAAGAAGCTAACTAAGAAAGGAAAGAGCTAACTAAGCTAAGCAAGCACAAAACTAGGCTTTTAAGCAATAAAGAGGGGTATGGGTTGTTTAGGGGTATGAACTTATCACTTAAGTTGGGGGTGACATATGAACATTATGATTCCATTTAGATTATCCAAACCAAACAACAACTTAGAGTCTAATGAATTAACCTAAGCTACTAACTGGTCATGGATATGCTAGGTTTTGTATAGGGGAACTAGTCCCTAACACCCCCTACTACCCTTAAGAGGCTCAATTGGGTTAGGGATTAGGTTAAATTCAATTAGAGTTTAATCAAGTCTAGGTTTCTAGATTAGGCATTCCTAGGGAAATTAGGGGCCCAGGGTAGTAATGGGGAGGTGAAATTAGGGCTTTGGACCACAATTCCCCCACATTCTAGCCTTAAGAAGGCTCCATGATAATTGCACTAGAATTATCTAATCTAGCTACTTAGATCTCTCAATTAGGTTTAGGGATAATGGTTAGGATGTAGGAAAATGGGAGGCAACCTAGGGATCCAAGAATTGGACCTAGGGGCAAATCCCAAAATTCACACATATAAGCAATTTGCCTAAATTCCTAGGTGATTTCACACACAAACCAACAAGCAATTCATAAAGAATGAGATGCAAATAGAATATAATCATTAAAAAATGGAATTACAAAGTTTACATGTCATTTTACCCCAACATGGTATCAAAGTAACATAATTTCCCCCAAACAGCCCACCCAAGGGGCCTAGCTACTCATAACAAAGAAAAATACAAAAAAGGAGATAGAATGAGTGGGGGAGTGAAAAGACATGATGAGCTCGGTGAAGACTCCTTCTCCACCTCCTAGCAGTTGTAGCTCAACCTCTCTCCTCCAAGGTAGGTGAATGTCATGGATATATGGTGGAAATGGGTGAAAATAATGGAAAACTAGGGTTTTGGTGGCGGAAATGGTGAAATGGAGGTGGAATGAGGTGGGAATGGATGGAGGATGAAATGGGGAGTATAGAGTGGTTATAGGGTATCTAACCTCATGCCACATCTACCACCTAAGTATATATAGATGTGGGGGAAGCACTAGGTTAAGTAGGGGCAATATGGGTAAAGTAGTGCAAAAATAGGTAGGTTTTATGAGTAGCACGGCCGTGGTGGGTAGGGGTGAGCACAGCCGTGGTAGGATACAATGATCATAGAAATTAAAATGGAATGAAAAGGTGAATTTTGGGTTTCTGGGACTGGTAGTACGACCGTGCTGGGCTCTGGCTAGCACGGGCCTGCTGGCATTCTGGGTCATTTTTTGAAGGTCATGTTGATTGGGATATGTGCCAGAATGGTCATTCCATGGTAGAAAGGCCGTTTTGAAGTCCTTCCCCTACATTTGAGTGTTGAACTTGGCCATCCATGAAGTTTATTGCTTCAATACATCCTTTGACCACTTGGGGTAGGTTTAATGTGGTTTTGGCCACATTTTGGGCTCCTCCAAGCCTGGGAAACCCTAGATTCAACCATCTTCTTTCCAATTCATCAAGTAGTGGCCAAAGTACCTATAAAACATGTAAAAACCATCCATAAGTGCATTTGATAATAAAATACATATTGAGGGAAATAACATGTAATCTAACAGTTGTAGATGTGATTGAAGTTCAATATTACACAAGATGAAGCCCTAAAATAGGGTTGCATCAATCATCTACCATATCACTCTTCGACTTTTGTGTCATGCTGAGGACAACATGGTTCAAAAGTTTGGGGTGGTAGGGCGGTATGCCCTTTTTCTCATTTCCCTCATTTTGCATTTCACCTGCCAATTAGTATTGTTTTCTTGTTTTATTTTCTTTCTCTTTCTATCTAGATTATATTTTCACTTCTTTGCATGCTTTCATGTCATGTGGTTTACTTTCTATCAATTTTTTCATAATTTTCAAAAAAAATTGCTCTTTTTGTCATGCATTGCATATCATGTAGTGTTTTTTTATTTTTGGCATGTTTTAGCTAGGATTTGCTTGTTCTTGCTTTATTTTCTATAATGAATGCTTGGATGTGATTGAAGGAAACTTAGCACCATTTTGGCAAATTTTTCCCAAGTTTAGCACTTCTTGCCTAAAAGTGTGTTTTAACCCAATCTCCACTTTTTGGATTGAAAATTATGACCTTTGACAAATGAAAGTGAATTGTCATGGTTTATTGCTAAATGGCCTCAATCTTGCCTTTTTACAATGAACCACCTCTGTCATGCTTGTGAACTATTTGGTTGAATTGTGATTGAATCAAGCAACAAATGCTTAGAGTTTTTTAGAATTTCATGACAGAAATGTGGATTTAATATTGCTCATTCATGTGGTGTGTCATTTTTTGATGAAATTGTTGGAGTAACTTTCATGTAAGAGATCTCATGTTGAAGTCCATATTAGTAACCCCTCTTTGATCCACTTTTCTTCTACCATCTTCTTACCTCTTCGCCTCATGAAAGGATGCCAAAGTGTGCACATTCAGCCTTGGCCACCTTCAAAATTTTGGGGTGGCCATATCCATGCCCCCCCGCTTCACTCTCATCATCATGTGCCCTATCCACATTAAGGGAAAAGAAAAATAAAAGAAAATGAAAATAAAAGATTTTCATGTTTAAGATCATCTAAATGAAGAAAATATGAGTCTGTAAAAGTACTCCTAACTCTTATCGCAACCATTTCTTCCTTTTGCATGCCCGTGGAGCTAGGAAACATCAAACCTAGCTCATTTTTCCCCTTTTTGTATGTGGGTTACTTAGTGTGGATGGATATATGATATTGAATGCATGAATATAAAAAAACAAAATCAGTCATTTTTTACCTTTGCTACCAGGAAACAAGTTACCCAAAGTGATATGACAACCCCATATGGATTGATTGTGTTTTCTATGATCTATATTTGAAGTTTGCAGGCTCAATTCTATAATCATCATTGGTTTCTGAAAGAGGAGAGGAGAGAGGTGTAATGCATGTACCTAGTCATCTTTGATCCCATCTAGTCAACATTCACCTACTACATTGCATTTGTCATTTCTTGATTGTATAAAAAAATTGTAGAGAGATTGAGTTAGAGCATACTTGAGGACGAGTATGTTTTAAGTTTGGGGTGGTGATGCAGCCCTATTTTAGGACTTCATCTTGTATCATATTTCATTTCAATCCCATCTATACATGTTAGATTACATGTTATTTTCCCTAATATGTGATTTCATGTAAAAGGCACTTATGGACATTATTTGCATGTTTTTAGCCATTTGGACCATGCTTGGATGTAAGAGAGAGAGAGGAGTGTTCCTAAGGCTTCTATACCCTTAAAGATATCCAAAGTGAGGTCCAAGGCTCCCTCAACTGATCCCTAGTGGCCAAAGATCAAATGAAGCAAAGATTTCCAAGAAAACACAAAGATTCAACTCAAAGTGTTGATACAGAGACCAACATAGTTGTGGTGCCACAGAATGGTCGTGTTAGATCACTCAAAACCAATAGAGTTGAAGATTGAAGACTACACTTAGCAGCACGGTCATGCTACCTAGCATGGCCGTGGCACAAGATAGCAAAATGGTTGTGCCATCTAGCATGGTCGTGTAGAAGCCCATCCAGAACGGACATGGAGATGAGAATGGGTATCTTCCTCCAAGCCACCACGGCCATAGTGACCACCACTCCCGTTCCACCCTTGCACCGCCACGATCGTGGTGACAACCACACTTATGCCACCTTCAGTTCAAAATCTAACAACTTACTTTGATTCTTCCCCATTTTACACCACAATCATTCCACTCCACCACGACCATTGTCACCCCTCCCTACCATGGTCGTACTACTAAAAAAAGCCTAGCTACTTTTCCACTGCATTTCCCACTTTACCCCTACTTGACCTATTGACTCCACCCAATCTATATATATATATATATATGTGGGTAGCAGTTGGAGGCTGAGGTTAGCCACCCCTAGCTACCTTCAACCACCTCCTAGCTCCCCATTATCGCATTCCACCCATTCCACTCCATTTCACCTTTTTCACCACCAAAACCCTAGTTTCCTAGTGTTTTGACCCTATTCCACCATCATTCCATGCCCCTTGCACCTTGGAGGAAGGAGGAGGACATCTTCCAGTAGCTGAAGAGGAGGATTGCTCCATCTACACTGAGCTCCATGGCTTCTTCTACCTCTTTCTCCTTTCTTTTTGTATTTTGCATTTCCATGAGTAGCTAGGACCCTTAGGTGGGTTGATTGGGGCCAAAAATGTTACTTTGATACCATGTTATGGGAAAATGATATGTAAACATTGTAATTTCGTTTGATAATGATTATGTTCTATTTCTATCTCATTCTCTATGAATTACTTTTTAGTTTGTCCTTGAAATCACCTAGGAATTCAGGGAAATTGCTTATATGTATGAATTTTAGGATTTGCTCCTAGGTCCAATTCATGGATCCCTAGCTAGCCACCCATCTTCCTACATGCTAATTAATTCTCCTAACCCTAGTTGAGAGATCTATGTAGCTAGTTAAGATAAATTTTGTGTGATTAACTTAGAGCTATCTCAAGGCTAGAATGTGGGTGATGGGAGGCCTAAAAACTTCAGTTCCATTCCCATTACTAACCTCAGCCCCAATCACCCTAAGATCCTCTAAAATATAAATCTAGGCTTGTTTAGAATCTAATTTAATTGCACCAAAACCCTAACCCAATTGAGCCTCGTAAGGGTAGTAGGAGGTGTTAGAGACTAGTTCCCCTATACACAACATATCATATCCATGGTCAGTTCGTAGTCTAGGGAAATTCATTAGACTCTCACTTGTTGGTTGGTTTGGTAATCTAAATTAAAGCATAACGTTCACATGTTACCCCCAACCTAGTTGATAAGTGTATCCCCCAAACAGCCCACACATCCCTTTATTGCTTTAAAACCTTAATTGCCTTCTTTCTGGCTAGTGTTATCTTAGTTAGCTCTTTACTTGAATAGTTTGATCCTTGCATGGTTCTTGCTGTGTTCTTGCTAGTTAGGTCTTTAATTACTCTTTTTCTCTATTTGCTAGCTTAGTGTAGTGTAGACATCTTCTTGCTTGCCTAAGGGTAGCTTGCTCTTTTCTTGCCCTTTCCAGCTTTCCTTGTCTATTCTTTAGGTTTTGATCTTGTTTGCTTTCCTTTAATTGATTGTTGCTCAAACCCTAGTGTAATCACCAAAACAACCTTTAAACCTTCAACCCAAGACTCTGCAGTAGGAACCTAGCCCAAAAACTAACCTAGATCTAGTGCCCCCTTTTCTTCCTATGGATTGACCCCATACTTGCCTCCCTCCTATACTACGACATGACCATATGTGCTTGTAGGTGTAGTGTTTTTAGTAGACGTAGGTGTGTAGGTTTAGGTCATTATAAATTTTGAAAATGATCCCACTGTGTGTTCTGATCTTGTGGGGTGCATCTAGTCAGATCCATTTGATAAGTGTGCACACATCTGATAGGATGCACCATCATCCATCTTTCCCCTTGGCAACATGATGGACAATTTGTCCAATTGAAGAGTACAATTGGATGGTGGACAGTTTTATCTTTACCAGTCTCAATTTCTAATAGACACTCTAAGGCATGAGATTTACACTAGATTTAATTATCAATCAATAATTTCTTAATAAGGCGGCCACCAATGTGGCAAGGGATAATATGGTCTCTAGGGTCCTTTTTCTTCAAGTAAAGAACGTGTTGAAAATGGAGTTCATTTGATTTGTTACCTAAACCATATTTGAAGTCCTCTTTATTGTCTTTCTCTTAAAGGTGCACTAATCCTTGAGAAATTTCGCACATTTAGGAATTTTCTTGATTGCATCAAGCAATGGAATATTCATCTTAACTTGTCTAAAGATCTCAAGACTTTCAACATTGTGTTTTTGTCTCCACTAAGATGATTAGGGATCATCCAATACATTAGGTAATGGATCCTTACTGAATCAACCCTAACTTACGGCTTCACCCTATGTCTTTTTACATCTTATCACATCTAGACATGTAATATTGCAAGTGAATTCCCCTAATGTGTGATTTTATATCAAATGCACTTATGCCTACTTTTTGTGAGTTTTTCAAACATTTTCACTATGAATTGGATGAAAAGGAGAGAGAATGCGATGATCCATGGGTTTCTACATCCTGGTATGGACCTAGATCATCTCCAAGAATCCAATGCATGGGAAAAAATACTTTCAAAGCAAGGAGCATCTGATTTAAGGACTTAGGGAAAAAAACATGTAGTTGGGCCTCAAAACGGGTCATGGTATCTTGCCACGACTGTGGCCAAAATGCCCAACATCATAGCAAGTTTTCCAAAGAAATCAAGAAATCACCACGGTCGTGGTGTTGAAGATCCAACATGACTGTGACACCCTCCATGCTCATGGCAAGAAGCATCGACAATGAACACCCCCAGCTGAATGGTTGTGGCCATGCCCTCCACCACACACGTACTCCATGGAATGACCGTGCCACCACTCGCTCACTACTATCTTAGTGTCCGCCATGGTTGTGGCCACTGACCTCCAAAAGTCCCACATTCATCTAAACCTTTAGCCACTTCCACCTCATCCGTGCCACTCCACCATGACCAGGTTGACCTCCAACCACCACGACTGTGGTGGCCACCATGGCCGTCCTAACTACCAAACCCTACCAAATTTTCCACTACATTTTCATCAATGTCGTTACTTAACCTATTGCTTCCCACACCACTTATATATACCTAGGTGGAGGTTGTAGGATGAGGTTACAACCCCCTAGCATTCATTTCTACCTTCCTTAATGTATTCAAGATCTCTCACATACTGCCATCCACTTCCACCTCATTTCCACCTTCCTTCACCCAAAACCTAATTTTCTAGGGTTTTGCCCACTTCTACCATCCATTCCATGCTCTATTGCTACCAAGGAAGGAGAAGGTAATTTATAATTTCCTCAGAGTTTTCTAAAAGCTAGATGGTGAGTAATGTGAGGTGAAACACCCTCACCTCTACTCCCCACTCCTATCTTTGGCTCCCAGTTGCACTAAGCATTCTCACCCTAGAAACGTAGATTAGTCAAATCCAGTTCAAATCCCACCTAAACCTTGGTCTAATTGAGCCTCATGAGGCTAGATAGGGTGTGCAAGGGTGTAGTTCTTCTTCACACACTCTATTATATCCATCGCCAACCAATAGTGTAATGTGATTCCATTGCATTTGACGAATTGTTCAGTTTAGCAATCTAGAATGAATGGTTAGGTTTTTCATAGTATGTCCCCCCCAACTAATACTTAGTATCACTCCCCCACACGGCCCACCTCTCTTTTACATTGCTTAAAACACTACTTGCTCTATTTGCTAGTTCATGCTATTTTAGTTAATTGTTTTAGTTGATTTGTTGGTCAGCTTCCCTATTTTGGATAATTAGTTCTTGCTAGATAAGTTAATGCTCTTTTGAGCTTGCTACTTCTAATCTTGCTAGTTAGTGATAATCTAGGTCATTTATTGCTTTACTATCTAATGTGCTTAGCTAGTGTAACCTAGTCTAGTGTTTTATTGTTCTCTTTCTTAAGTAGTCTCTTTCTTTGTTAATTTGAATTGCTTGCTTAGGGTTAAATTATGGTTTTTATTTTTCTTATCTTGTTTCTTGTTTTCTTGAACATTAATGCAATCAAACCAAAACCAACTTTAAACCCTAAAACCCTGATATTTGCTTTAGTAACATAGCTTAATAAAAATAGGCTCTAGTGCCCCCTCTTTCTTTGCAGATCAAACCCTCACTTGCCAGTCACCTATACTATAATACAATATTGTGTTCTTATGGGTGATATGTTCTACCTATGTGAATGTGTTAGAATAGGGACAATTATAATTTTGAAAGATCCAAAGTGTGTCTTTCAAGCTCTCCTAGGGTTGAATCTAGTCACAACTCATTTGATTAGTGTGTGGTCATAGGCAGAGAGACACATCAAGTTTTCTGGAGCCATTTCCAGGGAACAGAGGTGCTCCTCCTAGCTAGTTAGTGTAGCTTCATTCTTCCTATTTCCTTCATCATTCCTATTATTTATTCTTTGTTTAATTTTGCAAATTTTTCTGCTAACTTAGCAATTATTGTTTGTTTGTGCCTTGTGCAGGTGACATATGTGCATGCTTGGGCGATGTTTGACTTCGACTGACTTGGTTCCACTTGATCTCGAGATAGGTAGAAGGAGACGTCAACACCGGTGCATACAACACCAAAAGTTTGAAATGGCAGAATAGGATGCCCAAATCCATTCAGAAGTACCACCACTCAAGCCACTCCATGAGTACTTCACATTGGGGAACTACACATCTCACATTGCCACCCTAGTTGACCAAATGTCAGGTCAACAATTCTCCCTTCCACCAGCCCTCCTTGGACTCCTACCCACCTTCTATGGGTTGGATAATGAGAACCCATATAACCACGTTGATGCCTTCTTGGTGACGTGTTCCACCTTCCGCACTCTTGTTGCTACTGATGATTCTATACAGAGGAAGTTGTTCCCCTTTTCACTCAAGGAGAAAGCTAAAGAATGGTACATGTTGTAGCTGGATTTTGTCATTTGGGTAGCTGTGAAGAATGATTTCTTGGAGAAACTTTATCATATCTCCCAATGGATGCAAATAAGGAGGTACGTCACTTCATCACTCAGGAGTAGAATGAGCCATTTCATGAGATGTGGGATAGGTTCCAAAATATGCTTAGATATTGCCTCACCATGAGGTTCCCATCTGGAAACTTGTGCAATCATTCTATAGTGGGCTATCTTAAGCTAGTCAAATGGTGGTTTACTCCTCTTATGGTGGAACCTTCATGGCCAAGGCCTTGGAAGAGTCATGGACCCTCTTCAAGCACCTAGCTAAAAATTCACATCACTAGGCTTCTAGCATGGGTGAACATTGTGATACGACATGGGTTCCTCCTCCACATTCTCCTCCTCGAGCTAGGGAAAATCAAAATCCCCAAATGATGAAGATTCTAGTTGATATGATGAACTTGATGAAGAATCAAGCTGGAGGTTCTTCTAGCCACTCAACCAACTCTGTGGAAGCTAATTGTGAGGAGTTTCAAGCTCTTCAACTTTTTAGAAACCACAAAAACCAAGGGCCAATGTCCAACACCTACTCTATAGAGTGGATAAATCACCCACACTTCTATTGGAAGCATGGGGACAAGGGCAGCAATGACAACATTAAAGGTCAAAGTACAACTTAAAATTTGAAGAAGAAGCTTTTGGAAGGCTAAGGAGCCTTAATGATGTCAAGAACAACATGTCCGTTCAAGGGAAAAATATAAGTTGTCTGGAGCAAAGGATCGATTAGATTTCATTATCTCTTGCTAGACGTGAGTAGGGGAGGCTTCCTTCTCAAATCTTTGTGAACCTCAATAGTGTAGGTGGAATCGTGGGTGCTCCTCAAGGCACCTATGGCCCTCAACAAGGGCAAGTGCCACTTTGTAGCAGTACCAAGGACCCCAAAACCTTATTCTCCTCCACCCCTACAACAATTACAATTACTAATATCCTCCACTTCTACAACAGTCCTACCAACAACCCCCTCCCCAATATCAGCCCCCTCCACAACAGCCACAACAACCACCTCCACAACCACCACTACAACAATCTCTACAACAACCAACTTACATCCTCCAAAATCCTAATCCACCTCACCAAAGACCACCGCCATCACCACAACCACCCTCATGAGATCCCCCTCATCCCCATGAGAAAGTGAGCATGGTATCCATCATATGGGGAAGATGGTTGTTGAGGAATTCATGGAGAGGGAGGAGAAAGTGATCAAAATTCAAGATGAATAATCATTGTCGGAAAACACTTGTTGTGATGCTAAGAGAGTTAATGATTTTGTTGTTCTATTTTTGCTTAAGAGTACCAAGTGCACCAAAGTTCTTGATACACTATCCTCCTATGATAAGATTCCACCAAGTCCCCCATCATTGCTTGAGAAAACTATGCTAGGTGTCCCTCCTTTTGTTGATAAGATGATCCCTCAATATCCTACCTTTGCTTGGGGATTTATCCCCGCATGTTTTATCTTTGTTTGAAAAAGAAGAATATACTTCCCCACCCTTCTATGGAGGTGTCAAGGGAACGTTGGCATCCCAGTCTTGTTGAAGAATATAACACCTTTCGTCCCACCCCTCTTGGAAATGGCAACAACACGAGCTCCACCCTATGAGTTGAAGAATAATCCCATTTTGCCCGAAGGTCCACAACTTATTGATGTTGTTGCAAGTGGTCAATGTTTCTATGATGCTTTATAACACTCCTTGTTCCCAGAAGAACATGGCCACACCATGAAGTTTTTGAATGTCTTAAAGCAAGGAAAACCAAACATCACCACCCTCATGTCTTTCATTAAAGCTGCTTGCACTAGGAAATCAAAGATGATCATCATGCCACCTAAAAGGATTGTAGAAACAGAACAAGTCAGTTTCATTTTGAGAAGCTACTTCCCATAAAAGAGAGGAGACATGGGTGTACCTTTCATCTATGCTAAATCAACTTTCAACTCATCAAGTGTGCTCTTATAGATTCATACTCAAGAGTGAGCATCATATCCTATAACACAGTTTTAACATCCCAAATTCATAAATAAAATAAGTTTAGGGTCTTTAGTACAAATTTTCAAATTTTAATTTCAAATCCCAAATATTGATGCAAGTTACCCAAATATAATGAACTATTCCATCAATCTCAAAATTTGACTCAAAACCTAACTCACTAAGGAAAGGAAATTTCACTTTATCTCATTTTTTAATTATATATGTTAGGATAATGACCTATATGAGTTCTATGGATAAAAATATTATCAAAACCTAAATCTAAATGTATAAGAAAATTCAAGAACCTTAACAAACCCACAGTTTAAATTTGAGGTCAATAGGAGTTTGTTTGACCATTTGAATGAATTAGGAAATTTTTTATATGGTTTCATATTGATATTAATCAATTATTCAATGAATAAGTTCGAAATGGCTATGGTATAGTTTATTTTCTAATTGTCACATGATTTTGTTCAGTTTTTGGGTCAGACTCCTACACAAGGAGTCATCTGCAAGCAGGGAGACCCTCTCCATTATACATATCATGTCCCCTTTGAACTCTACCATCTACATCATCCTTATCCTTCCCAATCTCCCTCTCCACTCCTCCTCGTGGTATACTAGTGTTCTCCACACGATCACCACAAGATTTCGAGTAGAATTACCCCTAGAAAGACTAGTCACCATGCCCTAGATTTATCAGACTCTTAGATTCATGGGAGACTTCCCTGGTTTAACCTATGATCATGAATCTATCCCTATTAGGACTACCACATATATGTATGAGGCCTCAGAAAATGATTATGGAGATCTAGGAGACCCAAAGCAGTCATTGTTTCACCCTATATCGCCTGACACTCAGAAACCCTTCTCCGACATCTACCACCAAAGTTGACTCTGAACTAGTTTTAGTGACCAAGGCAACATCTACAACACCTCCGACTAAAACCCTGGGTCCACATAGAAGTTTCACACTAAGGATATATGCCCTCTTGAGGTGAGTCCATATTTTCCCCTTTTCATGCCTTGTTTTGGTGCTTTATACCCCATAGACGATTTCTAAATTTGGGTCTAGCCTTGTCGGCATTCTAACCTCCTTCAACCTCCAGAAGGTCTAGAGAATCTACATATGTGTTTGGTTTCTCTTGCAGATTGCTCGACAACCTTCCCCTTCTCTATCTCATTTTGTTTTTTCCATGAAGGGGATAGGATCCTTAGCTTTAGGCCACCATGTGCCTTCTTCTTTATTTTGCCGAGTTCGACTGGCGGTATTGAAGGTTCCCGACACCTTGGCTTCCAACATCTAAGCCAAATTAAGATTTTGGGTTCTGACTTCTTTGCTATGCACTCTTCGGCATTACAGAGCGAAAAAGAAGAAGTAAGGGGGTTCTTTTCCAATTTTGCCCCTTCTTGAGCTTTTATTAATGTTTTACCCATGAGGGCAGATAAGTCCTTTTATCCTTCCATTTTGTTGACCTACCGTGCAGGCTTCTAGTGTGATCCAGGCCATGTGGTTGTCTCCCTTAGGGCCAAATCAGTACCGACCCATGATTTTGGACCCATGTGGATTTATGTTAAATACTAATTGGCTGGAACTTTGTAAAATCATAATAACTGATTGGATGGTCGAAAAAAAGTATAAATAGTCATTGGAAAGGATTTTTTAAGAGGAAGCCATGTTTAGTGTTCTCAAATGCTAACTCAATTGTATGTGACCATGTTTTCAAAAAAGACCCAAATTAGGGTTTAGGATGGTGTTTAAAGTGATAAATAATGTAAATCATGTTAATTTCAATAACATACGATTCAAACAAGATAAAGGATACTAGGTTAGGATCTACCTTGCTATATGTAAGAGGGTCATGCCACTATGCATAAGTACTTTGGATTCATTTCATGTTAAGTATGATTTTAGTTTATGCTTTGAATTCCAAGTTCATGAATGAAATTAAGATAACGATGATGCCTCCGATTTTATTATTTTATGTTTTTTTCTATAATCATAAAGTTCTATGATTAACATTGATGTTCATTAGTTTAATGTTATGATCATGTAATGGTTAAGAAATTGAAGAAAGAGTCATGTAACTCATGTAATGTTAATTTTAAGATTAAGAGGGAGAAATCCCATGATGATTAAGATATTGTACTTAAGTTGTCATTGATGAGCACTTTGGTGCAACTAATATGAGCCTTAATTGGCCTGATGAGCACTTTGGTGCAATTATTGGATGAGGACAATTTACATTTATGGATAGATAAGAATAATGATGTTAATGTTTAAGATAAGAGAATTAAGTAACTTATTATATGTTTCTCACAATGATGGACCTTTATGGTTGTTATGGGCTTCCTAGAAATGATGGGATTTCTGAGCATGATGTGCCCCATGTGGGTAGTTATATAGAGAATGCATATATTAATGTTCTTAATTCAGTGATGTAATGAAAGCTAAAGTGTAATGAAAATTCTTAATGTTAAATCATGTCAAGCTTATTTCAATTCAAGTATATGCACTTACTTTTGAGTTCTTATAACATGCGTAGTGTCTCTTACTTATGTTGTTGATTTGTTTTGCATGGTCGTGGGATGAGATGTCCCTAGATCAAGGAGTAAGAGATAATTGAAGCAAGCCCTTCAAGTGTACCTGACATCAAGGAGACTTTATCTTGGTGGGGTGCCATCTACAACTAAGTAGATTCTTTACTTTTGTTTACCTTTTATGTTTTATATTTTCTTAGTTTACATGTGTTAGGCTTGAGATCAAGATGAGACAATGTATGTTTTCCCTTTCATAGAACAATGTATGAATCTATATTTTGAGTTAATGCATGGTGTTTCATTTATCTTATTGCTATTGCATATCATGTTTTGTAATGTTCCTTAAAGCCAAGTGACCTATGTTATGGACAACATAGGGTTTTCTTCCACTATCATGTATGTGCTTGGAGGGGCATTACAATATGCTATCAGAACAATGAGTATATGGCCACTAAGCTAAAGATTAACATGTTCTAACCCTAGGTATACCTTGTTTTTCTAGATGGATCCTAAGAAATCTAACAAGGGAAAGGATAAGGAAGATGGTGCTAGATCTTCTAGTGAGGGAAGTGGGCCAAGAAGGAACCCTAAGGCAACCTTGGAGGACTTAGACCAACTTCTCACTAATTCCCTAGGATGAGGACAACATGAAACCAGACACCACAAGTTGAACTTCATGGACTTCTTGAAGATCAAGCCCGACTCCTTTGTTGGAAAAGGAGAGTATGATGTCATCACCAAGGGAGAAGAATGGATTAGGAGCATGGAGCATTGCTTTTGTGACCTAGACTACCCTCAACCGTCTAGGGTTCACTTTGCAACCCATATTCTGAAGGGAGCGGCTCATACATGGTGGGAGAACTTCCTCAACTCAAGAGTGATTGGTGCACATGAACTCACATGGGAAGGATTTGTTGAAGCCTTCCAGGAGCACTATGTGTTTGAAGCCATGATAGAGAAGGAGTTAGAGTTTTCCAATCTAGATTAGGTCAGTGACATGACGGTGACCCAGTATGCCATGAATTTTAGGATCTTGTAGAAGTATGGTTATGATTATGATGAGATATGCAGGACAAAGAAGTTCATTCAAGGACTCAAGCCCGACCTAAGATTTTCCCTATCAAGAAGAAGCCATAGAACCCTTCAGGCTGGGTTAGATGTCTCCCTAGAGCTAGAAGACCACCCTAAAAGCTCTTAAAAGAAGGAAGGTCCTCAGAAGAGAAACCAACATCAACATCAACCTCCTAACAACAAGAGGAAGGTTCTTGAGGTTGAAGCCCCTATTGTCAAAGAGAAAACACAGTGCATGACTCGTAAGAGGGGCCATGGAGCGTCGTGCAAGTTTGGCACTAGATTATGCTATTATTGTGGACAGCCTAGACACATAAAGCCAGATTGCCCTAAGATACAGAGGAAGGAAGCCAAGAACCATAACCCAGATCCTAAGAAATAGGAGAGAATCTTTGCAATGAACATGAAGGAGGAAAATGACCTAGCTATGGTTTAAGATCGTCACCATTAGATTATGACTTTATCATTAGACCATATATGTGTATAGTCATGAGCTTTTAAATAATATGTTATGA
Organism: Alisma plantago-aquatica; assembly: GCA_963693085.1. NCBI lineage: Eukaryota > Viridiplantae > Streptophyta > Magnoliopsida > Alismatales > Alismataceae > Alisma > Alisma plantago-aquatica. Next base: position 938,347,985 of record OY856409.1, read on the forward strand.
TGTTTATGGAAAACCCTAAGGTGGGTAGTGTTATAACAAATTTCGAGGATGAAATTTATTTAAGGTGGGTAGGATTGTAACATATGAAATTCATAAATAAAACAAGTTTAGGGTCTTTAGTGAAAATTTTCAACTTTTAATTTCAAATCCTAAATATTGATGCAAGTTACCCAAATATATGGAAAACCATTAGATTATGACTTTATCATTAGACCATATATGTGTATAGTCATGAGCTTTTAAATAATATGTTATGATGTTTATGGAAAACCCTAAGGTGGGTAGTGGTCTAACAAATTTCGAGGATGAAATTTATTTAAGGTGGGTAGGATTGTAACATATGAAATTCATAAATAAAACAAGTTTAGGGTCTTTAGTGAAAATTTTCAACTTTTAATTTCAAATCCTAAATATTGATGCAAGTTACCCAAATATAATGAACTATTCCATCAATCACGAAGTTTGACTCAAAACCTAACTCACTAAGGAAAGAAAATTTCACTTTATCTCATCTTTTAATTATATATGTTATGATAATGACCTATATGAGTTCTATGGATAAAAAGATTATCAAAACCTAAATCTAAATGTATAAGAATATTCTAGACCCCTTAATAAACTGACGATTCAAATTTGAGTAAAATAGGACTTTGTTTAACCATTAAAATGAATTAGGAAAGTTTTTATATGGTTTGATAATGATATTACTCAATTGTTCAATGAATAAGTTCGAAATGTCTATGGTCCAGTTTATTTTCAGATTGTCACATAGTTTTGTTTGGTTTCTGAGTTAGAGTCCTACACTCGGAGTCATCCGCATACAGGGAGACCCTCTCTCTTACCCATATCATGTTCCCTTTGGACTCTACAGTCCACATCATCTTTCTCCTTCCCAATCTCCCTCGCCACTCCTCCTCGTGGTGACTGGTATTCTCCACGTGATCGCCGCAATATTCTGAGCAGATTCACCCCTAGAAAGATTGGTCTCCATGTCCTAAATTTATCAAACTCTTAGAGCCATAAGAGACTTCCCTATTTCAACCTTCGATCATGAATCTAGCCCTCTGAGGGCTCCCACATATATGTATGAGGCCTTAAAAAATGATCCTCAAGATCTGGGAGACCCAAAGCAATCATTGTATCGCCATATATCTCCCTACTATTAGAAAACCCTCTCCTCCTTCATGTGCCTCCAAAGTCAACTCTGCACTGGTTTTGGTGGCCATGGCAAAGTCTACATCACCTTTGACTAAATTCCCAGGTCTACATAGATTTTTCACACTGGTGATATATGCCCTCTCAAGGTGAGTACTTGTTTTCCCCTTTGCATGCCTTGTTTTGTAGCTTTGTACACCACAGACGATTTTTGAGTTTGGGTCTAGCCTCGTCATCTTTCTGACCTCCTATAACCTCTACAAGTTCTAGCTAATATACCTATGTGTTTGGTTTCTCTTGTGGATTGCTCGACAACCTTCCCCTTCTCTATTCTCATTCTATTTTCACCATGACGGTGATAAGATCCTTGGCTTTAGGCCACCCTATGCCTTCTTCTTTAGCTCACCGAGTTAGACTGGAAGTTATGTTCATGATTTTGGGTTTTCATTTCTTTGTTATGTACTCTTCGACATTACAGATCAAAAAACAAGAAGAAGAAGCAAAGGGCTTCTTTTCTAATTTTTCCCCATCTCGAGCTTTTGTCAGTGTCGCGCCCATGAGGGTAGATAACCTTTTATCCTTTCATTTTGTTGACCTGTCATGCAGGATTCTAGCTTCATCTAGGACATGTGGTCGGCTCCCTTTCGGCCAGATCAGCACCGCTACACGATTTTGGAGATTTTTCCATGTGTATTTTTGTTAAATATGGATTGGCTGGAACTTTGTAAAATCATAATAATTGATTGGATGGTCAGAAAAAATAAGTATAAATAGTCGTTGGAAAGTATTTTTTAGAGGAAGACATTTTAAGTGTTTTCAAACCCTAATTCAATCGTCTATGACCCTATTTTCAAGAACATAGGACTCAATCAAGATCAGGGATACTAAGTTTGGATCTACCTTGCTCCAGCTAAGCAAGTCATGCCATTATGCATAAGTACTTTGGATTAATTTCATGTTAAGTATGATTTAATTTTATGCTTTGAATTCCAAGTTCATGAATGAAATTAAGATAATGATGATGCCTCAAGTTTTATTATCGTATGTTGTTTGCTATAATCATAAAGTTCTATGCTTATCACTGATGTTCATTAGTTTAATGGTATGATCATGTTATGGTCAAGAAATTGAAGAAAGAGTCATGTAACTCATGTAATGTTAATTTCAAGATTAAGAGAGAGAAATCCCATGATGATTAAGATAATGTACTTAAGTTGTGAATTGTTCCTCTTTATGGCATTGATGAGCATTTGGTGCAACTAAGATGAGCCTTAACCGGCTTGATGAGCACTTTGTTGCAATTATTGGATGAGGGAAATTTCCATTGATGGCAATATAAGAAAAATGATGTTAATGTTTAAGATAAGAGAATTAAGTATCTTATTATATGTTTCTCACAATGATGGGTCTTTATGGTCATTGTAGGCTTCCTAGCAATGATGGGATTTCCGAGCATGACATGCCCCATGTGGGTAGTTATATAGATAATGCATATAGTAATGTTATTAATTTAGTGATGTAATGAAACTTAAAGTGTAATGAGAATTCTTAATGTTAAATCATGTCAAGTTTATTTTAGTTCAAGTATATGCGCTTATTTTTTAGTTCGTATAACATGCATAGTGTCACTTACTTACGTTGTTGCTTTGTTTCGCATGGTAATGGGATGAGATGTCCCTAGATCAAGGATCAAGAGGGAATTGAAGTGAGCCCTTCAAGTGTAGCTGACATCAAGGAGACTTTAGCTTGGCGGGGTTCCATCTACCACTTAGTAGATTATTTCATCTAGTTTACCTTTTATGTTTTATATTTTCTTAGTTTACATGTATTAGGCTTGAGGTCAAGATGAGATCATTTATGTTTTCCCTTTCATAGAACAATATATGAATCTATATTTTGATTTAATGCATTGTGTTTCATTTATCTTATTACTATCTAATATCATGTTTTGTAATGTTCCTTCAAACCAAGTGACCCATCTTATGGACAAGATAGGGTTTGATTATGTTGTCATGTATGTGCTTCGTGGGGCTTTACAACAATTTTGTAGGTAGGCATAGAGAGAATGAAACCGGCCAGTTGTATTCTGATGTTGGCAGATGGATCTATGAAGATTCCTTGAGGCATTTTTTATAATCATATTGTGGCAATGGATAAAATATTAGTCATTTTGTAACCGATCTACTTTCTGGCCATAGATTTTGAAACATTGGATGGAAATGATTTCATTATCTTGGGAAGACCCTTCTTTTCTATAGTTGATATAGAGATCAAGGTACATACCAGAATGATGACAGTCACTTGCAATAAAAAAAATTGGACATCTTTATGTTCACAAAGGAGGAGAGGAGAAAATTGAGTGATGAGGACCTTTGTGACGACTTAGATTATACTGATTTTTGTGAGAATTGGATGGCAAATAATAGCTAAAGAATAATGCACATCCCTCGAGATCAAGATCATGTCGCAAAAGCTTTGGAGAGGGTCACTTTGGATGAGAAGGAGGACACATTGGGTGTGGACACATGATGGTGGAAAGAACAAGAAGCCTAGTTGGAGGCTCTAAACTTAGCACTAGTGGGAGGCAACCCACATTAGTTTGAGATGATTCCTCTCAAAACCCCTTTTCTTATTGTACTTTAGTTTTTCCAAAACACACACATACACTTGTATCTAATAATTTTCATTTAGTTTCTGAAAATGTGATAGGGTGACAGGTGAAATAGATTGAGAGAATTAGGTGAATTATCTAAGAAATGAGACAAAATTATTACACATCGATTGAATTTAAAGATGTGAAGATTTTTTAAATTTGATATGAAGATGAGATGATACGACACTCACCACGTCCATGGTACCTTGAAATGATCATGGAGGAATTTGTAAAAATGAGCAGAGTCACAGGGAATTATGGGAAGAAAATAGTAGAAGAACCATTGTTGTGGTAGTCACCACGAGGGTGGCATCGACTGACCAAAATGGTTGTGGCAGCCACCACGGGTGTGGTGCACAGCGAGCAACCCAGTCATGGTAACCCACCACCGACAAGGCAAAATTCGACTGAAATCACAGAGTTTTTGGAGAAAATTGAAGGAGAGATACCATAGTCGTCGTAGTCCCCATGGTCGTGGCTCTTAGAAGACACCATGGATGTGGTGTCAATCTACCAAAATCTGACTCACTGAAGCCTCACAGGCATGGCACTTACCATGATGTTCTGCCTGGCATTCACTACGGGCGTGGTCATCCACCATGGTCATGGCGGGGGCCGAACACACCAAATTAAGTGTATCTATTTCACTTCCGCTATGACCCCCCCCCCATTCTTCCCCGACTCCAGCAGCCAGTGGTAACGCAATGGCGCATAGCAGCGACCTCCTTTATCCCAATTCACCTCCTCTAGCCCAACTCCACCAGCAATCAACCTCCCATACCACTTCTCCACTTGTAGGGCCTACACCTCTATAGGGGGACCAGCTATTGGACCCAACTCAAAAGTAGTGACACATACACTACTCTCCCTAAGCTTTAATTTCATGCTGAGGACAACATGATTTAAAAGTTTTGGGTAATATGGAGGTATGAGCCCTCTCTCACTCATATTTCTTTGGAAATATATGTTTTACCCTATCCCACCCATTTGATTGATTGATGACATCACCCTATCTAGTGTATCTTTGTTTGTGCTTGTATTCATGCATACAATCTAGTTTAATTTCATGCATTTTTGCATAATTTTTTAAAATTGTGCTTTTCCTGCCATGCATTGCATTTCATATAGATGTGATTGCGTAATTTTGTGTGTTTTAGTTAGGAAGTTTTTGGTTTATGCTTTTCATTTTCTTAATATAGGTTTAGATGTGATTGAGTGCGAATTGGCACCATTTTGGCCAATTTTACCCAAATTTAGAATGTATTTCCCAAGAAGCATGTTTTGACCTAATCTCCACTTTTTGAACTGAAAATATTAACTTATGACAAATACATGCTACATTCTTATGTTATATTATGAAATGATCTTAATTTTCTGACATTCTACATGTGAATCACTTCTCTCATGTTTGTGGATTTTTTGGTTGAATTGTGATTTGAGCAATCTATGAACACTTAGGATTTGAGGAATCACATGATAAAAGTATGAATTTCATATTTCTCATTCATTTGGTGTGACATTATTTGATGAAGTATTGGAAGAATTTTCATGTAGGAGATCTTATATTGAAAACTGCACTAGTGACCACCCCCTTTGACTTGACTTTTCTTTAATCATCTTCTTACCTCTCCGCCTCATGAAAGGATGCCAAAGTGCATATATTCACCCTTAGACACCTCCAAAATTTTAGGGTGGCCATATATATATATATATATATATATATATATATATATATATATATATATATATATATATATATATATATATATATATATATATATATATATATATATCCCCACTTCACTCTCACCACCATATGCCCTAGCTACACCAAGGGCAAAGAAAAAGAAAAAAAATGAAAATGTAAAAAGAAAATATAATATGCTCCTACGTAATAAAATCTATATAAATAAAAGATGAGTGCTCCTATGTAATAGTACTCCAATCTCTTAACGCAACCATTTATTCTATTTGCATACATATTGAGCTAGGAAACATCAAACCTAGCTCACTTCACCCTTTCTCACAGCGATGTGGGTCACATAGTTTGGTTTGAACTATGAAATTGAATTCATGAAAGTGAAACAACACTCGTAGTCATCTTTGGTTATCAACACCATGAAACGATCTACTTGGAGCTACATGAAAGTCAGATGTATTGCTTGTGTGTTCTATTCTCTATATTTGAAGTTTGTATGCTCAGTGCTTAATTCATGATTGGTTTGTGAAAATGGATAGGAGAGAGGTGGGACACATGTACTTAGTCACCTTTAAGCATATTTACTCAATAATCATGTGTTTCAATGCATTTACCATTCTTGTTTGTTGTAAGAAACTGAAGAGAGATTAATTTGAAGCATACTTGAGGACAAGTATGTTTAATTTTGGTGTGGTGATGTAGCCCTAATTTAGGACTTCATCATGTGTCTTTTTCCATCTTAATCACATCTAGACATGTTAGAATGCAAGTTAATTCTCCTAATGTGTGATTTCATATCAAATGCACTTATGGATGTTTTTTGTGTGTTTTTCAGGAATTTGCACTATGCATTGGATGATAAGGAGAGAGAAGGAGGGGATCTATGACAAAGTGAGTTTTTATAATATTTTTTCTCTATCTTAAAAGTTTATTATCAATTTTGTTGACCAAAATACCCTCATATATTTTCCTCACTCAATTGAACGAAGATGTGTCACAAAATGCAAACCTTAGTATGCTATGATGATAAAATACATGTGTTAGTGTATTTAGTAAATGAACATATCAAATATTCGAATTTGGATTTCAAATTATACTATAGTTTCATAACGAGCTTATAAAACAGCCCCTAAAATTTTGTTGCAATTGGGTCAACCAATTGGGAGATATAACCAATTTAATTTGGTGCATATTCCATTTCATTTTGAACCCTATGACCTAAGTTCTAAATTCCCTTTTTATTAAAATGTGTGACACAGCCCTTTAAAGCTTGGGTGTGGACCTTGGTTTAGGCCGAGATCTTCTGGCCATTGATCAGCGATCCAATAGGGGAGACTTTGTCTCCTACCTCCCGTAAGGATCGGGATCGACCCCAACGGCTGACTAAACCAACTGCGGCCTCGTGTGCCCGATTCCCACAGCTCTCGCATGAGATATTTGGAGTACGCACTCCTCTCACCAAAACAAACTCAACGAGTCCTCGCTTGCCACCCAAGACCCTCAGATCAGGGAGAACGACCTCCTTGTTCCTCTCACTTCTCACCCCGATGACAGCTGATTTTAGGGCTTACTCACCTAGCCTCCCTCACACCTATTTAAGGCATCCACTAGCTCCGCCATACTCCCTTTACTCACTTCACACCCTCTATTGCAAACACAGACACCCCGAGCACCGCTTCCCCTATCCACCTTCTTTGACCTTGGTTCCCTTCACCGTCAGACCACCACAACACTCCTCGCTCAAATCCTACCCCTCCAACACTTTCGCCAACCCACCGCGAGTGTGTGCGGCTAGAAGGCAGGCTCCCAGAACCCCTCTCCACCCGCAACCGCTCTCACATCGGTGACCTCGCCTATCCTGCGGCGACGCTGAGATCTAGAGGGAGCCACAGTCGGAAACCCTCACTCCTCTGATCGGGGCAGCCTCACGAAGGTTAAGGTGCCTTCTTTCTCACGACAACACCTCCCAGGAGCTAGCAAGAGCTCTCCGGAGTTGATCGAGCTGCTCGTCTAGCATCGAGAAAGAAGAACCAGAGCAAGGGAGGGAAGGTTGCCAGCAAAAATCAAGTTGGACCAATAAACAATCACCAAATCGGCTAGAGGAGTCACGGGCCACCACTCCAACTCTGAAATCCACAGGCTATCTTGCAAAACCTTGGATCAATGAGAGCTGTCGATCCAGTTGGATTCGACTGTTGATCGAGGTAATTTTCTTCTTTTCTTTTTACCTTAAACAATAGAATATTGATTATCTTAGAAAAATCCTAGAAAATGCTAGGATTATCAGAAAATATCGAACCAATATTCCATTTTGATCAAAAAAATATTATCTATCCAAATAAAATGTTATCAGGACCTGGATCCGTTCCCTATTTCAAAAATAGTTGCCTAAATACTTAATGACCTCTTTAATCATAATTAATTATTGATAATGACTTTTCTTGATGATGTACGACTATCTAAAATGTATTTAACCCTAGGTGAAACCCTGATTTCTAATTAAATCGAAATACTATTCTAAGTTGATAAATGATCAAAGGATTAGAAGAAACCCTAAATCTAGTTTTCTCTTTCTACATGAAATTAAAGGTATATCTTTATAACAAAATCCGATATCACTAGATGTTGATTAGTGATCATGATTGGTCCTGAACCCTTAAACAAACCCTGATGTTATGAAATTATTAATATGTTTAGGGTTGCTTTCCCTTTTTATCCAACCATCTTAGAAACCCTAGTTATGGAAATATTCTAATTGATTAATTAAATATTGTCTTTTAATCAAACTATTTTTTATGATGGATCAGACCTGATGAAGTCTCAAAACCCAAATAAAAGATGAATAATCCCTAATCCGAATTAGATAGCATAAAAGTAATAATAACTAATAACATATCTTAGTCTTGGTTACATGGACCAGTAGTGATATTGTACCCTTTCTTTCCCTTGTAGGGTGACTTATTTCTGGATTAATTCAAATCCTTGGATATATGATGTAAACAAGCATGTACGTGGTCTTATAAGTATAAGACTAGATTTCCGGTTGCCTATGATATGTAATATCTTGAATGCTCGTATTTGGATAGGATTGCTTGGTTGAACTATATGAGTTATACTTCACCAAATCTAATAGAACATAAATGAGTATGATGGGTTGTAGCTACTAGAGCACATAGCCTGGTGTGGATGTATGTTGCCTAACATGGATGTATGATTCCTTGGCCCATGTTAGATGTATGATGATATTATATTGCCCACACTAGATTTAAGTCAAGTGCAAATATGTTTAGTACAACCGCATCAAAGTGAATACAATAAAAGGAATGTTTACCTGATTTTCACCTAAAGAAATGGTTTTAACTCTCTTTCTTCTTTTTCAAATATTTTTCCTTTATGTAACCTTATTAATGTAACTTTTTACCATGTACCAACTTTGTTGATGTTTTTGTTTCTCGTATTTTCTAGGTGCAAGGAACAATTTACAACAAAGTGAAATGCATGCTCAAAGTACTTGAAGGCATAAATAAATAAGCGCGGAGGATTTATTAGATATATCTATTCCTATTATCTTTTTCTTGCTAGATGATAGTTTGTTTGTTTTTTCCTAGTGGATGTTGAGGATGACTGAGATCCTATGTAATAAAGTTATCTTTCTTTAGAACAATATTTTCTCTCTCTATGTAATGACTTTATTTTTTTATCCTTATGAATGAATGTTTGTGTGGCTTTATGAGGTCATGTGAACTTTGATCTTGGCTCAATCTCTGATTTAGTTGATTACCTTAATCTCTTATATTTTCCCTTTTGACATCTATAGATATGAGTGCACGCATATCTGTGAATGTCACTATTGAAAGTATATAGAAATTGGGGTCGTCACAGTTGGTATCAGAGCCAATGTTCACACATCAAGTCACATGAACTTCATTCACCCTATTTTGAGTCTAGGGTAGTCCTTGAGTTAGGGATGTGAAGGGTGGAGGTGTCTAGGATAGCATCTGCCATGGGTCTGACTAAAGTCTCCGAGCCACTTAGCTTGGCAATCACAAGGCTACCTTTATGGCAGTATAAGTCTACCTGGACAATACCCTAAGTGTCCCCTATTCTTGGGCTTACCTTAATTTAGAAACCTTCTCATCTATAGATGTTCCCTCTCATCCCTTCTATAGGAAATTTTCCCCTCTCATCTATGTTTTAAAATAAAATTTTCCCTCTTACCTCTATTATAAGGTTAGGAAGGAGTCTCTCTATTTAGAAAATACTAAGGATCGACTGATAAGATTTTAGGATATCCTCCATAAATCATAACATTAAGAACATTAATAATTGATAAAGGAGAATAATGAAATATCATGTGATAATAATAATGATAATGATGAGAATAATTGTTGAAGTAATAAATCTAATATGTTGAAATTAATTTCAGGATGCCTCCTAAAACTCACAACTCAAAGGCCTCGGAGGAATCATCCTCTAAAAAGAGAAAAGAGCCTGAAACCTCTGAAGTACCGGATCATGATGTCGTGGCCAAGGAAAGGTGGGAGGAACAGAAGAAAATCCTTCTAGACTTTATGGAAACCCTTGCCATAAAAGGAACCCCTAAACCTAGCTCCTCTAGGAAAAAGGAAGTGACGGTGATAGACTTCATTAAGCTCAACCTTGATAGCTTTTGGGGGGGAAGACCAACCTGAAGTCATGGACAAGGCAGAGGCCTGGGTCCTTTTCGTAGAGAATGCCTTCCATACCCTAGAGGTACCTGAAGAAAAGAAGGTTAAATTCGCTACCCATCTTCTTAAGGGAGGGGCGAAGATCTGGTGGGAGAACTATGGTGGGAACCGGGGAGAGGAAGTAGACAACTTGGGGTGGGAAGCCTTCAAGACCCTCTTCACTGACCGTTTCATGCCTATAGTTGAGAGGAAGAGGAAAGAGAAGATGTACATAGAGCTTAGGCAGGGCAGTCTCTCAGTGGCCAATTATACCCGGAAGTTTAGACTTATGGAACGATATGCCCCTATCCGGACTGAGGACCACCTCACTGAGGATTATATAGATTGTCTTGCTACCCATATGAAAACCCTAGTTATAGCCTCCAGTCCCAGAAGTATAGATGAAGCCCTAGACATGGCCCTTAAGCAGGAAAGGGAGCAGGGATTGCAGAAGCCTTCTAGTATGGGATATTTAGGGTTGACCACCACTGAGGAAGAAAAGTTCAAGAAGTTCCACCCTAGACATAATAAAGGATCAGGAAAAGGAGTAGGTTCAGGGAAGAAAGGATAGAAAAACAACAAGTTGATGGATTACCGCAACAAATGCAAGACTTGTAGACGAGGACATGATGGACCTTGAATCTACACTAAGTCGGTCTGCTACAACTGCAAGAAGGAGAGACATTTCTTTGCCAAGTGTCCCAATGCGTCTATCCTTGGCAAACCTCCAGTGGGTGCTCCACCCCCTCAGGGACACCACGATGCTAGAGTGTTCACAGTGACAGCAGAAGAGGCTAGGGCAAATCTGAACCAGCTTGTCGAAGGTAACCTTAACTCTTTTCATATATCTAATATCTTGTTCAATGCCTTCAATTATTTAATATGTAATTATCCTGTATAGGCATTGTTTTCTTGAATGGACATCCTATTAAAGCATTGTTTGACTCAGGATCCACAAATACTTTCATTTCTCAAAATCTGGCCTCAATGTTGCACTTACATATAAGGGACTTGGGTTATATTCTAGATGTGTCAACTCCTAGTGGCAAAATATTCACTACATTGCAGAAAACTGATGTCCTCCCTCTAAAATTCAAAAATCATGACATGCCCTTTGAATTCATTCTCTTAACGTTTTAAGACTTTGATATTATTCTTGGTATGGATTAGTTATACACATATCATGCTCACATTGACTGTAGAAATAAGATGGTAGTTCTCTCTCAGCCTCATTCCTCTCCTATGGTGATCCCTCGGGGAAATGAATTATGTAATAATGTAATAATTTCCTATATTAAAACTAAAAAGCTCATATCTAAAGGATGTAAAGTCTTCCTTGCATTTGTCTCAGAGACCAGTCCTGACAACGGGCCTGTAGAAAAACTAGAGGTGGTACGTGATTTCCTAGACGTATTTTCGGAGGAGCTTCATGGGTTGTCTCCAAATAGAGACATTGAGTTCTCCATAGACCTTCTTCCTGGAACCACTCTAATTTCTAGGGCACCGTATAGGATGGTACCTGCTGAGCTTATGGAGTTGAAGAAACAATTACAAGAACTTCTTGATAAGAGTTTTATCCGCCCTAGTGTTTCCCCTTGGGGTGCACCTGTCCTTTTTGTTAAAAAGAAAGATGGTTCAATGTGGATGTGTATTGACTATCACATGTTGAACCAAGCTACCATTAAAAACAAGTATCCTCTCCCTCGTATTGATGACCTATTTGACCAACTTCGTACTGCTAAAGTCTTCTCCAAAATTGATCTTCATTCTAGCTACCATCAACTTAAGGCCAAGGATTCAGATATATCTAAGACTGCTTTTCAAACTCGATACGGGCACTGCGAACTTCTGGTGATGCCGTTCGGGTTGACCAACGCACCTGGTGTATTCATGAATTTAATGAACAAAGTCTTCCAACCTTATCTTGATGAGTTTGTGGTCATCTTCATTGATGATATTCTGATCTATTCTGATTCTATAGAGAAACATCGAGAGCATTTGAAGTCCATCCTTGAGATTCTTTGAGCCCAGAAATTCTATGGCAAGCTTTCTAAATGTGAATTCTGGATTGACAAAGTTATGTTTCTTGGTCATGTCATCTATGGGGGTAATATATATGTCGATCCTGCCAAAGTCTCTGTTGTACTTGATTGGCAACCTCCCCGGAATCCTTCTGAAATCTAGAGTTTCTTGGGTCTGGCTGGATATTATCATCATTTCATCCCAAACTTTTCCAAATTTGCACTTCTTCTGACCAAGATGACTCGGAAGGATGAGCATTTCATCTGGTTAGCTACTTATGAGTCTAGCTTCCAAGAGCTCAAGTAGAAGCTGACGACAACACCTATCCTTGTTCTACCATCTGGCAATGAAGGATTTGTTATATTCACCGATGCTTCCCGACATGGACTAGGGTGTGTCCTACAGCAAAATGGGAAAGTAGTGGCCATCGCTTCCAGATAGATGAAACCCAATGAGTTGAATTATCCTACGCATGATTTGGAGTTGGCAGCTATCATCCATGCTCTCAAAATCTGGAGGCACTACTTGTACGGGGCAACATTTGATATCTTCACAGACCACAAAAGCATCAAGTACATTATGGTGCAAAAGGATATGAATCTATGGCAACAACGGTGGATCGAGTACCTGAAAGACTACAAATTCACCATTGGCTACCATCCAGGCAAGGACAATGTAGTTGCAAATGCTCTTAGCAGGAAAAGAACTATGTGTGCATCTCTGTCTGTACCTGAATGGAGGAACATGGAGGACCTAGCAAGCTGGAGACCACAATTCCTGGCTGATTGTATGCATGTCAATAACATCTCTATCACATCCAACCAGCATTCTGAACTTTTGGAGGGACAGAAAGCTAAACCTGAGCTTGCAGAGCTCTCCTCTCTCCTGGCTAAACCTCATACACATCTGTCTGTGGGTCTTGATGGTGGTCTTCGATATAACAATCGTATATGGGTTCCTGAACAGTCAGCTGAAAAGACAAAGATTCTTTCTGAGGAAGTCGTTCATCCCGGCACAATGAAGATGTACAAGGACCTACAATGTCAGTTCTGGTATAGAGGCATGAAGTGCGATATTGCCGATTTTGTGTCCAGATGTCTGACATGCCATAGAATCAAGTCCGAGCACCAGAGACCAGGCGGTCTGCTACAACCCCTTGAAATTCCAGAATGGAAATGGGAATACATTACCATGTATTTTGTGGTAGGGCTACCCAGAACCAGGAAGGGATATGATGTTGCATGGGTCGTCATGGATCGTCTCACCAAGTCTGCTCATTTCCTCCCTCTGAAGACTACTACAAAATTTTCTGAGTTGGCCGACCTTTATATACATGAGATTGTACATCTGCATGGAGTTCCAGCATCCATTGTCTCATACCGTGACCCAAAGTTCACTTTAAAGTTGTGGAAACAGGTTTAAGAAGAATTGGGCACCAAGTTGAACTTTAGTATAGCTTACCATCCGCAGATAGATGGACAGTCAGAACGAACAGTGTAGATTCTGGAGGATCTCCTACAAGCTTGTATGCTTGACTGGGAAGGCTCGTGGGACCATTACCTGCCTCTAGCTGAGTTCTCCTATAATAATAGCTATCAGGCGAGTATTTGGATGCCACCATATGAAGTTCTCTATGGCCGACCATGCAGATGTCCATTACATTGGGACAATGTCGGAGAACACACATTGATGAAATCTGAGGAGATGCAATTGTATGTAGCTAAAGTTGCACTGAACAGGCAGAGAATGAAGCGAGCACAGGATAGGAAGAATTCGTATGTAGATGCTCACCGACAGGAATGTCAGTTCAAGGAAGGTGATCATGTCTTTCTGAAGATCCGACCTATTTGAGCTTTGGCCGAAAATAAGGGAAAGCTCAGTCCTCGTTATGTGGGACCCTTCGAGATCCTTGAGAGGGTTGGAGAATGTGCCTATCATCTTACTTTGCCACCTCAGTATAGTGCCATGCATAATGTCTTTCATGTATCTAATCTAAAACCTTATGTCAAAGACCCCAGTCACATTCTGAATCATGAGCCTCTCGAGTTGAAAGTTGATCTGTCTTATGCTGAGTCACCAGTCAAAATCCTCGAATTCAAGGAAAAGGAGCTTCGCAATAATCGACATATAGATATGGTGAAAGTTATCTGGAGCCACCATGATCAAACTGATGCTACATGGGAGCTCAAGTCCGAAGTCGAGCGGAAATATCCACATCTCTTTCAGGCTTCTTGAATTTGGAGGGCAAAATTCTTAAAAGGAGGGGATAATGTAAAAAAGTGAGTTTTTATAATATTTTTCCTCTCTCTTAAAAGGTTTATTATCAATTTTGTTGACCAAAATACCCTCATATATTTTCCTCACTCAATTGAACAAAGATGTGTCACAAAATGCAAACCTTAGTATGCTATGATGATAAAATACATGTGTTAGTGTATTTAGTAAATGAACATATCAAATATTAGAATTTGGATTTCAAATTTATACTATAGTTTCATAACGACCTTATAAAACAACCCCTAAAATTTTTTTGCAATTGGGTCAACCAATTGGGAGATATGACCAATTTAATTTGGTACATATTCCATTTCATTTTGAACCCTATGACCTAAGTTCTGAACTCCCTTTTTATTAAAATGTGTCACGCAGCCCTTTAAAGCTTGGGCACGGACCTTGGTTTAGGCCGAGATCTTCTGGCCATTGATCAGTGATCCAACAGGGGAGACTTCGTCTCCTACCTCCCGCAAGGATCGAGATCGACCCCAACGGCTGACCAAACCAACTGTGGCCTCGTGCACCCGATTCCCACAGCTCTCGCGTGAGATATTTGGAGGAGGTGCTCCTCTCACCAAAACAAACTCAACGATTCCTTTCTTGCCACCCAAGACCCTCGGATTAGGGAGAACGACCTCCCTGTTCCTCACTTCTCACCTCGGCGGCGGCTGATTTTAGGGCTTACTCACCTAGCCTCCCTCACACCTATTTAAGGCATCCACTAGCTCTGCCATACTCCCTTTCCTCACTTCACACCCTCTATTGCAAGCACAGACACCCCGAGCACAACTTCCCCTATCCACCTTCTTCAACCTCAGTTCCCTTCACCGTCAGAGCACCACAACACTCCTCGCTGAAATCCTACCCCTCCAACACTTTTGCCAACCCACCACGAGTGTGCACGGCTAGAAGTCAGGCTCCCAGAACCCCTCTCCACCCGCAACCTCTCTCAAACCGGTGACCTCGCGAAGGTTAAGGCACCTTCTTTCTCACGACAGCACCACCCAGGAGATAGCAGGAGCTCGCCGGAGTTGATCGAGCTGCTCGGCTAGCAGTGAGAAAGAAGAAGCAGAGCAAGGGAGGGAAGGTTGCCAGCAAAAATCGAGTTGGACCAATAAACAATCACCAAATCAGCTAGAGGAGTCGCGGGCCACCACTCCAACTCTGAGATTCGTAGGTTGTCTTATAAAACCTTGGATCAACGAGAGTCGTCAATCCAGTTGGATCCGACCGTTGATCAAGGTAATTTTCTTCTTTTCTTTTTACCTTAAGCAATAGAATATGGATTATCTTAGAAAAATCCTAGAAAATGCTAGGATTATCAGAAAATATCGAACCAATAAACCATTTTGATCAGAAAAATATTCTCTATCCAAATAAAATGTTATAAGGACTTGGATCCATTCCCTATTTCAAAAATAGTTGCCTAAAGCCTTAATGACCTCTTTAATTATAATTAATTATTGATAATGACTTTTCTTAATGATGTACGACTGTCTAAAATGTATTTAACCCTAGGTGAAACCCTGATTTCTAGATATATCAAAATACTATTCTAAGTTAATAAATGATCAAAGGATTAGAAGAAACCCTTAATCTAGTTTTCTCTTTCTACATGAAATTAAAGGTATATCTTTATAACAAAATCTGATATCACTAGATGTTGATTAGTGATCATGATTGGTCCTGAACCCTTAAATGAACCCTGATGTTATGAAATTATTAATATGTTTATGGTTGTTTTCCCTTTTTATCCAACCATCTTAGAAACCCTAGTTATGGAAATCTTTTAATTGATTAATTAAATATTGTCTTTTAATCAAACTATTTTTTATGATGGATTAGGCCTGATGAAGTCTCAAAACCCAAATAAAAGATGAATAATCCCTAATCCAAATTAGATAGCATAAAAGTAATAATCACTAAGAACATATCTTAGTCTTGGTTACATGGACCAGTAGTGATAGTGTACCCTTACTTTCCCTTGCAGGGTGACTTATTTCTTGATTAATTCAAATCCTTGGATATATGATCTAAACAAGCAGGTACATGGTCTTATAAGTATAAGACTAGATTTTTGGTTGCCTATGATATGTAATATCTTGAATGCTCGTATTTGGATAGGATTGCTTGGTTGAACTACTATGAGTTATACTTCGCCAAATCTAATAGAACATAAATGAGTATGATGGGTTGTAGCTACTAGAGCACATAGCCTGGTGTGGATGTATGTTGCCTAACATGGATGTATGATTCCTTGGCCCATGTTAGATGTATGATGATATTATATTGCCCACACGAGATGTAAGTCAAGTGCAAATATGTGTAGTACGACCACATCAAATTGAATGCAATAAAAGGAATGTTTACCTGATTTTCGCCTAAAGAAATGGTTTTAACTCTCTTTCTTCTTTTTCAAATATTTTTCCTTTATGCAACCTTATTAGTGTAACTTTTTACCATGTACCAACTTTGTTGATGTTTTTGTTTCTCGTATTTTCTAGGTGCAAGGAACAATTGACAACTAAGTGAAATGCATGCTCAAAGTACATGAAGGCATAAATAAATAAACATCGAGGATTTATTAGATAGATATATTCCTCTTATCTTTTTCTTGCAGATGATAGTTTTTTTTCCTAGTGGATGTTGAGGATGACTGAGATCCTATGTAATAAAGTTATCTTTCTTTAGAACAATATTTTCTCTCTCTACGTAATGACTGTATTTTTTTATCCTTATGAATGAATGTTTGTGTGGATTTATGAGGTGATGTGAACTTTGATCTTGGCTCAATCTCTGATTTAGTTGATTACCTTAATCTCTTATATTTTCCCTTTTGACATCTATAGATATGAGTGCACGCATATCTATGAATGTCACAATGGAAAGTATATAGAAATTGGGGTCGTCACAGGATCCTTGGGTTTCTACACATTAGGATTGGACATAGATCATCTCCAAGCATCCCATGGATGAGCAGCAATATATTCAAAGCAAGGAGCAACTGATTGAAGGACATAGGAGCAAAAACATATAGCTCAGCCCTCAAAATGGGTTGTGGTATCTTGCCACAGCCATGGCCAAAATTCCCAACATCACAGGAAGTTTGGCAAAGAAATCAAGGAATCACCACGTCCATGGTCCTCAGAAGTGGTTGTGGCACTGAAAACCCAACACGACTGTGGTGCCCTCCATGACTGTGCCGAGAAGCATCGACAATTACCACCCCTACCAGAACAGTTGTGTCCATTCCCTCCACCAAGCCGGTGCTCCATGCACGAACATGCGAACACTCACCCACCACAACCATGGTGCCCACCACAGCCATGGCCACTGACCCCCCAAAGTCCCACTTTCATTAGAACCATTAGCCATTTCCACCTCGCATGTGCCACTCCAGAACCAGGTTGACCTCTATCCACCACTTCCATGATGACTACCCAAATCCTATCAAAATTTCCATTAATGCACCTACTTAACCTAATGCTTCCCCACCACCTATATATACCTAGTAGGCAATTGTAGAGCGAGGTTACAACCCCCTAGCATTCATTTCTACCTTATTGTATTCAACAGCTCTCACCTACTCCCATCCACCTCCACCTCATTTCCACTTCCTTCATCCCAAAACCCTATTTTTTGGGGGGTTTTCCCACTTCTACCACCCATTCCATGCTCTCTTGCTATTAAGGAAGGAGAAGGGTATGCTCTTGTTGCTGAAGATGAATAACGAGAATATGTTCCATGAGCTCATGGATTTTCTCTCTTCTACTACTTCTTCTTTTACTCTTTTTTGCACAATGGGTAGCTAATCCCTTTGTGGTGATATGTTTTGGGTTAAAATGATACTTTCATACCATGTTGGGGGAATATAATTTGTAAACTCTATAATTTCATTCTATGATTCTTGATTTTTACTTCTATCTTATTTCCCATATTTCTTCTTGTTGTTTGTGCTTGAACACATGAATTACTTGTTGTTTTATGCTTGAAACCACCTAAGTCTAGGAGAAGATGGCATATGTGAGGCTATCTTGGGATTTTCTCCTAGGTCCAACTAGTGGATCCCTAGCTAGCACCCCATATTCCCACACATATATCCCTTCTCTTACTCCTAGGTGTTAGATCTAAGTATCTAGTGTAGGACTATTTAGTCTAATTTCCTAGGAGTTTTATAAAAGCTAGATGGTGAGTAATGTGAGGTGAAACACCCTCACCTCTACTCCCCACTCCTACCTTTGTCTCCCAATTACACTAGGCATTCTCACCCTAGAAATGTAGATTAGTCAAATCCATATGAAATCCCACACAAACCTTGGTCCAATTGAGCCTCGTATGGCTAGATAGGGTGTGCAATGATGTAAGTCCCCTTCACACACACTATTCTATCCATGGCCAACCAATAGTCTAAGGGTGATTCTGTTGCATTTCACTAATTATTTAGTTTAGCAATCTAGAATGAATGGTTAGGTTTTGCATAGTATGTTCCCCTAACTAATATCTTAGAATCACTCCCCCAAATGGCCAACCTCTCTTTAGTATTTGTTAAAACACTACTTTCTCTCTTATGCTAGTTCATGCTAGTTTAGTTGATTTCTTTAGTTGCTTTGTTTGTCAATTGTCCTATTTTGGATAATTAGGTCTTGCTAGAGAAGTTAATGCTCTTTTGATCTTGCTAGTGAAGATTTTTTTAGTTAGTGATAATCTATGCCATTTATTGCTTTACTGTCTAACGTGCTAAGCTAGTGTAACCTAGTCTAGTGTAGTCTTGTGTTCTTGCTTAAGTATTTGCTTTCTTTGTTAATTATAATTGCTTGCTTAGGGTTAAATTAAGGTTTTTATTTGTTTCGTCGCCTTTCTTGTTTTCTTGCATGAACATTAGTGTAATCAAACCAAAATTATTTTCAAACCCTAAAAACCCTAATCTCTACTTTAGGAATATAGCTTAATCTAACTTAGCTCTAGTGCCCCCTCTTTCCCTGTGGGTTGACCCCTCACTTACCAATCATGTATACTATAATGTAATCCCATGTGCTTGTGGGTGATATATTCTAGTCTATGTGAATTTGTTAGTATAGGGCCGATTATAAATTTAAAAGATCAAAAGTGTCTATCAAGCTCACCTAGGGTTGCATCT
Organism: Alisma plantago-aquatica; assembly: GCA_963693085.1. Classification (NCBI taxonomy): domain Eukaryota; kingdom Viridiplantae; phylum Streptophyta; class Magnoliopsida; order Alismatales; family Alismataceae; genus Alisma; species Alisma plantago-aquatica. The sequence goes on from OY856409.1 coordinate 938,367,631, forward strand.
AGTCACAACTTCGTTGATTAATGTGTGGCCCTAGGTAGAGAGATGCATCACTTACTTGCACTAGTCATTCTTGGATCAACTTGATCAGCCTTTAGTGTTGCAGGAGATATTGAATTACATTACAACAAACATACCCAATAGTGGCATTTAACAGATGCCAGTAAAAAAATCAAAATTCCATTAAATGTATTAAGTGGCATTTTTGACACTTAAAAAATGCCTCTAGTACATATTCCACTAGACAAATAGTGGCATAATTCACAAATGTCACTTAATATTATTTTTACTGACTTTCCATAAATGCCAAATAAACACCAATATAACATTAATTGGCATTTATACAAATGCCACTATAACATCATTTGTATTTTATATACATGCCACAATTGTGAATTATGATGCTATATGAAATTGTTCTTGTTCTACATATTGGCGTATACAATTGACACTATAGTGGAGTAACTCATGTATATGGTATAATTTCAATGACTTTTTAACAATTTAGTTTTCAATTTATTACCTATACTTGAAAATGTACACCACTTCTAATTCAAATGCACACTTTGAAAAATATATATTCTAGATGTCAATCATTTATATATAATTAAATGTAAATTACATTGGGATGACATTCTACCTTGCCACTTCTTATTATGTACATAAACATGAAACACTATTTTACACACATATTTCTAAGTACAATATTAGTTTATGTATCCTTTGACCATCTTCCTTAATATAATGGAAAATTATACATGTGAACTGGATGTTCTCGGAATTTATTATTTTTTAGTGTTAAATTGACAACAATACTTGGTCTTCAAAGTGAATCATCTTCAAAAAATTTACACCATCATTCTTCAAGAACTTGGGAGCCTTTTTTAGCTCCTTACCAAAATAATTGTCAACATTGGTGAGGATCTTAGAGAAATTGACATCAATGTGGGAGGTGTGTTAATTAAGAAAAGGTACATATATGCTTACAATATGTTCATTGATTTGTTACAATCTTACATCATCGATGTTCTCCATTATCAATGTCTACACAAAGATGTTAGTGAATAATAACTCCCTAGTCACAAGATTAAAAGCTATAAATAATAGTGTGAGATGTATTCCAAGATGAGCAAATTCCATATGGGGACGACATTATCCAAAGTCGTTCATGTTGGTGGTTAAATTCTTCCTTGGATCTGGTCTTATCAGGGAGATGATCATTGTCTTATGTGGATTTTTAAGAAAGTGTAATACTTCCAGTGGAAACCATGCAATTAGAGAAAATATGTAAAAGTGAAACATTTAATATATTAGTAGAGGAAATTTGTACCTCTATCCATATGGATGGGATTATCTTCATAAAAGCCCCTTTTGTAGGCACCGATAGCCCATATCCATCAGTAGTATCTTCTTGACCATTGATGATTATAGAATATATTGAAAAATATAAGCTGCAAATTACATTTAAATACCAGAATTAGAATCTTGAGAACATATGGTTGAAGTGCAAGGAAATTACCAAGCTAATTATATCAGATGTGAATCTCTATGTTTCATATGTGGTTACTTTTTATCTACACAAGATATAGTCAAGTCACCACTAGTATAATTACTCTCGAACATGGTGGTTTAGAAATATAGAGATGCTCTCCCAACCTACTAACCTACAAATTTTGGCGAAAATCCAAAAGAAGTTCAAATGAAATTTTACATAACTTGGTTGTTTATACTTTTCTATGTACAATTGTCCCTAACACTCAATATACATTCAATTGAAATCAAGAAAACACCAAACACAACATACACAAACCTAATTCCTTCAAAGATTTTTTATATAGAAGTAAATGTATGCCTAAATATCATGGCAAGAGAAAATAAAAAGCATGTTGAATCTTTACGTTTTGATCATAACTTTTGTTCCACAAGTCTTGCATACCGTACAATAACATATAAACAAATGATAAGGTTAAGTAAAAAAACATACTTGTATAACTATCTTCCTCTTCATACTAACCCTATTTTGGTTTGAAGTTGCCATTCAAAGAATAGTGTTTGGAAGGATACATATATTTACAAGATGATGGAAACCATTCAAATTTTTAATTGCTCAAGATTAAGTAAATAAATATACAAATTAGGTTGAATAATAATCATTAAAATTATCCCAAGATAGGATATGCGTACCTCTGGCTGCATCCAATATGTCGTTCAAAGATAATGGAATTGATTCCCATTATCTGTATCATCAAACTTTTGCAATAAAAAAAGTGCATGTGTAAAATTAGTAGCATATCAAGATCTGAATACAACATATATTAAACATAAAAATCCATTAAAAAGACTTTGTAGATTTGAGTCTAGAAATAGTACCTTCATAAGTAATTCAGTTATGACTTTATCTAGTATCGTTTGGACTTCTAAAATAATTGCAAGACCTTGAACAGGGAGGGTTGCATGAGGAATTTTTCATGGAGCAAGCCCTCACTATGGTTTGGAATAGGACTTCATCATGCAGTATCATGTTAGCATTTAACCAAGAAAGAGGCTATTTTGTAATCCATCTTTCCTCCCTTCTCTTATTCACCTTTCAAATTCATGCTTCCCCTTCAAATGTTTGCACTTGATCCTCATCCCATATAACATGCTCCAGTCCTTGTAGTCTTCATTCCATTCCAATTAAATTATTTTATCTCCTTGAATAATCTATCAACACAAATTGTCATATGTTTCTATTTTTGACAAAGATCTCTTATTTATAGAATGACTCTTTTTTTAATATCACACAACATATTCAAATTTTTGTTCTGTTTCATGATAAATTCTAGGTTTCAAATAGCATTTGAGTAGAATCATCCTCTTGATTAACACAAAACAAAAAGCATATGAAGGAACATGGGTGATTTTTAGGTTCCATAGACATCATCATCAAACATAGATGTTGTTTTAAATGTATTTTGACTCCATTGTCTGTCTCAAGAAGAGGGATTTTGGAAGTTGGGGAAAGGAGTATAAGGAGGAGAAAATAGGAAGGTGGGTAGAGGGGGTCGAAAAGGAGGAAGGGTGAATATAATTGTTACATAGATCATTAATAATCTCACATCATAGAATTTATGATAAAAAAATTATGGACATGTCTTCATCGTGCATAACCAAATATCATATAGATAATGGTCAACCAACCTAATCAATAGATCAGCATATATAGTTTCTATTTTAGAAAATGCCATTGTAACATCTAATAGGAATATGGAAGGATAGTTGTAGATGATGTTAAGAAAAATAAAAACCATTTTCCTTCTTCATTGGCAAGATCCTTTTTTCATGTGAACTTATGATGACGTAGATGAAAAGACCTTAAAAATGAAGTATGTCCTTATTAAAATTTAGAAATTATGGTTGTAATATGAAATTGAAGATCTAACCCCCACATCATATATTCCACTATAAAATCAAGTATAACATAATCACTTCCACATAAATATACTAAGAACACGATCTAACACTACCCACTCCACCACTAGGTCCAATATATTTTTCCACCAATCGATGATTTAATAAATCAATTCTTCTTATCTAGAAATTTTTAACTAATGATTGATTCCTATTTAAAGACTATAAATCAATAGATAAGGTAGAAGCAGAAAACTAATAAACATTGTTAATTAGGAAGAACGATAGAATAGGCTGACATGACAAACCTGGTTAAAACTTGAATGAGATTCAAAACTTCTTATATACTTTCATATTGTTGGGAGTATTTTTATAGATGAGAGAAACATGAGAAGACATGGCTACTTGCATATTAGGCACCACCAATGATAGACCTCAACTAGTCTTGCTCAACATATCACAGTCGATGGATGGAGTGGAATCAAGAGCCCCAATTGTGCCAATTCATACAGGAGATTTACCTTTCTTTGTGCATAAGTAATGCATAATTCTAATCAAACTATTAAAACTATTGGTATCTACACAACTAGAAAGAAGGTTACATGTGTGTGAATTTAATAAAAAGTAAGGACAAATAAATTAGAAATTCATCACCTAGTAGAAACATATTGGTGGAAAATTATATTAATAAGGTATAATCATGTTGTCAAAGATGTGGCACCTAGTTGGTAAAAGTGTTGATGTATGACAGAGAAGTCATAGGATTGAAACCAAGAGATGCGATGAATGAATTACCAACTTTTTCGAAGAAGAAAAATAGATACAATCATGATTTTTTCCCACAAACAACAATGATTTGTGTAACCCAACAAGTGCAGCTCGTCCCTTTTACTTAAGCATAAGACTAACAAACATATTAAGTAGCTTAACTGAGAGAAAAAATGACATCATGTGTTCTCTCGATCTCTTAAAAGCAAAGACAGTTGTCTTTCTAAAGATATACAAATAAAGGTAGATCAGACCTGACAATACTATCATGCATATGAAATAAAAGATGCCCTACTACCATTGTATACCTTTTTCCGGGAACCCCGGTCACCCTTTGGCTTTGTTTGGTAACAAGTTCTCATTTTGACCATACATCAATATTGTGTATTTCACAAGAGAAATATGAGACTTATTTTGATTGGTCTTCCACAGTTGTTTATCCAAACTGGATGTGTTACCAAATCATGGTGCCCTAGTTTGCAACAAAAATCTTTAATCAAGTAGTTTGTGCACAAAATATATAATATAATATGCAAATCTAACCCTTGCAAGTTTTTTTTTGTAAAAAGACCTAATAGATATATGACAATCATAAGGAAATTAAGCACCATGAATAAAAAAAGTGTGTACTTCTTCTCCTTGTGAGAATACAATGACAAAGATCATTAGCCACAAAAGGCATCACAATTGGGAGTGCAATGACTGAGAATACCTCTAGTTGTTCCTTGTGCGGCCAAGGATGGATGAAAGATTGTGTTCATTGATAAATATGACAAACCTATGATTCTATGATCATGAAATTGATCATTATTTGCACAACAAAAGTATCATAAAATCAAGAAAAGTACATGCAAGCTTGGAGGGGATGTACCTTGTTGTTGATGTTAGGGAAGATCACCACTGCAACAATTGTATGTGTTTATGTTATGAAGTCAACAAAACTAACCATTTCTTTGATGATTAGATCATAGGTTGAACCAAATACAACACCTTGAATGGTTATATTACAGTCATTAGACAAAGGATACAATGAACTTGAGTAAGGTTTTTGTTAAGTCTAATATAGAAAATTATAATAACTAGTTTATTTGAGTTTGCACATTCAAAATGCACGTGAAACAGTCTAGAATTTTGTAATTTAATATAGGGTTATTTCAGAGTGTACAACTTAAATGTATGAAAAAGTAATCCACATATTATTCTACAGTGAAGAAATGGATGATCATATATCAGTCATGACTGCAGATAGCGCATATAATTTTTTTTTGTACTAGGGTATATATAAAATTATTATTGAAGTTTGTATAGGTAATCCATCATTTCTTATAACTTCCCTTCAACATTCTTTTTATGATTCTCACTTAAGAAAATGCACCCTTTATAGAATATGGGGTACAACTAGGACAAATACAATATGAAATTATTGTAGTAATCTTATGTAAATGATACCATTTTATTAAAAAAATCTATTTTCATTAAGATGTTGGATATAGTGGCTTCGATACTTGGATCAAAATAATCTCACAACTTTATTTTCTTAATGAAGTGAGAACTACCACCAAATAAGAGACACTTGGTGACCCCACCTTATGAATGTTAACCTTGACCCCAACTATTCTCACCTCAAGGGAACAATGTGAACACATACATTTGCCAACCAACGTGACGGAATAATTTTTATTCTGAGGTGAATAATAGGGATTTGATCTAGATCCCATCTATAATGTTGATCCAAAATAAATACGTTGATTATCTATATTAGTTGTAAAAAGTAGCAACAAACAAAAGCACCATCGGCATAACCTACATCAATGTTTTTACCTATGGATTAAAGATGAATAGCCAATTATGTATACATCTAGTAAGTAAATTAAACATATTCTTGAGGTAGGTACCTATGTATCTAGAAATTAAATATATTGCATGTATAATTGTAAGAGGGAAGACTAGTCAAAGTATAATGTTTATTCATAGATATTGCAAAAAGGATTTAAGTTACTATTGAACATATGTATAGCTAAAACATGTAATTCCTGTTGTTTGGTTAACTAACCTAAAAGAAATCCATCACAAAGTCTCTACTGACATCTCATCTAATGTGCTTGATTTTTATCCATGTACAGCGTCAGTAGATAATTGAGAAGCATCCTTAGATTGGGTGGCATCTTTAGTAACTTCATCTGCTATTGCAAGAAAGAAATATTAGATAGTTTTAGTCACCTCCACATTTAATAATTCACCAATTATTGTAATACAAGAAATTCAATCAAGAAAATGTTCCACAGTACATCAGGTACAATGATATTATCATCATGAGTACAAAAAGATTTGAAGTAAAAAATTGGTTGTCATGTTTTCCTATGAGTAGGATTATCAATGATACATCCTATGAACCTAGTCTCACGTGACTCGAAAAAATAATGTTTTTATTCTAATTTTGTTAATCTTGATCAACTAGAGATTTAGATAAACTCACTGAAAATTGGTCTTATTTGGTTTAAGTTTTACTTGTCACAATCTGAGTCGATTTCAGCTGTGGATAATCCAAGTGTGAGTCAAGTCTAAAATAGACTAATCAAAAAATCTAGCTTATGTAGAATAGAATTTTAAACACATAGATCTTAGGTTATAATTTAACAAATCTAATTAGATTCTAGATTGATCAAACCATGGGTCAGGTACCCCAATTCCTAATTTAACAATTTGTATTGGTTTTGGGTTGGGACAAAGTAACTGGGTCAAAATGAATTCCTCTTCTAACTATTTGGTCATCTTTTTTACCCCGAACTTGAAATTTTGACATACCGACTTACTAGGAAAAAAGATGTGTTGAGTCATTAGACAGGTGTCAAAAATCTATCGATGCCATTGTGGTCAAATTTGACAAATCATTATTTGGAACAAAAAATGATGATGAAAAGTAGATTAGGTGTGCTTGTATCCATTCTAACAATCTATAAGGAGAAAGTGAGTGGAGCACCAAAGATAACACATATTATCTACTAAAAAACAAAATTTATTGTGTACATGACTCAAATAATGGCAATGAAAATAAAATATGAAACTATATAATAGTTTAATATGACAAAATCAGTGTCTTTGTAGTTCCTTGTGCAGATGTCTTTCACTCATTTAATCTATGCACCCATCTTTAGGTGCTAGTCATGTTGTCACAATTATAGCTACAAAAAGTAATGTATAATGTAAAATATTTAGGGACAAATTAGGCACATAAGACATTTGGCTGTAAGAATTAGAAGAATCATAACATATTTAGAACCTTAATAAATTGGTAAATCACTCTATTTCAATTGATGAATAAAGTGCTTTTTTAGTAGTCAGAATACAATGGGAGGGAAAGTTATCTAAAGTAAATAAGTATGTCAATTTAACCATATCATTCACTAGCTTATACATTTTATCAAACACATACAATGCATCAAGTATCAAGTTGTCACCAGTGTGGAGTTGTCTATTCTAAGCCAGCTATAAACAATGTGCAATGTCTGGCGTAAATCTTGGTGTGATAAGTAGTATGTCCCTGACGGCCGTGGAAGGTGTTGGCATAAGTAGAAGGAAGGTTGTGTCTGAGAGAGGGAAAGGATAAGCATGAATATTAGACATTGCATGCAGCGGATGTTTGATCATGAAACAAAAAATAGAGTATGAAGTACTAGTTCAAGCAGTCAAGTTTTACATTGGTTTTAGAAAATCTTATTATTATGGGGTTCCTTCTTTAACATCATATTGCTTTATTCAATGGTGTTTATTTAAGAAAATCCAATATGAGTGCATGTACATTGGTACTTTTATAAATGCCACTAATGAGCACTATTGTTGTAGTGTTACTTTGAGAAATTACATGAGAGTGTTTACTTATCTATAGTGGAACACTAGGAATCACAAATTAAATAGAAGGAATATTGGTACTCAAAAATGGACTGTAAGGTGGTACATTAGGATCACATAATCAACAAAAGGTGTCACAATAGAAATGTCTCTCATCATAGTATCACAAGGTCTTATAGTATCAACTGAACTTGAGAATAAGGCATCAACACAAGTCATTTTTGGATGGACTGTCTCAACATGGTTATCATCCACAATCTCATGACTTACTTAGTAACGGCCCCAAATTTTCATCAAAATATATCCAATGAGAAATCCTTATCCACATATTTCCTATGATTAATCATGTAAAACTCTTAAGTTGACCTAATTTGACCTGAAGATGTTCAATTAACTAAGTTGAACCCCTTTGGTGCTTTTTATGCTCCCACATGATTTGGAATGACTCCACATAATTGGTGCATGCTCGTATGGCCTAAGTCCACAATGCCCTATCTTAGATCATATCCTAGCTAATAAATGCAAACAACTTAATCCTTAATGTGTAGGATTAATAATTAAGGTTTAAATAGCAAATGACCCAAAAAGTTCACAATATGTCCCCTTCCTTTGTATATGGATAGTCGATGATATAGTAGATATTCTCCTAAGTTTTAATAGTATAATCCTTTTAGATGATTACTAGTACATCAATTAACCTAGAGTCTTAAAATGAGAAATAGATAATTTCATAGCTCATACATGAAAACTAAGTACAACATCATATTCATCATAAATTTAGTAAGCAAACCCAAAAAAATTCATTAGGTTTCAATAACCCTAGATATGATAAGTGTCATAAATAAAAAGAAGGATATAAAATCCCATTTATTAACCTAACTATCCAAACAGTGCAATCGGTGCATCTAAGTACTCCTAAGTTAATCTAAATTACTCTAAGTCTTGTTGTCACATAAGATGATGATCTAAGTGCATGACCCTCATATTCCACCTGTCAAGATACTGAGTCAAGGGGGAAATAAAAAAACCCAAGATTTTGTCCCCTCAACCTCTCATCCTATTTGGTGTCTATAGTTTTTGCCACCAACAAATCTCAATGACCCCTAGTTTGAGACCCTTCCCATCTCCTAGCATAAATACCCAATTTTTTGTTTCTGACATCCCCAGAATGTGAGTTGCAAATGGCTGACCTGGCCTTGGTGTCAATGCCTATGAGTTAGAGAAGCATTGTAGGATCTTAAGGAGGTGTCATTCTCACCAATTGATCTATTATCAAACACAGTGTTGTCACATATTCGACTTCCTCAGTAACAATAGGAAACTCAAGCTTAGAACTCCATCTTCTATAGTTCAATTAACATTCTTATAATCTTCCTACATGCTTTGTTTTCCTTCCCCATGCATTTTAGGTCGGTGTTTTTTCCCTAAATAATGAACTTTTGCTTCCTTGTTGGATATGGGGGTGGTATTTCGATATATCCTCTAATGGTTTCACCATGGTTTTTCTTTGCACACCTTCATTGGATCATGGCAAAGATAAGTCTGCCCTTGGTTCATGTCTACAAAAACTAGCTCAGAAAAAACTAGCTTGGATTCTAGGTGACCTATTTCCCAACATGGTGGGGTTGTGTAGACTCTTTGTGTGTGCATTCTTATTATGGTTTAATGCCTTACCATCACATTGCCATTATTGATTCTATGAACAAACCAGCATAGCCTTAGGCCAATCCTTTTGGTTTCCCTACATGGTTGACAAGCTTCTTCCCCTTCCCTAGTAGGAAAGTTGTTCTATGCTCTTCTGAACACCTCAGGATACCCTTGAGGAATCACGATGATTGAAGGAGACTGAGAAAAACTCCCAATTATTATCTTTGTGAATGCATGCCTATTAATTGAGATCGGTGTGCAAGTTCTTGTCCTTCTTCCCCATTGTCATCTACAATTGGAGTTCTCATATCTGAAACAAGCAAGGTGGTCAATTTACATGTGTGCCCTCACCTTGCATTATGTTATGTAATGCAACCTAGAGCCTTCTAGAATTTGATGGGTTATTTTCATGATTGATAGCTCCATGTTTAAATTGAATTTTTTCTATAGTTGCCCCTATCACACCCATGGTTAGAAATATGTAGATAAGGAGAATTAGTCTTTGTTCCTGTATTGAGCCAAGATTTTAGTGGTTTGTTTGATGTTGTATCCCATTTTTTATTGGATGATTCGAGTAATTTCTTCAATAATTTGTAGACATTATTCTAGGTATCAAATAGGGTCTAACCGTATTTGTTTTTTTATCACTTTTTTGTGCTTTATCTAAAATAGTAGGTTTGGTTACTGATTGAATGTAGCCTTCACAAAGATATAAACCTAAGGGAATTAGGATTGAAGATCCCAACCTATGGTTTGGATTTGTATTATATGTGAATTAAAAGAATTATATCATGATACATTATATGGTATCTTTTTAATTTTTAGGTAAGTGTTCCATGTCCATGAGTATATGATATTAGTCATGTTTTAGTACATTTACATCTTTTATATTATCAAGAATATGTACTTTATTTACATGCCATGTGTTTTAAGATTTCAAGTAAAGTGTTGCATTTAAGATTACTTAGCAATGATTAAACTTCATGATTAAGTTTTCAAGATAATTTGCCACTATCAATCATGATAAGATAAGAATTATAACATGTCATAAAATTATGGAGTTAGACCCAAGATTTTAGTGGTAGTGGTAAGGTCCAATCCCTTAGTGTAAGCAAACTCAAGAGACACAACCCAAGCCCTTAGTGTAGGTCATAAGGCCCAAGAACCAGAGTGCAGACCGACTCAAAAAGTAGGGCCCATGCACCAAAGGGAAGGTCATGAGACCCGGATACCGGAGTATAGGTCTCCAGCATAAATTACGTAAAAAGATACAAACTAAGACTAAAGAAAGATAATATATGTATTTTCAAGTTTTCTATACATTTAATAATATATTTCATGCATAATGTTTAAAAATAGTGTATAGTCTTTTCTTATTCTAGTATTTCATATATCTAGAATACTCATGACACTTACTGATAATCAATTTTTTGATGCATGGAAGAAGATGATATGTCTACAAGTGAAGTTTAGGAGAAGAACTAGAGTCGAAGACTTCTGTATAAGGATTGAATATGAGTTCCCTAGTGGAGGCATGTACCGCATAAGTTAATTTATATGTTTTGAGGTTTGTTGTTTATCTCTAGGTTGTTGAACAAATTCATCAATTCAAATATCCTTTTATGTGAATTCTTGAGATTGAGAAATATATTGTGGTCTTTTAATGGTTAAGATTCATTTATTTATTTGTGCATGATATTCAACGTATATGACACCCAATCAATATTATGAGTCAAGAGTTGATGATTTTGCTCATGTGAATGAGTAAATGACTCTTCTACTCATATGAATAAGTAATCGATGCTTTTTCTCATGAGAATGAGAAACAATTTAGACTACAAGGATTGAACAAGCTTCTACAATGGTAGCTCATGGTGGTGGCAATCTCTCTACAACTTCTAAAGTCTTTCCCAACTCTTATGGAATTACTCATTTTCCTTTTTTTCTAAACAAAGTGATGTTCCTCTTCATTTGCTTAAGTTTGGCAACTAGATAGAAATTCTTCATAAATTCATTCTTCATAGATCCTAAGTCATAAGTTTAGTTTTGGAGGAATAACACTCATTAACATTGTCTTAAGATATAATGATAACAGTGTGAGGTGGATAGAATTATTGGTGGAAGATGGGGTGCTAAAAGTAGAGAAGGTTTTTAGAAAAACATAAATATGCTTATAACGTTTCTCATGGAAAGTAGGAAGCAATCCCTATGTATATGTTGTGTGGGTTAGAGAAGGCTTTCCCTGGCATTTGGCGCACCCATGTAGCAATGAGTGAAGTGTAGTTGTCTGGCATTAAATAATCATGAAGTGTCCTTGGGGGAGGTTGATCAATTTCTGTGTGGTTCTCTTAATCTTTACCTAAGGCGGTCATCTTGAATTTGTATCACCCATCTTTCTCTTCGACTTGGATGTGCTAATTTTTTCACTTTCTCCTACCTATGATGAGGTCTACAAAGAAAGACTAAATAGATAAGGAACGATGACCGAACATGATCACATGCATAAAGTGTAGGGAAATATGGCTACAGAATAGGCAGTGGAAACAAAAAATTAGCTACCATATTCCCCATAAACCACCAGATCATGTTAATGACTATAAGATGGGAAGGATGGTTTTGAGGATATATCTGGTCATGGAGAAAGTCCAGTGACATCTCTTCATCATTGTTGATGTGCAACTATTGACTAGTTGCTCTTAGATGGTATCTGTGTAGCTCTAGGTCTTTACCACAGACAGTAGACTGGACAACTTCTGTTGTGACTCCTACAATCCCGCCACAGACTACGAGTAGATGTTTTCCTCTTAGTAGAAGCCAAAGGACTCCTACCTCTAGAGTAGTCCACACGAACCTCCTAGAACTCATGTCGTCCTGCTGAAACAGACAAGAAGGACTTGTCCCACCCATTGGCGTACTAGTCACCAACTTTCTCTCCCACAACAATGATCTTCAGTTGTTCTATCCCTTGTTATCCCTCCCTTTGATGGGTAGGACTTTCTTGGGCTCTCTATTGGTTATCACAACCAAAGAGGACAACAATTGTCAGAGTAACTGATTCTCAATTGTATGTGTTGTGCTCTGGGAAGCCCCCAGTACCCCTCTATTTATAGGCATGGTTTGGGTCAGGGTTCCCAGTCTATGCGAGAGCAAAAGGGACCCAAAGATCTTGAATTTTTGCAACATGCAACCACCAAAATGGTCATCTGGAAACCCATATAGTTGTCTAGTGTGAGACAGTTGTCTCATACTTCTAGATGGTCGTTTTGTAATTTTCCAATCGCATATGAATTTGGCAATTTTGAATCTGATTAATGCAAAACATGGTGTCATCACTAATTCCTTGTTGCAATCAAATTTCCCCCAAACTGAGTAATCTTACACAAGCGAGACGGGCATCTCACTCACCCATATGGTCATCTGGTGAGCCGAGTTGATTGGTTCAACTGAGTGGACCAGTCGGTTCACACCTCAGTTTGGGCAGAACATAGCCAATTCAATTTTTGATCATCCGGACAATCCAAATGGTCATCTCAACTCTTGAGCCGACCGTATGGCACTCCAAACGGTTGTCTCATTGGGTGAGACAATTGTCTGACAGTGCAGACATATGATCTGTTCAGTGAATTGAATACCTAAACACTTTAGTAATCAATCCAATCATCATTCAAGATTAAACTCCAGTAAAAGCCTATGTGTGTGACCCTATAGGTCCCATATCACATTGGCAGTGAATGTCAATAACTAACTTATGGAATCACAAGAAAAGAGTGGTGCCTAGTCACACACCAATACTACCCAAGTGAATGGAAAGTTGGGGAACAACTTCAACCTATAATATGTGCTTGGTGTTACAGTGTTTGTATAATTCCTTTGTCTCTGATATCCATATTGAACTCAAGGCATGGAGTAGTCACCCTCTTCAACACTCAATCTAGTTTCTTGAACCAATGTTGGAGATATATGTGATCTCAATACCATATATTAACTCACATGTGCATGGCCATGCATTTCTCAGTCTCTTTAATCAAGAGGCCTTGATATCATACTCCCTTAGGAGGGATAAATCCCATATGTATCACTCTTAGTCAGTCCCCATGTGTCACAGTCACCTAATCATCACTGTTATAACAACCCATGTTTCATAGATGTGTTTGATGATGTTAAAGCATATTGAATAACATGTGATGAGTGTAGTGATTTCATGTCTAAGAATCACAAAGACCACCATCACTATGAGAGCTAACTATGACTACTATGGTAATGGTTTCTATGTTTCAATGGCATGGTAGGACTGTCCAATACACTATTCTCTAATATGTATCTGTGTGCTTGGTTTGATATGGCCGTATCATGACTAATGAGACTATGTCATCAACCAACTCACACTTTGATCTTGTGTGTCATTGTTGTCTATCAACCTTCCACAATAACAACTGATCAGGGACATAATGAGAATATATATATGTATCTTAACATTCGTATGATCTCATTTTCCCAAATCACATGCTTGAAGACATACGTCATTGAGTAATATAATTATCTAGATATTTATAATGTTACATCATTATCTTATAACTAAATTAAACAAAATAAATTGGAATCTTGCCTTTATTTATTAATCAAATCAATTATAATTTATATCATTACAATCATCATATGATTGGCTCTCTGAGAATACATACCAATAGACTCCCATTTGCACTTAGAGCCAATCACCCACGAAACTCATCCCAAGTGATCTAACATGACCATCATGCATCTGCTATGAAAGTGTCTTTGTCAAGGGGTCAGCAACATTGTTCTCATTTGGTAGTCTATAAATCTTTACATCTCCTCACTGTATGATCTCTCATATGATATGGAGCCACCTTTGTATATGCTTTGAGTGTTGATGTGATCTGGGTTCCTTAGCTTGTGCAATAGCTCCATTATTGTCACAATACAGCTCAATTACGTCATTGATGCTTGGAACAACCCCAAGTTCAGAGATGAACTTCTTAATCCATACAACCTCCTTTGTTGCATTCCATGCAGTAATATACTTGGCCTTTTTTATAGAATCGACAATCATCTCTTGCTTGGAACTCTTCCAGCTTATAGCTCTGTTGTGTAGGCAAAACATGAATCCTGATTGTAATATCTTGATCAGTCTGGAATCTTGTATCAATGTAACCCTTTACTATCAACTCATCCACTCTGCCATAGACCAAGAACTAATCTTTACTTCTTCTCAAGTACTTGAGGATGTTCTTCATGTCTATCCAGTGAGCATCACATGGGTCTGACTTATATCTTCTCATCATGCTCAAGGAATACAAGACATATGGACGGGTACATAACATTGCATATATGATTGATCCCATTGTTGAGGCATATGGAATCAAACTCATGTGTTCCCTTTCTTCACAAGAACTGGAACAATGAGCTCTAGAGATAGGGACACCATGACACATAGATAGGTTTCCTCTCTTTGAGTTCTCCATGCTGAATTGCTTCCACACTTTGTCAATGTATGTGCTTTCACTTAGTCCAAGAAGCCTCTTGGATCTATCTCTATAGATATTTATCCCCAAGATGTAGGATTCTTCTCCCAAGTCTTTCATAGAAAACATATTTCCAAACCATGTATTTACCTTTTTTAAAGTAGGGATGCCATTCCCCGTCAATAATATGTCATCTACATATAATATGAGGAATGTCACTATGCTCCCACTAACCTTCTTATATACACAAGGTTCATCTTCATTTTGAATAAAGTCAAACTCTTTGACTGTCTCATCAAAATGAAGATTCCAGCTCAAAGATTCTTACTTCAATTCATAGATTGACCTTTGTATCTTATAGACTTTATTTGCAAACTTTGGATTTATAAAACCCTCAGGTTGTGTCATATACAAATCCTCAACAAGATTCCTATTGAGGAATGTGGTTTTAACATCCATCTGCCAAATCTCATAGTCATGATAAGCTACAATTGCAAGCATGATATTGATGGATTTAACCATGGCCATTGGAGAAAAGGTTTTGGCATAGTCAACACCTTGAACTTGTATGAAACCCTTTGCAACCAATCTGTCCTTATAGGTTTGAAATTTTCCATCCATGTTGATCTTCTTCTTAAAGACCCACTTGCACCCTATGGGTTTTACCCTTCAGGTGGATCCACCAAGGTCCATACCTTGTTGGTGTACATGGAATCCATCTCATATCTCATGGATTCAAGCTATTTCTCAGACTCTGGTCCCTCTATAGAATCTTGATAGGTTATTGGCTCATCATCTATGACCAATTCACTGCCTTCTTGAGTTATAAGATATCCAAATCTTTCAGGCTCTAGGTGTGTCCTATCATCTTTAGGAGAAAGCTTATCATAAAACATTCTTTTAACATAATCTCACATCCCCAAATCTTCATAAAATACACTTCGGGATGTTTCCCATGCCATATCTCATATGGTTTCTTTTGAACTAATTTAGATGGTACTTGGTTTAGTGTAAACATGGTGGTTTCTGGATATTACCCCCAGAAGGTAGTCAAAAGCTCAGATAAACTCACTATTGATCGCACCATATCTAACAATATGCAATTTCATCTTTCTAAAACACCATTATGATGTGGTGTTCTAAGTGGAGTCCATTAGGATATAATCCCATGGACTTTCAGAAGGTTCTCAAACTCTTAGTTTAAGTATTCTCCACCTCAATTGGAATGGAGTGCCTTAATACTTTTACCAAGTTGGTTATGTACTTCATTCATAAACTCCTTGAACTTTTTAAGAGTTTCTTACTTATGTTTCATTAAATAAACATAGTTGTACCTACTGAAGTCATTAGTTAAGGTAATGAAGTATTGATACCCACCTCTAGTTGTTGTTCTAAAAGGTCCATATGAGTCCCAATAGATCACTATCCCTCTCATTGTTACTAGTGAAAGGGGTCTTTTCCATCTTGTCCAATAAACAAAATTCACATGTCTCCATTGATTCTAGATCAAAAGAGTCTAGATAACCATCCTTATGGAGTCTAGATATGTGATTCTCATTTATGTGCCCTAGAGACAATGCCAAAGGTATGTTTTGTTTGAGATGTTGAGTATTAGTCTTTTGGTATTTACATTATAAACATCTATCTTTAGATCTAACCAATAAAGACCATAAGATATTGGGGCACTACCATAAAAGATCCATCTTTTGAAATAGAACATCGACCATTTTTAATATGGAATTCAAATGCATCCTTGCCCATACAAGATACATAAATTATGTTTCTATTTATAGTAGGTACATAATTGCAGTTCTTTAACTCTATTACAATCCATGTGGGTAGAGATATACTATAGGTTCCAACTACACTGGTCGCAACTCTTGCGCCATTAGCAACTCACAGTTCCACCTCACCATATTCCAAAGGCCTACTTCCTTTCAGATCCTGCATATGAGAACAAATG
Source organism: Alisma plantago-aquatica (assembly GCA_963693085.1). NCBI lineage: Eukaryota > Viridiplantae > Streptophyta > Magnoliopsida > Alismatales > Alismataceae > Alisma > Alisma plantago-aquatica. Next base: position 938,384,728 of record OY856409.1, read on the forward strand.
TGAGATCCTCATCCAGTATCTAGTACCCATGATGAAAAGGTAGATAGGTTTGTCTCAATAATTCATATACCTAAAGTGGAGATCATCGTCCCCATCTTCTTCTTCTTGAATGCCTTCAAGTATAAAGGATGAGTTCCTCTTGTACTTTTCTTTCTCCTTATCTTGAGTGTTGAAGATTTGGATCTGGGCTCAGCCTCAAAATAGTTCTTGGCCTTACTTTGATCCCAGGACTCATCTCTATTGATCATCATCACAGGCTTGTGCTTCTTCAATTTTCCTTCAGCATGAATCAACATGGCAAGCAAGTCTGGCATGTGGTTAGCCACATTATTCACATGATGACATGCAATAAAGCGGTTATATGATTCTGGCATTGACTTTAAAGAATCATATATGTGGCCAAATCTTGACTCAAGGTGAGTCCCAATTCTTCAAGATGATACATATGTCCAATCATATTGAGCACAGGTTCTTCTACTGAGGTTCCCTCTGTCATCTTAGACTCAAGAAGCACCTTTAGGATATCGTCCCTTTCTTACTTTGTAAGGCCAAGTGTCACTTTCTTAATATGTGTTACCATCTCAAGAACACTCATGTCCTTGCACTTCTCATGCAACTCATAGTTCATGCATCTAAGCATAAGGTACTTTATCTCTAAGGCATCATTGGCATGCTTCTAGTAAGCATCCACTTGTACTAGGTGCATCAGGAGCAGGTATTCCTAGCACTAGTTTGTCAAGGACGTAGAGCTTGCACTCTTCATTGAGAACCCTTCTCAAAGTCTAAAACCAATCATGGAAATTTTTCCCGTCAAGTTTAGTCCCTTTTAAGGACCAACCGCAATCGGATTTGTTTGTCATTTGATACTACAAGAGAAAATTTGCATTTTTCAAAAACTTTTGACTAGATTTGAAATTTTGATGATATAAATTAGGTCTTCAATTATTATCGCTCCCACTATTTTATTTCAAATTGATAGCCCTCATATATCAACTTGGAATATTGCAACGTATAATATTCTAGTGGGCCAGATCCAAGATAATTCAATTGTGGCTCGATCAACACCACAAAACATAGTCAATTACCAAGGTAGGCAACTCTTGCCAATTGCATCATATGCAATTATGGAGAGATTATATGCACAACTCCTTAGCATACTAATTTGCATGCTTCTCAACTTAGACACTCAAAGAATTACCAGTTTAATCCTAACCCAATAGAGAATATGGTAGATATGCACCCTACGAAGGTAGAGCCTATGTATCTACCAGCATACTTCTACAAGATAGATGGTACACCACGTGAAGGTGCAACCTAGGCTTGGTCGATCAAGCTTTTCATGTGGGTTGCTATTGGAAGGCATCTAAGACTTAATATAATTTTTATTTGAGGGAGTTTGTATTTATAAATACATATACTTTATCAAATCACCACATATATAGTATGTATCATATACATGCTATATCCCGCAACAAAAACATCCAATAAGCAAAAGTCATGGTTATGGCCAACCTAATGTAATTCTTTAGAGCCACAAGGAATTACCACATCCTAGGTCTACATCAAATGTAGAAACCTGTTGTTGATGAATATTAGTGCTTGCCAATTCGGGTTGATTGGTTCAACCCTCAAACTGGTCAACTCACCTCCTGGTCGGTCACTTGGTTGTTTCACTAGTCGATTGGTTCTTCTATCCACCATATGTTGGCTCCTCCATCCAATTGGTCGAGTCCACTAGATGGTCAATTTGGCTTGTCCATCTGGTCCTCCTCTATCATTCAACTGGTTGGCTTGTCTCCTGGATGGTCAGTTGGCATCGTCTTGAACAATTTTCTTCTTTATCATAATAGGAAAGTAAACTATCCTACTTTTGCATGATTATAGAGAAAACTCGAGTTACATTTGAGGGGAACAGGAGTAGGAAAGAATTAACTTTACATTAGGAAGATAAAATTGAGGCTCGCAGACTGAGATAAAAGGGATAAACCAACCATACAACTATACACAAATAATATGGGTTATTTTCCATAACCATGATACACATCCACCATCAAAACTTCTTTTAGGGTGACACATGTAAATTGCATATATATATCGTATATATTAGTTTGGGATTATTGTGGTATTTGATTGGATAGGAAATTATTTGAATCACATGAAATAATAGAATGACAAAATTAAAATTTGATATATTGATTATCCCATAATATAGTAAATTGACGTTGGCTCTCATACCACTTTAGGGATATACGACTACAGAACAGGCAACGAAAACAATGATAGCAGACAGGACAACTTTTGTTGTGACTCATGCAATATCACCACAGAATGCAAGTTCACATTATCCTCCTAGCAGTAACCAAAGGACTCCTGCCTCTAGAGTAGTCCACACAGACCGTCTATAACTCCTATCATCCTCTATAATAGATATGAAGGAGTTGTCCATCATGTTGGCATACTAGTCACCAACTTTCTCTCACACAACAATGATCCTCAGTTGTTCTCTCCCTTGTTATACCTCCCTTTGATGGGTAATACTTTTTTGGGCTCTATATTGGTTACCACAACTTGAGAGGACAAAAATTGTCAAAGAAAATGATTCTCAATTGTCTATGGTGTGCTCTAAGAAGCCCCCAGTACCCCTCTATTCATAGGTGGGGTTTGGGTCAGGGTTCCCAGTCTATGCGGGAGTGGAAAAGATCAGAAGATCTTGAATTGTCACAGCATGTGACAACCAAAATGGTTTTCTGGCAACCCATATGATCGTCTAACACTGCGAGATGGTTATTTTGCAGTTTTCTAATTGCATATGAATTTGGCAATTTCGAATCCAATTAATGCATGGCATGACTTCATCACTAATTCCTTGTTGCAATTGAATTTCCCCCAAACTGACTGATCTCACACATGCAAGATGGGTGCCTCACTCACCCAGATGGTCATATACTAATCTGAGCTGAGCCAAGCTGATCAGTTCAATAGAGTGAATCGGTCAGTTCACACCTCAACTTGGGCAGAACTTAACCAATTCAATTTCTGATTAGCCTGACAATCTAAACGGTCATCTCAACTCTTGAACTGATTGTCTGGCACTCCAAACGGCCATCTCGTAGGGTGAGATGATCTTTTGGTAGTATAGCCATCTGATCTATTTCATGGCCATCTCACAGGGTGAGATGATCTTTTGGTAGTGTATCCATCTGATCTGTTGCATGAATTGAATACCTAAACACTTTATTAATCAATTCAATCATCATTCAAGATTAAACTCCTCTTATAGGTTGAGACCTATGTGTGTGACTCTATAGGTCCCATATCACATTGGTAGTGAATGTCCACAACTAACTTATGACATCACAAGTAAAGAGTGGTGCCTAGTCGCACATTAGTGCTACCTAAGTGAATGGAAAGTTGGAGAACAACTTCAACCTACAATTTGTTCTTGGTGTTATAGTGTTTGTACAATTTATTTGTCTCTGATATCCATATTATAATCAAGGCATCAAGTAGTCACCCTCTTCAACACTCAATCTTGTTTCTTGAACCAGAGCAGACTGTCTGAGATATATGTGAGCTCAATATTATATATTGACTCACATATGCACGACCATGCATTTCTCAATTTCTCTAATCAAGAGGCCTTGGATATCATACTCCCTTAGGAGGGACAAATCCCATATCTATCACTCACAGTCAGTCCCCATGTGTCACAGTCACCCAATTATCACCTTTATAACAACCCATGTTTTAGGACTGTGTTTGATGATGTCAAAGTGTACCGAATGACATGTGATGAGTAGAGTGATTTCAAGTCTAAGAATCATAAACACCACCATCACTATGAGAGCTTACTATGACTACCATGGTAATGGTTTCATATGTCAGTCTCATGGTGGGTCTATCTGATAAACTATTCTCTAACATGTATCTGTGTGCTTGGTTTGATATAGCCATATCATGACTAATTAGATCTGGCAACAACCAACTCACATTTTGATTTTGTATGTCATTGTTTCCTATCAACCTTCCACAATAACAACCGATCAGGGACATAATGAGAATATATATGTACTCTTAACATTCGTATGATCTCAATTCCCCAAGTCATGTACTTGAAGACAAATGTCACTGAATAATATAATTCTCTAGAAATTTATAATGTTACATCATTATCTCATAACTGAATTTAACAAAATAAATTGGAAGCTTGCCTTTATTTATTAATCAAATTAAATATAATTTATGTCATTACAATCATCATATGATTGGCTCTCAAGGAATACATACCAACACAAAGCACAACCAAGCAAAGAGAAGCAATTAGGAACAATACATGCAATTACAATAGAAATAATTAATAATAGCAATGGTGAGGGAAACTAGAAAATTTAGAAGAAGAAAAATTGACTAGGTCTAAAACACAGCCAATTACAACACAAAGAATAAATAATATCAATGGTGAGGGCAATTAGAAAATTCAAAAAGAAACAACTAACTAGGTCTAAAACTCCACTCTCCATCAATGCTACTAGAAAACTTGATGTGTGTACACCAGGCTTACAAATTATAACCTTAATAAGTACACTCTATTATATGGATCCACAAGCACATAGGCTTGAGATGTAGTAGAAAAATGTAGCAAGTTGGGGATCAATCCATAGGGAACGTGAAGGCAATAGAGAAATATGCTCCTTTAGTTTAATAGATCATAGGTTCAAGGATTTTAGGGTTTAAAGGTTGTTTTAATTGATTACACTAGGGATCATGCAAGAGAAAAGAGAACCATTGAAATCTTAATTAACTTTAATATTTAAGTCTAACAAACTAGCTAGGATAGTAAGTAACACTAAAATAATAAAGTGGGAAATTGCTCCAAAATAAACTAGCAATTACACTAACAATGCAAGCAATGACTACACTAAGTAACTAACTAATCAAAACCTACAATAAAAACTAAGAATAATAACCAATTATTTGAAAAGGGGTTCTCTAACATGAATAGGTAATTAATAAGGTGAGTAAGGAAAACTAGCTACCACTAAGGAAGGTTAGGGTTAACAAGCAACTAAGGGTAGTGGGCCTTTTGGGGGTATGTAACTATTAACCGTGCCTAGGGTTCATATCTAGACAAACACATCTAGAAACAAAGCTATTAAACCAAAAAACTAAGGGTAACAAGGATTGATAATCATATCGTACTAGTTGGCCATGGGAGTGTGGCGAAGGGTGTGTGTAGGAGAACTAGTCCCTAAAACCTCCTATCCAACCTTACGTGGCTCAATTTACTAGGGCATAGTTACACTCTAATCAGGAACACCCTAGTCTAGGTTCCTAGGAAGGATTCTACTAATGCATTTAGTGGCAAGGGATCGTATGGGGCGTAGGATAAGGGTGTTACATCTTCTATTACATTCATTCAATCACTTCACGTGCTCTTTTCTCTATGCATAGGGAGAGGCATATCTAGCTACTTATATCTAACAACTAGGGCTAGTAGAATAGATGGATATGTGAGATGAGATGGACACTAGAGAAGAAACCACTAGTTGGACTCATGAGTTTTTCCTCTCTTAGCCTCCTTCCACCTTTTATTTATTCCTTAAGTGTTTTCATAGATCATTCACATAAAATGATATAGGAAATAAGAAAACATAATGACATAGAACATTTTAATGAAATCAAGGTGCTTTAAGTAAATATTTTCCAATTACGGTATTATAGTTACATATTCTTCTTCAGACAGCCAACCAAAAGGGGGTTTGTTACTCATAATAAAGAAAGGAATAAAAGAAGGGGAAGAAGAAGAGTAAAACTCCATGAAAGTTGATGAACACTTCTCTTTCTTCACCAGTAGTTGTAGGAAGCAAAGCTCCTCCCTCCTCCAATGGTGAAAAGCATGGAATAGTGATGGCAAGTGAATAACCCTTAGAAAATTAGGGTTTTGATGTGTAAGATGATGAAATAGTGAGTGATGGGGTAAGTGACAATCAAGGGAGACATTAAATGCTAACTAGAAGCTAACCCTCAATTCCTATTGGTCACTAAGGCTTATATAGTGGTCTAGGAGGTCCAGGGTTAGGTGGGGGCAAAGTGATAAAAATGGTAGTGGGAAGCATTAGGGTTGGGTGGGTAGCACGGTTGTTCTGGGTAGATTAGCCATGGTGGATAGGTAAAAAAACATCTTTGGTATGTGGGCAAGGTCATCGTGAAGTGGCTCTAGATCTAGGATAAATAAGGATTTTGGGATGGTATGTGGCATAGTCGTGGGGGGTATCACATCACCGATGGCCTAAAGGTAGCGCGAGTGTGGTGGGTACTAAGAACGTGATAACTAGGCTTACTTCTCCTTGATCCTCCTGTGATTCACATGTAAAGTGGGCTTGTTAACACAACTATGGTGAATTACCACTACCTTTTTGGACGCTTTCTTGTGCACTGTAATATTGAACTTGATCATCCATGGATCTTTTTTCTACAATGCATTCCTTGATTGCATGGGGTAGGTTGGGGTGATCTTAGCCTCACTTTGGACTCCTCCAAGCTCAATATGTCCATGTATCAGCCTCTATCTCTCCCTTCCATTAAATAGTGGTAAAAGTACCTATATGACATGCAAAAAACTTTAATAAGTGCATTTGACATAAAACATGAATTTTTGAGTAATGAGATGCATTCTAAGTATCCTAGTGTAAATAAAGGGAAAAATGATACTATATGAAGAACCAACTAATGGTTTCATCATTGGGTGAATTGGTTGATACTATGTAGTTGACTTTGATTCCTCTTGCATATGTGTGGTTGTCCCTTGAAATCTTGTTAATGTCATGGCTTCAAGTTAGTAAGAGTTTTATCCCGGAATGGTGTCAAGTCCTTGCGCATGATGCTAGCAGTACATCTTCAGAGACCCCAACTAAGTGATTAATGTTGTGTAGGCCACAATAAAGGGGTTGGGTTGTTCCATGATATCGATTATGACTCTTGATATGGATGCATTGCCTCTAATGCATCAAAATAGTTTCTTGTCGTAGTCTTTATTGCGTGTTATCAATGGATACTCTTGCACCTAAGTTTCACATTTTAAATGTTTCGTCACCTAGTTCCTATGAGGGCAATGTTAAATAACTTGGGCATAGTTCAAGTCAAAAGGCACCATGCCATATGGAGTGTTGATCGACAAGGCACTTTACACTCTGCACTTTGTGGGGATTGTTAGCTTCATTAGTGAATTGTTAATTAGACTAGCATGGCTTAAGCTCAAAGTTGGTGTGTCTAGTACATTTGAGTTGGTTCTTGTCTTTTGTGTGTATGGAAGAGAAGTTTAGTCCCATATTGCCTAACTCTATATTTGAGCACTACCTTTTAAGTAGAAAGTGTATGTGACACTAGTTTCCAAAATATTTCGGGGGAGATATGATCATCATTGTGGTGATATGGTGACTACAACACAAATATGCAAGTGTGCACTACACCTAGTCTCACCCGACCTGGCTTGATTTTTCTAAATGTCACACGCTTCTTAGAATAGCGGGTATTTTGCTTGATCTAACTGTATTTTATTGTTTTCTCTATTTGTTCCTGTTAATTGGCGTGTTTATTCATGTTAATCAACATAGAATTATATGCTATTGTTTGTAACGACTAAATAATTCCTCCAGCACGTTCACTGAGAGCTGCGATTGTTGCGGTGGTTCACCGCTCCATCTAGTCATCCACCCTAGCTAACTAAACATCGTGATGGCGAAACATCAACAACCAGCAACCACGCCGCAAAAGGGACAAGCATGAACACCAAGCTACTGTTGCATCTTTGCAGGCCATAGGTGAGCGTGGCTCGTCTCTAACCAATAGAAACCTGCATGATCATAAGTTTGCTTGCTTGCGTGCACTGTGCACACCCACGCAAAAAAATCACCAGCTTTTGAATATGCTTTGTACTTTAGTTCCTCCGGCAACCACATTGATGTTGATGTTAACAACTTGTCCAGTTGATGACGGACACAGTACTCACAGTGCACACCTGCTCCGGGCGATGAGCTAGCGGTGTGAAACAGTGAAACGCGTAATATACCCCAACCGACTCCAACAAGGATTTGCGTCTCCACTTTCCACAGGACAGCCGTATCACCACGCAGCACAGAAACAGCACGTGCGATTCATGGCCAGTTAAATTCCAACAAGGCGATCTCCGGCCAACTTGGCCGTACATTTACCCCAGAAGAACAATGAACCGAGCGATCGGTTATTATAATAAGGAACAGTCGTTGTCAAATGTCGTTGCGATACACTTTAATGATGTAATCCTTGTTCGCATTGTGGGCAACAAAACTCAAATAAGATGATACTAGTTTTACAATTTGGCAATTAGTTGGGCTCCCCTCAAATTTATGGCTCTCGTTTTGTCAACTTCATACGCGATGGCTGATGTTGGTGGCGCCAATCTTTTTTGCCGGTTGGGTCATCGCCGCTCCAATGTTTGGAATCCTTTTTGTAGAAAGGAAATCGGGGATTTCTGTTGGTATGTATGCCCATAGAGCAAGTCATATGATGATTGTAATGTGATACTTTGTAAATGATTTGAATAATAATAAAGGCAATTTCCGATCTATATGTTTAAACTGTTTCTGAGATGATGGTGTAACATGATAGATGTCTAAAGAATTGTTTTACTCAATGACGTATGCTTTTGGGTTGAGGACATGAACGATGAGATCATACGGATGTTAAGAGTATTCATTCTTGTTTAGTCCCTAGTCGGTTGTTATTGTGGAAATAACCATAGACATCAATAACACTGAAGACTAGCTTGTGTGTTGGTTGATGACAGAATCTCATTAGTCATGATATAGTGATATCAAACCAAGCACATAGGTACTTGTTAGAGAACAAGGTACCGGACAGACCCACCGTGAGAGTGACACATGGAACCATGACTTGGTAGTCACAGTTAGCTCTCACATTGATGGTGGTGAGTGTGATTCTTAGACCTGAAATCACTACACTCAACACATGTCGTTGGGTACACTTTGACATCATCAAACGCAATCCTGAAACATTGGTTGTTATAAAGGTGATGATTGGGTGGCTTTGACACATGGGGCTTTTGAGGGGTGAGTGATAGATATGGAATTTGTCCCTCCTGAGGGAGTTTGATGTCATTGGCCACTTGTTGAGTAGGATTGAGATAGGCATGCGCATACACGTGTGAATCAATATGTGATATTGATGTCACACACATCACACCCAGTCTGCTCTGAGATCAAGGAAATGAATGAATGTTGACAGGATGACTGTTCCATGCCTCGAGTTCATTCAGGATATCAGTGACAAAGGATTATACATTCACTGTAACACCATTCACGGATTGTAGGATTGAAAGTTGTTCTCCAACTTTCTATTTCACTTGGGTAGCACTGATGTGTGACTAGGCACCGCTCTTTTCTTGTGAAGTCATAAACGTTATGGACTTTCACTGCCAACGTCAAATGGACCTGCAGGGTCACACACATAGGATTTAACCTGGAATAGGAGTTTGTCCACAAACAATGTTTAGATTGATTACTAAAGGAGTTTAGTAGTTCAATTAAACACTCAATTAATCGATAGCTCAATATCATAGTGTTCAAGGTGTTAGACTGATTGAATAGAGTATCGGATTGATTGAAACCGCAATTGACTGATTCTGCACAATCTGTACTCCCAACTGATCAGATCATATGATGAACTGATCGGCTGAGCTTGGTGAACCGATCGGCTCAACTGGTGAGTCGATCGGCTCATGGACAAGGTGAACGATTGCTTCAAGTGTTGAAACGATCGGTTCAACTGTTGCAACCGGGCAAGTTGGGAAAGTAAGATTGGTGAGAAATTTATTTTCGTTTCACTTGCCCAATTTGATTGGAACAAGGATTGGTATTCGATACCAATTGAAAACAAAAGAAGGAAAGTCAATCGGGAACTGATCAGGACCAAGAACCGACCGGTTCAGAAGTGAACTGACCGGTTCATGGGTCCCAACCGATCGGTTGAGGTGTCAACCGATCGGCTCAGATCCCCAACCGACCGTTTCAGTTGTGAAACGATCGGTTCAGGTTGCGAGTTGGTTATTTTTGTGGAAAATCTCGAACCCTTCTACTCTTGTTTTAGTCCTGCATTGTCCGGGATGGAGAACCTTGTCCCATTACCCTCCTATATATAGGGGTATTGGGGGCTTCTCAAAGTACAACTCAGTGCAACCAGTTGCTCTATGAAGTTGTCATTCTCTCTGGTTTTGGTAACCAAGAGAGAGCCCGAGCAAGTGCTACCCGAAAAGGGAGGCACAGTAAGGGAAAGACAACTGCAGAAAGAGACTGGTGGCAGAAGAGTGTGTTGGCGATTAGTGCGCCAACAGGAGGGTGCGAATCCTTCCGATTCCTTGTGGGACAAGGAGATCGGAGTTCCAGGCAGTCTGTGTGGATGACTGCAGAGGCGGGAGACCTCTGTCGCTCGGAGGACAACTGTCAATCCTGACAGTCCCAGTGAGACCAGGAGTTTTTAGTCCCAGTACGACCAGGAGCTGCACAGACACCGTCCAAGACCGGAGGTGAAGACCGCGCAAGGCGTGAGGTACTGTCACTGAGCAAGCCTCGGGACAAGGTATGAATTCACAAACCATCTTTCCTATTGTATAGAAATTGACGCGATCCCTTTTATTCTGGGTTTTGGGGAGAACATTTTTGTTTCCGCTGCTTCTGTGCCTCCTCTAAAACCCAACTGTGGTATCAGAGCCACGTCAACTGTTCTATATTTTAGGATTATCGATATGATCGATTTTGGTTTGTCGCCTTTATTTATTGCATACGATGCGAATAAAATTGGCTTTATGCATGTCCAATCCACAAATCCCAAATATACATATATGATATGTAATATTAATGCACTCGATACGCGTCGCCCTTAAATGAGTTTTGTGGTGGATGTGTAGCATGGTTATGGCCTATAAACCCCTATATCTGTGTGTGGTTGTATGTGGTTGCTTGCATATCGGTCTGTGTACCGATTCCCTTTCTCCTATTCCTGATGTAACTCGAAATAATTCGATATTTCTATTCCTACCTTTGCTCCCCCTGAATGTAACTCGAAGTTTCACAATTCAATTATAAATAGGATAAATTTTATTTCCTATTATTTCAAAGAACGGTGGACGACCTGAGACGATCGGTTCAAGGCGTGAACCGATCGGTTGACGTTCCAGACGACCAGTTCGAGGAGCGAGACGAGCGGGTGGCGACCTGAGGAGATGCATGATGACCGGTGAACCGATCGGCTGTGTGGGCTCTGATCTCCAAAGTCTGAGATAAACACATAAACTTCGAAGTAAACATAGCGGAAGCGATTCGTTTAGTAGCGGAATACCAAAAATCAGTGGAAATTAAAACTTTTTGAGATAAGACATTGAAACCATAAAAACTCCTTTCATAGATTCAAGATAAACTGTTTACATCTCTGTTAATTACTTATTGAGTAATTAAACACTACATGCTACAAAATCTCAAGGGACGAATCAAAACTCAGACCATGACCCCAAGGACCTGAGAGTACAGAGGACGCATAGGACTGACTATCTATCTATATAACTCAGCAGTCTGAATCTCCACCTGAGATTTACTGCTGCTCCGGGTACTGCTGCTGCTGATACTGGTCACCTGGGGATTGGTCCCTTCGTCCTTGGCGACCACCTAAAAAGTTGAAGTCTACGGGGTGAGACAATTTTAAATAATTGTCCCAGCGAGAGTTATAACTCTCCGCCAGAAGCTTTATTATAACATATCAAGAACAACATAGGCAATTAAAAGCTTTGAAGTAAACAACAGCAGTTTTGGTAGTAATCAAGAGTTCAACATTTATGAAACATGAAGATCATATGCACTATACAGTGTAACATCAATCAATTATCTCATGGTTACCTCTAACAGGTATACTACGTTGTAGATTATGTTTTTCAAACATTAATATTATGCCCTGTGGAGATGAGGTATACCACTCATACTCCAACCGATCACTGTTACGTGCCTCGGTATCATACTAGGTTATTGAAAGAGCTGGATTCTCATGACCTTCACCTTCCTCAGTCAGTAAGAGGATTACTTGCAGGACATTTTGTGTCTCTACTATATAGCTTACCAGGGTAATCGGGTACTTCGCTATTCTAGAGTTACAGTGGCGTTCTGTACTCTCTTCGTCATCAGGAGATTTTGTGTTTACCTTCCACTGATATGGTATCTGTGTTTTCTTCGCCATCAGGAGATTTCATGTTTACCTTCCACTGATGCGGTATGGATTTATAGTGAAGGGTTAACGGATTACACATCTACATCAAATACCTATACTAGGATGTAAGGTTCTACACATCCATATACCCCACATACTCAAAAGTATGTGATCCAGGAGTTCCTTTAGGAAAATCTGTTTCACCATCATTTGATCTCTGACAATGATGGATCTATGATCAGGGCTCTACATGGTATGGTTATACTTGATTAGTTAGGTACATTCAAAATTCTTTTAACATCATACATTGTTCTTCAAACAATAACATTAGCATAGCAGCTATGAAGGGAGAATACTAAATGTAACAAATCTAACTCACATCAATTATCATTTCTCAACATCCTCATCACAAGTCATCTCTAAAACATGACCTTGATGGTATTTATGGCTCTCACAACCCATTAAACTCATAAATGCCACTGATAAGGCATCAAGATATTTTACTATTCATAAAGCTAACAACATGCTTTCAATGAATGTAACATCATCATCCATACCTGGATATGATCATCCTCATATAAGAACCTGCATGGTTGATTCAACTGATAAAAGTAATTCAATTCAAGAATTATACCTTTCACTCTTGCCATAAGAGCTAAGTTCCCTGATTCTCATCAATTAGGGTTTACTTATCCCCATTACATGTCATCACCCTAGAATTAGGGTTTACTATTCACATTATGGTGAATTGAACTCATAACATCATCATGTATGAGGAACATCATCATTGATGCTCTCAGATTTAGGTTAAGATTCATCATTTATCATAATTAGGGTTTCCATGATCTCACATAGGTGGATCATACCCTAATCATGCACATTCATGTGTATTGAAGGTACTTTACTTGAATTTCCACCATAAAAGGGTACTTTCTTTCTCTTAAGATACTTTCTCTCTCCTCATACTAGTAGATGGTTATAACACCACTCTAGATCAGGTTGGGTTAAGTCCACTTTGATTAACATAAACCAAATCACCACTATTGAGTGATTAGGGTTTGATTAGAACAAGGTTTCACTCAATTTGAACCTTTCAAGGGCATTTTGGTAAATTGCCCATTGATCATCATCATGGTTCACATCATTAGTCACTTAGTTCCTTTAATGACTTAGGTTACCATTATGGATTAAATGAAATCATCATTGAACCATTTAGGCCTTCAAGTGGTTAAGTATAATCATCCTTGAAATTCTTCAATTGGGTTAGGGTTGAACCTTCATCCTTCAACCCATTTGTTCCTTAAACGGGTATGGACCCACTTGGCCTCCAAACGAGTGTGTACACTCTTGACCTCCAAACAGGTGTGAACCCATTTGAGGTCAAACGAGTGTGGACCCGTTTGAGTCCAAACGAGTGTGAACCCATTTGGACCTAAACGAGTGTCAACCCGTTTAGACCTAAACGAGTGTGTGAACCCGTTTGGGCTTAAACGAGTGTGCACTCATTTGGGTCTAAACGAGTATGGACTCATTTGGGTCTAAACGAGTGTGCACTCATTTGGTCTTAAACGGGTGTGAACCCAATTGGGTCCAAACCGCATGGACATGAAAGTTGATACAAATATCATAATTGAAAAGGGTTTCTTATGTTGAAACGTTCAATTGGCCCAAGCCAGATTAACCACTTACAAATTGAGTCAACTAGGATGAGCCTCAATCAATTGGTCACCAGTTTGATCTTCAATTTCAAGCCAATTAGGGTTAAATCTAATTCAATTAGGGTTTCCAATCGATCACTTATCAATTATCAACAATGTGAATCAAAACAAGGTTGAACCTATCAATTGAACTCCAATTGGGCCAAAACTTGGCCCAAACGGTCTTGAGATCGTTTTGATGAACTCCAAACGACCTTGAGACCGTTTGCCCAAAGTTTGACCAAAAACTAAGTTAATTTGATAAGGGTTGAACCCTAAAGATTACAAATCAGCACTTTTCATCAATTATCAACATCTTGTGATTGGACCCTCATTTCATCAAATTCCTTTAACTATAGACCTCCAAACGATCATGGAGTGTTACTAAACGAGTGTGGGATCGTTTGGAAGGACCCCGAAACGGTTTGGAACCCGTTTGGGTCCTTCAACCCAAAACTCAACACAAACTACTCTTCAAGTCAGCACATTCAACCCGATTAGGGTTAAGGTGTTGAAATACCTTCAACTCTTAATTGGTTAGGAATTAGATGATTATTCTTGGTAGAAATGAAATTCAATATATTATGAACAGGAATCCCAAACGGTCAACGCTTGTTCAACGCCCTCAAACGGGTTGGGACCCGTTTGGCCAAAAGTTCAAGTTATTCAATTTGGTAAATCAGCATTTAATTTAAATCTATTGCTTAGTTGATTGGCCTTCAACTCATGACTCGTTTGGAATTAATCCATCAAATTTGGTGAGTCATTAACCAATGTCATTAGGAACAGTAATCCCAAACGGTCAATGCTTGGTGAACTCCTTCAAACGGGTTGGAACCCGTTTGCCCAAAAAGGTCCAAGTAAACAGGTTGAAAATCAGGACTTAATTCAATTAGACTTGCTAATTGGTTAGCCTATATCTCACGATTCCTTTGGAGTTAATCCCTCAAATTTGGTGGGTGATTCTCCTACATAATTGTGAACAGGATTCTCATACGGTCGTCTATTGGTCAACTGGACCAAACGGTCTTTGAAGACCGTTTGCCTCTATGCGACCCTGAAACCGTTTGCCCACCAAATGGTTGTGCAAACCGCATGGGCAAAGGGTGGAGGTCGTTTGATAAAGTAGAAAATCGTGGATAAGCATAGGAAATAACGCCCTCATCTTCTAGCTCAAGAACAGCAGCAGTTCTTTGCGGTTTTGCTTGCAAGGATGCAAGGAAAGATGGGGAAGAAGAAGAACTAACAACTATATGCATAGAAAGAGATGTATAATCAAAGCATAAGGTTTAGAGTTATAAAACCCGCCTAAAGATTGTTCCTTAAGCTCCAAGCTTCCAAGCTCCAAGCCTTTAATGGCATCTTTGAGCTCCACAGGTCGGCCAAGGTATATTCTCCAAGGAGAGTTGAAAAGGAATGGCTAGAAAGATAAAGCTAAGTGAGCTAGCCATGAATTCAACCTTGAAATCGAGTTTCCTCCATGAATTCAAGCAAAAAGGGATGATCCAAACTTACCTAGGACCCCTGGTCGTCCTTCTCTGCTCTAGAGCTTAGCCTTGGTCGGTTTTGAGCAAGGGGAAAAGTGAAGAAATGAAAAGGATCGTTTCCTTGCTAAGTGAGGAAAGTAGCATATATACTTAGGTGAAACTTCAACATAATAACATATGTTTTCCTCATTTCTCATATAAGTCCTTCTTTTCTTCTTTGCACGTCCCTTCCTCTTATTTCTAAGGACAAACTCCTTCTAAGGTCAAGAAATTAAGGCAAAGAAGATCAACCCATCACTGAAGTACACACATAAAAGGGCTATTATACTTACACCTTGATTATTCAATCACAAAGGTGTTCTTCATTATATGATTATTCAAAAGAAGTGACCTCTTCATCATTTCTTCTCTAAATTATGACAAGAGTCATAAAAGATGTTCTAGATGGTGTATTTTACAAGTTGCACCCCTCAAATTGGGTAAATTGCACTTTACTCTAATTTAGGGTTTCAAGCACAGGGATTGCTTCCACAGCTGCACCTTGGTGCTCAAGCTTGGGAAATCCCTCTTACTTCATCATATTCACTCATATGATGCCATATCATCAAAGGAACATCTTAACATGTGCAATTTGCAAGTTAACCCCTTAACTGGGTAATTTGCACATAGATCCCTGTATTACAAAACAATCATTTCAATATTGTTTAAAAGGGACAGAAAAGGAAATGTATGTTTCTCAGGAACTTAATTACATGCCCAAAGATAATCACAAGGATTTAATTACATATTTATGCAAAACACCTAGGGTTAGTTCATAACCCAGGTCAGGGATGTTACAAATTATAAACCCCTAACAAGGATTTCGTCCTCGAAATCCCAGGGAAAGGAAGAATAGATTGATCATTATGATGATATTATGGGCTTGTAATTCGTACAAAGTCCCTTTTGTTAATTACTTCTTATCACTATTTATGCTTGTGTAAAGCATAAACCCCTAACAAAAGGTGTCCATACTTTTTGAAAGGAAAAAGCATAAAAGAACATTCTTCCAATATTACTCAAGAATGCTTACCATCAGAGGAACATACATACCTTAACACAGATATTTTACTCAGTATATTGTCTCAAAGGCTTCACTGAAGGAGTTCATTGAGTATGCTTACGAAGTAGTTACTGAGGAAGTTCACCAAGTATATTCACTAAGTTTGTTCACTAAGTATTCACTGAGGAAATTCACTGAGTATATTCACTAAGCATTCACTGAGTATATTCACTGAGCATATTCACTAAGTATTCACTGAGTATATTCACTAAGCATATTCACTAAGTATTCACTGAGTATATTCACTAAGTATTCACTGATTATATTCACTAAGTATTCACTGAGTATATTCACTAAGCATATTCACTAAGTATTCACTAAGTATATTCACTAAGCATATTCACTAAGTATTCAGTGAGTATATTCACTAAGCATATTCACTAAGTATTCACTGAGTATATTCACTAAGTATTCACTAAGTATATTCACTGAGCATATTCACTAAGTATTCACTGAGTATATTCACTAAGCATATTCACTAAGTATTCACTGAGTATATTCACTAAGTATTCACTGAGTATATTCACTGAGCATATTCACTAAGTATTCACTGAGTATATTCACTAAGCATATTCACTAAGTATTCACTGAGTATATTCACTAAGCATATTCACTAAGTATTCACTGAGTATATTCACTAAGTATTCACTTAGTATATTCACTGAGCATATTCACTAAGTATTCACTGAGTATATTCACTAAGCATATTCACTTAGTATATTCACTGAGCATATTCACTAAGTATTCACTGAGTATATTCACTAAGCATATTCACTAAGTATTCACTGAGTATATTCACTAAGCATATTCACTAAGTATTCACTGAGTATATTCACTAAGTATTCACTGAGTATATTCACTGAGCATATTCACTAAGTATTCACTGAGTATATTCACTAAGCATATTCACTAAGTATTCACTGAGCTTTTCTTATTTAATTTTTCCTTATACCCTCTAGATTGTTATAGAATATTTACCTAATCAGAGTAATCAAAAGATAACAATCTAGGAGTTTCATACTTACCTTATCTACAATAACTATATACCTGGCCAGGGTATATAAGTATTGAGATTAGGTAGTATGTATTTTACTTATCAACATATTCCTCGTTCTTCATATCATTATACACACAGAATTTACCATACTAGATTATTCTTCAGGTATCACATCTATATTTCATCCTTTTCATGCACAGTTAAGGGAGATTATAAATTGTTTTAAAGAATACTGAGTAAGATACAAGTTCTTATCTCCCTTGTGTTCTTCCAGGATCTAGTCAAGGAATTCAGAAGCAGCAAAATTACATATTTTTAACACATAGAATCCTGATATGTAATATTAAAACAAAACTTATTTCATCTGACCTGTATGGGACGTTTTTCCACGTCCTCTATTATTATAGAGCCTTCCTTGTGAGCCTTGCAGACTCTGTCCTTGGGGCTGAGTCATTATTGTATTCATGTCTGGACAATCCCTTGCCAGGTGTCCCGGTTGTCTACATAGGTAACAGATCCTGGGTGCAAAGTGTCTATACGATCCAGTTACCAATGCTGATGCTATGTCGGAGGGTCCTCTTGGAATACTACTATGATCCCTACTTCCACTTGACACCCATTGTGTCTGGGTAGGAAATCCTGACAAAGCTGATGGTGTAGAAAATCTTGGTTTCTTAAAAATTTTAGGCCCTTGTTCTTGAGGCTGGGTGTACATCTTCTTACTACTTATCTGATGTTTCATGGTTTCTGACCTCTCTATCCTTCTTACTGACTCCACAAAGGTGGCAAAACTTTCTCTATTCTCTAGAGCAGACACAGGAGTGGCTAGTTCAGATTTCAAACCCTTTTCAAAACGTCCAATTCTTTCTTCATCGGTAACTGCCATTTGTGGAAAAAACCGTAGTAACTCCATGAACTTAGCTTCATACTCACTAACGTTCATGTGTCCTTGTTTGATCTTCTCAAATTGAAAGATCTTCTCATCTAGATACGTCTTAGGGAAGTATCTATTGATGAATTCTCGTCGGAAGACCTCCCATCCTATTTCTTCGCCTGGTCTCTTATCCTCCTCTATCATCCACCAATTACCAGCACCCCCTTTTAGGAGGTATACCGCATATTTTACCTTTTCAGCTTCAGGAATATCAAGGATCCTGAAAGCCTTTTCCTGCTCTGTCAACCATAGATCAACATCTGCTGGGTCAGATGTACCAGCATAGTCTATGGCTCCCACCCGGCGAAGTCTTTCGAAAGTCTTGCCAGCTCCATAACCTTCCTGATGGGCTGGTACCCTAGGTGCAGACGGTGGCACCCTATCTGCTATGTGTGTTATGGCTGTCAGAAACTTATCAAATAAGGCATGGACAGCTGGGTTTTCTATCTCAGCTGGGTCAAATTGGGGTGGCTCCCTGGGTTGCTCAGGTAAGGGTTGCTCCATTTCTGGGTGCCTTGCACCTCCCTGTGGTGCAGCAACGCTACTTTCCGCCATGTACTCTTCATGTGGCTCAGACATCCTTATATATCTTCTTCTCCTGAGGAGCAGAAGGTTCTATTAGATAAGGAAGGAATACTAAGGATAGACTCGACATCCTAAGTCCTATGTCTCTGTAGACTCAGTGAACCTAGGGCTCTGATACCACTAATTGTGGGCTCTGATCTCCAAAGTCTGAGATAAACACATAAACTTTGAAGTAAACATAGCGGAAGCGATTCGTTTAGTAGAAGAATACCAAAAATCAGCAGAAATTAAAACTTTTTGAGATAAGACATTGAAACCATAAAAACTCCTTTCATAGATTCAAGATAAACTGTTTACATCTCTGTTAATTACTTCTTGAGTAATTAAACACTACATGCTACAAAATCTCAAGGGACGAATCAAAACTCAGACCATGACCCCAAGGACCTGAGAGTACAGAGGACGCATAGGACTGACTATCTATCTATATAACTCAGCAGTCTGAATCTCCACCTGAGATTTACTGCTGCTCCGGGTACTACTGCTGCTGATACTGGTCACCTGGGGATTGGTCCCTTTGTCCTTGGCGACCACCTAAAAAGTTGAAGTCTACGGGGTGAGACAATTTTAAATAATTGTCCCAGCGAGAGTTATAACTCTCCGCCAGAAGCTTTATTATAACATATCAAGAACAACATAGGCAATTAAAAGCTTTGAAGTAAACAACAGCAATTTTGGTAGTAATCAAGAGTTCAACATTTATGAAACATGAAGATCATATGCACTATACAGTGTAACATCAATCAATTAGCTCATAGTTACCTCTAACAGGTATACTACGCTGTAGATTATGTTTTTCAAACATTAATATTATGCCATGCGGAGATGAGGTATACCACTCATACTCCAACCGATCACTGTTACGTGCCTCGGTATCATACTAGGTTATTGAAAGAGCCGGATTCTCATGACCTTCACCTTCCTCAGTCAGTAAGAGGATTACTTGCAGGACATCTTGTGTCTCTACTATATAGCTTACCAGGGTAATCTGGTACTTCGCTATTCTAGAGTTACAATGACGTTTTGTACTCTCTTCGTCATCAGGAGATTTCGTGTTTACCTTCCACTGATACGGTATCTGTGTTTTCTTCGCCATCAGGAGATTTCATGTTTACCTTCCACTGATGCGGTATGGATTTATAGTGAAGGATTAACGGATTACACATCTACATCAAATACCTACACTAGGATGTAAGGTTCTACACATCCATATACCCCACATACTCAAAAGTATGTGATCCAGGAGTTCCCTTAGGAAAATTTGTTTCACCATCATTTGATCTCTGACAATGATGGATCTATGATCAGGGCTCTACATGGTATGGTTATACTTGATTAGTTAGGTACATTCAATTCTTTTAACATCATACATTGTTCTTCAAACAATAACATTAGCATAGCAGCTATGAAGGGAGAATACTAAATGTAACAAATCTAACTCACATCAATTATCATTTCTCAACATCCTCATCACAAGTCATCTCTAAAACATGACCTTGATGGTATTTATGGCTCTCACAGCCCATTAAACTCATAAATGCCACTGATAAGGCATCAAGATATTTTACTATTCATAAAGCTAACAACATGCTTTCAATGAATGTAACATCATCATCCATACATGGATATGATCATCCTCATATAAGAACCTGCATGGTTGATTCAACTGATAAAAGTAATTCAATTCAAGAATTATACCTTTCACTCTTGCCATAAGAGCTAAGTTCCCTGATTCTCATCAATTAGGGTTTACTTATCCCCATTACATGTCATCACCCTAGAATTAGGGTTTACTGTTCACATTATGGTGAATTGAACTCATAGCATCATCATGTATGAGGAACATCATCATTGATGCTCTCATATTTAGGTTAAGATTCATCATTTATCATAATTAGGGTTTCCATGATCTCACATAGGTGGATCATACCCTAATCATGCACATTCATGTGTATTGAAGGTACTTTACTTGAATTTCCACCATAAAAGGGTACTTTCTTTATCTTAAGATACTTTCTCTCTCCTCATACTAGTAGATGGTTATAACACCACTCTAGATCAGGTTGAGTTAAGTCCACTTTGATTAACATAAACCAAATCACCACTATTGAGTGATTAGGGTTTGATTAGAACAAGGTTTCACTCAATTTGAACCTTTCAAGGGCATTTTGGTAAATTGCCCATTGATCATCATCATGGTTCACATCATTAGTCACTTAGTTCCTTTAATGACTTAGGTTACCATTATGTATTAAATGAAATCATCATTGAACCATTTAGGCCTTCAAGTGGTTAAGTATAATCATCCTTGAAATTCTTCAATTGGGTTAGGGTTGAACCTTCATCCTTCAACCCATTTGTTCCTTAAACGGGTATGGACCCACTTGGCCTCCAAACGAGTGTGTACACTCTTGAAATCCAAACGGGTGTGAACCCATTTGAGGTCAAACGAGTGTGGACCCGTTTGAGTCCAAATGAGTGTGAACCCGTTTGGACCTAAACGAGTGTCAACCCGTTTAGACCTAAACGAGTGTGTGAACCCGTTTGGGCTTAAACGAGTGTGCACTTGTTTGGGTCTAAATGAGTATGGACTCGTTTGGGTCTAAACGAGTGTGCACTCGTTTGGGCTTAAACGGGTGTGAACCCAATTGGGTCCAAACCGCATGGACATGAAAGTTGATACAAATATCATAATTGAAAAGGGTTTCTTATGTTGAAACGTTCAATTGGCCCAAGCCAGATTAACCACTTACAAATTGAGTCAACTAGGATGAGCCTCAATCAATTGGTCACCAATTTGATCTTCAATTTCAAGCCAATTAGGGTTAAATCTAATTCAATTAGGGTTTCCAATCGATCTCTTATCAATTATCAACAATGTGAATCAAAACAAGGTTGAACCTATCAATTGAACTCCAATTGGGCCCAAACGTGGCCCAAACGCTCTTGAGATCGTTTGGATGAACTCCAAACGACCTTGAGACCGTTTTCCCAAAGTTTGACCAAAAACTAAGTTAATTTGATAAGGGTTGAACCCTAAAGATTACAAATCAGCACTTTTCATCAATTATCAACATCTTGTGATTGGACCCTCAATTCATCAAATTCCTTTAACTATAGACCTCCAAACGATCATGGAGTGTCACTAAACGAGTGTGGGATCGTTTGGAAGGACCCCCAAACAGTTTGGAACCCGTTTGGGTCCTTCAACCCAAAACTCAACACAAACTACTCTTCAAGTCAGCACATTCAACCCGATTAGGGTTAAGGTGTTGAAATACCTTCAACTCTTAATTGGTTAGGAATTAGATGATGATTCTTGGTAGAAATGAAATTCAATATATTATGAACAGGAATCCCAAACGGTCAACGCTTGGTCAACGCCCTCAAATGGGTTGGGACCCGTTTGGCCAAAAGTTCAAGTTATTCAATTTGGTAAATCAGCATTTAATTTAAATCGATTGCTTAGTTGATTGGCCTTCAACTCATGACTCGTTTGGAATTAATCCATAAATTTGGTGAGTCATTAACCAATGTCATTAGGAACAGTAATCCCAAACGGTCAACTCTTGGTGAACTCCTTCAAACGGGTTGGAACCCGTTTGCCCAAAAAGGTCCAAGTAAACAGGTTGAAAATCAGGACTTAATTCAATTAGACTTGCTAATTGGTTAGCCTATATCTCACGATTCCTTTGGAGTTAATCCCTAAAATTTGGTGGGTGATTAGACTACATAATTGTGAACAGGATTATCATACGGTCGTCGCTTGGTCAACTGGACCAAACGGTCTTTGAAGACCGTTTGCCTCTATGCGACCCTGAAACCGTTTGCCCACCAAATGGTTGTGCAAACCGCATGGGCAAAGGGTGGAGGTCGTTTGATAAAGTAGAAAATCGTGGATAAGCATAGGAAATAACACCCTCATCTTCTAGCTCAAGAACAGCAGCAGTTCTTTGTGGCTTTGCTTGCAAGGATGCAAGGAAAGATGGGGAAGAAGAAGAACTAACAACTATATGCATAGAAAGAGATGTATAATCAAAGCATAAGGTTTAGAGTTATAAAACCCGCCTAAAGATTGTTCCTTGAGCTCCAAGCTTCCAAGATCCAAGCCTTTAATGGCATATTTGAGCTCCACTGGTCGGCCAAGGTATATTCTCCAAGGAGAGTTGAAAAGGAATGGCTAGAATGATAAAGCTAAGTGAGCTAGCCATGAATTCAACCTTGAAATCGAGTTTCCTCCATGAATTCAAGCAAAAAGGGATGATCCAAACTTACCTAGGACCCCTGGTCGTCCTTCTATGCTCCAGAGCTTAGCCTTGGTCGGTTTTGAGCAAGGGGAAAAGTGAAGAAATGAAAAGGATCGTTTCCTTGCTAAGTGAGGAAAGTAGCATATATACTTAGGTGAAACTTCAACATAATAACATATGTTTTCCTCATTTCTCATCTAAGTCCTTCTTTTCTTGTTTTCACGTCCCTTCCTATTATTTCTAAGGACAAACTCCTTCTAAGGTCAAGAAATTAAGGCAAAGAAGATCAACCCATTACTAAAGTACACACATAAAAGGGCTATTATACTTACACCTTGATTATTCATTCACAAAGGTGTTCTTCATTATATGATTATTCAAAAGAAGTGACCTCTTCATCATTTCTTCTCTAAATGATGACAATAGTCATAAAAGATGTTCTAGATGGTGTATTTTACAAGTTGCACCCCTCAAATTGGGTAAATTGCACTTTACTCTAATTTAGGGTTTCAAGCACAGGGATTGCTTCCACAGCTGCACCTTGGTGCTCAAGCTTGGGAAATCCCTCTTACTTCATCATATTCACTCATATGATGCCATATCATCAAAGGAACATATTAACATGTGCAATTTGCAAGTTAACCCCTTAACTGGGTAATTTGCACATAGATCCCTGTATTACAAAATAATCATTTCAATATTGTTTAAAAGGGACAGAAAAGGAAATGTATGTTTCTCAGGAACTTAATTACATGCCCAAAGATAATCACAAGGATTTAATTACATATTTAGGCAAAACACCTAGGGTTAGTTCATAACCCAGGTCAGGGATGTTACAGGCTGGAGGCGCCAGTCGATCGGCTGGTGGCACCCAAACAACCAACTTGATGGCGAGCCGATCAGTCATGGAGATGAGCTGATCAAACCCAGAAAGGCAGGCACAGATTACATCTTGTATAGGTTGCATGTGTTGTAGACCTAGATGACCGTGATTCCTATTGGCTCCAGGAATCACAATAGGATGGTCATAATCATTGCTTTTATCATTTCGCATGGTTTCTGTGGGATATAGCATGTATATGATATGTACTATATATTGTGGTGATTGGATATGTATATGTATATAAAAACCAAATCCCTCATTAAAATATTAAGTCTTATACGCCTTCCATTAGCGACACACATGGCAAACTCGATCGACCAAGCGTAGGTTACGCCAAAGCATGGTGCGCCGTCCATCTTGTGGAAGTGTGAAGGGTCGACATGTAGGTTCTGCCAAAGTAGTGTGCATGTTTACCATGTCAGCTTTTGGGATAGACTTAACTGGTGATTCTTAGAGCGTCTAAGCCCAGAGGTACGGAATGTTCATGGCAAGGTGTTGCGCATGTTCATTCATCAAGAGTTGCATATGATGCAATTGCCATGATGGCCTACCTAAATAGTCAAGATTATAGGCGATCAGCCGAAGCTGACTCATGACTTGATGAAATATGGATCTTGACCCACTAGAAGATTGTACGATGCAATCTTCTAAATTGATGGTGAGGGCTATCAATTTGAGTCAAAATAGTGGAGCGGTAATTAATTAAAGGCCTAATTAACTATCGTCAAATTTTATTCAAATCAAATCAAAAGGAGTTTTGACAAAATGCAATTTTCTCTTGTAGAATGGCAAAAGAATCATCTTTTAAAATGGGAAAATTAATTGAGAACAAATTCCATAACTGGTTGAGGACTGTGAGAAGTGTTCTGCATAATCCAGATATACCAGGAGCCTTTGAATCCACTCTATGTATGCTTAATGCGTTGGTGAAGAAGAATGAAAGTTCATTGATAGAGATCAATGGAACGAAAGGTAAGGGAGAGAAGGGTTCTCTCGCCAAACCAATTTCTTCTACATGGAGAGGATGGAAGGAACGATGGAAGAAGAAGTCAGAGATAGAGATCTCTACTTCTGGTGTATACGTGATAGAGATTAACTTTATTACTTCTTCATCATGGGTACTTGATACCGGATGCGGATCTCACATTTGTTCAAATGTGAAGGATCTTAAGAGAAGTAGGCCTTTAGGAAAAGGTGAGGTAGAACTACGTGTTGCTAATGGGGCAAGAGTTGCCGCTAGTGTCGTAGGAACCTATGAGTTAACTCTACCTATTGGGCTAATAATAGAGTTGAAGAACTGCTATTATGTACCTGCCATAAATAGGAATATCATTTCCGTCTCTTGTTTGGACAAGGATGGATTTGAATTTCTTATTAAGAATGGAAATTGTTCCATTTCTAAAGATGGAATCTTTTATGGCAGTGCCCCAATGTCTTATGGTCTATACTTGATAGATTTGGAGACAAATGTATACAACGTAAACACCAAAAAGCAAAAACTCAATGACTCAAACAAAACATATCTTTGGCATTGTCGTCTAGGGCACATAAATGAGAAGCGCATTTCTAGACTCCATAAAGATGGTTATCTAGACTCTTTTGATTATGAATCAATAGAGACATGTGAATCTTGTTTATTGGGCAAGATGACCAAGACTCCCTTTTCAGGTAAAGGTGAGAGAGCTAATGATCTATTAGGACTCATACATACTGATGTATGTGGGCCTTTTAGAACTAATGCCAGAGGTGGGTATCAGTACTTCATTACCTTTACTGATGACTTCAGTAGGTATGGCTATGTGTACCTAATGAAACATAAGTCAGAAACCCTTGAAAGGTTCAAGGATTTCATGAATGAAGTATAGAACCAACTTCGTAAAAGTATTAAGGCACTTCGATCCGATCGAGGTGGAGAATACTTAATCCAGGAGTTTGAGGACCTTCTGCGAGCTCGTGGTATTGTATCACAATGGACTCTGCCTGTAACACCACAGCATAATGGTGTGTCTAGAAGAAGGAATCACACATTGTTGGATATTGTAACATCCCTGACCTGGGTTATAAACTAACCCTAGGTGTTTTTCCTAAGTATGTAATTAAACCCTGGTGATTATCTTTTGACATGTAATTAAGTTCCTCAGGAACATATACTTTCAATTTTGTCCTTTTTAATCAAAGTTGTAGTATTATTTTGGTAATGCAGGGGCTTATGTGCAAATTACCCAGTTAAGGGGTTAACTTGAAATTGCACATGTTAAGATGTTCTTTTGATAATGAGACATCATATGAGTGAATATGATGAGACAAGATGGATTTCCCAAGCTTGGGCATCAAGATACAGCTTGTGGAATGATCCTTGTGCTTAAAAACCCTAATTTGGAGTAAAATGCAGTTTACCCAATTTGAGGGGTGCAAATTGTAAAATACACCATCTCGAACATCTTTTATGACTCTTGTCATCATTTAGAGTATAAATGGTGAAAGGGACACATCAATGAATAATCAGATAAGAAAAATGACCTTTGTACATAAAATTCACTAAGTTTGAGTAAGGAAACCTTTCACGTATGTACCCTAGTTGAAAGTTGGCTTTCTTTACCCCTAGATCTTGAGATTTCATGAGCTTTGCATAAGTTTAGATGATATTGGACGTTCCCTTAAATAAGAAAGGACTTGGATGAGAATTTCAAAGTTCTAGAGGTCTTTATGGTGTAAATCAGCCTAAACTATATAAGCACCTTTCTTTCCAAACCAAGCAAACGTTTTCCTTCACTTCCTCACTTCTCATCTTTCTCAACCGACCAAGGCCAGGCTCTGGAGCTTAGGGAAACGACCAACCTATTCTAAGGTAAGAGAACACCACCTTCTAGCTTGGATTCATGGAGGAAATCATGTTAAAAGGATGGATTGCTAGTTTTCTCACTTAGCTTTCTCGTTCTAGCCATCTTTTCCCAACCTTTCTTTGGAGAATTGACCTTGGCCGACCTGTGGAGCTCAAGATACCATTAAAGACTTGAATCTTGGAAGCTTGGAGCTCAAGGAACGACCTTAAGGTGGGTTTTATAACTCTAACCCTTAGCTTTGTTATGCATATCTTTGTTCTTGTCTTCTATGATTAGTTCTTCTTCTACCTCCCTTCTTCCTTGCTCTTTTGCAAGCAAAACGGTGGAGGAACTGACCTGAATAGAGGTTGAGGATGATGGGCGTGGATTCCTATGTCACTTTATGAAACGACCTTGAGTCCTTTTGGTCCAAACGGGTGCAACTCGTTTAAGGTCAAATGGGTTCAACCCGTTTGATCTCAAACGATCCTGCAAGATCGTTTGGATCAAAACGACCCCAAGACCGTTTCATAGGGTTGACCAAGCATGTACCGTTTGGGTTTTCTGTTCACAATTATGTAGGCTAATGACCCACCAAATTTGAGGGGTTAACTCTAAAGGAATCGTAGGTTGAAGGCCAATCAATTAGGCAATAGAATTGAATTAAGTACTGATTTTCCCAATTAATTAACTTGAACTTTTGGGCAAACGGGTTCCAACCCATTTGAGTGAGTTGACCAAGCATTGACCGTTTGTAATACTTGTTCATAATATATTGATTTTCTTTCCTACAAAGAATTGTAATCTAATTCCTAACCAATTAAGAGTTAAAGACACTTCAATAACCTAACCCTAATCGGGTGAAAGTTGTTGATTTCAATATAGATCTTGTTGAGTTTTGGGTTGAAGGACCCAAACGGGTTCCAACCCGTTTGGGGGTTCATCCAAACGACCTCACACTCGTTTAGTGACACCCCAAGATCGTTTGGGGGTTTAGGGTTAAAGAAATTTGATGGTTTGAGGGTCCAATTACAAGATGTTGATAAATTGATGAAAAGTGCTGATTTTTAATTTAATTAGGGCTCAACCCTTATCAAATCATTTTGGTTTTTGGTCAAACTTTGGTCAAACGGTCTCAAGATTGTTTGGAGGTCACCCAAACGACCTCAAGACCGTTTGAGCCAAGTTTGGGCCCAATTGGAAGTCAATTGATAGGTTCAACTCTGATTTGAATCATATTGTTGAACATTGATGATTAGCCGATTGGAAACCCTAATTGAGTTAGATTTAACCCTAATTGGCTTTCAATTGAGGGTCAATTTGGTGTCCAGTTGATTGAGGCTCATCCTAATTGAATCAATTTGTATATGGTTAACATGGCTTGGGCCAATTGAAACCTTTAACATAAGAAATCCTTTTCAAGCATAATCTTTGTGTCACCTTTTATGTTCATGCGGTTTGAACCCAAGTAGACCCACAATCGTTTAAGCCCAAACGAGTTCACACTCATTTGAGTCCAAATGGGTTCACACTCATTTGAGTCCAAACAAGTTCACACCTGTTTAAGCTCAAACGGGTTCACACTCGTTTAGGCTCAAACGGGTCCACACTCGTTTGGACTTAAATGGGTCCACACCCGTTTAAGATTAAGTGGGTCCACACTCGTTTAAGGTTCAAATGGATTCAAGGTCATTTGAGATTAAACAAGTTCAAGGTCGTTTAAGAATCAAATGGGTTGAAGGTTGAAGGTTAAACCCTAAACCAATTGGAGACCTTCAAGGTTGATTATACTTAATCACTTGAAAGTGTAAAAGGTTCAATGTTGATCTAATCTAAACCCTAATGGTAACCTAAGATGTTAAGGGAATAAGTGGCTAATGAATTGACCCATGATGATGGTTAATGGGTAAATTACCAAAATGCCCCTGCAAGGTTCAATTGAGTGATACCTTGTTTTAATCAAACCCTAATCACATGATAGTGATGAGTTGACTTGTGTTAATCAATGAGGACTTAACCCAACCTAATCTAGAGTGGTGTAATCACTAACTACTAGTTAAAGGAGAGAGAAAGTACCAATTATAATGGAAACTCAAGTAAAATACCTTCAATATACATGAATGTGCAAGTTTAGGTATGATCCACTTATGTGAGATCATGGAAACCCTAATTATGATAATTGATGAATCTTAATCTTATCTGAGGTCTTTAATGATGATGTTTCTCATACATGAGGATGTTATGAGATCATTTCACCATGAGGTGAATAGTAAACCCTAATTCTAGGGTGATGACATGTAATGTGAATAGTAAACCCTAATTGATGAAAACCTGGGAAACCTAGCTCTTGTATGAGTAGGGAGATATAACTTCTTTAAATAAGTTATTTACTGTTATCAGTTGATTTAACCATGCATGTTCCTTTATGAGGATGATCATATCCAGGTATGGATGATGATACTATATTCATTGAAAGCATGTTGTTAGCTTTATGAATAGTGATATATCCTGATGCCTTGTTAATAGCATCTTATGAGATTGATAGGCTGTGAGAGCCATGAATACCATCAAGGTCATGCTTTAAGAGATGACTTGTGATGAGAATATTGAGATATGACAATTGATGAGAGTTAGGCTTGCTACATTTAGTATTCTTCCTTCATAGCTGCTATGCTAATGATTAATGTTTGAAAACATGTTTGATGATAAAAGAATACTGAAATGTACCTAACTAATCAAGTATAATCATACCATGTAGAGCCCTGATCATAGATCCATCATTGTCAGGAGTTAAATGATGGTGAAACAGGTTTTCCTAAGGGAATTCCTGGAGCACATACTTTTGAATATGTGGGGTAATATGGATGTGAATTTCCTTACATCCTAGTGTAGGAATTGATGTAGATGTATCTTAATCTATCAATCCTTCACTATGTTTTATGCCGGGGTGATGTAACACTAATCTCCCGAGGAAATCTTTTATACCGCATCGATGAGAGATAAACAAGAAATCTTTCAGTAGAGAAGAGAGTACAAAATGCCACTGTGACTCTAATAGCGAAGTACCAGAATACCCTGGTAAGCTATAGTAGTAGAGACACTAGATGTCCTGCATGTTGATCCTCTTACTGACTGAGGAAGATGAGGTCATAAGAATCCGGCTCTTTTGATGACCTATGTATGATACCGATGCGACTTAATAGTGATCGGTTGGAGTATGAGCGGTATACCTCATCTCCGCGGGGCATAATGATGTTTGTAAAACATAATCAATCGTGTAGCATATCTACTTAGGTTGAACCACGAAATACATTGGTTGATGATACAGTACTTAGTATACATGTTTTTCATATTCCTTAAATGTTGTTGTTCTAATTGATAACAATCTGCTGCTGATTACCTTAGAGCTTTTATTGCCTATGTTATTCTTGGTTGCTATAATAAAGCTTCTGGCGGAGAGTTATAACTCTCGCTGGGACAATTATTTAAAATTGTCTCACCCCGTAGATTTCAACTTTTTAGGTGGTCGTCGAGGACGAAGGAACCAATCTGCAGGTGATCAGAATCAGCAGCAGCAGCACCAGGAGCAGCAGTGAATCTCAGGTGGAGATACTGACTGCTGAGTCATGTAGTTAGATGGTCTTATGTCGTCTCTGTACTCTCAGGTCCTTGGAGTCTTTTGGTCTGAGATTTTGGGTTTTAAATCTTGAGATTTTGTATCTAGTTGTATATAATCACTCATGAAGTGATCTAACAGAGATGTAATCTGTTTACCTTGTTTCTTATAAAAGGAGTTTCATGATTTCAAAATCTTGTCTCAAAAAGTTTTAATTTCCGGTGATTTTCATATTTCGCTGTTAATCGAATCGCTTCCGCTGAGTTTAATCATGTTTATCTCGGGTTTTGGAGATCAGAGCCCACAGATATGGTGCGATCAATGATGAGTTTTGATGATCTTCCAATTTCTTTCTGGGGTTATGCTCTTGAAACCTCCGCATTTACACTTAACCGAGTACCATCTAAATTGGTTCAAAAGACACCATATGAGATATGGACCGGGAAGCGTCCCAATTTGTCTTTTATGAAGATTTGGGGTTGTGAGGCTTACGTTAGGAAAATGTTTCCTGATAAGCTTGGACCCAAATATGATAAATGTTATTTTGTTGGATATCCCAAGGAGACCAAGGGATATTATCTATACCACCCTACTGACAACAAAGTGTTTGTTTCCAGGGATGTTGTATTCCTAGAGAAGGAATTTATTTCCAAAGGAAACAGTGGGAGGAAAATAGAGCTTGAAGAGGTTCAAGCCCGACAAGAAAACATTGAATCGATAGATGTACGAGAGGAATATGGAGATTCATAAGGTGTTGTGGAATCTCATTCTCCTCGGGTAACACAAGGACCTCGTAGATCTAGTAGGACCCACCTTGAACCTGAGAGGTTTGGATACCTTGTGACTCATGAAGGTGGTGAGTTGATCATAGATGATGATCCAACTACCTACATAGAGGCTATGGAGGGACCAGATTCTGAGAAATGGCTTGAAGCCATGAGATCCGAGATGGAATCCCTATACTCCAACAAAGTATGGACTTTGGTGGAACCACCCGAAGGGGTAAAACCCATAGGGTGCAAGTGGGTCTTTAAGAAAAAGACTGACATGGATGGCAATGTGCAAACTTATAAAGGCATATTGGTTGTGAAGGGATTTCGACAAGTTCAAGGTGTTGACTATGACAAAACCTTTTCTCCGGTCGCCATGATTAAGTCCATCAGGATCATGCTTGCTATTGCAGCTTATTATGACTATGAGATTTAGCAGATGGATGTTAAAACTGCATTCCTTAACGGGAATATAAATGAGGATGTGTACATGACACAGCCTGAAGGTTTTGTAGATCCAAAGAATGCCAATAAAGTCTGCAAGCTACAAAGGTCAATCTATGGATTGAAGCAAGCATCTCGGAGTTGGAATCTTCAATTTGATGAGGAATTCAAAGTGTTTGGCTTTATTCAAAATGAAGATGAACCTTGTGTGTACAAGAAGGTTAGTGGGAGCTCGACCACATTCCTCATATTGTATGTGGATGACATACTTTTGATGGGGAATGATGTCTTAGCCTTAGAGAAGGTAAAGACTTGGCTTGGGAATACTTTCTCAATGAAGAACTTAGGAGAAGCATCCTACATTCTAGGAATTAAGATCTATAGAGATAGATATAGAAGGCTTCTCGGACTAAGTCAGAGCACGCACATTGATAAAGTGCTGAAACAGTTCAGCATGGAGAACTCAAAGAGAAGCAACATCCCCATGCTACATGGAGTCACCGTCTCTAGAGCTCAATGTCCCCAATCTTGTGAAGAGAGGGAGCGTATGAATGGGATCCCATATGCATCAGCCATCGGATCCATCATGTACGCTATGTTGTGCACACGCCCAGATGTCTCGTATGCTCTCAGCATGACGAGCAGGTACCAGTCAGATCCCGAGAATGCTCACTGGACAGCCGTGAAGAACATCCTCAAGTACTTGCGAAGGACTAAGGATCAGTTTCTTGTTTATAGCGGCGAGGAAGAGCTAGTTGTAAAGGGTTACACCGATGCAAGCTTCCAAACCAATAAAGATGATTACAGATCGCAGTCAGGATTTGTATTTTGCCTTAATAATGGAGCTGTGAGCTGGAAGAGTTCCAAGCGAGAAACAGCTTCCGATTCTACTACAGAGGCTGAGTATATTGCTGCTTCACATGCAGCAAAGGAGGTTGTGTGGATCAGGAAGTTCATTTCTGAACTTGGTGTAGTTCCCAGTAGCTGTGATGCAATTGAGCTTTATTGTGACAACAATGGAGCTATTGCACAAGCTAAGGAACCCAGATCACATCAGCGGTCCAAGCACATACTGCGGCGCTTCCATCTCATACGAGAGATCGTACAGTGAGGAGATGTGAATATTTGCAAAGTACCAACTGAAGACAACATAGTTGATCCACTGACTAAGGCCCTTTTTCAGCAGAAGCATGATGGTCATGCTAGGTCACAAGGACTGAGGTTCCTTGGTGACTGGCTCTAAGTGCAAGTGGGAGTCTGTTGGTATGTATGCCCATAGAGCAAGTCATATGATGATTGTAATGGGATACTTTGTAAATGATTTGAATAATAATAAAGGCAATTTCCGATCTATATGTTTAAACTGTTTCTGAGATGATGGTGTAACATGATAGATGTCTAAAGAATTGTTTTACTCAATGATGTATGCTTTTGGGTTGAGGACCTGAACGATGAGATCATACGGATGTTAAGAGTATTCATTCTTGTTTAGTCCCTAGTCGATTGTTATTGTGGAAATAACCATAGACATCAATAACACTGAAGACTAGCTTGTGTGTTGGTTGATGATATAATCTCATTAGTCGTGATATAGTGATATCAAACCAAGCACATAGGTACTTGTTAGAGAACAAGGTATCGGACAGACCCAACGTGAGAGTGACACATGGAACCATGACTTGGTAGTCACAGTTAGCTCTCATAGTGATGGTGGTGAGTGTGATTCTTAGACCTGAAATCACTACACTCAACACATGTCGTTGGGTACACTTTGACATCATCAAACGCAGTCCTGAAACATGGGTTGTTATAAAGGTGATGATTGGGTGGCTTTGACACATGGGGCTTTTGAGGGGTGAGTGATAGATATGGGATTTCTCCCTCCTGAGGGAGTTTGATGTCCTTGGCCACTTGATGAGTAGGATTGAGAAAGGCATGTGCATGCACATGTGAATCAATATGTGATATTGATGTCACACACATCTCACCCAGTCTGCTCTGAGATCAAGGAAATGAATGAATGTTGACAGGATGACTGTTCCATGCCTCGAGTTCATTCAGAATATCAGTGATAAAGGAATTATACATTCACTATAACACCATTCACAGATTGTAGGATTGAAAGTTGTTCTCCAACTTTCTATTTCACTTGGGTAGCACTGATGTGTGACTAGGCACCGCTCTTTGCTTGTGAAGTCATAAATGTTATGGACTTTCACTGCCAACGTGAAATGGACCTGCAGGGTCACACACATAGGATTTAACCTGGAATAGGAGTTTGTCTACAAACAATGTTTAGATTGATTACTAAAGGAGTTTAGTAGTTCAATTAGACACTCAATTAATCGATAGCTCAATATCATAGGGTTCAAGGTGTTGGATTGATTGAATAGAGTATCGGATTGATTGAAACCGCAATTGACTGATTCTGCACAATCTGTACTCCCAACCGATCGGCTCATGTGATGAACTGATCGGCTGAGCTTGGTGAACCGATCGGCTCAACTGGTGAGTCGATCGACTCATGGACAGGGTGAACGATTGCTTCAAGTGTTGAAATGATCGGTTCAACTGTTGCAACCGGGAAAGTTGGGAAAGTAAGATTGGTGAGAAATTTCTTTTTGTTTCACTTGACCAATTTGATTGGAACGAGGATTGGTATTCGATACCAATAGGAAAAAAAAGAAGGAAAGTCAGTCGGGAACTGATCAGGACCTCGAACCGATCGGTTCAGAAGTGACCCGACCAGTTCATGGGTCCCAGCCGATCAGTTGAGGTGTCAACCGACCGGCTCAGATCCCCAACCAACCGTTTTAGTTGTGAAACGATCGGTTCAGGTTGTGAGTTGGTTGTTTTTGTGGAAAATCTTGAACCCTTCTACTCCTACTTTAGTCCCACATTGCCCGGGATAGAGAACCATGTCCCATGACCCTCCTATATATATAGGGGTATTGGGGGCTTCTCAAAGTACAACTCAGTGCAACCAGTTTCTCTGTGAAGTTGTCATTCTCTCTGGTTTTGGTAACCAAGAGAGAGCCCGAGCAAGTGCTACCCGAAAAGGGAGGCACAGCAAGGGAAAGACAACTGCAGAAAGCGACTGGTGGCAGGAGAGTGTGTTGGTGACTAGTACGCCAACAGGAGGGTGTGACTCCTTCCGATTCCTTGTGGGACAAGGAGATCGGAGTTCCAGGAAGTCTGTGTGGACGACTGTAGAGGCGGGAGACCTCTGTCACTCGGAGGACAACTGTCAATCCCGACAGTCCCGGTGAGACCAGGAGTCTTCAGTCCCGGTGCGACCAGGAGCTGCACAGACACTGTCTAAAACCAGAGGTGAAGACCGTGCAAGGCACGAGGTATTGTCGCCGAGCAAGTCTCGGGACAAGGTATGAATTCACAAATCATCTTTCCTATTGTATAGACGTTGACGCGATTCCTTTTGTTCAGGTTTTTGGGGAGAAAATTTTTGTTTCCGCTGCTTCTCTGCCTCCTCTAAAACCCAACTATTTTGTGATCAAGTTGTGAAAAAAATATTATGTTTGATTGTTGCATTAGAGATATAGACACCGCCCTACATTTTTCTGTAGTAGGTAGTTATAGGGCGATCCATTTCAGAACCATCAGGCGCCAATATCCCGCACGCAGCGGAGTGGTTTACATTGTAGTAGGGTATCAAATAGGTATCTATGCTCAGTATCCGCCATCTTGTTAGGTGAGGACATGTTTGATAGGTGTACTCAGCTGGACTGGATTGGATTTAGGGGACGTTTGGATTGCCAGAGTTTGCTGGATTACCATGAATCCAGCAATCACCTAATCTAGGTTTAAGAAAAATCGGAGTTTCACAAATTCTATAAAACTAATAGTTAGGTTTGGCTGTGATGGATCGGTGGGAGAGATTTGGAGTCTAGATAAATGGGGACCGGAAGAACACGCACGTTAGGGAAGCGGGATCCCGGCGTCTAGCCCTTTTGAACATGAGGACAGATTGCAGCTCGCGTCTAATAATTTTAGATGCAGGATTTCCTTACTTTTGCAGCTCCAGCAATCCAAACCTAAAATTGTCACTGCTGGGTTAAGAACTGCAATCCAATACAGCTGTATCCACCAAAACAAATGTGCCCTTAGTGATCCTGCTGTGAAAAAATATTATGGTTGATTGCTGCATTAGATATATAGATGCCCATCCTACTGCGCCATTCATTTCATAATCGCAGGGCGCTAATATCCCACACGCAACGGGTTGGTTTACATTGTAGCAGGGTATCAAATAGGTATCTCTATTCAACATCCGTCGACTCATTAGGTGAGGGCATGTTTGATAGGTGTATTCAGCCGCACTGGATATGATTTAGTGATCCATCTGTGAAAAAATATTATGTTTGATTGTTGCATTAGAGATATAGACAGGGTCCTATATATTTCTACAGTAGGTAGTTACGGCGCGATCCATTTCAAAACCATCGGGCGCCAATATTGCGCACGCAAGGGGGTGGTTTACGTTGTAGCAGGTTATCAAATAGGTATCTTGATAATCGTCGTTTTGCAATATCAATCACTAAGATGGTTAATCCTAGAGTTTAAACCTTTTTTACTTCCGGTTTTAAGGGTAGTATAGAAGGG
Organism: Alisma plantago-aquatica; assembly: GCA_963693085.1. Classification (NCBI taxonomy): domain Eukaryota; kingdom Viridiplantae; phylum Streptophyta; class Magnoliopsida; order Alismatales; family Alismataceae; genus Alisma; species Alisma plantago-aquatica. The sequence goes on from OY856409.1 coordinate 938,421,178, forward strand.
TCGATCCCACAGGACAACTATTTAGAGATTGTTATTAGAACCCAAAGATTGAAGAATTTTATTATTTGTTTTTGGTATTTTTCTTTTTATTAAAGTAGAAAGTAAAGTCCAGTTGGGGGTTTGAATGATTACACTAATGCAAGAATAAAGGCACTTAACAAGAATAAACATGCACAAATAAAAAGATTGTTAACACAAGCAAAACTATATGAATGGAAGATTAAGGATTAAACTAAACAAAGGATGCGGTGATTAAATCAAGAGAAGGAAATCGAGGCTCATAGGGGTTTTCACCACCTTAGCCAAGGTGATAACAACTAAATCTTAAACGAAAATTTGATGAAGGCTTGCAAATTAAAAACTCACAACAGAGAAACTCCACATGATCCCATTGGTCTTGGTGCTCATGCTTCCTAGTTTATCATCCTAAAAGATGAAAATCCATGGTCATATCAAAACGTCTATGTAATCGATTTTATTGTTCTAAATCCGGATTTCCATGGTCATATCCATCTGGATTAACATGCGATTCGAAGATCAATCATTCAATTAAAATCGATTACCATCTAATCATTTAAGAAGAAGTACCCTTGCCTCGATAAAATACTACTCACACATGGAGAAATGGGAGACGGAGGAAGAAAGAAATGAAGCCATAGTCTAGCCCAAAAATCAGGAGATTAATCCTTATGCTAGAGATGATGAAATGGCTTAGTTCTTTATTCCTTCCTCCAGAAATAAAGAACGGAAGGAAGGAGATTAAAACTAAGGCGGAGAGAAAAGACAAGAACAAGAATGAAAGAGTTATGCTTGAACCAAACCTACTTTATTGCATAATATGAGAATGATTACAAGATTAATTGTTGCAGAACTCCAAAATACAAAAAATCCAAGATGCCCCGATAGAGGAGGAAGTGCCCCTCCTTTTATAGGAGAAGGAGGGGGTTGTACATTTAGGTTTAGGGTTATTTTGTGGTTGGCGGATGGGACTTTTGTTGTCTGCATGCCGCCAAACGACCGGTTCGGGAACCAGCCGATCGGTTGGAAGGTTCTGGAATGCGCATCCCATCGATCGGTTGCCAACCCTAATTAGGGTGGTGGCACAGTTGAAACCGCTCGGCAATGGCCATCAGTCGGGCGTCTGGTAGTTGGAATCGGGCGATCTCAGCCGTCGTCTGATGAGATGAATGATCGACGCTTGAAGGCGAACCGAGCATTTCAAATAGTCAGATGATCAGTTTGATGCAGTGAGATGACCGGTTGAAGATACCAGTCGATCGGCTCAAGTCCTGAAACTACAATAAAATGCACGTGATTGTCAAATTTTGTGATAGAATGAGAAAATATCAATTTGTGCAATTTTTTAAGAGATGAATGGAGAATTTCTGTGTGACAAGCTTAATAATTCGCAGAAAAAGGCGTGTTGAATAGCACGCATCAAAATACCGCGGACTTAAAGTTTTGCTTGTCCTCAAGCAATTGAAAAATCAAAAAGATTCCAAGAATTTTGAAATAACAAGTTCATCCTCCCTAGGTTAGCAATTCTTCTATCATTTTCATGGCCAAGCGACTCCTAGAACCACAAATTCCAAGCACTATGTTTCTCAAGAAAACATTTTTCATAACTTTTTTATAAACTCATACTTTGTAAAGACAATCTTGATCTAACTTGCGTTTCGACACTCATCATTTTTTTCATTTTTCAATTTTTTTTTGGGTTATTGTTGCACGGGAATAGAGAATTTGAGGTGTGACGGAAAAATACCTCCTCTATTCGACTTGGGATATAATTTTTTTCATGGACTTGTGATTACATTGACCACAATTTTTTTTGTGCTCTTTTTGGCATCTTTTTATGGTACGCCCCTTTGTGGGGTATGGAAGAAGGGCATGCCACCCCGGACTTAGGGTTTGGCGTGCGATTTATTTTTCCCATGCAACAAAAAAATTTTGAGTTGTCGTTGCATAAGATAGAAGAAACATGTAGCTACATTATATAAGAGAAAAAAAATAAGTTAATCTAATGCTAAAATTAAGAAAATTTGCATTTGATTCTATTTGATACTCTAAGGCTTGCCACCATTTCCAAAAATTGCTATCATGGTCATAGGGAACTTGATATTGCAAAGTTGTTTGAAATGAAATTGATAATGCAATTGATTTTTAAAGATAAAGTACAACATTCGACCGACTAGATAAAGGCCCTATGTTTGAAAGTAAACAACGTAAACAAATAAAAATGCAGAAAGAAATGTTGAAAAAGGGAAGATAAAGGGTGGATTACGTACCACCCATCCCCCACCCCGGACTTAAAAATTTGCTTGACCCGAGCAAACTTTAAGAGCGAGATGGAGGGAAGAGTCACTGCGGTGGAGGGTGTTGCTGGTAGGGAGAGTAGTAGTTTGCCCAATAAGGAGAATTAGGGCCTGGATAACTTTGTTGTGCTCCATACTCGGCATAAGCTGGTCGACTAGGGGCATAGTGACCGTTGTCCACATGCCAAGACTCCTGCAAACACTGCATCAGGTACATGTGATTGAGTTGGTGGCCCTGTCGTTGTTGCTCTTGCTGAATCTCATCCAGCTGAGTCTAGACCTCGTAGAAGCTGTAAGGACCGGAGTCATCATCTGGTCTCCGCCTGGTGCGACGTCTGGAAGGTGGCGGTGGCGGACCAGTGTCATCTTCATGTGCCTCTAAAGAGAGGCTCCTCCTGTGAGGCTGTGGCTCGGGGAAGGTGTCTGGATCTGGATGCTCCAGGTAGAAAATGATCGTCTGGGGAAGCCAAACGTTCGTCTGAAGAACCAAACGATCGTCTGGTCTGTTGAAACAGTCATTTCAGTGGCTGAGGCACCAGACGTGCGACGGAACCAACGAGCGATCGAGAGAACAGTGAAGGGGGGACGGCTAGGGTTTGCGAGGAGGGGAGAAGGGCATTGTGTCTGGTGTGTTAAATAGATCAATGGACCCTTGAGTCGATCGGTTGGATAGCCAACCGATCGGCTGGTCTGCATTGGCTGCCAAAAGAAAAATAGTAAAGGATAGAGGCAGCGTTCGGATGAGTCGAGCGTCTGGGAAAGCGAAACGATCGGCTGGATGCGCGAAATGAGCGTCTGGACGTTCGAACCTATCGGCTCAATGGAAGGAACAAGGAAAAACAGAACAGAAAAAACAAAAACAATGAAACAAACGAGAAGGGAAGATAGTGTTTGGTTGCCTCCAAACTAGCGCCTTATTTTACGTCGTGGCTCGACCATGATCAGATTAATTGGAATCTGGGGGAGGTGAAGGGTCAGTGAGGTTCAGATCCTGCAATGGTGGAAATTTGGTTGAGTCTGAAGCGACAACATCTTCAGTGGTGATATATCTTTTAAGACGGTGCCCATTGACCTTAAACTTGCCCAGAAATTTATCCCAGAGAAGAAAAGCGCCATGTGGATAAGCGCACTTGACAATGTAGGGACCATACCATCTCGACTTGAGTTTTCTACGGAAAAGTCGTAATCTTGAATTAAAAACTAAAACTTGATCCCCGTCTCTAATTTCTTTGCACTTGATGTGACCATCATGCCACATTTTGGTTCGGTCTTTGTAGATTCTTGCGTTTTCATAGGCACTCATCCTGAGTTCGTCCAGCTCATTCATTTGGAGAAAACGTTTCTCTCTAGCCATGGAAAGATCAAAATTCAAAATTTTGATGGCCCAACTTGCTTTATGCTCTAGTTCTATTGGTAAGTGACATGACTTATCGTAGATCAGTCTGAAAGGGGTGGTGCCAATAGGTGTTTTGTAGGCAATATGATATGCCCACAGGGCATCATTGATTTTTAACGCCCAATCTTTCCTAGTTCATCCAACAGTTTTTTCTAAAATGGATTTGATTTGTCTGTTGGATACTTTGACCTGCCCACTGGTCTGAGGATGGTAAGGAGTGGCCACTTTGTGATAGACCCCGTATTTTTTTAAAAGAGCCTCAAAACTTTTCTCCAAAAAATGGGATCCCCCGTCAGAAATGACGATGTGAGGGACTCCAAATCTAGGAAAAATGACATCTTTAAAAAGTTTCTTAACGGGTTTAGAGTCACATGTTTTAGTAGGTATGACTTCAACCCACTTTGATACATAATCGACTGCGACTAAAATGTAAGTAAACCCATAAGAAGAAGGAAATGGGCCCATATAGTCAATCCCCCAAACATCAAAAATCTCTAATTCCTGCCAAGAGGTTAGAGGCATTTGGTCACGTTTGGAAATATTACCCGTCCTTTGACATTGATCACATGAAAGCACATAATCATACGAGTCCTTGAAGATGGTGGGCCAAAAGAATCCGCATTGTAGGACTTTCCTAGCCATTTTTTGGGAACTCATGTGACCACCATAGGGGCCAGAGTGACATTGTTCCAAAATAGCAATGCTTTCTTCATGGGACACACAACGACGATATAAACCATCGGCGCACAGTTGAAACAAATAAGGTTCATCCCAATAATAATTTTTGACATCATGTAAAAATTTAGCTTTCGAATGTCCCGTATACTCGGGATGCAATACACCTGCAGCTAAATAGTTCACAAAATCAGCAAACCAAGGAAATTGGGAGTCAACCTTGAGCAATTGGTCATCGTGTAAGGATTCATTTATGGGATGTTCATCAATGGGGCTATAGCTAAGTCTACTGAGGTGGTCAGCTATGACATTTTCAGAGCCCTTTTTGTCTAGGATTTCTAGATCAAATTCCTACAATAACAAAATCCATCTTATGAGTCGAGGCTTGGCATCTTTTTTGGTCATCAGGTAGCGAATAGCTGCATGATCAGTGTAAACAACAACTTTTGAACCAACAAGATATGAGCAAAATTTATCGAATGCATAGACAATGGCTAGCAATTCTTTTCGGTGACTATGTAATTTTGCTGAGCCTCATCTAAGGTCTTGGATGCATAATAAATGACATGATGTTTTTTGTCAATTCTTTGTCCTAAAATGGCACCTACAGCAAAATCACTAGCATCACACATGATATCAAAGGGTAAGGCCCAGTCAGGAGCACGGATGATAGGGGTGGTGGTGAGAGCCTTTTTCAAACATAGAAAGCTCTCCGTGCATGCCGTATCAAAATGGAAAGGCACCTCCTTTTGAAGAAGATTGGTGACAGGTTTTGTAATTTTGGAAAAGTCACGGATGAATCGCCTATAGAAACCGGCATGTCCTAAGAAGGCTCGGATGTCTTTGACTGAGGTGGGAGTGGGGAGCTTGGTGATGACCTCAATCTTGGCTTGGTCAACTTCAATGCCCTAGTTGCTCACCTTATGGCCTAGAACAATACCCTCCTTGACCATAAAGTGACACTTTTCCCAATTAAGGACTAAATGTGACTCGATGCATCTATCAAGAACAAGGGAGAGGTTTCCAAGGCAAGAAGTGAAACTATCTCCATAAATAGAGAAATCGTCCATGAACACCTCCATGACAGTCTCAGCTAACCCTAAAAAATGGCAGACATACATCTTTGAAAAGTGGCTGGTGTATTGCACAGGCCAAAGGGCATTCGTCTAAAAGCGTATGTACCAAAAGGGCATATGAAGGTGGTCTTCTCTTGGTCTTCAGGATGAATGGGGATCTTATAAAAACCTGAGTAGCCATCTAAATAGCAAAAGTATTGTTGATGAACTAAACGTTTAAGAACTTGATCGAGGAAGGGAAGAGGGAAGTGGTCTTTCCTAGTTTCTTTGTTGAGTTTCCTATAGTCAATGCACATCCTCCACCCTGTGACTGTACGGGTGGGAATGAGCTCATTCTTTTCATTCCTAACGACTGTGGTCCCACCCTTTTTGGGGACGACTTGGACAGGGCTGACCCAAGGAGAGTCAGAGATGGGGTAGATGATTCATGCAGTCAAAAGTTTAATCACTTCAAGACGGACAACTTCCTTCATGTTTGGGTAGAGTTTCCTTTGTGGATCTCGGGAAGGTTTACTATTTTCAATCATTGGGATTTTTTGGATGCAAATGGATTAATCTATCCCAACCAAATCCGTCATTTTGTACCCTAAGGCTGTTCTCCTTTTCCTAAGTTCTCCCATAAGCATGTTTTCTTGTTCAATGGTAAGGTCAGAATTGATAATAACAGGGCATAATTGTTGTTCATCCAGAAACACGTATTTCAGACCTATGGGGAGAGCCTTCATTTCCGGGGCCTTTGGTGGTTCAGGTTGTTCTTCTATGGTGGAGATCATCTTAAGGTCTTCAATCTTGGCACATTGGATTTCCTCAAAGTTGTCCAAGTGAATCTTAAGTTGGTTTGATGGTTCATTATCAAAATCACATTCGGCAGGGATGGTGAGAGCAGTGCATAGGGGGTCATCAACTAATTCCCATTCTTGCCTTAGTTGGTTTAATTCATCAATGCAATCAAGGAGGTAGACTTCTTCCTCAAGACTAGGCCCCTTCATACTTTCAAACACCCTAAACTATAGGTTTTGCTTCCCTAGTCTTAACACAATGGTACCAGCCTCAACATCAATTAAGGCACGAGCAGTAGCTAAGAAGGGACGTCTAAAAATGAGGGGGTAGCGTAAATCTTCCTTGATATCCATGATCACAAAATCACAAGGGACGTATGCATCATTTCCAACTTTAACCGAAATGTCTTCTATGATTCCCATGGGCTTAGTTGTGGATGAGTCCTCCAGTTGGATGGTCATGGTTGTGGGTAACATGTCATTGAATCCTAGTCTTTTGCAAAGACTATATGGCATGATGGATATACTAGCTCCTAAATCTGCTAGGCCTTTCCTTTGTCACCTAAGTAGCATCCTATTCGAAAAGAACCTGGATCCTTCTGTTTTTTAGGCATCTTACTTAAGATAATGTCAGAGGTAGTCCTAGAAAATTTAACAGTCTCATATTCTTTAGTAACATACTTCCTAGTCAAGAGAGATTTCATGTACTTGGACCAGGCGGGCATGTCTCCCAAAGCATCACGGAAGGGAATGTCGGCATGTATTTTTTTCATAGCATCCCTAAATTTCATGAAGTGGGCGTCAAGTCTTGTTTGTTTGAGGTGGTCTTGATAGGGAGGTCGGGGTTTGTAAACTGGTTCTTCATCTTCCACTTGAGGGGCTTCGGGAACGGATGGTTTGGGTGTAACTTCAGGATCGACAACTACCATGTCCTCATCCTCAAATTCTAGAGGTGGGTCCAAAGATTCTTTTGAAGGGGGAGGGGTATGCACCTTACCTGAATGAGTAGAGACTACCTTGAGTTGTTCATGATGTTTGGGATTATTTTTAGGTTGTCCTGTAAAAGTCCCAGCAGGAGGTTTTTGTTGGGCAAACAGACGGGCCAACTGTGCGTCAGTTGCCTTTTGATGGGCCTGTATGTCTATGAGGGTTTGTTCTATGCTTGCCCAGTTAGGATTACTTGGGGGAGGAGGAGGGATGACATTTTGAGGTGGTTGGGGAGGTTGAGGTTGGTTTAGATTTTGGGGTGGAAGGTTTAGGTTTTGGAATTGTTGGTAGTGTTGTCGATTTTGGTGATTTCCAAAATTTCTTTGATTGTTGTATGGGAATCCAGGTGGTGGTCGATTGGTACTTTGAGGGTAGGGAGGTCTTTGTTGCAGTTGGTTAGAGTTCTCGGCACCTGAAGGGTTCCCGTACTGAAAACTAGGGTGATTTCTAGGTTGGTTGGGATTGTAATAACCTTGGCCTGGTATTGTATGAATTGAGTTGAGGTCTTCAGTTTGTTGTCCTACTTTAGGTTGCATGGGTGTGTTGTAGAGATATTAACAATGGAGTGTGGTATGGTCGTATCCTTGGCAAATACCACAAAGGGAATATATGGCTTTTAGTTGATGGGGTGACTCCCTAAGGGTGACCAAATATGACTCTAACCGATCTTGTTTTAAGGCAATTAATTTTAGGCTTTCCGCTATGCTTTGGATATCATTATTGACTTCTGCCTTGGCTACCTTAAGGATTCCTCCAATCCCTCTTCTAGCCCTTGTTTCGGAAGCCCGTTTAACTACCTCCCATGCGCTAGTTAAACTTTGATGCATGAAATTTCCTCCAGATGAGGAATCGAGAAAGAATTTGGTATCATCATCAACACCACGATAGAAAATCTCTATGAGTTGGGCTTGAGAGATATCATGGTGGGGGCATTTCCTAAGTAAGTCTTTGAATCTTTTCCAGGCTTCACCTAAAGATTCTCCTGGGGACATAGAAAAATGAGTTTTTTGACCCCTAAGTTCGTAGGTGAGAGACGGGGGGTAAAATTTTTCAAGGAACTTGCCTTGGAGAACTTCCCAATTTGTGACATGTTCTTCACTCTCCATGGTGTTGTACCAGCTACTAGCTTGGCCGGAGAGGGAATACTTAAACAACCTAAGGTGTATGGCATCTTCAGAGACACTTGGGAGTTTGTTCAAAGAGCAAAGGTCAATGAACCTTTGAAGATGATCTTGACAACTTTCCCCATTGTTGCCTAAGAAGGGGTTGGCTTGCATCATAGTGATCCATTGTATTCAGATTTCGAATTGTGGAGCAATGATATTGGGGGGTATAACCGGATGTTGTGCATAGGCTGTTTTGGGAACAGAAAAGTCCTTTAGTTGTTTTTGCCTTTCGGCTTCCCTCCTATCGGCTTCTATGGTTTCTTGCTCGGACCTAAAGGCTGCACACAAAGAGGCTTCTCTTTCCACTTGTTCGTCTTGGATGAGCTCTCTTTGAGCTGTGAGAGCTTGGTCGATTCTACGAGTGACCTCGTCTTCATTCATTATCACTAGATTTTGACGGTTTCGACGATGAAAAGTTCTTTCTATTTCCGGATCAAAAGGTCGAAAATTGTCGTTCGGGTGTCGCATGCACAAATAAAGTAGTTAATTCGTGTGTAGAAAAAACGTACTACCGGAATGGAAACTCGGCAGAAAGAGGAGTACACTTCTGGAATGTTACTCGGAAGGTATGAAAAAAGGAAAAAAAAAAGTTTTTCAAAATTGTTTTTGGGGTTCGAAAAAAATAATCCGTTGTCCCCGGCAACGGCGCCAAATTGATAATCGTCATTTTGCAATATCAATCACTAAGATGGTTAATCCTAGAGTTTTAACCTTTTTTACTTCTGGTTTTAAGGGTAGTATAGAAGGGTCGATCCCACAGGACAACTATTTACATATTGTTCTTAGAACCCAAAGATTGAAGAATTTTATTATTTGTTTTTGGTATTTTTCTTTTTATTAAAGCAGAAAGTAAAGTCCAGTTGGGGGTTTGAATGCTTACACTAATGCAAGAAGAAAGGCACTTAACAAGAATAAACATGCACAAATAAAAAGATTGTTAACACAAGCAAAACTATATGAATGGAAGACTAAGGATTAAAGCAAACAAAGGATGCGGTGATTAAATCAAGAGAAGGAAATCGAGGCTCGTAGGAGTTTTCACCACCTTATCCTAGGCGATAACAACTAAATCTTAAACGACGATTTGATGAAGGCTTGTGAATTAAAAAATCACAACAGAGAAACTCCACATCATCCCATTGGTCTTGGTGCTCATGCTTCCTAGTTTATCATCCTAAAAGACGAAAATCTACGGTCATATCAAAACGTCTATGTAATCGATTTTATTGTTCTAAATCCGGATTTCCATGGTCATATCCATCTGGATTAACATGTGATCCGAAGATAAATCATTCAATTAAAATCGATTACCATCTAATCATTTAAGAAGAAGTCGATAAAACCATGGCTAAGGGGTTATTCCCCTTGCCCCGATAAAAGACTAATCACACATGGAGAAATGGGAGACGGAGGAAGAAAGAAATGAAGCCATAGTCTAGCCCAAAAATTAGGAGATTAATCCTTATGCTAGAGACGATGAAATGGTTTAGTTCTTTGTTCCTTGCTCCAAAAATAAAGAATGGAAGGAAGGAGATTAAAACTAAGGCAGAGAGAAAAGACAAGAACGAGAATGAAAGAGCTATATTTTGGCAACACATCCCATTATCATATAGATAACGAGGTGTTACGCGAAAACGTGCGGAAATCACCATAACCACAGATTATGAAAACACGGGTTAATTAAAACTGATTGCGGAAAACAGATAAACTGTGAAACTTATTACTTTCCAGTCCTCATCCTGCACAGAAACATGTCATATATATACATACATGAGATCTGATACGTGTTTACACCTTACAGAAATAGCTTCTCATCCATCACATGAGTTCACCACCTGTTCACCTACATAAAGGCCCGCATCCGGCCAATAGTAGGATATACAAACATCATCGACCGGTCATCGTGAAACAACGTCAAAACACTGCCAAGGACCTGAGAGTACAGGGATGACTCTAGACTCTACTACAAAACATCCAGAACAGCAGCATGTCCAACGCTTGCCTTCTACTGCTCCTCAAGCTGCTCGGCCGCAACACCACGACCATGACCACGTCTACCTCGACCACCTAAAAAGGGGTGAAACCAGCGGAGTGAGACAATTGAACAATTGTCCCAGCGGGAAACATAACTCCCCACCGCAACTACAGAACCTCAGCAAGATATACTATAACAGCAGATATCTAATAACACGTATAACAAGAGCAGTCTATATAAAACAGATTATTTTTACCGACAAGCTTGCCCGCTATACAAAAGCATATAACCAGATATCTTTTGATGAAACATGATTAACAAGATAAGATGTGTCACTATGTAACATGATTATCAGAACAAGATATAATGTCACATAACCTGCTTATCAAGATAAGACATATTGTCACATAACCTGCAAGATATAACAAAGATATTACACAAACAAGGCCTCAACCGATGTTACATGTTTATCTTAAGCAGTAAATACTAAATGGCTGTGTTACGTATTATTATGCCCTGAGGATTTGAACCGTACTGTTCAAATCCAACCTTCGGTTACGAAACCCAAGCTGGTGCCATACAAGGTCAATGGAAGAGTCGGACTCCACGACCTCCCACCTCGTGGTCAGTATACGAGTACAACACAAGCAGGACCGCAGTCACATGCTGAAGTGGTCTAAGCCACAGGGTCAGCTCCATAGGCTACCCTCACTCTAGCCCGCCTTGGTACAGGTCTCGACGCTAGTAAAACTGAGCCACGGGCATGTTCACCGTGCTCTGAGCCATGAACGCATTCATGCTCCTCACATCACATATCCTGAGCCATGGGCATGTTCACCATGCTCTTTACATGTATCTGAGTCTGCAACCGGAGTTACACTCTTACCTCCTCATTTTCAGGTTAGGAGCAACCTACACATATTCAACAATATGCGCTTCTAGGTTAACCCGTAGGAGAACCTGTTTCACCATCATCAAGTCCTGACGATGATGGATCTATGGCCAGGGCAAACTACATGATATATTTCTCTGTGATTAATTAGTATCTTTTAGATGGATTGCAAGATTCAACCAAGTTGTATAACATGCAAGATATAACGGAAAGTAAACAACATTATATTATTATTTAATCACATCAACCGGATCCATCACAAGGATCCCACATCACATGTTACCACTTGGCCTCTTGCCAACCATCCAGATCCATCTCAAGGATCATCACATACCATGGGATCTCAATCCCTCATCATGTATCGTCACTTCTTCTCAAAGCTCACATCATCATCATGGAACAAACACATCATTCATACAACCTTATAGAATAATCATCAAAGTGATGTTATTCATCACATATGTCTCATAGCCCTTTCATGGCTACTCATCACCTGCATGGTTAGGATACACAATAATCGTAGATTCAACATAAGAACCATACTTATGATTACAAGATGATATTAGAGATACTATACTTGTCATTTACACTATGTGGTGATCAAGTGTACTAAGCACATCATTAACAAGTCATACCTATACTTATCCTTATCTTGGGATTATATGAATAATCAAGATGTTCACATCAAGTAAGATGTCCTATGGAATACAAAGAGCCAGTATTATTGTTACTACTAACATTACTGTCAACATCCACTCACATCATTACTATCATATCATTAAGCAAGCTCTTAGTGTAACTAACACCATTTTCATTTAACAATTAAGTACAAGGATTACTTCATGCATAAAATTACTATCATTATTTCCATCATTATTATGATCAACATCATTACTATCATTATCATTATACAACTACTATCATCACCATTGTCACTATCATTAGCATTATTATTATTTGCAAGGTATCATTATCGTTTGAGCATAAACATTCACTTCCATAGCACATGAGACCGTCATTATAGGAACACATGACCCTCACTATAACTCTTATCAACCCTCACTAAGACCCATCAAGGCCTATCGGCCGACACACACACCAAACCTAGGTTATCGCCCACCTTGGCTATCGGCCACCATGGGTGTCGGCCAGCACACCATGCATGGCTATCGTCCAGCACCAACAAACCACCGAGAAACTTAGGTCCATCGTCCACCATAAAGAAGAGGATGTCTCTTAATACAAGAAGGTCCATATCGCCCATCATGCTCACCATGTCGGCCGACACAACAAGATGTATCGCCCGATACACAACAACACTCATCGGCCAACTCACCATACTTGCCTATCGGTCAACATAAGGAAGCAAGCCAAGCATGGTCCTGTCGTTCAACTCAACCCATATCGGCCAACACCTCACTAGCTTGACCTATCGCCCACACAAGGGCAAGGATATTGCCCAACACAAGAGCACCATCATGTCGCCCAACACCAAGAATTCTCACCCTATCGTTCAACTCAAGAAAAAGAGTATACAAATCACAAGGACCATGTCGCCCAACATGGTGACCATATTTGCCATCACAAGGGACACCACTTATGTCGTCCATCACAAGAACATGGGTGTCGCCCAACACAAGACAAGAGAGGATGTTGCCCAACAGGGGTCATCATCAACCTTCAACACAAGGAAACTGAAACGACCGTCTCGCGAAAACAGGATTAACTAATGCGGAAGCGAACATTTGCAGCGGAATTACTGAAAATCACTGAAAATTTAAAACTTTTTGCAAAGAGATCCATTCACAGGAAAACTCTTTAACCATGAACCAAAGTATTCCAAATTCATCCTGGTTCACAAGTACACAACCTGTACCATTCCTTTTCAAGGATTACAACATTGACTGCCATGTTAACAAATATACACAGGCAGTATAAAAACTTCGAGGCACTAAGCCAAAACTCAGATTGATACATTTAAAACTCCGGGGACCTGAGAGTACAGAGACGACACATAAGACTACTATCTATATGACTAGACAGACAATATTTCCACCTGAGATCTTATTACTGTCCCTGCTGTTGCTGCTGCTCTTTCCCTATTCTAGGGTTTTTGTTCTGCCTTCCATGCATACCTAAAAATGTTTCCCACGGGGGTGAGACAATTGAAAATTGCCCCAGCGAGAGATATAACTCTCCGCCAAAAACATTGTTATTGCAGTTTATCAAATTAAAACTGAGTAGGGGTTACTTTTACATTATCAGGCAGAATTATTCATCATAGAACAGAATAAGATAATCTCCATTCTCAAGGAGGTCATTGCATCTACCCATGGTAGATAAGTAATTCATCTGCCTACTTTGCAGAGAATATAAAGAAACATAATTAACATTTATCTACTAAGGAATACACAAAGAAATGCAACATCAACCAATGAATCTCCGTATTCAATCCTTAAGCAAACATGCTATACGGCTGATTACATTTTACAATCACACTTATGCTCTGAGGAGATGAGATATACCGCTCATACTCCAACCGACCATTACGAAATTGCCTCGGTACCATACATAGGTCATCAAAAGAGCTGGATTCTTATGACCTCATCTGTCTCGGTCAGTACGAGACCACATGTAGGACATCTCGTGTCTCTGCTAACTAGCTAGCCAGGGTATTCTGGCACCTTCGCTACAGAGTTACAGCGTCAACTGCACTCTCATCGCCAATCGAGAGATTTCTTGTTTATCTCCTCGATCTGACATTAAGTATCATTGGGAGATTCGTGATACATCCATCCCGGCATATTCATGAAGGATTGAGAGGTTTCTTGTTTACCTTCCATCAATCTCTTCAAGAGGACGTAAGGATATTTTCGCCCATTTACCCCCACATATTCAAAATATGTGCTCCGGGTTTTGCCGCGGGCACCCGTTTCACCATCACCTATTCCTGACGATGATGGATCTATGGTCAGAGCACTACATGAATAGATTTCACTTGATTTATTAAGTACATTCTCATATTCTTTTAGCATCAGCCAAGTTCTCAAACATAACTTATTACAACAATTCTATAAAGAGACATGTACTACTTTTATCAGATATTTATCAGTCTTTCAAAGACCCTGGGAATTCAGTCCCTCATTTCAATACTGGGAATTATCATCCCTTCACTTTCTCATCACCATAATCATATGGTTCTGGGTATTCAAACCCTTAACTCTTCATTGAGCATTATTATACCTTTTTCAGGTAACTATCACCTTCAGGTCATCTGACCAAGGCATTCATGATACTTGTTACACAAGCATCACACCTGGCTCACAAGGCCATGAAATATCTTGTCACCTCTCTCTAGGTAACAACTTACTCATGTGACTCATAAAAGTCCATGCATATTGCTTCTTTTACTAAGCAACAATCAACATTTATTATATAAATGTCACAGCTCACACTAGCTATATACATCATCTCATAATATCTATATGGTTATTAGGCATGATAACAGTCATACAAGATATTCATCACATCATGTGATGTGATAGTAACACCATTATTCCTCTACCAGGAATTAGTGTTTACTATCTAATAGGGCTTTTCATTCCCTTTACCCAAATTAGGGTTAGGGTTCCCCATTTCTCATTAATAAAGAGTTCATGATCTCATTATCTGTCCAACCCTTAATACATTATTCCATACCTCTGGGGCATTCAAGGATATCATATTTGATTATTCTAGAACATTACTTTCATCATATAGCATTAATGATCATCAATTCAAGGTATGAGTTCATTTCTCATCCTTATCATGGTATGATTATATCATACACATCATTTGGGCTTAACCCCATTCTCAAGGTACATTAATTAACACTCATCAAGGTGTAACAACTCATTACATTTCATTGTAATAGTTTCATAACACACTTCATATGTTTCTTACCCAATTATATTGGATTTGAAGTACATCAAGGCATATAAACCCTGAAATGCTGAATGTGATAACTATCATATCATGATGTATCACTTTCTCATCATTTCAAACTCTGTTGAGTTATCCATCTTATCTTGTATTAAGTTATTTCCCTCTTAATACATTCCATCACTAATCTCTTACCTTTAGCATATAATGCAAAGGCCACACATTAGAATTGTACAACTATCTCACAATGATATGGACTTATCTTAGTTTAAGGCATGACTTTATTATAAAGTTGCTTATAAACAATCACAATGATACACCCTCAACTAGGGTTTCTCATCACATATCTTATGTATCCTTCATCCAATTATATTGGACTTATAATCATATCAAGGTATACGATCATATGATGTCACTTTCAAATCACATCTAAATCAAGCATAGAACACCACGGCCATGCAACCAAGAACGGCCGTGCAAAGGGAAGCCACCACGGCCGTGCTACCTTGCACGATCGTGCAAAGTGAAACTACCACGGTCGTGCTACAGAAGTTCCCCTCATGGATCATATTCAAGTATGAATTATATTCTTTCATTAGGGATTAGGGTTTCACATACCATCTCCCTTCTTTAGAATAGGGATTACATATAGCATCACCCTTCATTAGGGTTTCATATCACGTTTCCCATATTCAAGGTTTTCTAATCATTCCCAATTAGGGTTTCTCATGAAATCACCCTCAATTAGGGTTTCACATGGATACACCCTCAACTAGGGTTTCATAAGGATACACCCTCAACTAGGGTTTCATAAGGATACACCCTCAACTAGGGTTTGAGTTCAATAACCCTGTCAATTAGGGTTTATGTTCATGTTTAGGGTTTCATGATCTCTTTACTTAAGGATCATAACTCTTAACCACCACATGAATCATATTCATGTATGAATTCATGCTATCAACTTCTCAACTTGAATAGGTCATATCACCCTTTAGTTGAGTACATACAACTATGATTAACATAGTGTATCAAGTCATTGACCCTATAAGCAATTAGGAATTCATCCCTTAATTGGCACTAATCCCTTAGGTACTATTCGGGTTTCAACCTTTGTACCTTCTTTGATTATAATTACTAATCAACATTGGATCAATGGATCATTCATCATCTTGATTCTCAAGAGATTCAATCACATTGGACCTCCATTACATAGGGTATCCAATTGAATTAGGGTTTTCAATGTTGATTCCTTCAATCATTGAATTCATGGAACCAGTCATCAATTGGACCTACCCTCATACTTCAATTGAGTTTAATAGGTCAACCTTCAACTGATTTGACTCTCAATTGACCCTCAATTGATCATCAATTAGGGTTTGATTCAATTGAATTAGGGTTTGGAATCGATGATTCAACAACACTAATCAATGTAAGACTAGTTGCTTTGAAACCATTGAATTATCATCCAAATTGGGTATGACCTGACCCCAAACGGTCTTGAGGTCGTTTGGATGACCTCCAAACGGTCTTGAGACCGTTTGCCCATCATATCACTCAAATCTAAGCAATCCAATTAGGGTTTGGTTCATTGGATTGATCACCAAATCAACATTGCATTGTTTAACAACTTGGTACCTTTAGACCTTCAAACACCTAACCATACTCAACCCTAGACCTCCAAACGGTCTTGGGTGACCACCAAACGGTCTTGAGACCGTTTGGCCCATCCAAGCTTTGGATTCTAGTGAAAAATCATCATGGATTGGTCTATCGAGTTGATCAACAAATCAGCACTACATTGCAATATGATTAGTACCTTTGGACCTTCATTTGGTCAAATATACTTGACCCCAGTCCTCCAAACGGTCTTGGGGTGATCCCCAAACGGTCTTGAACCCGTTTGGATGATCCTCAAACGGTCTTGAACCCGTTTGGGCTAATCAACCCAAAATCTCAACTTAACTCATTGGAATTTCAGCACTATTTTCAATTAGGGTTTGCCTAATTGAATAGCCTTCAACTCACGATTCCTTGGGAGTTAACCCCTCAAATTTGTAGGGCCATTAACCAACATAATTATGAACAGTAATCCCAAACGGTCAATGCTTGGTCAACTCACTCAAACGGTCTTGAACCCGTTTGCCCAAGCAGGTCAAGTTAATCAGGTTGAAAATCAGCACTTAATTCAATTCAATGTGTCTAATTGATTGGCCTTCAACCTATGATTCCTTTATAGTTCACCCCTCAAATTTGGAGGGTCATTAGCCTACATAATTAGGAACGAGATTCCCAAACGGTCAACGCTTGGTCAACTCCTTTAAACGGGTTTGAACCCTTTGACACCAAACGGTTTGCAACCCGTTTGGTCACCAAATGGTTTTGGTGAAACCGTTTGGTCCCAACTTTTGAGATCATTTTCTCCCAAGATATTTGGTGAGATGCTTTCTTATGATGATGTCATCATAATATTCCTTCGTGCACCCAAGAACAGCAACCGTTCTTGATGGAATTTGCAGCAAAGAAACAAAAGTGTATAAAATTGAAGAAATCAATCAACAAAGCATAGAAGATTGATGCAATAGCAATGTTTGAGGGTTTAAGTTATAAAACCCACCTCCAATTGAGCTCCAAAGCTCCAAGCTCACGCCATTAATGGTGGATGAAGCTCTTGGAACTCCCCCTAGGCTCGTCCTCAAGCTTTTGATTGTAAAAGTTGGCTATGGTTGAAGAGGAGATCGAAATAAGAAGGAATCCATAATTTATTTTCGATTTCCACCATGAAATCATGAAGAACGAAGGTCAAGGGATTACAAACAGGTTGGGGACGTGCTCCCTGCTCCTCCCTAGCTCCTTGGTCGGTTTTTCAAGCAAGGGGAAGAAAGAAATCCAAAAAGGCCTTGGTTTGGGCTTGGAAATGGCACTTTTATAAGGAAATTGATGAGAGAGAAAATGCCTTATAAAAATCCAATTAATCCCAATAAAGTGGCCGCCTCTTCCCCCTCAACTACCTTGGGTACGAGGCACCTTCCTTGCCTTTAATTCTCTATCATTATCCTCAATTTAAATAAAAGCAAATTAAGCACCTTAATGCTTATAATATAATATCCCACATGTGAGTGGATATTACTTTTCTTTATAAAAAGGTGAGTGGAATTTCACTTACTTAAGATATTTTCGTTCCTTATCTTGTTAAAGGAACGTCCATCCTTATTCAAAATCAACCCAAAACATTTTGGTTGAAAGCCCTTCAATTATTTTTATTCATTTTTGCCCTAAATCGAATTAGGGTTTCAATTAGGCATTATTCTTGATTATTTTAATGTCAAGATTATCTCTCCTACAAATTAATTCAAATGAGAAATCCCTCTCATTTTCTTTGCTCTAACTGATGCTAAGAAACATTAGAGACCTTGTTGAAGTGGTAATTTGCATATTGAACCCTATATTTTGGGTAAATTGCACTTTACTCCAAAACTAGGTTTTAATGCACAACATTGTCCAACAAGCTCTATCTTGGTGTCTAGGCTTGGGAAAACCATACCACTCCATTATATTCATTCTTATGATTTCACAAAATCAGAGGAACATCTTATCATGCAACATTTGCAATTTAACCCCTCAACTTGGGTAATTTGCACTTTAGTCCAAAATAAGCAAACATTGCTTCAACATTGTTCAAACAGGACCAAAATTGAAACATAGGTTCCTTTTGAGCCTTAATTACTTTTCACAAGATGAGATTAAGAATATAATCATCTTTCTTAATCAAAACACCTAGGGTTAAAGCATAACCCAGGTCAGGGATATTACAAATTATAAACCCCTAACAAGGATTTCGTCCCCAAAATCCCAGATAAAGGGAACAAATATTATTCATTCATCATATCATCATGTCTCTTCATAACACCTCATTGTTATGTAGACATCATAGAACTTTGATCAGCACAAAGTTCCTTCACACAATATTCTCATAGAGTCAAATGAGAACTTATCTTAAAGACATATTTAGTTGTTATGTTTATGCAAAGCATAAACCCCTAACATATGATGTTCATATCATTTTATATAATCAGACTGATTTCATAGTTGACCATTCCAGGTAGCCAATCTAAACCATCTGATAATTCTCAGATACCAAAATCTCTTACCTTGGTATCAGTCGCATGTGTTGAAAACACATTATATTCTCATCTCTCTTTTATCATATTTACAACTTTATAGAACAGGGATCACCTCCCTTGTTCTCTTTCTCATCATATGAGGGTCATACTTTTACTTCCTCATATACACATACTGATCTGAATTCCTATCAGATCCTTCTTTCTTGTTCTTAAGATATGATACATTTATCCATATCATATTTCCAATTTCATGATACTCTTTAGATTGTATCAGAATGATTGCTTGATCAGGGAAATCAAAAAGATATCAATCTAAGAGTTTCCATACTCACTTTATCATCAATAGTTGTACACCTGATCAGGGTTTACAAGTACTGAGATCAAGTAGTATGCACTTACATGCTATCATATTCCTTTCTTTTCATATTACCATAACATAAGATTTAACATCCCTAGATTTTATCCAGGCATCTCGTCTATACCTCTTCCTCCTTCATGGAGGTAAGATCAATATAGAGCATTTAAAAGAATAGTGAACAGAATTCAAATTCTAGTTCTCATCATTTCATCCCTATATAGCAACCAATGGGGAAAACAATATCAACAATCCTCCTTTTTATAACAAAAAGGGTTTAGTGTACTCAACATGTACACATTTATAACATACCTTGTACTCATATCATGGTCTTACTAGTCTTATTACTGAAGCAAAAACTAAGCCATAGAATCTTACAGGTGAAAGGTTAAGACCTTTGCACTTACTTAGTGGCTACTTCCCTGGTACACTAGGCATTTATTGCACCATTAGTACCAAAAACTTGGCCGTTTAAAACCATTAGGCAAATGTCTCTAGAATTATAGAGACCATTCCCTACTTCTCAGCTTATTGCCCCTTCTTGGGCACTACCATCACATATTTATTATCTGTCTGAACTCATGGCAGAGTCCACTTTTGTTACACCCCGATCTCACAATTTCCTCAAATCATGAGATTAGGGCATAAGATAGGATTTATATGTAACACAAAGAACACCCTTAATTTTTTTTTCTTTTCTTTATAACTCTTGTTTCCCCGCATTGAACCACATAAATCATCTTAACAAGGGAATCTGAACATTTCTTTTACTAATCAGACTTCAATAGTAAAGATACATGTATAAACATTCATGATGTCTCTCACACTTTATATACATAAAACTTGCTAATTAGCATATATATCAAAAGAGGAACAATATTACACATCGTAATTACAACTCTCTCTTATCTCTTACTGAGGACCTAGAGTGACAAGGACCGACTGACTCAACTAATCTTGTACTTAACTCTTGTAGCAGATCTACCCTGATGCTCCGACCATCTTCAAGTCCACGCGGATAACCCTAAAATGTTTGAGTAGAGGGGTGAGCCTACTCGCTCAGTGAATGAGTACTTCAAGGAAACAGACTAATGCACTAATGTGATTACAGATATAATTTTGAGTAAACGATATAAAATTTAACAATAATAAATACTACACTGAGCAGTTCTAAACAATATAATTGAAATAACAAAGAATGTAAATATTGCATCCAAAGAATAACTACTAGAAGACTATGCTCTAGTCTTCCTTAACTCTTTCATTTATAAGGAACTCTGTGAACCTATATGATCATATTTTAGATTATGCCCCAAACATATGCAGTGCACTCTGCATATGAAACTCGCAGTGCACTACGAGCCCACCGTACAAGACTTAGCGACACACCCGGGAAATGCTAAGTCTGACTTCTCGTCCTGGTCTGCACAGGACTCTCAGGCTCACAAGGCCTCACTGCACTAACACTGAGTGCTCTGGACTCCTCCGCAACCTGTAGTGCACAGTCGGAGGGTCTCTAAGTCTCTGATGCCTGGGCATATCCCCAGGGCTGACCGGGACTTTCTCCGATGCCTGGGCGTATCCCCAGGGCTGACCGGAATTCTACCTCTCAGACTTCGTGTCACCGAGACATTCGGTATTTGTTGGACACGAGTCTCCGATGCCTGGGCGTATCCCCAGGGCTGACCGTTTCACCCCAAAGGTACAGACCGCGCAATGGGGTTCTACGGTGTTGGGGCACCTGAGTCTATTAACTGATTTACATATAAACACTTAAACAGGAATATCACATTTCATACTTATTTCACATTCTTAACATCACTAGAAAACACATATACATCATTTGTCATCTTTAAACATGACTTAGTAACATCCCTTTCTAGGGCATGTCATATCTCATCACCTGCAATTTACGAGATATGTATTGAAAATAAGAAGCCCTGCAGTATGTAGATATCAACTCAGAGAGAACAAGCATATAAAGTTAAATGCACTAGAAACATACAATTCAATAATTAAGCATCACCACATCTCATATCGAGACCTTTCATATCACCATACATGATTCATTGAACACCCTATCCTTAGGGTTTCATTTGCTTTATTCATTCATCATATGCCAACACCCTACTCTTAGGGTTTCATTCGCCTCATTCACCTTTTCATTTGCCTCATTCACTTGTCACATGGCTCTCATAAGGATTTCATAGGATATAAGCATTCGCTAAATAAAGATGTTTTCAACAAATCATATACAATCAATATAGATATGAAACCATGGAAATTTAACTAAATTTAGGTTTTCCGTACCATTCACTGAGATATCATGTATCAAGAATAAAATTCAATTAAGATAACTCATGAGGTACATCCTAAATACTTATAAGATTACTAGTCCTTTTCAATAAGGTCGAAACTCTAGTGATATCTCAATTAGGTTAAACCCTAATTACATCATATGGTATAAATCTGAAAAGCATTCTTACTAGGATCTGTTGTATACGTTTCTGATGTGAATCTACCATCAAAGAGTCATTCAAACAGAGAAGGAATCCATATCATATCAATTTGCAACAACTTAAATCAAACGGACATTTCAGGGTTTAGAATCGCATACTAAGCATTTAGGGATTTGGATGCTATAATCAAATTTCGTGCATTACACTGTTTGAAGGAAGAACCCACTCACCCTAAGGTGTGAAAACACCTCAAAACTGCAGCTCAACTCAGGGAATCTTGAACGCATATCAAATCCCTAGCAAATCTCCCAATTCTTCTTCCATTCAACTCGGAAACCTTGAAAATGAGGGATTATGAAGAAAGGGTGAGAAAAGAGGGAATTTCGACATCATCTTGGATCCAATCAGAGCATGGACGGAATCTTGACATGAGAGAGAAGATTCACCATAAAAGTCTATGCAAAGAATCCAAACTTACTTGATTTCACCATTCCTCGGACCGCAAAATCCTAATTCAGCAATTCCACCTCTTTCTCCACTCAAGCCCTAACTCTCCCTCTCTCTCTAGATTTTCATTTCTCTGGAGTGAATGACGAAGAATGAGAGCTACTTGTGTGTGTGGTTGCTCATATAAGTCAATTTGAGCTGCTTGGGTCAATTGCATATTGACCCAACACTCAACTTTAATTATATTGGCTGAATATTCAGTTTCACAATAGTTTCTGTAATTCGCCTACTGAATAGCTAACAGAAGCTCCAAAAATTCTGGAAATTTTATATGTTATACCTAATGAAGTTTCAGACCTCCAGTAAAAATTTGAGATCATTTCTAGTTACCAATAAATAATAAAAATCAAACAGTGCACTACTATATGCAGTCTGCAGCAGATTCGGTCGAGTTGCAAACTCGACCGACAAACAGGTCTGAACATTCTTCATAAATTCTGATATTTTTCAGTGTTGTTCATATTTTATATATCCAAATCATATCCAAATTTTAAGTAAATCAGAGTTACACATAAAATACTAAAAATCATTTAGTGAGACATTCTACTTATCAAATTCTGTATTCATATGTCATTAAAACCCTATTTTGGGCCGATTAGGGTCTATGCTTCTCAAACCCTAATTCTCAAGACAAAAGAACATTTAGACTTCTTATCATAGTTAAAACATCCTAATTGTGTTATCGTCATTAATTAGATTTCAAGAATGATTATTCCAATTAATCTTTGCAATTGTCTAGGTAAACCCTAGTTTACCAATTAAGCTCAGATGGGGTCGTAACAACTCTCCCTCCCCTTAGAATGTTTCGTCCTCGAAACATAAACCTACAAGAAAGATACATTCAAGGTTATTCTAAGCTTCTAAAGCCTTCCATGTCATTATATTCTTGTATTTCATACCTGAATGTAGTTTTCAACATTAGATCTTTTAATTCTTTACTGAATCACAACATATTTCAAATAGTTCTCAATGATATCAAGCAAATTCTTTATGCCACAGTCAAACATAGAATGCAAAGATAAACCACTACGCTTTCGCTGCGCAACTCTGATACTCTGATACAACTATCTCAACTTATGCGGCTCAGAAAGTTCTATTGTTCTGTATCACCTTTAAGTGACAAAAGCGAGTTCACCATGCTGTTTTAAACTTTAATAAAGTGCTATTCAAATAGCAAAACAGTCTTGAATTAAAAGACTAGATTCAACAATCAATTGCACAATACTACTCTTGGCATCCCCATTGGGTCATGGATGCATGAGGTGAAGCATTACCACCTCATTCCATACTATCCTGTTTCGATCCTGGGACCTGTGGGTTATGGGCCCACACACAATTCAAAGTGTAACCATCGTATTATATCATTTTAGGGTTTCAACAACAGTAATAAGGTAATCCACAATTGTATCAGTCATTCAAGCATTAATCATACTCAATTACCATCACTCAGTTATATTAGAGCTAGGTATAACAAGCTACACCTCATTAGGGTTACTTGTCCAGACAATCTGATTATCATCCCTTTCTATTGATATGAGTGAATAAGTATGACTACCTTGTTCAAGGTATCTCTCCATGTGTTCTGACATCATCCAAACCGTATCACCATATCACAAATACACAATAGTAAGATGCATATTAGGTATGAATTACTACAACTATCATACGCCTTTAATTTAACATATAGCTTGCACAAATACACTGAAATCATATGTAGAACCAACTTTCATACCTTAATATGCCTTCAACAAATCATACATGTAAAAACAAATTCACATATTACACAAAGCTAGTGTTTTCCCATATCTCTCTTCTCATTCATTACTTCTTTACTTTTTGCTACCTATCCTTTTCATATGATTATATACAATATACATCATTAACATTGAAGTGTTTAAGATAGGAATAGATTATTCATCATTCTTGCTATCACACAAGAATTTATTTCTTATCGCACTTCATCATATTGTATGTCACTATTACATTCATTAGATGACCCCACCAAGGTAGTTATGCACCATATATGATTCATTTTCTCTTATCATTGCATTCCCACCTTGCTCTCATTAAGGAATATATGAAAGAGAAGATGATTTTAAGACTTGGAATACTTGTATTCAAACATTCCCTTAATACATTCTCGTATGTAGATTTACTTAGTTATCAACAGAGATATTTGATTAATTAGCACTTGCTTGAATCTCACAACCTTTTTATTTTATAACTTCTCCATCATATTTCAAACCCTTTCTTACGTTTCATAGTCCTCTTACCATATGCTACTCTTTAACCCGTCATTTTTAATTCTAAATTTTTCTCTTATGACCATGTTGCTTATTCATATGTATGGTCATGTATATCATGTTGCACATATTTCCTCCTTTATCTTTATACTATTGTGAAGTTAACGTTCTAAATTAATAGTCCCTCTATTAGTTTTTCCTCATGTTGAATACATTACATATTCTTCATTTTTAAATCAAGTGGATCATGCATGGGTCAAACATAGTTTTTCTTTCAATGAAGTTTTTCTCTCCTGAATACAGTCTACCTTTGTATGACTTATTCATTCGTTAAACTACACCTATGTTCTTTGCTTAAAAACTAGTTTGTTGTTCTAGTCTTATGAATTACATGTTCATACGATTCTCTTTACTTTTACTCTTTTGAAGACTCTTTACTTCTATGGACCTATTGAATGCTCAACCCTATTCTCTACTTAGCCTTTGCTTTAGAGTTCATAAAAGCATTATACTCAATTATATGATTCATTCTTCATGATTGATTCTTGCTATCTTGAACCATACATACATTTCACATATCTTTCCTATATTTCATATGTATAGCTCATATAATATTAATCAATAAACTGATTATGAACTTCATATCATGTTCTATTATTCCCAATTAAGGGTTTCTCATATGAGGCCCCAAAATTGAACCTCAGATACCAGTTTCAACTGATTCTTAGTTGTTCTGATCTTGCCCATCTGTTTCAACATCTTATTGTATGTACATTCTCACTCTAATGTGGGTCTAATTATTCCAATTCTATTCTTATTATACTATTGATAGGATTCATTAGATCCCAGTAACGCATCCTGCCAGCTGGACCAGGCCAAACCTGAAGTCCTGAAGCCAAGAACTACTGAGGATTACTCAACTTCTATTCATCTCAAAAGTGTGGAAGAAAACTTATCCACTAAGGAAAGATCATTCAAAGATGATTTCTAATCTACATGTTACAAAGAATGAAATCAATAAATGCTACAACTGCATAGTGTACAACAGATATTAAAGACCCATATTTCAAAGTATTGAATATTTCAATTCAAACATATAAGAGCATTTCTATACATTTCCAACAAAAACAACATTATGAAATGTAAGTTCTATCTCCTTTTACATTTATGCTCTTAATTCTTGTTTCTTTTCTCGTTTTCTAACCCTAACATTTCTAGGGTTCCTCTCTAGCCCATTCTTCCACTGTATACCTGGCCAGGGTATACGTGAGAGAATAGATAGAGTAGCTTGTACTGGTTGATCCAAGTACTCAGATATCGGGCCAGGATATCCAAATACTCAAATCCCCCAAGCTAACATCAAAACATCTCCTATCTGCCACACTTAAGACTCTAACTTACTAACTTAATGGTCCTTGACAACTCACCCTAAGCTCTGATACCAAGCTGTTACACCCCGATCTCACAATTTCCTCAAATCATGAGATTAGGGCATAAGATAGGATTTATATGTAACACAAAGAACACCCTTAATTTTTTTTTCTTTTCTTTAAAACTCTTGTTTCCCCGCATTGAACCACATAAATCATCTTAACAAGGGAATCTGAACATTTCTTTTACTAATCAGACTTCAATAGTAAAGATACATGTATAAACATTCATGATGTCTCTCACACTTTATATACATAAAACTTTCTAATTAGCATATATATCAAAAGAGGAACAATATTACACATCGTAATTACAACTCTCTCTCTTATCTCTTACTGAGGACCTAGAGTGACAAGGACCGACTGACTCAACTAATCTTGTACTTAACTCTTGTAGCAGATCTACACTGATGCTCCGACCATCTTCAAGTCCACGCGGATAACCCTAAAATGTTTGAGTAGAGGGGTGAGCCTACTCGCTCAGTGAATGAGTACTTCAAGGAAACAGACTAATGCACTAATGTGATTACAGATATAATTTTGAGTAAACGATATAAAATTTAACAATAATAAATACTACACTGAGCAGTTCTAAACAATATAATTGAAATAACAAAGAATGTAAATATTGCATCCAAAGAATAACTACTAGAAGACTATGCTCTAGTCTTCCTTAACTCTTTCATTTATAAGGAACTCTGTGAACCTATATGATCATATTTTAGATTATGCCCCAAACATATGCAGTGCACTCTGCATATGAAACTCGCAGTGCACTACGAGCCCACCGTACAAGACTTAGCGACACACCCGGGAAATGCTAAGTCTGACTTCTCATCCTGGTCTGCACAGGACTCTCATGCTCACAAGGCCTCACTGCACTAACTCTGAGTGCTCTGGACTCCTCCGCAACCTGTAGTGCACAGTCGGAGGGTCTCTAAGTCTCCGATGCCTGGGTGTATCCCCAGGGCTGACCGGGACTTTCTCCGATGCCTGGGCGTATCCCCAGGGCTGACCGGAATTCTACCTCTCAGACTTCGTGTCACCGAGACATTCGGTATTTGTTGGACACGAGTCTCCGATGCCTGGGCGTATCCCCAGGGCTGACCGTTTCACCCCAAAGGTACAGACCGCGCAATGGGGTTCTACGGTGTTGGGGCACCTGAGTCTATTAACTGATTTACATATAAACACTTAAACAGGAATATCACATTTCATACTTATTTCACATTCTTAACATCACTAGAAAACACATATACATCATTTGTCATCTTTAAACATGACTTAGTAACATCCCTTTCTAGGGCATGTCATATCTCATCACCAGCAATTTACGAGATATGTATTGAAAATAAGAAGCCCTGCAGTATGTAGATATCAACTCAGAGAGAACAAGCATATAAAGTTAAATGCACTAGAAACATACAATTCAATAATTAAGCATCACCACATCTCATATCGAGACCTTTCATATCACCATACATGATTCATTGAACACCCTATCCTTAGGGTTTCATTTGCTTTATTCATTCATCATACGCCAACACCCTACTCTTAGGGTTTCATTCGCCTCATTCACCTTTTCATTTGCCTCATTCACTTGTCACATGGCTCTCATAAGGATTTCATAGGATATAAGCATTCGCTAAATAAAGATTGTTTTCAACAAATCATATACAATCAATATAGATATGAAACCATGGAAATTTAACTAAATTTAGGTTTTTTGTACCATTCACTGAGATATCATGTATCAAGAATAAAATTCAATTAAGATAACCCATGAGGTACATCCTAAATACTTATAAGATTACTAGTCCTTTTCAATAAGGTCGAAACTCTAGTGATATCTCAATTAGGTTAAACCCTAATTACATCATATGGTATAAATCTGAAAAGCATTCTTACTAGGATCTGTTGTATACGTTTCTGATGTGAATCTACCATCAAAGAGTCATTCAAACAGAGAAGGAATCCATATCATATCAATTTGCAACAACTTAAATCAAACGGACATTTCAGGGTTTAGAATCGCATACTAAGCATTTAGGGATTTGGATGCTATAATCAAATTTCGTGCATTACACTGTTTGAAGGAAGAACCCACTCACCCTAAGGTGTGAAAACACCTCAAAACTGCAGCTCAACTCAGGGAATCTCGAACTCATATCAAATCCCTAGCAAATCTCCCAATTCTTCTTCCATTCAACTCGGAAACCTTGAAAATGAGGGATTATGAAGAAAGGGTGAGAAAAGAGGGAATTTCGACATCATCTTGGATCCAATCAGAGAATGGACGGAATCTTGACATGAGAGAGAAGATTCACCATAAAAGTCTATGCAAAGAATCCAAACTTACTTGATTTCACCATTCCTCGGACCGCAAAACCCTAATTCAGCAATTCCACCTCTTTCTCCACTCAAGCCCTAACTCTCTCTCTCTCTCTCTAGATTTTCGTTTCTCTGGAGTGAATGACGAAGAATGAGAGCTACTTGTGTGTGTGGTTGCTCATATAAGTCAATTTGAGCTGCTTGGGTCAATTGCATATTGACCCAACACTCAACTTTAATTATATTGGCTGATTATTCAGTTTCACAATAGTTTCTGTAATTCACCTACTGAATAGCTAACAGAAGCTCCAAAAATTCTGGAAATTTTATATATTATACCTAATGAAGTTTCAGACCTCCAGTAAAAATTTGAGATCATTTCTAGTTACCAATAAATAATAAAAATCAAACAGTGCACTGCTATATGAAGTCTGCAGCAGATTCGGTCGAGTTGCAAACTCGACCGACAAACAGGTCTGAACATTCTTCATAATTTCTGATATTTTTCAGTGTTGTTCACATTTTATATATCCAAATTTGAAGTAAATCAGAGTTACACATAAAATACTAAAAATCATTTAGTGAGACATTCTACTTATCAAATTCTGTATTCATATGTCATTAAAACCCTATTTTGGGCCGATTAGGGTCTATGCTTCTCAAACCCTAATTCTCAAGACAAAAGAACATTTAGACTTCTTATCATAGTTAAAACATCCTAATTGTGTTATCGTCATTAATTAGATTTCAAGAATGATTATTCCAATTAATCTTTGCAATTGTCTAGGTAAACCCTAGTTTACCAATTAAGCTCAGATGGGGTCGTAACAACTTTCTTGCTATAAGTTAATCTTTTCCATATTTTCCCTTGTTCCAACATGACTAAGTCATTTAGGAACTCATTTAAAGCTCAAGATTTCTGTATTAAGGACCGATAACCTAGGTTGTAAGCCTAGCATCCAGTCCACTCATATGCATTATTGTTTCCCTAATCTTCCCAACAAGAGCATGATCATAGGATTCTCTATCCTGATCAGGTCTTAATGGGGATTCTCAGGCACTCATTCTATTCTTGCATGATCCATTGCACCTCTTATTGGTGCAACAACATTGCCCTAACAATGTGTTCATTGTGCTCTCCAGTCATTTTAAACTTTACCCTTTCTTTGCACAAGCAGAAATCATTATAGGGTATACTGGAGGACACTAACACAGACTCAACAACTTACTCCTATGTCTTTGTAGACTCAACGAACCTAGAGCTCTGATACCACTAATTGAAATGACCATCTCACAAAAACAGGATTAACTAATGCGGAAGCGAACATTTGCAGTGGAATTACTGAAAATCACTGAAAATTTAAAACTTTTTGAAAAGAGATCCATTCACAGGAAAACTCTTTAACCATGAACCAAAGTATTCCAAATTCATCCTGGTTCACAAGTACACAACATGTACCATTCCTTTTTAAGAATTACAACATTGACTGTCCTGTTAACAAATATACACAGGTAGTATAAAAACTTCGAGGCACTAAGCCAAAACTCAGATTGATACATTTAAAACTCCGAGGACCTGAGAGTACAGAGACGACACATAAGACTACTATCTATATGACTAGACAGACAATATTTCCACCTGAGATCTTATTGCTGTCCCTGCTGTTGCTGCTGCTCTTTCCCTGTTCTAGGGTTTCTGCTCTGCCTTCCATGCATACCTAAAAATGTTTCCCACGGGGGTGAGACAATTGAAAATTGCCCCAGCGAGAGATATAACTCTCCGCCAAAAACATTGTTATTGCAGTTTATCAAATTAAAACTGAGTAGGGGTTACTTTTACATTATCAGGCAGAATTATTCATCATAGAACAGAATAAGATAATATCCATTCTCAAGGAGGTCATTGCATCTACCCATGGTAGATAAGTAATTCATCTGTCTACTTTGCAGAGAATATAAAGAAACATAATTAACATTTATCTACTAAGGAATACACAAAGAAATGCAACATCAGCCAATGAATCTCCATATTCAATCCTTAAGCAAACATGTTATACGGCTGATTACATTTTACAATCACACTTATGCTCTGAGGAGATGAGATATACCGCTCATACTCCAATCGACCATTACGAAATCGCCTCGGTACCATACATAGGTCATCAAAAGAGCCAGATTCTTATGACCTCATCTGTCTCGGTCAGTATGAGACCACATGCAGGACATCTCGTGTCTCCGCTAACTAGCTAGCCAGGGTATTCTGGCACCTTCGCTACAGAGTTACAGCATCAACTGCACTCTCATCGCCAATCAAGAGATTTCTTGTTTATCTCCTCGATCTGACATTAAGTATCATTGGGAGATTCGTGATACATCCATCCCGACATATTCATGAAGGATTGAGAGGTTTCTTGTTTACCTTCCATCAATCTCTTCAAGAGGACGTAAGGATATTTTCGCCCATTTACCCCCACATATTCAAAATATGTGCTCCGAGTTTTGCCGCGGGCACCCGTTTCACCATCACCTATTCCTGACGATGATGGATCTATGGTCAGAGCACTACATGAATAGATTTCACTTGATTTATTAAGTACATTCTCATATTCTTTTAGCATCAGCCAAGTTCTCAAACATAACTTATTACAACAATGCTATAAAGATACATGTACCACTTTTATCAGATATTTATCAGTCTTTCAAAGACCCTGGGAACTCAGTCCCTCATTTCAATACTGGGAATTATCATCCCTTCACTTTCTCATCACCATAATCATATGGTTCTGGGTATTCAAACCCTTAACTCGTCATTGAGCATTATTATACCTTTTTCAGGTAACTATCACCTTCAGGTCATCTGACCAAGGCATTCATGATACTTGTTACACAAGCATCACACCTGGCTTACAAGGCCATGAAATATCTTGTCACCTCTCACTAGGTAACAACTTACTCATGTGACTCATAAAAGTCAATGCATATTGCTTCTTTTACTAAGCAACAATCAACATTAAGGCACATAATGCCAATCAACATTTATTATATAAATGTCATAGCTCACACTAGCTATATACATCATCTCATAATATCTGTATGGTTATTAGGCATGATAACAGTCATACAAGATATTCATCACATCATGTGATGTGATAGTAACACCATTATTCCTCTACCAGGGATTAGGGTTTACTATCTAATAGGGCTTTTCATTCCCTTTACCCAAATTAGGGTTAGGGTTCCCCATTTCTCATTAATAAAGAGTTCATGATCTCATTATCTGTCCAACCCTTAATACATTATTCCATACCTCTGGGGCATTCAAGGATATCATATTTGATTATTCTAGAACATTACTTTCATCATATAGCATTAATGATCATCAATTCAAGGTATGAGTTCATTTCTCATCCTTATCATGGTATGATTATATCATACACATCATTTGGGATTAACCCCATTCTCAAGGTACATTAATTAACACTCATCAAGGTGTAACAACTCATTACATTTCATTGTAATAGTTGCATAACACACTTCATATGTTTCTTACCCAATTATATTGGATTTGAAGTACATCAAGGCATATAAACCCTGAAATGCTGAATGTGATAACTATCATATCTTGATGTATCACATTCTCATCATTTCAAACTCTGTTGAGTTATCCATCTTATCTTGTATTAAGGTATTTCCCTCATAATACATTCCATCACTAATCTCTTACCTTTAGCATATAATGCAAAGGCCACACATTAGAATTGTACAACTATCTCACAATGACATGGACTTATCTTAGTTTAAGGCATGACTTTATTATAAAGTTGCTTATAAACAATCACAATGATACACCCTCAACTAGGATTTCTCATCACATATCTTATGTATCCTTCATCCAATTATATTGGACTTATAATCATATCAAGGTATACGATCATATGAGGTCACTTTCAAATCACATCTAAATCAAGCATAGAGCACCACGGCCGTGCAACCAAGAACGGCCGTGCAAAGGGAAGCCACCACGGCCGTGCTACCTTGCACGGTCGTGCAAAGTGAAGCTACCACGGTCGTGCTACAGAAGTTCCCCTCATGGATCATATTCAAGTATGAATTCTATTCTTTCATTAGGGATTAGGGTTTCACATACCATCTCCCTTCTTTAGAATAGGGATTACATATAGCATCACCCTTCATTAGGGTTTCATATCACATTTCCCATATTCAAGGTTTGCTAATCATTCCCAATTAGGGTTTCTCATGAAATCACCCTCAATTAGGATTTCACATGGATACACCCTCAACTAGGGTTTTATAAGGATACACCCTCAACTAGGGTTTCATAAGGATACACCCTCAACTAGGGTTTGAGTTCAATAACCCTGTCAATTAGGGTTTATGTTCATGTTTAGGGTTTCATGATCTCTTTACTTAAGGATCATAACTCTTAACCACCACATGAATCATATTCATGTATGAATTCATGCTATCAACTTCTCAACTTGAATAGGTCATATCACCCTTTAGTTGAGTACATACAACTATGATTAACATAGTGTATCAAGTCATTGACCCTATAAGAAATTAGGAATTCATCCCTTAATTGGCACTAATCCCTTAGGTACTATTCGGGTTTCAACCTTTGTACCTTATTTGATTATCATTAGTAATCAACATTGGATAAATGGATCATTCATCATCTTGATTCTCAAGAGATTCAATCACATTGGACCTCCATTACATAGGGTATCCAATTGAATTAGGGTTTTCAATGTTGATTCCTTCAATCATTGAATTCATGGAACCAGTCATCAATTGGACCTACCCTCATACTTCAATTGAGTTTAATAGGTCAACCTTCAACTGATTTGACTCTCAATTGACCCTCAATTGATCATCAATTAGGGTTTGATTCAATTGAATTAGGGTTTGGAATCGATGATTCAACAACACTAATCAATGTAAGACTAGTTGCTTTGAAACCATTGAACCATCATCCAAATTGGGTATGACCTGACCCCAAATGGTCTTGAGGTCGTTTGGATGACCTCCAAACGGTCTTGAGACCGTTTTCCCATCATATCACTCAAATCTAAGCAATCCAATTAGGGTTTGGTTCATTGGATTGATCACCAAATCAACATTGCATTGTTTAACAGCTTGGTACCTTTAGACCTTCAAACACCTAACCATACTCAACCCTAGACCTCCAAACGGTCTTGGGTGACCACCAAAAGGTCTTGAGACCGTTCTTATGAGCTCCAAACGGTCTTGAGACCATTTGGCCCATCCAAGCTTTGGATTCTAGTGAAAAATCATCATGGATTGGTCTATCGAGTTGATCAACAAATCAGCACTACATTGCAATATGACTAGTACCTTTGGACCTTCAATTGGTCAACTATACTTGACCCCAGACCTCCAAACGGTCTTGGGGTGATCCCCAGACGGTCTTGAACCCGTTTGGATGATCCCCAAACGGTCTTGAACCCGTTTGGGCTAATCAACCCAAAATCTCAACTTAACTCATTGGAATTTCAGCACTGTTTTCAATTAGGGTTTGCCTAATTGAATAGCCTTCAACTCACGATTCCTTGGGAGTTAACCCCTCAAATTTGGAGGGTCATTAACCAACATAATTATGAACAGTAATACCAAACGGTAAATGCTTGTTCAACTCACTCAAACGGTCTTGAACCCGTTTGCCCAAGCAGGTCAAGTTAATCAGGTTGAAAATCACAACTTAATTCAATTCGATGTGTCTAATTGATTGGCCTTCAACCTATGATTCCTTTGGAGTTAACCCCTAAAATTTGGAGGGTCATTATACTACATAATTAGGAACGAGATTCACAAACGGTCAACGCTTGGTCAACTCCTTCAAACGGGTTTGAACCCGTTTGACACCAAACGGTTTGCAACCCGTTTGGTCACCAAATGGTTTTGGTGAAACCGTTTGGTCCCAACTTTTGAGATCGTTTGCTCCCAAGATATTTGGTGAGGTGCTTGCTTATGATGATTTCATCAGCATATTCCTTCGTGCACCCAAGAACAGCAACCGTTCTTGATGGAATTTGCAGCAAAGAAACAAAAGTGTATAAAATTGAAGAAATCAATCAACAAAGCATAGAAGATTGATGCAATAGCAATGTTTGAGGGTTTAAGTTATAAAACCCACATCCAATTGAGCTCCAAAGCTCCAAGCTCACGCCATTAATGGTGGATGAAGCTATTGCAACTCCCCCTAGGCTCGTCCTCAAGCTTTTGATTGTAAAAGTTGGCTATGGTTGAAGAGGAGATCGAAATAAGAAGGAATCCATAATTTATTTTCGATTTCCACCATGAAATCTTGAATAACGAAGGTCAAGGGCTTACCAACAGGTTGGGGACGTGCTCCCTGCTCCTCCCTAGTTCCTTGGTCGGTTTTGCAAGCAAGGGGAAGAAAGAAATCCGAAAAGGCCTTGGTTTGGGCTTGGAAATGGCACTTTTATAAGGAAATTGATGAGAGAGAAAATGCCTTATAAAAATCCAATTAATCCCAATAAAGTGGCCGCCTCTTCCCCCTCAAATACCTTGGGTATGAGGCACCTTCCTTTCCTTTAATTCTCCTTCATTATCCTCAATTTAAAGAAAAGCAAATTAAGCACCTTAATGCTTATAATATAATATCCCACATGTGAGTGGATATTACTTTTCTTTATAAAAAGGTGAGTGGAATTTCACCTACTTAAGATATTTTAGTTCCTTATCTTGTTAAAGGAACGTCCATACTTATTCAAAATCAACCCAAAACATTTTGGTTGAAAGCCCTTCAATTATTTTTATTCATTTTTGCCCTAAATCGAATTAGGGTTTCAATTAGGCATTATTCTTGATTATTTTAATGTCAAGATTCTCTCTCCTACAAATTAATTCAAATGAGGAGTCCCTCTCATTTTCTTTGCTCTAACTGATGCTAAGAAACATTAGGGACCTTGTTGAAGTGGTAATTTGCATATTGAACCCTATATTTTGGGTAAATTGCACTTTACTCCAAAACTAGGTTTTAATGCACAACATTGTCCAACAAGCTCTATCTTGGTGTCCAGGCTTGGGAAAACCATACCACTCCATTATATTCATTCTTATGATTTCACAAAATCATAGGAACATCTTATCATGCAACATTTGCAATTTAACCCCTCAACTTGGGTAATTTGCACTTTAGTCCAAAATAAGCAAACATTGCTTCAACATTGTTCAAACAGGACCAAAATTGAAACATAGGTTCCTTTTGAGCCTTAATTACTTTTCACAAGATGTGATTAAGCATATAATCATCTTTCTTAATCAAAATACCTAGGGTTAAAGCATAACCCAGGTCAGGGATGTTACAGAAACCCTAAACCCTAGAAAGCAAGGTGTACAAAGGAACCCTAAACCCTAGAGGGGGATCGGCCACAAAAGGTTACATAAGCAAGGTATAAAAGCAAGGAACTAAGCTAAACTACTAACATGCAACAAGATCCTAGCTAGAGGAAAAGGAGTTAGGGTTAGAAGCTATGCAACCCTCCTTAAGCTCCAAGCTCCAAGGAAGAAGATGCACTTCAAGCTCCAAGGGATGTCGTCCACCAAAGCTGATCCAAGAGAGGGTATCGGCTACCACTACAACTCCAGGAGAGTGTCTCGGCCGACACAAGCAAGAGAGGAGAGGAGTGTCGTGCACTCAAGGTGGAGGAGAGACCAAAAGAGCAAAGGAAGCTAAGGCAAGGGAAAGAGCTACCTATATAGAAAGAAGGGGAGGAGAAACCAAGGTAGATCCATGCTAAGTGTCGTCCACCTAAGGGACACTTGTCATAGGGTTCAAGCCAACACTCTAGCACACCAAGAGACACTTGTCCAAGATATACACCAAGTGTCCACCAAACATGGTCAAGGCAGGACCAAGCAACATGGGCGACACAAGCAACAACTCTACTGGGCGACACACCAAGGCACCTGGGCAACACACACACTCTTTGGGCGACACAGGCTTCACTTGGCCGACACAAGGCTCAAGCAAGCCCAAACAAGGCACCTCAAGGCCCAAACAAGCTCAACTCAGGCCCAAAGAACTCAAACAACAAGCCCAAGCCTTCCTCTCAACCCTAGAGGGAGCAAAGAGAGGGAAACATCTCACAAGATGGCAAACTTGCACACAAAACCCTAAACTTGGTTTATTTGCAAGTAACCCCTCGGATTCTCAACAAAGCACAACAAAACCCTAATCACCACTCAAAGGTGATTAGCAAGCATCAAACCACCAAGGTTAAGCAAAACAAACAGGGTAAACCCTAAACGCAGGTCAGGGTCCTTACATATGCTTGAACCAAACCTACTTTATTGCATAATATGAGAATGATTAAAAGGTTAATTGTTGTAGAACTCCAAAATATAAGAAATCCAAGATGCCCCGATAGAGGAGGAAGTGCCCCTCCTTTTATAGGAGAAGGAGGGGGTTGTACATTTAGGTTTAGGGTTATTTTGAGGTTGGCGGCTGGGACTTTTACTGTCTGCGCACCGCCAACCGACCGGTTCAGGAACCAGCCGATCGGTTGGAAGGTTCTGGAACGTGCATCCCATCGATCGGTTGCCAACCCTAATTAGGGTGGCGAAACAGTTGAAATCGCTTGACAATGGCCATCAGTCGGGCGTCTGGTAGTTGGAATCAGGCGATCTCAGCCGTCGTCTGATGAGATGAATGATCGATGCTTGAAGGTGAACTGAGCGTTTCAGATAGTCAGACGATCAGTTTGATGCAGTGAGATGACTGGTTGAAGATACCAGTCGATCGGCTCAAGTCCTGAAACTGCAATAAAATGCACGTGATTGTCAACTTTTGTGATAGAACGAGAAAATATCAATTTGTGTAATTTTTTAAGAGATGAATGGAGAATTTCTGTGTGACAAGCTTAAGAATTCGCAGAAAAAGGCGTGCTGAATAGCACGCATCATATCTCTACTCAGCATTTTCATCTCGTTAGGTGAGGGCATGGCATGTTTGATAGGTGTATTCAGCTGGACTGAATTGGATTGAGTGATCCAGCTATGAAACAATATTATGTTTGATTGATTCATTAGATATATAGACGTCGTCCTGCATTTTTCTACACTAGGCAGTTACGATGCGATCCATTTCAGAACCATCGGGCACCGATATCCCGCACACAACGGGGTGGTTTATGTTGTAGTGGGGTATCAAATAGGTACCTCTGCTCAGCATCCGTCACGTGCAGTACAAATGAAACAAATGTAAAAATTCGATCTGTAGAATTGTCTAAATTCAGAAATCATTTATACTAGGATCACCTGCATTCTGCATTCTATTAAATCTGCTACAAACCAAATGTGCGTTGAATCAAAGCTAGAGGTAAGGAAACCCACCCAGTGGGAGGTCTGGCTAGTGGCTGGTTGTTGCCTTTTTTAACTAATGCCAATATTGCAATTGTATCTTCTATGTTCTACCTTGGAAAGGAAGAATCGATTCACTGACTGTCATGTGGCAATTGGGACAACAATTTACAGAGCTATGCAAACTTTGATTAACTATGTATACTTTGATTAACCATGATAGTTATCGAATTGTGGATGAACAAGCAAAATTCCCATCTGCGTGTGCATCGTCGCGCCTCTATTAAGACCAGTAGGCAGTAGGGACTGGGTTCAAATCTGTTATCCCGAGCATGTTATCCCAGCATGTCCCTATAAATCTCAGCCATACACATACTACATTAATTTTTTTAAGGGTGGATTTTTGAGTAAATGTATGGTAGAAGTTTTCTGGGACGCAATCAAAATAGCAAAACCAGTATAGCAAATTTGAAGTGATAGGCACTACCCACGTGCGGGGGTGCCAAACCCCACAAAGGCTTGAAGGTTACAAGCCCACTCACAAGCCACAAACCCAGGAAGAGCCCAAAGGCTACAATCTGATGCTAATTGTCACATACCCACAGAGGGCTCAGATGCTACAAACCCACGCAAGTGCCACACACCCACAATGGGCCAACCCCAAGTATACATGCCCATGCAGGAGCCGGAAGACCTCATGGGGTGGTTAATATCCATTTAAGTTCCAATATAGAGGTCCAAATAAGCCTACGAATATGTCGAAAGAAAATCAACATTTGAACCACAGAATGCTCACACATGGGCTAGGACAAGTTGAAAAAATAAGCACATAGAACGAGGTGCAAGTGCCCATAATTTCAAATTAGGGAGACAATTAGTGGTGGGAAAAATGCCCTCCATGTATTACTCATGTGTACACCATGTAAATGGTGACACACAAATGGGAGACCCATAAATGAAACGGCAAGATTATATGTCATTAGTATGAGGATCATTTCACTAGGTTAGCCAGGTAATCCTATTTTTCACCTTAGGAATGTATTTTTCTTCGTGCATACTAAACCTATATTATTCGTGTTGTATAGTGTTCATTATTGACTTTTGGGGTCAATCCAGATGTTTTGATGTAGATCGATTTGTGTTATATGATATAATAATGATGGTGTGTTTTTAGACATGTTCATATGTTTTGCATGTAGAGGAGAATTCAAGTATTGTTATAGAAGTTTTGGATTCTAATATATTTGGGTTAGATGTGTTTGGGACAAGTTGATCATTGACTTTGGCACAATATGAACCAGCAGTCTTGTGATTTGTCCAAGATGTAGATCAAATTCTGTTGTCAGAATTGACTGGTCAGGACGACTGCTCAGGCCAACTTGCTACTGTAGGCCTTTAGAGTTTAAATTTGATTATAAAGTAATTCCATAAGGTTTCTCCATATAAGGATGTTCTCTATTTAAGAAAAAAGGATAACTTGAACCTCAAATAATGTAGGTCCTTATCCGATTATAGAGAAGATCGGAAAAATTGTATATAGATTGTATTAACCTCTAGAATTTCAACATTAAATAGCGTCTTCTATGTATCTAGATTACGGAAGTGTCACCCAGAGTTAATTTAGGTTCTGCAAACAATTGACGTGCAATTGGTAGATGGTATTACCATGAGGAGGACCAATACAAATAGTGGATAGGAATATCTTGAAATTTAGGAATCATGAGATACCCATGGTCAAGGTGTTGCAAAAATATTAGAATGTCGAAGAGGCAGCATGGGAGCTTGTGAGAAAGATGAGGAGAGCTCATCCCAAAAGTTCTTATTTTTTAGGACAAAACTGATCTTAGTTTATTGAACTTTTATTAGATATCTATGGAGAATTCAATCATAAATACAATCGGAATTTAAAATGAAGAAGTTATTGTATTTTTAGTAAGCATGTATAGACCAATCAATAGATGACTCACGAGAAGCAACATGTGGCATGAGCAGTGTTGTCGATCACAGGCAATCATAGAACTTAGCATATATTTTGATATATGTGTTAGAATTAGATGCAATTTTATTTATTAGATTTGATCCTTTGTCTAAAAGTTCCTAAACCATTGCTCCCAAGGGGATGGCTCCCTTAATAACCAAGGAAAAACCTTGATGATGGAGGACAAAAGAAGGTGTTTTCTCTCAAATTTACAGTTGAAAACTTTAGATTTCCTCCCTACGTCTTCAAATGACGGTTGTTTTATTCTATATTTGTGATTATCTCTTTTTTTGACTTCCCTTTCCCTATATTCAAATAGTTTTTGGAGAAAGATGTTTATTTATTTCTCCCCTCTTTTCTTCTCTTCTCCATAGATAATTCTCAAGTAAAATAAAGCTAATTTTAGAATAAGACCTTGTTGGATGGAGGTTTAATTATACTTTTCTTGCTATATTTTGAACTTATCTATTCTAAAGGAGGTGAGTAGATATGTTTTCATCTGAAATGAGCTTCATCTTTATTTTTTCTTTATCGTATGCTTAAAATTACTTATTGTTTGTACATATATGAATAAGAACATGAGTGAAGTAAAAAATTAGATGTACCATGGCTTATTCCTCTTTGTATTTGCTTGTTTAAGTGTTGATTTATGAAATATGTATGAAATCTTAGTGCATTAGTTACATGCACATCTAATTAATATTGACTTTGCTTAAGGTGAAAAATTTTGATAAATTCCTCCTATCTTCTAAATCAAACTTTTAATAGAGTATTCAGCCCCTCAAAATGTACAATAATGTGATAAAAGATGTGCATTTGTCTACTTTTATCAGGACTCATTAATTCTAGTATTAATCTCCTATTATTGAGAAGGTATGGCCAACAACAAGCCTACAAAGGCCTAAAAGAATTGATAGTTGTTGAAATTTAGCTTATGAATAAATGACATTTTTGGAAGTGCTAGAATGTAAGAGACTTTAGGAAAAGGGTTAATTCATAGTTTAAGCTTAGGAAGAAGGTTGAATATTAATATGATGGTTGTGTCATGTTAGGATTTTTTGGAAACTGAATTATAATGAGTGTTAAGACTGCTTCCTATGGAATTGACACTTATTTATTATTGATTGTGTTATACTTGTTAGTTACTAGACAACATAAAATCTCTAAGATCTATTAAGAGATGTAATAAAAAAGAGAAAAATAAATTATTTAGATAGGCTCCCTAGACATGATTCATCCTCAAGTCCATACAATGATGGTGAACTAGGTCACTCCCACTTAGGGTGAATACAAATTGGTGGAGACCAGGACTATATTAGGCTTTGAGGACTAAATTTTTGGAAGTTACAGGTAAGTTCCACATAGGTGGAAGTGAGACCCTTACCCTCTTACTATTAGAGGTATAATAATGGTAGGAAGCTCTAATTCAACGAATAAAGTAAAGAGATTTATGCTTACATGTGATATATGATTAAGCCTTATCCTAATACTAATATGACATAACTGTCTATGTAATACTCAAGTGTACACGTCGAAGTAATAAGGGACTCGAAGAGGCCTAATTTTTTATATCTGGAACTGGGACTACTACTAACCAAAATTAATCAGCTATACCTAAGGAAGTGTTAAACATGCATCTCACATTAACTACTAAAAGTGGGATTAGGTCATAAAGTGAGGACTAAATAAAGCCAAACATCACTCTTAAATTTTTCCTATTTACAAATATCATATATGACACATTCCATCACATAAAATGCAATAGCATAGGTATACAACCTAAATTCCACTAAACTAGTTTCAATATTAAAGATACACATTAAAGAATATAATTCATATTAATTCTTATTATTTATAAGTACACAAGTCTTGATAACAAAATACATGTTCTGCAAATAAAGACACAATATTTTGCAATATCATTTACAACACTTTCTATAAAAGGATCTAGAGTATACATGGGCTGATTACGGATCAATTTTACCTTAAAACACTATTAACATCCTTTTGTGATAGGATTCTTCTGAAATATGTTGCTATCTCTATATCAGTAGTGTTATCTACATATTTGTTCAGTACAGTGTGTGAGCTACTGTCTCAATGAATGAAAATTCACCCAAGTAGCATGATAATATATACTCTTTCTTAAGTGGATTAAAACATAAACAAAAGTAACCAATTTTGTTAAATACTAAAGAAATGAGAAATATAATGAAATTCATCATTATATTAAAAATAATGAAAATAAGTAAACAATATAATTTTGAATCTGACTATTAATTTGAAAAACTTAACAATAAATTCTAGAGTCTAACTTTTAAATCTCTTAATTATCTTAATAATGCCCTAGACCCACATGAAGTATACCGCAATATGTGAAAGAATTGCAGCAAGCTATGATACCACTATACAAGACTTAGAGTATACCCGAGACACTATGTTTGCTTACTAGCTCGTCAATCTATAATGGGGCTCGACACATCTAGACTCAGCAGCTATATCAGTTGGCCGAATAAATTAGACTCCTCCTCTAAGCATGGGTACTAAGGCGAAGAGTCAAAACACTGTGAATAAAACTGTCTACATCAGTGGTTCGACAAGGACTGACTCACTGAGTAGTAATTGAACTAGGTAGCGTCGAGATCTATATTTAATGTTGGGTACCACTAAATATTACAAGAATATTTGGTTAATGGTAGATACCCCTACTATTGTTCAAGAGGTTGTCCACACTAGGCTTAACCCCTCATGCCCTACCTACACACTAGTTCCCTCTCTTGGACAATGCCAGTGGGAAATCCATTACCACCACTATGATGCAGGCCTCTATAAGAAATCTAGATGTTCAGGGTATGTAAAAGTCTAATTAATTCTTTAGTTTAACAAAATAATGATATACTGCTATAATTAAATCATTTTTTCTTTCTATATTGTGCACTATACCACACTACTAAAATTATTACTAAACCGTTATTTTGTACGTATGGTATTCTTAAAAAGAATACTACTGAACTATAGATTCTTGACATTGTATTTCACTTAAAATTAATAATCTAGACATATATGAATGTACTGAAATAATGGATTTTATAATGAAACTATTAAGTTTTCATATTGAATATTTCTCATTTGATCTAACAGAAATTAACTTAAATAATGCTATTAAAACTCTAAACTACTTGAAATAGCTGAACTGATTATCGTATAAATAATACTGGAAGGGATATGCATTTTATCACCCCAGATTCATAACCGAAAGGAATCAAGATAACTCATAGTACTCTAGAATGTGTTTCACTACTAATGATTTAGTAAAAACCCAAATGCATCAGTGTCTTTCTAATATATTGTGTTTGAAACTCATATAGATCAGTGACACCCATTATAGAACTGACATCATTCACCTTCAATCAGTTTTTCTAGTTATTTAGATTGCATATGCCTTCAAACTAAAATATGGGCTCATTGAGTCAATAAAAAAATAAATTCGTAGAAGACACAATCATGTTCTTCATGTTTTGGATTATATATGTGAACACCATGGATAAAGGATAATTTCCACTCACTTTCAGTTTATTCCACCAAAATCTTGGCGAAAATAGCATAAAACACTTGGTTTTTAACAAAGGAAGTGATTTCAAATTTATAGGTCTCATTATAATAGATAAAAATGAATTCTTATAATATAAGTCATTTTCAACAAGTGTATCAAATTTCATTCCAAAATATGAAGTCTTGAGCCATTTTCACCCTAAATGGTTGAACCTACCAAATTAGGGAAAAAGTTGCTAAAAGCATGAGATTTCATTAAAAATGATTCTATAAAACAGCCATTATATAACGTCTCGATTTTTCAAAAGTTTTGTCATCTTCCATTATCTTTCCATAATAATGAACATGAAAAATCCAGAAGATGCATTTGAATAGAGGATATACACAAGAGAGAGAGAGGGAGAGTGAGAGAGAGAGAGTGAGAGAGATGTTATACTAAGAATATGATATTGAACTAATAATCCAAAGGTACGGCAAGGGTTTGAG
The DNA here is from genome assembly GCA_963693085.1 of Alisma plantago-aquatica. Taxonomy (NCBI): domain Eukaryota; kingdom Viridiplantae; phylum Streptophyta; class Magnoliopsida; order Alismatales; family Alismataceae; genus Alisma; species Alisma plantago-aquatica. The sequence goes on from OY856409.1 coordinate 938,465,188, forward strand.
AAGGAATTATTAAGTTTACAATTTATTCTGAAATTACATACAATACTAAAGTTTAAGAGTTCATTGACTATAATATGTCTATAATTTGTCTTCTTATGTAGTGATTATTTCCTCTTCTATGCCTTCAGAATCTAGATGAGGCCACATAAAAAGTAACATGCAATTTCTCCCTCATCCTATGGTTGATGCGACCATAGGGAAAGGAGATGAGAAGAGAAGATAGATCTCATGAGAATCTAAGTACATTTTGTGGGAATATTCACTTTTTTCATGTCAAGCAACATTATAAAAGATCCAATATATAATACAACTATATGGAAAAGCATCTAGTAGGAATGATCAATACTAAAACAAACAAAAAGAAATAAGTGATTTAGAAATGTTCAGTTACTTTAAAACAATGATGTAGTTATTAGTAGTACAAACTCTCTTTTTTATATCTTTTGAGGTATATGTTTTAATAGAACATGTAGTTACATTGAGAGGGCTCGCTTACCTTGGATCTCATGGTCCTACTATAGTATACTTTTATTTCTTTATTTTTACTCGATACGCATGTTGAGTCTTCCAACCCCATGTGTATATTTCGTCCCCAGACTGTCCTTTCACGTAACACTGGTAGTATCACAGTCCCTATCCTAGAATTGGTCAGAGGGTTGACCTTGCAGTCCTTCCTATGCCCTAGGGTCCCTTGTGAATCTGTCTGGCGGCTTAGTTCGCAGGTGCTTCCACCCATAAGTTCGTCGTACATAAGCCATTGGGGGTCATGTCACAGATAGGATGTATGTTTTACCCACCCTGAGGTGCGGCACTCTGCCAGCTCAGGCTATTCCTACGATTAATGTCTCCCCAAAGGAGTGCTCTCGATTCCACTTACTCACCTTACTAGATCCCCTACCTGACATCAGCTCTATCACTACTAGGCAATTCCTCTTAATTTATTGTCTCTTCTTTATCATGTAACTATTAAAGTGAAGTGAGGTTTCCATATGCTCATTCCCCGCCAATAGTGAGCATAATTTATGTGTCATGTATGAATTTACGTATGAATACATATGTCATTTTGTAAGTTGTCATCAAGCATGCCCTAGGACAAATAAAAAATCAGCATTGTTATGTACATGATGTAGAATGAAGCATACTCTTTCAAAGGTATATCTAATCTAGTGACTAAATGCATTAATGTTGTATAAAGTTCAAGTGAGACTTGTGTATAACCTAGCTCCTACAGAATACGGACGCATTCATCAGTGTATGTAGACCATTTCTGTTATACGAGACATTCATAAAGAAAGTGATTTTTAAAAAATACGTATAACTATACTATCATTTTGCTTCGAGTATGACAAGCCTTTGTGATAACAAGGAAGCCAAAATTAAATGAAAAGCACATGCATACTTGTTTTACTAATCATGACTAGGACCCATCGCATGTCATGATGTCCCATGTAGTATTCATACTCATCCACACAAATTCATTTTCTATTACTCTCTATCCTTTTCCATTATAATAGTACAACTATATATATAAGAAGGTACAAGACATGTTCCATATATTTTGACAAAACCCTTTGACTTGTTAGTTGGTCCTTGGGATCATCCGTAGCATATATTTAAAAGCTACCATGTATTTGTTGAAACTCCTTCTTGGCATGACGCTATGTACATGCTAATAAGAATATTACCATGGCAAAAAGAAGTAACGAATTACTTGGTAAAGCTTAGAATAAATGGGAAAAAGAAAATGGAAAGGTAGGTGTGTTGTCTGGTGGTTAGTCTAAAATCGAAATATATCAAAACCCGGCTTGGCTGAATTCTTTTCACTGCCGAGATATATAGATATTGAATATTAACCTGAATAAGCTTCCAAGACAAGAAGCTGAGTGTGTGCTTTGTGTGGCTCTGATTGGTTTGTCATAACTGGTCCGGAAAACATATGAAATGGAGTTCTTTGAGCAGTTTTTCATGATTGGTTTAAAGTAAGTGTTGAAACTTGAGTTCTGTGACTTCCGGGGAGTTACAGACTTACATACAAAATATACTTCCTGAGTTCACTCTTAAAAAGAGCGGAAAACAAGTTCCGGGACAACTAACAATATTTCTTATGTAATTATATTATCCATTTGTTATAAGTGACACATGTAAAATACTTATGACTAGAAATATTAATGGTGAGGATATAGTGTATTTCTAAAACCACTACATAATATCACAAAATATCATATACTATAATCACACTATATAAAATATTTAACACTATAACTACCATTATTAGTACAATCTACAAAATAAAAAATACAAAGATCATGAGAAAAAAATACACCACACCATGTGTAAACAATGTGATTTACGTAATATATTTTTATTCTTCACGTTTAAACAATTTGATGTAAAAAATGATAATTAACTGTAACCATGTACGAATAATATAGTAAAAATTCTCTACAAAAATAATATAAAAATTAATATTCTATATTACGTTAAATAATGATGAACTTAAATTTATATTTACAAGAACATGAAATGTGGATATTATTACAATACTTTGTATACACAAGGTGAAATAAAAATATTGTGATGTGATTTTAATCATAATATTTTTGTTAAGATTATAATTGTACCATAATAAAATATTTTTAAAGGAGTAATATCTACATCATAACTACTTGTTGTGGTTATTATGATTTAAGAATATTATGATTTTTTACGGATATGATTTTTTATGCCTTTGCCATCCTCACTTATTTGTATTATACAATAAAAATTAACAATATTTTTTATGATTTCTATATTTACACTTACATCAACCCAATCACATGGAAGTGAATAGAACTTAAGTTCCAGAAACTGAACTAGATTTCCCAGAAAATGAGTTCTAATGAACTCATGACTTACACCAAACTAATAGGAACCTTAGACTTCAACCCTTCCAACACGTTAGAAATATCAGCTCAACCCTTCCAACACGTTAGAAATATCAGCTCTTATGCTTCCGTCGGTCTCGAAAATCCAAGTCCTCACGATCCTTGTTGTCTAGAAACCATCATACTCGTGTGGCCAGCTTCTTCTTGCTTGTGCCGTAGTACATGAGTTAGGCTAGAACTCAGCTAGGTGCAACTCGTGATCATCTTGTATTTGAGGCTTGCTTTTGCTGCTCATGATAGTAGTAGCAACCTTACCACAGTCAAAGAGATTTATTCAAACTTTATCGAGACCTACAGTTGATATGGTGGTGGAAAAAGAAGAAGAATAAGAGGCCACGGAGTGGGAGTAGGAAGGGAAAAATCAAGATGCAGTTGCGTTGCAGCTCTATACACATACCACTGATGGTGGTATAGGTCGACCAAAGTCGTGTCTCATTGATAACATAAGAGAGGATACAGAGCTACTGCAACTTCAGGAAGGAGGCTTTTCATTAGCCAGATCTAGTGCAAGGATGTGACAAGAAAAGAAGGGGAGGGAGCTGATGCATGATGATATGAATGGAGGTAACGAGGAGGAGGAAGTAGAGTTCTCATGTGTGTGTAGGATGTCTTTTTTACGAGAGTGTTTGTTGCAAGTCAAGAAAAGGGATGTCATTGACATTTACTATCATTATGAAAAGGTACATTGGTCTTAGACTTTGTCAAAGTAGGGGAAAGAAAAAAAGTGCATGTAGGGCAATGGTCTTCTCCTTCACCCCACGATTGGGTGGTAAAATAAGCTTGGCCAACCCACTTTGTCAACAAATTTAAAACCTACCCACTACTGAGCACCTACCTCCATGATGTCATTTCTTTTTTTGTTGTTTTACTTTGTCTTTTCTTCTTCTTTTCCCTCCCTATATGCCATGTCACTTAGGTATATAAGTGCATCAATGTTTCATCTATTTTTTGGCATAGTTTACAATCGTGAGGATAACTAACACTATTTATATTCATCAAGATAGACAATGACACCATGCATCTTACTTTTCTTAGACCTTACATCATATACCTCTAATAAAAAAATTCGCCATAAGAATTTTGAACTTACAAAAAGCTCTAGAAATTTGTCTCGCTTTTGTGACTCAAACTACCAATTCTTCGATTTGCATGGTACTTTCACAATAACTTTCACTACTAGAGTGTTTCTATTACATATATATTGCACCATAAAATCAAGGATTCATATAGGGCGCTCTTCATAAGTCAAGTCCTTTCGGAGTTCTATGGGTCATGTCAGGGAACATGTGACTCATCCATAACGTATTTCTTTAGTAGAGATGCATGAAAGACATTATGTATGTGATCATTGTTTGATGGAAGTGCTAATTGGTGTGCTCGATTACCAACATATTTTAATATCTCAAAGGGTCCTACATTACAAATTTTGAGTTTTGATTTTCCTAGCTTCATAGAACCCTTAGTAAGTGATACCTTTAGGAGAACTTTCTCTCTAACTTTATGCTCGACTGGTATTCTTTTCTTGTTTGTATAGATTTTTGTCTACTTTGTGCAGCTAGAATCTTCCTTATCAACTTCATAATGTCCGCAAATTGTTGGAATGTCTCCGGACCACAGAGTTTTGCCTCTCCAGCATCATCCCAAAATAGTGGATATTGGCATGGTCTCCAATACAAAGTCTTTTATGGTACCATTCGTATGATTTATTTATAGCTATTACTATAATCAAACTCTACAAGTGACAAATGGCCACCCCAAGTTTCCATCTAGTCCAAAGATCAAGGTCAAAGTTGATAATAGAATATTTGGATCCCCCTTTTTTATTATCCATCGGTTTGGGGATGGAATGTAGAGTTTAAGTTTAATTTAGTGTACAAAGATTCTTGTAGTAGCCTCAGAAACTTTGATGCGAACCTTGGATATCTATCAGACACTATTGATGCAGGGACACCATGTAGTCAAACAATCTCTTTCAATATAAATCAGACGAACTGTCCGTCTTTAGAGTGATTTCCATGCGTCTAAAATGTGTAGATTTTGTCAATATATCCATGATTACCCACACAATGTCATTTCCCTTCTTTGTCTGTGGTAGCCCAGTAACAAATTTCATGGTAGTGTGATCCCACTTTTGTTCTATAATTTCTTGAATTTTTGAATTTCTCCAGGTCTTTGATGTTCATCTTTGATTTGTTTGAACATCAAGCAATGGTGTACATGTCTGGCCATTTCTTTCATATTTGGTCACTAAAGTTCTATTGTAGACATTTGTACATTTTTTCATTGTTCTAAAATTGATATAATATCTTGAGTTATGGGCCTAATCTAGGATCTTTTTATAAACACCATTTGAATTTGGAACTCATAGGTGATTGTCAAAATCATATACCTCCTCCCCCATAAGTAGTTGAGTGTTTGGTTTATGTTCCACTCTTTTCATTTGTCCCCACTCATTATTTGCTCTTTGTTTTGTTATTACTTCAATTTTAAGTTGTGTAATCACTCTAAAGTTGTTTATAATGATCAAAATTTCTTCTCAAACTCCATTGTAGGAATTCACCCATTATTATATACTCTCTTACCTCCTACAAGCCAGAGTGATCTCATATTTCCTACTCAAAGTGTCGACAACAAAGTTTGCTTTCCCTGGTATTTGAAATCATAATCATTTAGGTATTCTAACCACCTTCTTTACCTTAGATTCAATCTTTTGGGACATTATGTACTTAAGACTTTTATGGTCAATGAAATACTCAAAATTCACAACATATAGATAGTTCCTCCACATCTCCAGGGGAAAGATTATTGCTTCTAACATAAGATCATGATCTGGGTAATTCTTCTCATGTGATTTCAACTACCTATAGGTGTATATAATCAATTGCCTATATGTGTACATGATCACCTTTCCATCTTGCATAAGCACACATCCAATATCATCCTTTAAGGCATGGCTATATATGATGTATGGTTAATCCTCCTATGGTAAAATTAGTATTATTGAAGTTTTCAACCTATTCTCTGGATCTTGAAAGCTACTCTCACACTCTAACCACTTAAAAGGAACCCCTTAATGAGTCAACTTGGTCACAGGTCCAACATCATTGAAAATCATTTGATATATCTTCTATACTATCCTTCGGGTGACACCATATGGCCCAAGAACCTTACCTTTATAAGATAGAAATCCCACTTTGAGTATTTTGCATATAGATAATGTTTCAAAGACCATCCTTAAGTGTTCGATGTGTTCTTCTTCTATAATAAAATAAACCATAATGTGATCAATAAACATTGTTATAAAGGAATATGCATATTTTTTGAAGATCCTATTCCTCAACCCCATGAATGCAACTGGAGTGTTAGTAAGATAGAAAGACCTTGCCAAGAATTCATAGTGACTACATCTTAATTGTCATCTTGGGAAAATGATCTATATTCGATCTTAATTGATGATTGCCAAACCAAAGATGAATCCTTGGTAAAAGACAAGTTGATGTCAATTGATAAAATAAGTCATTAATCTTAGGTAGACCATGCTTAATTTTCACATTATACTGATTCAACATTCTATAGATGATGCACATTTTATTTTACCCATCATTCTTCTTTATAAAGAGCAATAGAGTACCACACTACCACACAATGAAGCACTAGGTCTTATATATCCAATCTCTAATAATTCCTCCTATGGCCTCTTCAACTCTACTAATATTGTTGATTCCATGTGGTAATGTGCCTTTTTGAGAGAGGCCTTGGCCCTAGGACTATATCAATTGACTTTGATAGATGGAAATCTATGAGAATACTTAGGAAAAGCTTATGTGTAATACTCACCACCTTCACATTGGTTAGGGGTTTTTTGTGACGGCTCCATCTCTATTGTAGAAGCTAAGAAGCTAAGGTTCCTCTCATGAAATGATCAAACTTCCACTATAACCACCCTAACCCTTGATTATAATTCTAGGTTTTCCAGGTTTGAAGATTATGGATTCCTTGCTCCTACTAGAAAAGACTTCCTATGTATACTTTCATAAATCATCAAGACATACAAGGATCTTATACATTAAATTGTATCAAATAAGCTTTTCACTGGTACACATATATTGGATTGGTTTCTCTAGTCCCATTAGAATCATAAAAGGTTCCACATTAGTACTACTTCAACTAGGACCTTTACTATCTTCTTAGATTACTACCTTCTTAAGATATCTTCCTTATTTCTTTGTAGAAGATCCTACATCATTCAGCATTGTCTCAAGAACTTTTTGCTTCAACTGAGGAGGTTTCTCATCTTCCCAACTACTAGACACCTACTCAATACTTATGTCGAGCTCTATCACTTAGGTCTATTGGGGTGGTTTCATAACTAATGTCTTCCTTTTGTTGCATATGTACTACAATGTTTCTTCCAAGATCTCAACAATGGCTATCACCTTTTCCCTATCCATCATGGAATTAAAAACTAGTCAAAAGGGTTATGATTTTGTGTGGAATCTCATCTTGTGCCCTGATATCATGTTATAACGTCCAGGTTTTTCAAAAGATTTTTTTCTTCTAGTGTCTTTCCATAATTATAAACATGACATCCAGAAGATACATTTTCATATAGGAGAAACATGAGAGAGAGAGGTGTGTTATATTAAGCATATGATATTGAACCAATAATCCAAAAATATATCAAGGGTCTGAGCAGGGATCATTAAGTTTACAACTTAGACTAAAATTACCTAAAATGTTAAAGTTCAAGAGTTCATTGACTATAATGTGTATATACTTTGTCTTCTTATTAGTGATTGTTTCCTCTTCTATGCCTCTAGGATCTAGATGAGGCCACACCAAAAGTAACCTGCAAGTTCTCCCCTATCCTATCTTGGATGCCACCATTGGGAAAGGAGATGAGAAAAAAAGTTGGATCCCATGGGAATCTAAGTACATTTTGTGGGGAAATTCACTTTTCATGTCAGGCAAGATGATAAAAGATGCAATTATACAACTATATGGAAAATCATCTAGTAGGAATAATCAATACCAAAACAAACAACAAGAAATAAGTTATTATAAATGTTCATCTACTTTAAAACAATGATGTAGCTATTAGTAGCACAAACTCTCTTTTTATTTTTATCTTTTGAGGTATATGTTTTAATCGAACATGTAGTGACATTGAGAAGGCTCACTTACCATGGTTCTCACGGTCTAGCTACCATATACTTTTATTTCTTTATTTTTATTTGATGTGCATGTTGAGTCTTCCAACCCCATGTATGTATTTCGTCCCCAGGCTGCCTTTTTGTGTAACATCGATGGTATCACACTCCCCATCCTAGGACTGGTCAAAGGGTTGGCCTTGTAGTCCTTTCACTACCCTCAGGTCCCGTGTGGGTTTTTCTAGTGGATTAGGGCGCATGTGTTGCCACCCATAAGGTTATTGTACATGAGACATCGGGGGTCTCATCACAGACAGTCGGTACATTTTATCTGCCCTGAGGTGGGGCACTTCGCCAACCCAGGATATTCCTGAGACTGGCGTCTCCCCAAAGGAGTGGCCCGGATTCCACTTACTCACCTTACTAGATCCCCGACCTAACATCATCTCTGTCACTACTATGAAATGTTGGTAAGGTATGCCCATAGAGAAAATCATATGGTGATTGACATGACATAATTACCTAAAAGGATTTCAATAATAATAACATATATGAAGGGAAGCTTCCAATTTTATCTGTTTCACTCAGTTATGGGATAATGAGGATACAGAGTGAATGTCTAGAGAATTATATTACTCGATGACATATGTTGTCAAGTTCCTACCCTTGTGATGAGATCATAAGGATGTTATGAGTACATATACATATTCTCATTATGTCCATGATCGGTTGTTATTGTGGAAGGTTGATAGATGACAATAACACATAAGGTCAAAATTTGAGTTGGTTGATGACTAAATCTCATTAATCATGATATGGCAATATCAAACCAAGCACACAGATACATGTTAGAGAACAATGTATCAGACAGACCCACCTTGAGAGTGACACATGATTTTGTGGTCAAAGTCATCTCTCATAGTGAAGGTGGTAATTATGATTCTTAAACTTGAAATCACTACACACATCATATGTCATTGGTTACGCTTTGACATCATCAAACGCAGTCCTGAAACATGAGTTGTTATAACGGTGATGATTGGGTAACTTTGACACATAGGAATATATTGCGAGTGATATATATGGGATTTGTCCCTCCTACAGGAGTATGATACCTTGGCCACTTGATTAGCGAGACTAAGAAACGCATTCGCATGCACATGTGAATCAATATATGATATTAAGGTTACATTATCTCAGACAGTCTGCTCTTAGTTCAAGAAACATGGATTGAATTTTAAGAGTATGACCAACCATGCCTTGAGTTCATCCTGGATATCAAATACAAAGGACTTATACACCTTATACATATTGTAGGTTGAAGTTGTTCTCCAACTTTTCATTTCACTTGGGAAGCACGGATGTGCCAATAGGCACCACTATTTGCTTATGATGTCATAATCTAGTTATGGACATTCACTGCCAACATGATATGGGACCTATAGGGTCACACACATAGGAACTCATCTAAAAGAGGAGTTTGATCTTGAATGATGATTAGATTTATTACTAAAGTGTTTAGGTATTCAATTCACACAAGAGACTGCTTGATTGGCTGACTAGGTCTGTCAAACAACCATCTCACTAGGTGAGACGGACGTTAGGGCATCTAGACGGGCATCTCAAGTAGTTGAGATGGCTATTTGGGGGTCAGGTTGATCAGAGATCAATTTGGCTAAGTTCTGGCCTTGAATCGACCAGTTCAATGTGATTGAACCGACCGACTCAACTCACTAGACGGTCGTCTGGGTGAGTGAAACGGGCATCTCTCTTGGGTGAGATGGCTCAGCTGGGTCGAACAAAGGTTAGGGATGTTTCTCAAATAGTTTTGATTGTTCTTTACTTGACGAACAAGGCAATTAATATAAGATATTAATTGAATTTGAAATAGCCAAATTCATTTCAGATTGGGATTGGTTGTTTGGCAGTGTGAGACGACCGTCTCATGCACCAAACAACCGTATGGGTGTTCGAAACAGCCATTTCGATTGTTGCAGGTTGTGAAAAGTCAAGATCTTTCGGTTCTTTTCACTCCCGCACCTTTATCGCATATAGGATAGCAACTGGGAACCTTGACCCTAGCCTCTGCTATATATAGAGGGTATTGGGGGCTTTCCAGAGCACAACAACACAACAACACAAGCAACTGAGAATCAGTTCCTCTGACAATTGTTGTCCTCTATGATTCTGGTAACCAAGAGAGCCCAGGTAAGTCCTACTTGAAAAGGAGGGATAGTCAATAGGAGAGAACAACTGAGAAGTTGTCATTGTGGGAGAGCAGGTTGGTGACTAGTATATCAATGGAGAGGACAACTCCTTCCTATCTGTTCTTGGTGAATGACAAGAGTTCTAATTGGTCCATATGGACTACTCTAGAGGTAAGAGTCCTTTGGCTACTGCTTGAAGAGAAAAGTCAACCTGTAGTCTGTGGCTAGACCACTGAAGTTGTTACTGAGGTTACACAGATGTTGTTCATGGTTAAGACCAGGAGCTGCACAGCCACTGTCTAAGAGAAAATTATCAGTAGTTGTAAAGAAGCAAGTTTTATCACTAGACTTGCTCCAGACTAGGTATAACTTGCTAAACCCATCCTTCCTATTTCATAGTAGTTGACGCGATCTTACTGTTATGGTAGTATGGATAGATAAAAAAATTCTACTACTATACTTTGTGCCCACATTTCCCAACAAGAAATTCCTCTTAATTTATTGTCTCTTTATTATCATGTATCTATTAAAGTGAGGTGAGGTTTCAATATGCTCATTTCTAACCAATAGTGAGCATAATTAATGTGTCATGTTTAAATTTATGTACAATACATATGTCATTTTGTAAGTTGTCATCAAGTATGCCTTAGGAAAAATTAAAAATCATCATTGTTATCCTTATGTTCATGATGTAGAATGAAGCATACCCTTTCAAGAGGTAAATCTACTCTAGCAAATAACAACATAAATGTTGTATAAAGTTCAAGTCAGACTTGTGTATAACCTAACCCTACAAAATACAGACGTGTTAAATCAATATATGTAGACCATTATGTTATATGAGGAATTCATAAAGAACGTGATTTTTAAAAAATATTTACAACATTACTATCGTTTTTTCTTTGAGTATGACTAGCCTTTGTGATAACAAGGAAGCCAAAATTAAATGAAAAGCACATATATACTTGCTTTTCAAATCATGACTAGGGCCCATAGCATGTCATGATGTCCCATGTAGTATTAACACCCACCCACACAAATTCGTTTTCTATTCCTCTTTATCCTTTTCCATTGTAATAGTACAACTATATATATAAGAAGGTACCACACATGTTCCATATATTTTGCAAAACCCCCCTTGAGTTGGTAGTTGGTCCTTGAGATCATTTGTTGCATCAATTTATATAGCTAAAAGCTACCATGTATTCATTGAAACTCCTTCTTGGCTTGACTTGTGTACATGCTTGAACTATATACATTGAGTAAATGATCTCTGGTTTATATACTCAAATCAAGGTATGTGTTTTTCTTTAACTATATACATTCAGTAAATGATCTATAACTCTCTCTCTCTCTTATTGTTACACTCCGATCTCACAATTACCACTAATCATGAGATTAGGGCATAAATTAAGGATTTAACATAATACAAAGTTCACCCTTAACCCTTTTTTTTCTTCATTTTGTTTCTCACATGCAATCACATAAACTAACTTTATAAGAGAATCTAAACATTGATTTCTTTAATCTGATTTCAACAGTAAAAAATGCATGTATAAACATTCATTATGTTTCTCATACTTTTAAACACATAAGACTTGCTGATTCGCATATATTGCTAAAAGAGGAATAATGTTATACATCATCATTTACAACTCTCTCTTATTTCTTTACAAGGACCTAGAGTGACAAGGACCGACTGAACTTTACTATACTCAGACTTAACTCTTGTGGCAGATCTATGCTGATGTAATGATATCTTCAATCCCCACAGTTTCCCTAAAAATTTTGAGTAGAGGGGTGAGCCTACTCGCTCAGTGAATGAGTAAAAAAATAATGAAGTCTAAAGTACCAAATCAGACATTTATCGTTCTTGGATAATTGAAATAAAAAAAGATAGTAATTTCAAATTTAAAAGACGAGATATTCAAAAATTTACTATTAACATTGAAGCCTACATCATTAGAAATAAACAAGTATGGAAATATAATCCTCACTATATTCAATATTACATTTAAAGAACCACTGTTGCGAAACTGAAATCAAATCTTTCTTAACTCTTCTTACTTATAAGAAACTCTTTAATCTTATATTATCATATTTTAGCTTATGCACTGATCATATGTAGTGTACTCTATATATGAAGAATCGTAATGAAATATGATCTCACCGTACAACACTTAGCTGACACGCCTGGGATGCTAAGCCTGACTACATCACTGGTCTGCAACAAGAAAATGGCTCTCTAGCCTCAGCACACCTATGGGCCGTAAAACTAGACTCCTCCTCTAACTTGAGCACACAGGCGGAGAGTCAAGCCACCTATTGGCTTTTCTGTACTCTACTGCCACCAGGATCTCTGGTTGATTTTGGACACTACATACTATATTTTTAAGGAGACTTCCACTAGGGCTTCGTCCCCCGTACCACCTGTTAGTACAGTCTGAACCCTGTATACTGGACACTGCCAGGGTTAGGTCGTTTCATCCCTACGGCACAGACCTCTCATAGGGAATCTACGGTGTTCAGGGCTACTATTATTACTGTAACTTTGATTATATATTTCTCTTAGACTGATCTCTTTTAACTCAGTATATTAATGACTACTCGTACTATTGAATTGAAATCACTGATGATACTGAACTGAATGCTTAACATATTGTTTACCCCTTTTTAGGGTTTCTCCTTACTCATCCACATATAGCCCTTCTCATGTATTCAAACATATATCATGTCTACTAATATAAATATTCTCATTCAACATTTCTCACATTTATGCATGTCATCGATAACATACCTATCTAGGGCATGTGATATCTCTCCACTTGCAATAGCATAACTACATATGCATTTCATGACAAGTATTTGAGTTAGAAAATTCGAATCTCATAAACAAATCATGTATGCATATAAGATAATATTCAGATAAAATCCCACAATATCACATGAATCATTTCAATCATCCATTTACTACTAAATTAGATATGTAAACTTGTAAAAGCATACTAGATTGGGTTTCCATCCTTGATTACTTGCTATTCACAGGATATGTATTGTGAAAATCAAAAACTCTATTTGTCCATATATCAAATCAAAGAGATCAAACATGTAGAATTATATACACTAGGAACATAAGTAATATCATATAAGCATAAATCCAAATTTCAACTATAATGTTGTTCAAGCACCCGAATAACTTGAAAATTTAGATCTTCAGAAGATTCTCAATAAAACTTCTTAATTTTGTAGTATTAAAATACATGGATATCTATATCCATGTCATCATATAAATGTTTTCAGATCATAGTTGGAACATGAATTGAAGTATTCTATAAAATGAATTCAAGAACAGTTCTTTTCATTTATTGTCATCTAGGGAGAAATTAAGAATATAAATTAAAAGCATCTAATTGAGTACAATTGACTAAAATATTATTTTATCCACTCACCCTATGCTGTAAAATATCTTAAAAAGTATCCCATATCTGAAAATCCATATCAAAACCCTAGCAATCGCTACTTTCTTCTTCCTTTTAACTCAGAAACCCTAGAATTGAAGATTAGGAGAGAAAGAGTGAGAAAAGGACTTGATTTGATATGATTTCAAATCCACTCAGGGGAGGGACGGAATCTTGACATCTGAGAGAAGATTCACCATGAAACTATATCCAAAGAAGCTAAACTTACATGATTTCATCATTCCTCAGACCGCAAAACCCTAGGTCAGCATCTCCATCACTTTCTCCTCTCAAACCCTACCTCTCCCTCTCTCTCTCTAGGATTTCATTTCTTTGGATTGAATCACGAATTATGAGAGTTCCTTGTGTGTTAGGTTGACCATATAGAGCAATTGAGCTACTTGGGTCAATTGCACATTGACCCCTCACTATACTTTCTCTTATTTCAGCTGAATTTTCTGTCATAAAATATTACTATAATTCGTCTACTGATAAATTCTAAATGCATCCAAAAATTATGAAAATTGTACATGTTGTTTACTATTTAGTTTCAGATCTTCAGTTAAAATTTCAGATCATTTGGAGTTACCAATAAATAAATAAAAATAAAACACTACACTGCTAAAGAGCACTCTATCAGCATTTTGGTCAAAGTATAGTTCGATTGAGAACCACATTCAAAGAGCACTCAAATATTCTGAAATTTTTCTCCAATATGAATGATTGAGTTATCCATATCATATACAAAATTCAATTAAATACAAAATTTGTAGAAAATATGAAAATCATTTACCACACTACTATCCTGATCAAATTTCATATTCATGTACTATCAAGACCCTATTTTTTCCGATTAGGGTTTACATTTCTCAAACCATAATTCTTCAAACTAAAATCATAAGTAGAGTTTCTTCTTAGGTTTGAAATATCGCAATTGATCTACTATCATTAATCAAGTCTAAACGATGTTCAATCTAATCAAGCATGTAATCATTCAGGTAACCCCTAGTTTACCAATTAAGCACAAATGTGGTCATTACAATTCTCACCCCCTTAAAAAGTTTCGTCCCCAAAACATAAATACACAAACAAAATATATTCAAAGTTTATTTTAAGCTTCTGAAATCTTACTTGTCATTATATTCTTGTATTTCATACTTGAATGCAGTTTTCAACATTAAGTGCTTCATTTCTTTTCTAATCACAATATGTAAATAGTTCTCAATGACAACAAACAAATTCTCTATGCCTCAATCAATCATAATAGAGAGAGAGAGAGAGAGAAACAACCATTTCAATATTTTTTTATACTCTTGAGGTGTTACCTCAACATTGATAATCTGATCCAACTATCTTAATTCATACGGCTCAATATGTACTATTGTTATGTATTACCTCTAAGTCACAAAAGAGAGTTCACCATGTTCTTTTGAATTTTACTATTGTGCTACTCAAATAACAAAATAGTCTTGAGTTAGAAGACTAGATTCAATAGCAATTGTACAATAATACTCATGGCATCCCCATTGCATCATGGATGCATAAGGTGAAGCATTACCATCACATTCCATATTATTCTCATGTATGAACCCACACATAATTCAAGGTGTAACCATCGGGTTATAGCATACTAGGGTTTCAACAACAGTAACAAAGTACTCCATTATTGTATTAGTCATTCAAGGACTATTCATACCCAATTACCATCACTTAGTTATATTAAAGATAGGTATAACAAGCTATACCTCATTAGGGTTACATATCAATACAATATGGTTATCATCCCTTCTATTCATATGAGTGAATAGGTAAGACTACCTTATTCAGGGTAACCCTTCATTTTTCTGTCATTATTCAACCCATATCACCATACCACAATTGTACAATACTAAGATGGATTATTGGCATGAATGACTACAACTATTAAGCACCTTTAATTAACATATTACTTGCACATGTACACTGAAATCATACGTAGAACCAATTTACATCCCTTAATATACCTTCAACAAATTTTACTTCTAAAAACAAATTCACATATTACTAAAAGCCATTGTTTTCTCTTATCTCTCTCCTCATTCACTACTACTTACTTTTTGCTACTTACCCTTCTCATTTTAATCAAGTAGATTAAACATTCCTAAAATTGAAACATACAAGGTACAAATAGATTATTCATCATTCTTGCTATCACTGCAAGAATTTATCTCATATTGCACTTCACTCATATTGTATTCTCCTTTTGTTCAAAACACACTTGTTACATTTCAAATTTATATCTTACTCTTTACTCTGAATCATTTCCATATTGTTCATCTACCTTTCAGATTAGCTATCTTTAAACCATGGATTACTATCAGTGCTAGTTTACTTCTCATAGTGCAAATCTCATGATCTTGTTTTATAGAGATGCTAGTATTCAAGGTCAAATCACTAGTGACATCCCATGAACTACTACAACTCTAAACATCCTAGGGTTTGATCCTTATCATTAGCATGATGTTATTGTGATGTGACTTTGCTCCCTTAATTTGAAATTCAAACTTTCGATCTCACAAGATTTACTAAAGTCTTCCTTATCTTATCAATTGAATTTCCTTTCTCTTACTTGGCCATTCAGATAGATTACATTCTTAATTACCCTACTAGGGTTTCATCATCATATTGTGTGTCATTATTACATTCACTAGATGTCTCTATCACAATGGTTATGCATCATATATGATTCGTTTTCTTATCACTTCATTCCCACATTGTTCTCATAAAGGAAGATATGAAAGAGAAGATGATTTTGAGACTTAGAATTATTATCTTAAAACATTCAATAATACATTTCTCATATGTAGGTTTAATTAATTATCAACAAGGATACTTGACTAATTAGCACTTTCTTGAATCTTGCAACCTCTTTTTTTAAATCTATATTACTCCATTATGTTTCAAACCCTTCTTTACTTTCCATAATCCCCTTACCATATACTACTATTCTACATGTCATCTTTAACTTCTATTTTTCTATTATGATCGTGTTGCTTCTTTTATGTGTATGATCATGTATACCATGTTGCATATATTTCCTTTTATCCTTCTACTAATGTGAAGTTGAAATTCTAAATCAATAATCTCTCTACTAGTATCACCTCAAGTTTAATACATTACATATCCTTCATTTTAAATCAAATGGCTCATGCATGGGTGAAACATAGTTTCTATTTCAATCAAGTTTTTTCCTTCCTTAATATAGTCTACCTTTGTATGTCTTTTTCATTTATTTAGCTACACTTTTGTTCTTCTTTTAGAAACTAGTTTGTTATTATATAAAGACTTAGAATCCAAAGGAAGTAAGGATGAATGTATTAAACTTATTAATAAAGGTATACATTCCATGCTCTCAATTATATCATAACCCTCATTCCTTAATCAAGCTCATTATTTCCAACATTTCTCTTTATTTCAACTAAGTTTCTTATCCTAGTTTTATGATTTACATGCTCATCTAGTTCTCTTCACTTTAACTCTTCTAAAGACTCTTCACTTCTATGTACTTATTATATACTTAGCTCTTTTCTTCTACTTTCCCTTTGCTTTAGAGTACATAAAAACATTGTACTCGGTTATATAATCCATTCCTCATGATTGATTCTTACTATCTTGGCCCATTACATACTTTTCTCATATCTTTTCCATATTTCATATTTAGAGTTCATATAATACTAATCATTAAACTTAATCTAAACCTTATGTCATGTTCCTTTATTCCCAATTAAGGGTTTCTCATATGAGGCCCCAAAGTTGGATCTCAGATATCAGTTCTAACATATTCTTAGTTATCCATGTCTTTCCCTTATACTTCAAATCTTAGAGTATATACATTCATACTAGAATTTGGATCTAATCTATCCAGAATTTACTCATGTTATGTTACTAATAGGAGTCATTAGATCCCAATAATGCATCCTGCCAGCCAGACCAGGTCGAACCTGTAGTCCTAAAGCCAAGAGCTACTCAAGATTAACTAACTCCTATTAATCTCAAACATGTGGAAAGAATATTCACTTAGGGCAAACTGACTTAAACATAACTTCTGGTCTACATGATTCAAAGAATATAAATAATAAATGAATCACTTCATGATACACAACAATATAACAGAACCATATTTATCCTACAAATTGATACTATGAATTCATACATATAAGATCATTTCTATTCATCTCCAATAAAACAACAATATGAAATGAAAGTTCTATCTCATTTTATATTTATGCTCTTAATTCATGTTACTTATCTTGTTTCTAACCCTAATATTTCTAGGGTTCCTCTCTAGCCCATCCTTCCACTATATACCTGGTCAGGGTATACATGAAACAATAGACAAAGTAGCTTGATACTGGTTGATCCAAGTACTCAGATACCGGGCCAGGATATCCAAATACTCAAATCCCCAGAGCTAACATCATAACATCTCCTATCTACCACACTTATGACTCTAACTTACTAACTTAATGGTCCCTGACAACTCAGCCTAAGCTATGATACCAAGTTGTTACACCCCGATCTCACAATTTCCACTAATCATGAGATTAGGGCATAAATTAAGGATTTAACGTAATACAAAGTTCACCTTAACACTTTTTTTCTTCATTTTGTTTCTCATATGCAATCACATAAATTAACTTTGCAAGAGAATCTAAACATTGATTTCTGAAATCTGATTTCAATAGTAAAAAAAAATGCATGTATAAATACTCATTATGTTTCTCATACTTTTAACCACATAAGACTTGTTGATTCGCATATATTGCTAAAAGAGGAATAATGTTATACATCATCATTTACAACTCTCTCTTATTTCTTTACAAAGACCTAGAGTGACAAGGACCAACTGAACTTAACTATACTCAAACTTAACTCTTGTGGCAGATCTACTCTGATGCAATGATATCTTAAATCCCCATGGTTTCCCTAAAACTTTTGAGTAGAGGGGTGAGCCTACTCGCTCAGTGAATGAGTAAACCAATAATGCAGTCTAAAATATTGAATCAGACATTTATCATTCTTGGATAATTGAAATAAAACAAGATAGTAATTTCAAATTTAAAAGATGAGATATTCAAAAACTTACTAATAACATTGAAGCCTACATCATTAGAAATAAATAAGTATGGAAATATAATTCTCACTATATTCAATATTACATTTAAAGAACCACTACTGTGAAATTGAAATTAAATCTTTCTTAACTCTTCTTACTTATAAGAAATCTTTAAACTTATATTACCATATTTTAGCTTATGCCCTGATCATATGTAGTGTACTCTACATATGAAGAATCATAACAAAATATGATCTCACCGTACAAGACATAGATGACACACCCGGGATGCTAAGCCTGACTACATCACTGGTCTACAATAGGAAAATGGCTCTATGGCCTCAGCACACTTATGGGCCATAAAACTGGACTCCTCTTCTAACCTGAGCACATAGGAGGAGAGTCAAGCCGCCAGCCACCTATTGGCTTTTCTGTACTCTAGTGCCACCAGGATCTCTGGTTGATGTTGGACATTGCATACTGTATTTTTAAGGAGACCTCCACTAGGGCTTCATCCCATGTACCACCTGTTAGTATGATCTGACCCCCGTATGTTGGACACTACCAGGGTTAGGTCGTTTCATCCCTATAGTGCAGACCTCTCATAGGGAATCTACTGTGTTCAGGGTTACTATTATTACTGTAACTTTGATTATATCTTTCTCTTAGACTGATCTCTTTTAACTTTGTATATTAATGACTAGTCAGACTATTGAATTGAAATCAATGATGATACTAAACTGAATGCTTAACATATTATTTACCCCTTTCTTAGGGTTTCTCCTTACTCATGCACATATAGCACTTCTCATGTATTCAAACATATATCATGTCTACTAATATAAATATTCTCATTCAACATTTCTTACATTTATGCATGTCATCGATAACATACCTATCTAGGGCATGTGATATCTCTCCACTTGCAATATCATAACTACATATGTATTTCATGACAAGTAATTGAGTTAGAAAATCTGAATCTCATAAACAAAGCATGTATGCATATAAGATAATAATAAAATCCCACAATATCACATGAATCATTTCAATCAGCCATTTACTACTAAATTAGATATGTATACTTGTAAAAGCATACTAGATTGGGTTTCCATCCTTGATTACTTGCTATTCACAGGATATGTATTGTGAAAATCAGAAACTCTATTTGTCCATATATCAAATCAAAGAGATCAAACATGTAGAATTATATGCACTAGGAACATAAGTAAGATCATATAAGCATAAATCTAAATTTCATCTATAATGTTGTTCAAGCACCTGAATAACTTGAAAATTCATATCTTCAAAAGATTCTCAATAAAACTTCTTAATTTTGTAGTATTAAAATATATGGATATCTATATCCATGTCATCATATAAACATTTTCAGATCATAGTCGGAACATGAATTGAAGTAATCAATAAATTGAATTCAAGAACAGTTCTTTTCATTTATTGTCATCTAGGGAGAAATCTAGAATATAAATTAAAACCATCTAATTGAGTACAATTGACTGAAATATTATTTTACCCACTCACCCTAAGTTGTAAAACAGCTTAAAAACGTATCACATATCTGAAAATCTCGAATCCATATCAAAACCCTAGCAATCACCACTTTCTTCTTCCTTTCAACTCCAAAACACTAGAATTGAAGATTAGGAGAGAAAGAGTGAGAAAGTGATTTGATTTGACATGATTTCAAATCCAATCAGGGGAGGGACGGAATCTTGACATCATAAAAATATTACTATAATTCATCTACTGATAAGTTCTATGCACATCAAAAAATTATGAAAATTTTACATGTTGTTTATGATTGAGATCCAGATCTCCAGTTAATATTTCAGATCATTTGGAGTTATCAGTAAATAACTAAAAATAAAACACTACACTATTGAAAAGCACTCAGTCAGCATTTTGGTCGAAGTATAGTTCGATCAAGAGACACATTCAAAGAACACTCAAATATTCTAAAAATTTTCTCTAGTATGCATGATTGAGTTATACATATCATATCCAAAACTAAATTAAATACAAAATTTGTAGAAAATATCAAAAATCATTTACCACACCGCTATCATGATCAAATTCCATATTCGTGTACTATCAAAACCCTAATTTTTGCCAATTAGGGTTTACATTTCTCAAACCCTAATTCTTCAAACTAAAATCATAATTATAGTTTCTTCTTAGGTTTGAAACATCACAATTGATCTACTATCATTAATCAAGTCTAAACGATGTTCAATCTAATCAAGCATGTAATCATTCAGGTAAACCCTAGTTTACCAATTAAGCACAAATGTTGTCATTACACTTATGGCCATTGAGAATTCTAACCTTCATAGTAAATTTATTTCTTTGCATTGCCCCTATTTTAAAGATCCAATTTTGTTGCTAGAATCTCTTTCATCTTTGATATTTATGTTATGGGTGACTCACTTAATAGTCAAAGGATGTTCTCATGTCTCATATCATGAATAAAACTTACATACTCTCTTGCTATGCATCATGTGGTGACTACTAGTATAATGTGATGTGTTATTTTATGTAGATGTGTAAATTCCCACACTTGATAATGCAGAGGTGATAATTCTTGCAAGTGATATTATTAGAGTAGAATTGTATCATGTCCTGCACAAAGTAGATGTGTACATGTTCCTACTCACCCCATATTTTGGGTAGATGTGTTATTTCCTACCAACATGTTTATAATTGATCTAGTTTTGTAACACATGAGTAAGTTCAAATTTCATTGACATGTCCATTCAATCTTTTAATTATTTTGAGATTCCATCTTGACTTTTAGTCTAATTCCTATATGTTAATTGTTGCACATACTCATCATTCGTTGATGTCCTTGCTTTTATTATCTCTCCCCTAAATGTTGCATTCATCCCACCCAGAGGTTGCACGGCCTGAGGACCAATTGATAGGTGGTGATGCCCAGATATAATTGTTGAGGACTTCTGAGATGGAAAGGTTACTCACCAAAAACTAATCCGAGTAGAATAGAAGCCTCCTCTAGCTCAGTAGTTGAACTTTGATAAGAAAATTTGTGTAATAGTTAGATTTAAATTTCTCTACAGCAAAACTATGTTCTTGTTATCATTATGTTTAAATAAATATCATGAACCCCAAATATTTGAATGGTTTAATTTTGATGCATAGGATCTATTGGGGTATTTTGCAATCATTTCCTTAAATTAAAGTAAGGAGTGGTCCCTCCCAGGATCCACTCCTCAAACCCACTGCTCTCACCATCTCCATTTCTTTTTCCAAAAGAAATAAGGAAGAAGGGAACACTAATGAGGAAGGGAAAGCAAGCTAGAGGTCAAAGAATTACAATCATTGCCTTTCCATGCCTCTTCATAGATTTTTAGCTGGTCGACAAGGTGGACTTTCATTGGAGTCAAAAGTGAAGCTCCAGGGCCATCCAAGGGTGTTAACCTTAGCCTTCCATATCTGTAATGATGTTCTTGGAAGACTATCAGTTATTTTGGCGGCCTCAATTGCATGGGATATTATCAAGGCTTCATTTACCCCCTTTTTCTCCTGCGATGGCACAGCAAGCTCGATCAACCTTCTCCACCCAAAAGTAGAAGTTGCACTGTAAGGAGGCATTAGGTCGACAGTGCACAGTAGGATCAGTCAAAGAACTTGGTCGTGATGGAACCTAAGAATGAGGAAAAGATTTGCTTCCATGTCTTGCAGAAGTTTAGGATGTGTAATGCTATGAAGTAGAGTAGCTCTAGTGAGACACTGTCAAGAGTTGCATGAGATCTATGAAGTCATGAGGGTTGTTTCCTAGTATATAGAAGGAATTCATCCATAAAGATTGTTTGTCAAAGAGGAGGTGTAGTGATGACGTCTAAGATTTTAGGCAGGAGTTCACAGGGGGACTGCATCTTGCTGAGAACTTAATTCTTACATAGGAGCGTAGAATAAGAGAGAGGGTGAAAAACTAGATTGACCTGCTCAAAGCACGAGTCGTGCTTCATAGTCACCATGTGTTAGCGTCTGATTGGACACTAGGTGAGAAAATGTTTTTATATTTACAATAATTCATAGAACTTACATAAATCGCACAGTGTCAGAAAAATGCAAATAAGGTACCCAAATTCTAAAAAAGAGTAGAATAAGATTTAATGTTCAAATAAGTTTTAATGGTTAAATATTAGGGTCATTATGTAATATGTGAAATTGTCTTTTCATGTTAAATAAATAGTAAAGGATGGCCCAAAATTATTGGAACATGTAAATAAATCTATTATTAGTATGGAATACATATGAGGTATAAGATGGTATGTGTGTGCATAGACTTGTGCTGATAAATATACCTAATTGTATCTAATAACACCAAAGAAGATGTATACAATACGTATAAGGTCAATATAGGATATAAACTTCATAATACCTTAATATCAGTACCTGAAACCCTAAGTAGAATTCTGAGTTCAATTAGTTATACCTAACTCGTATTAGATGTTAATGATCCTAAATGATGAGAAAACCCTAAAATGATTAATACATGTAACCTAGGGTTAATGTGTGCACATAATTATATGAAATTGAATAATCATATTATGTATATTAATCTAGAATCTAAGACCAGCAACCTAATTCTAAGAAGATAAGACAATTAATGATGCACATATCCTAATGAACCAAGTCAAACCCAAAATGGACATACAAGGGTGAAGGTGATGAGAATCTAATGATGGTACTTGTCATCTTGTCTTTATTAGGAGTTGACTAGGAATAGAGTTAACTCATGAAAATTTGGATTAGGTTATCGCGATTCAAGGTGCGCTTTACCTCTTAATTGTCCAACTATATAGTATGGTTGTACTATGTGTGTAAAAATACTTTGCATATGACATTGGATGAAATTATTACTATTGTATGCTTCCTTGCTTCATTTTATGTATATATATAGTCTTGCATACATGAACATAATATATTTGTTCCGTTATATCTAAGAATTTCAACTCTTTGGTGGTAAAGTATTGGAAAGTAAAGTACTTCAACTCTTTGGTACTAAAGTACTTGAAAGTGATCTTAGTATTTTGTAGTAGATCATAGTGTATAATGTTCTAACTCATTGGTAGTATATCATAAGGCCTTAATGCATTTAACTCGTAGATAGTATATGCATGGATGGTATAATGGAAAATGTGCTTAAATAAGTGTTCTCTTTGGTTAATAAACATCTTTGTTCAAGTATGATTTGTTTATTTATTATTGCCAAGTCATTGTAATAAGTAGGTATATGAATCTTTTAGCGTACTCAACATAATATTTTATTATATTGTGCTAACATGTACCACATGTAATCATGATTCTAGGTATTTATTTTAAATGATCTTGAAGAATTAGAATAATTAACAGTTCTATGGTGAGTAGTTCTACAGGTGGACCTATTCTTTATAATATCATGTTGTAGATGGTAGTATGTGCATATATAGAAGTTTATTGTTCAATATGTAATATGAGTTTGTAATTATTCATTTAGTAATTAAATTTTGAATGGTGCTATTGTGGTTATGTTTTTCTTTTATTCATGTGCATGTGCTACTTTGGTTTCCTTTGACTTTTCTTATATTCTTTTTATTGGCCTAGTATGCAGTGTTGAAATTGAGTTTCTTGTTGAGGTGAGGATTTTAATTTGGACGTTACATATGTGGTCAAGGCATTGAAAATCTAGGGATGTTACACACTACCTTGGTATGTTGATTCATTTTTGTACATCGGCATTTCTAGAGAACCCTTACTGAGTAGGTTTCTTCAAAAATGCAACTATGTTGTTATTTGTGAGATTTGAGTTCTAAAACTTCTTATTTGGGCCCCTTGATTTCATTTATCTCTCCTTTCTTGGTAAATATATGACCAATTCTTGGTAAAAAAAATTGCAAACATGTCCTCTAACTTCTCAAGCATTCTTGAACCTCTTTCATGTTGATTGTTCTAAGGAATGTTTGGTTGGTACGATTAAGGTCGATGTACCTATGAAGGTGCCTACCAAAAGTTATTAGGATCTTTCGATTAGAATTTGGGTTTGTTCTAGAATGAGTACTCATTTCTTCTGTTATTGAAATACTGCATATACATGCATTCTTCTTACTCACCTACATATATGGAGGTTGTATTTCTCTCTAATTGCTTTATCAACTGAGCCATTTGTGTCTTGAGCTCAATAAATTTGTGTGATTCTATGACACTTTTGAGTTTTGTAGGATTTTCTCACTCATCCCCCTAGGATTGGAACTTAGACGTGTTCTTTAAGTATCTCATGACCATTTTTATGCCTTACTATTCAAAAAGGGTCCTACATCTACACTATCCAATTTTCTCCTTTATCGCTTATGCAATCCAGTATACAAGGTCTTTGCATAAAAAAACAATCCCATGATGTGGTACCTTCCTCAGCATATTCTGATAACACGTCAGGCCTCTAAATAGGATTAATTTTCATGTTTCTTGAAGCTATGGACGTCTCCCACTAGCTCATTGATATTTTGAGGAGGAAAATACCTTCAAAAATAAAATAAAAAAATCATTGCATCCAAAGAGCCTATGGATTATGAATGTAGAGTAAAAAACCATATCTTTGTTTTGTCTATCAACAAGTAGGGAAATATAACCCTAGCTGCTATCTAAGTTGTTCAAGAAGATCCGACTACCTGCTAACCCTTGTTGTACATCCCCGTTTCAAGACTCTCAAAACACCTCTTATATAAGCGTTCCACTATTTCCAAGGAACCCTAACCAAAGTGGATATGGACTGGAGTTTCTAGTGTTTATGGATTGCAGTCATATTTGGGTCGCATACTCTTATGTAATCAAATGAGAGAATAACTTCATTTGTTGTAATCCTTATCAGAGTAGTATTTGTGTATCTTAAATATAAGATCACAATTCAATGTTGGTTTCACAACAATAGTAAAAAGGACAACATGAATATAATATTATACTCAACTACATTATTAAAGTTAGGGTGTCACAATACTTCCCACCTTTTTAGGAATTTTGTCCTCGAAATTCGGTTAAACTATAGGAGGCTACCCACCTTAGGGCTTCAATTACCTTATATACAATGTTTTTTTTTACGATTGTCATAAAGTGTCAACAGAATTTTCAAATTATGACAATCCCCTTGATGACTAACTATGTCTAACAATGTTACCAAATGAGCATGTACAATCAACATGAAAATCTATAAGAAAATCTTAACCATAAATGACTATTCTTTTTTTTAGTTTTAATTTTATATTTACATATATCATTCTATAGAGATTTTTACTCTGGCACGTGTCTCATGACCTGCAATAAGGTGCCTAGGTCACATAACCTACACATTAGACCTGATTTGTGGATCTGAATTGGCATGAAGTAAGGGGATAGGCCCCATTCCACAATCTTGTTTCATCTCATTAAATCTGATCTTATATGAATATTATTGCATTATGAACTAATGGTCTTAGCATGATCTTAAATCTTGATGCATGGATCTTATTTTAGAAACATAATGATGACTTAATGCATTCAAATCTTATAATCTTATCGTGTAATCAATTCTTATATGTTAATCATCCTAAGATATCTTATTAACATGTCTTTACTTGAGATTTTAGGCACTATAGGGATATAGAAATGAAAGTACATAATTCTTACTTGCATGTCTCATCTTAATTTTATTCCTAATGGCTTCCTCATCTTATCATGATACTCTAGGTCAGGTATACCTAAGGTATTAATAGTCACTACTTTCTCATGAATACATTTCTATCCCTAGAAATACGGAATCAACCCTTAGTCTAACAACTTATCTAAGCTTTTCTCATGTGAAAATCATCTAAAACCCAACATTATGGTGATTCAAGACTATTGATCCATACTATCACATATCTTTGTCACATATGCTTAGCAATTCCTCATGTATAACCTCACAGACTTTTAGTGACATCCATACATCATCATGCCTTAAACTCAATTCATAACATGAATTCTATTATCCTCAAGCATGTTCCTTAACATCCATCATGATTCTACTTATGACTACAATTCCTCCTAGGGACGAAGGTCCTATGGACATCATAGT
Organism: Alisma plantago-aquatica; assembly: GCA_963693085.1. NCBI lineage: Eukaryota > Viridiplantae > Streptophyta > Magnoliopsida > Alismatales > Alismataceae > Alisma > Alisma plantago-aquatica. Next base: position 938,492,129 of record OY856409.1, read on the forward strand.
AGAAAATACCTCATTTCCCTTCAATCATTATTCCACTTAAAGCCAAGTCACTCATATATCAAGATATCTACCTTTTGTATGCATTTAAAATTCCAATAGGTATGTTATTAGGTTTAGGTAACTATTTGCCTCAAACTTTTATGTCAACTTTTTTTTGTCACCTCCTGATGCATGTCGGCCGGTCATACATCTGAAAGTGCCATGCCTTATCTTGCGTATCTCACCTGACAGTACACATGTCCCATACCATATGCACTAGAAAGAGTGCGACAAGCATAATAAGTTTAGATTTATGCATATAACATCCCTCTACAAAATCCCATAAGCTTGTGTCCCATACCACGAACATGTGGGAAAAAGAGAGGGCATAATATGCACAAGTTTAAAGTTAACAAAAACGTCTAAAGCATCTAGACACTAACCCTAATACATAGCTCAACTTCTATTGCCTGACTAAAAAGGTAACTTAGATCTTATTTCACTCACTCCTTCCTATAACTAGGAGTACTAACTGTCTTTCTAGATCTATCACTTGGCTTCTAATAGGAAATATAAAATAAGAATGTGAGAATTTGCCTGATGGACATCTACATTATTGCTCTGATACCATATTGTAACACCCCGATTTTCATATCACATGTGCGGACGCAATTTTTTTTTCAACTGGGGAGTGTTACCAACATGATATGTATTACAATAATGATAGAAAAGAACCATTACATATTGTGTATAAAATAAATTCTCATAATTTCTCAGCAAAAGAGACATGGTTACATCAAACCTTATAAGAAACCATAACACATGATGTAAAACATTGTACTTCTATTGTAAGCTCTTGGGATCCTGTAGATGGCACCCCACCAAGCAAACCTCCTAAAGTTGTCACTGAATCATCTTATCATGCCTCACTCCTGAAGTTCTATACATGTGGACATCTTGTCCCCAGCCATGCACAAATAGGAAAACTACTGTTAGAGTAAGTGACATTAAAGTTCTAATATGATAAACATAAATTTACTTTAGCTGAAAATAAGATCTGAAAGCTATAAAATTATACTGAATTGATGTGTCTTTTATTTATGTCTTTTATCTGTTTTGTGGCCACCATTACATGATAATTCCTCCTGAATTGGTGTAACTACACCCTGCTTGGTACCAAAGTACCTCTGAATTGGCACTACGTGCCTCTGAATGACACCGAGGTGTCTCTGAATTGGTGCCGCAACACCTCTGAATTGGAGTAAACACTCCTCTGAATTGGCAAAAAATGCCTCTGAGTTGGCAACATCTCCCTCTGAATCGTCCCGGGACTAACTGAATGAGGACATATCATATAATGTATTATGTGAAGGTTCTGCCTTATTATCTTGAGCCTAAACTTTCTTAATTCTTAATCTGAACTGAATACTAATAATTGAACTTAAACTGAAATTGAATATTGATAGCTGAACTAAAACTGAGATTGAATATTGATAACTGAACTTTTACTAAATTCTGAATCTGAATTTCTCTTGCACTGAAATTGAATATTGATAACTAAATTTTGAAGGTAAATCTGAATATGAATCTAAGGTTTGACATACTTATAAATTGAATTGATCTTATGTAGAATTTCTTATTACACCGAATTACTAAGACATGACTTAATATGATCTTTCATTCATATATAGGATATCTGAATCTGAACTTGAGAAAACAACTAAACTAAAAATAGAAACACTAAGTAACTGAAGATAGCTTAAGTGTTAAAATGATGTTCTAGTAGGATAACTCAATCCTTATATGGTCTCATTACTCAAAGCATTATTAGATATGAACTAAGCATGAAACACTAAGTGTCTGAAAGTAACTTATTCTCTAAGTTACTTATAGGAATGTGTAGGCCTAATAATATCAATAAAATTCAATGGACATGGCTCACTTACCTTTAACATGGAGTATATCCTTCATGAAATCTTTATTCCTCGGTCAATAACCTTATCACCTGAATATTTAGAAAGTTCTATAAGTCCATGCTTATTTTCCTCTTTTATTTCTTAATCTCAAAACCCATCACCCTAAGCCCTTAAACTAAATTAAGATGGTTTTTGGACTAAGCATGAGTCTAATATAAAACCATGAACAAAAATCTTAATATTGAACATATATCTAAACTTACATTATATAACTACTATAACATTTATGCTTAAATAAGCCAAAAATCATCGTATGTGCTACTATGCATATACGTCATATTATAAGTATAAATCTCAAACATGATCACATATGATAATCAAAATGAATCCATCATTACATTAGAGGAAAATATTAGTACAAGCCATTTTCTAAACAAAATATGGATACATATCCCATAATACTCATCAATTACCTTGCATGATGGCCACTTAGGCCCCCAAATCAAATACTAACATAATAATACATGTAACTCTATAAAAACTTTGGAAATAGCAAGAATATGATACGCTAGAGTTTGGATAAAAAAATTGAGATTATTTAATTGTAAAACAATGAGTGAAATTCCCAAAATACCCTTCTTAGGGTTTACATCAAAACCTTAGTAAAGCTTCAATTCAGAATGATCGAGGTTCAAGATCATGTTAAACACATTGAAATACACTAATTGTGAAGTTTTCATTAATTTTGAAAGTCATTTTCTATTTGAAATACACAAAACATTAAAATCATATAGATATGAACACATAATATATATTAAATAACAAACGTCAAAATTGTCTTTTGGGAAGTCGTAGTACTCTCGAATACCTTTCCATTGATTCATTCATTAAAAATAGACTACCACATCTCAAGTTATAGTTTTTGGAAAAAGATACCTTTTCAGATGACAGGAGCCCGTCATGCTTGATCCAAGGGAAGAGACAACATGCCCATTACTTTGTTTCTTGGAGGCATGAGCTGGATCTCGGGTGGGATCCACCCTAGCCAATGTCCAGACCCGATTGGATAGGGTTCTCTTCTTCCTGGTTGTGGAGACGAGAGTCTACGACTCCCTCCGTGGACGGTGCCTGTGCAGGCTACACATGTGCTCATCCACAAACTCACGCAGGAGGGTTGAGACTATGAAGGCCACCACCACCATCCTGTGCTACTCACAACCCCTCTCCATCCATCTGTCATATTCTTCACTTTCTGCAACATGAGCCATATTCTCACAGCAAACCAACGGAAGCCTCCGGCTCGTTATCCTCTCGCAACCTTCCTCTTCACTATTACACGAACAAGTCTTGGTGGATGAGGTAGTGATCATGGCACCGGGAAGCGCTACTCTTTCTTTTCTCTCTAACTCTCAACTCCACGTCCACCACACAGCGTCACTGACTGCACATTAAACAGGCAGTCCCCATGCTCCTGGTTCCGATCTAGATGATTGCTCTTCCAACACAGGCTGAAGCCTACTTTCGCCCATGAACCATCTTCCTCGAAGGTCGCCTCCAAGCTTGCGTCGCCGCTATAGGTCTCTAGGATCCCTTAGTACTATGATCTGTTGTTGATGGGCGACTCTCCCTTGCCTGGTCCTTCTCATGCACCATTGTCACTGCTACTTTTCTGCTGAGCACTAGCGTGTTGTAGGGACATCAGTGACTTAGCGAGTCTGCTCTCATCCTGCCCTCCTTGTAGTCTTTGACCTTTTGTCTTTTGTGCAGTTGATTGTGCAGTCTCCATAACCCATGCTGCCTTTCATCTTCGTGAACCTAACCCTAGCTGCTATCTAAGTTGTTCAAGAAGATCCGACTACCCACTAACCCTCGTTGTACATCCCCATTTCAAGACTCTCAAAACACCTCTTATATAAGTGTTCCACTATTTCCAAGGAACCCTAACCAAAGTGGATACGGATTGGAGTTTCTAGTGTTTATGGATTGTAGTCATATTTGGGCCGCATACTCTTATGTAATCAAATGATAGAATAACTTCATTTGTTGTAATCCTTATCAGAGTAGTATTTGTGTATCTTAAATATAAGACCACAGTTCAATGTTGGTTTCACAACAATAGTAAAAAGGACAACATGAATATAATATTATACTCAACTACATTATTAAAGTTAGGGTGTCACAATACTTCCCACCTTTTGAGGAATTTTGTCCTCGAAATTCGGTTAAACTATAGGAGGCTACCCACCTTAGGGCTTCAATTACCTTATATACAATGTTTTTTTTACGATTGTCATAAAGTGTCAACAGAATTTTCAAATTATGACAATCCCCTTGATGACTAACTATGTCTAACAATGTTACCAAATGAGCATGTACAATCAACATGAAAATCTATAAGAAAATATTAACCATAAATGACTATTCTTTTTTTTTTACTTTTAATTTTTATTTACATATATCATTCTATAGAGATTTTTACTCTGGCACATGTCTCATGACCTGCAAGAAGGTGTCTAGGTCACATAACCTACACATTAGACCTGAGTTGTGGATCTGAATTGGCATGAACTAAGGGGATAGGCCCCATTCCACAATCTTGTTTCATCTCATTAAATCTGATCTTATATGAATATTATTGCATTATGAACTAATTGTCTTAGCATGATCTTAAATCTTGATGATTGGATCTTATTTTAGAAACATAATGATGACTTAATGCATTCAAATCTTATAATCTTATCGTGTAATTAATTCTTATATGTTAATCATCCTAAGATATCTTATTAACATGTATTTACTTGAGATTTTAGGCACTATAGGGATATAGAAATGAAAGTACATAATTCTTACTTGCATGTCTCATCTTAATTTTATTCCTAATGGCTTCCTCATCTTATCATGATACTCTAGGTCAGGTATACCCAAGGTACTAATAGTCACTACTTTCTCATGAATACGTTTCTATCCCTAGAAATACAAAATCAACCCTTAGTCTAACAACTTATCTAAGCTTTTCTCATGTGAAAATCATCTAAAACCCAACATTATGGTGATTCAAGACTATTGATCCATACTATCACATATCTTTTTCACATATGCTTAGCGATTCGTCATGTATAACCTCACAGACTTTTAGTGACATCCAGACATCATCATACCTTAAACTCAATTCATTACATGAATTCTATTATCCTCAAGCATGTTCCTTAACATCCATCATGATTCTACTTGTGACTACAATTCCTCCTAGGGACGAAGATCCTATGGACATCATAGTAGAAAATACCTCATTTCCCTTCAATCATTATTCCACTTTAAGCCAAGTCACTCATATATCAAGATATCTACCTTTCGTATGCATTTAAAATTCCAATAGGTATGTCATTAGGTTTAGGTAACTATTTGCCTCAAACTTTTATGTCAACTTTTTTTTGTCACCTCCCGATGCATGTCGGCCGGTCATACATCTGAAAGTGACATGCCTTATCATGCGTATCTCACCTGACAGTACACATGTCCCATACCATATGAACTAGAAAGAGTGCGACAAGCATAATAAGTTTAGATTTATACATATAACATCCCTCTAAAAAATCCCATAAGCTTGTGTCCCATACCATGAACATGTGGGAAAAAGAGAGGGCATAATATGCACAAGTTTAAAGTTAACAATAACGTCTAAAGCATCTAGACACTAACCCTAATACATAGCTCAACTTCTATTGCCTGACTAAAAAGGTAACTTAGATCTTATTTCACTCACTCCTTCCTATAACTAGGAGTACTAACTGTCTTTCTAGATCTATCACTTGGCTTCTAATAGGAAATCTAAAATAAGAATGTGAGAATTTGCCTGATGGACATCTACATTATTGCTCTGATACCATATTGTAACACCCTGATTTTCATATCACATGTGCGGACGCAATTTTTTTTCAACTAGGGAGTGTTACCAACATGATATGTATTACAATAATGATAGAAAAGAACCATTACATACTGTGTATAAAATAAATTCTCATAATTTCTCAGCAAAAGAGACATGGTTACATTAAACCTTATAAGAAACCATAACACATGATGTAAAACATTGTACTTCTATTGTAAGCTCTTGGGATCATGTAGATGGCGCCCCACCAAGCAAACCTCCTAAAGTTGTCATTGAATCATCTTGTCATGCCTCACTCCTGAAGTTCTATACCTATGGACATCTCGTCCCCAGCCATGCACAAATAGGAAAACTACTGTTAGAGTAAGTGACATTACACTTCTAATATAATAAACATAAATTTACTTTAGCTGAAAATAAGATCTGAAAGCTATAAAATTATACTGAATCGATGTGTCTTTTATTTATGTCTTTTATCTATTTTGTGGCCACCATTACATGATAAGTCCTCCTGAATTGGCGTAACTACACCCTGCTTGGTACCAAAGTACCTCTGATTTGGCACTACGTGCCTCTGAATGACACTGAGGTGTCTCTGAATTGGTGTCGCAATACCTCTGAATTGCAGTAAACACTCCTCTGAATTGGCAACAAATGCCTTTGAGTTGGAAACATCTGCCTCTGAATCGTCCCGGGACTAACTGAATGAGGACTTATCATATAATGTATTATGTGAAGGTTCTGAGTTATTATCTTGAGCCTAAACTTTCTTAATTCTTAATCTGAACTGAATAATAATAATTGAACTTAAACTGAAATTGAATACCGATAGCTGAACTAAAACTGAGATTGAATACTGATAACTGAACATTTACTGAATTCTAAATTTGAATTTCTCTTGCACTGAAATTGAATATTGATAACTAAATTTTAAAGGTTACTCTGAATATTAATCTGATGTTTGATATACTTATAAATTGAATTAATCTTATGTAGAATTTCTTATTACATTGAATTACTAAGACATGACTTAATATGATCTTTCATTCATATATAGGATATATGAGTCTGAACTTGAGAAAACAACTAAACTGAATATAGAAACACTAAGTAACTGAAGATAGCTTAAGTGTTAAAATGATGTTCTAGTAGGATAACGCAATCCTTATATGGTCTCATTGCTCAAAGCATTATTAGATATGAACTAAGCATGAAACACTAAGTGTCTGAAAGTAACTTATTCTCTAAGTTACTTATAGGAATGTGTAGGCCTAATAATATTAATAAAATTCAATGGACATGGCTCACTTACCTTTGACATGGAGTATATCCTTCATGAAATCTTTATTCCTCGATCAATAACCTTATCACCTGAATATTTAGAAAGTTCTATAAGTCCATGCTTATTTTCCTATTTTATTTTTTAATCTCAAAACCCATCACCCTAAGCCCGTAAACTAAATTAAGATGGTTTTTGGACTAAGCATGAGTCTAATATAAAACCATGAACAAAAATCTTAATATTGAACATATATCGAAACTTACATTATATAACTACTATAACATTTATGCTTAAATAATCCAAAAATCATCATATGCGCTACTATGCATATACGTCATATTATAAGTATAAATCTCAAACATGATCACATATGATAATCAAAATGAATCCATCATTACATTAGAGGAAAATATTAGTACAAGCCATTTTCTAAACAAAATATGGATACATATCCCATAATACTCATCAATTACCTTGCCTAATGGCCACTTAGGCCCCCAAATCAAATACAAACATAATAATACATGTAACTCTATAAAAACTTTGGAAATAGCAAGAATACGATACATTAGAGTTTGGATAAAAAATTGAGATTATTTAATTGTAAAACAATGAGTGAAATTCCCAAAATACCCTTCTTAGGGTTTACATCAAAACCTTAGTAAAGCTTCAACTCATAATGATCGAGGTTCAAGATCATGTTAAACACATTGAAATACACTAATTGTGAAGTTTTCATTAATTTTGAAAGTCATTTTCTATTTTAAATACACAAAACATTAAAATCATATAGATATGAACACATAATATATATTAAATAACAAACGTCAAAATTTTCTTTTGGGAATATTTTAAGTCATAGTACTCTCGAATACCTTTCCATTGATACCTCAATCATTAAAAATAGACTACCACATCTCAAGTTATAATTTTTGGAAAAAGATACCTTTTTAGATGACAGGAGCCCATCATGCTTGATCCAAGGGCTGAGATAACATGCCCATTACTTTGTTTCCTGGAGGCATGAGCTGGATCTCGGGTGGGATCCACCCTAGCCAATGTCTAGACCTGACTGGATAGGGTTCTCTTCTTCCTAGTTGCAGAGACGAGAGTCTACGACTCCCTCCGTGGACGGCGCCTGCGCAGGCTACACATGTGGTCATCCACGAACTCACGCAGGAGGGTTGGGACTGTGAAGGCCGCCACCACCATCCTATGCTACTCACAACACCTCTCCATCCATCTGTCATATTCTTCACTTTCTGCAACATGAGCCCTATTCTCACAGCAAACTAACGGAAGCCTCCTGCTCATTATCCTCTCGCAACCTTCCTCTTCACTATTACACGAACGAGTCTTGGTGGATGAGGTAGTGATCATGGCACCGGGAAGCACTACTCTTTCTTTTCTCTCTAACTCTCACCTCCACATCCACCACACAGTGTCACTGACTGCACATTGAATAGGAAGTCCCCATGCTCCTGGTTCCGATCAAGATGATTGCTCTTCCAACACAGGCTGAAGCCTACTTTTACCCATGTTCCATCTTCCTCGGATGTCGCCTCCAAGCTTGCATCGCCGCTATAGGTCTCTAGGATCCCTTAGTACTATGATCTGTTGTTGATGGGCGACTCTCCCTTGCCTGGTCCTTCTCATGCACCGCCGTCACTGCTACTTTTCTGCTGAGCACTAGCGTGTTGTAGGGACATTAGTGACTTAGTGAGTTTGCTCTCATCCTGCCCTCCTTGTAGTCTTTGACCTTTTGTCTTTCGTGCAGTTGATTGTGCAATCTCCATAACCCCTGCTTCCTTTCATCTTTGTGAACCTAACCCTAGCTGCTATCTAAGTTGTTCAAGAAGATCTGACTACCTACTAACCCTCGTTGTATATCCCCGTTTCAAGACTCTCAAAACACCTCTTATATAAGCGTTCCAATATTTCCAAGGAACCCTAACCAAAGTGGATACGGACTGGAGTTTCTAGTGTTTATGGATTGCAGTCATATTTGGGCCGCATACTCTTATGTAATCATATGAAAGAATAACTTCATTTGTTGTAATCCTTATCAGAGTAGTATTTGTGTATCTTAAATATAAGACCACAGTTCAATGTTGGTTTCACAACAATAGTAAAAAGGACAACATGAATATAATATTATACTCAACTACATTATTAAAGTTAGGGTGTCACATGTCCAATTAGGGTTTTATCCTCATCTCCACTGAGAAGTTATAGAGAGATCTATAGCACACCTCTCGCCTATATAAGACTGAGTAGATAACCCTCAGGCCACAAGAAAGCCTCCTCCTCCCTTAATTTCTTCTCTGGTGTCTCAGGCATGCTAGACCACCTTGACATACAGTTCTGGCGACCCAAGCTCTGTGTTGCTCTCAGTCGAACCTCCAGCCAAATTGAATCTCCAATGAGCATTCAAGATACCTTATACTCCTTTTTTAGTCTTTAGTGCGACCTGGCTAGCCCTGGTTTTCCATGTCTTATAGAACCCAGTAGAGGTGCTCACCGTGCAACCTGGCTAGCCCTGGTTTTCTGTGTCCTATAGAACCCAGTAGAGGTGCTTGCTGACATTTGTCATCTCGACACCACAGTGTTCCTCTGCTTGCGGCAACACCTTCCCTGGCCTCACCTTGCCTTCTTGAATGTTTTGGAGAGCTTCGTTGAGTCTTATCTCCTTGTTTTCAGTGGCTTTGATTGCGGTTTGCTCTCCCATGCTCCTTGGGCCTCTCCAGTGTGTTCTATGGAAGTTGAGGTCCTTGCTCTTTGGCAATGGTTCCTCCAGCTTCGCTAAACCTCAGAGATCATGTTTGAATCATCTAATTGATTGTGTTGTGCCTGATGATGCGTCGCCTAGTTGGAGTTTAGGTCCCCAAGCGGCTGCTCGCGACCATGGCACGAGTAGGGTGGAAGAAACCATGTCATCAATTGACCATGGAGGCCCCTCAACACTAATCAAATGATTTGTTTTGTAAGGGTAGTTTAGTACCTTTACTAGTGCTTCATTTATCATATGTGTGAATTCAATTTATGATCTATTGACATTTTTTCCCCTAGTTGTTTATTTGCATAATCATTCGTGTATGGGTATTTTTGAGATTTCACTCTTTATTTTTATTGATCATTGATCCGCTGGGGTGAGCCCCATTTTGCTAGATGTTAGGTGTTGATTGGCCCAGGTCAAAGTGGGCCTAGGTTCATCATCCTCTAACTGGGACTATGGATATACACACATGGCTTTTCCTTGATTTACCACTGTCAGTTTTATACAATTCATAAGAAAATGAAGGTTTATCAGAAAAATACAAATAAATACTCGTTGGAAAAGATTTTTCACAAGGAATATGATTTTATAGTTTTTAAGTATTGTTTTGCATCCCTATTTCTATGTTTGTTATAAACATCATTTTAATTATATAAAAAGCCTTAAAATATATAACTAATTCATTTCAACTCCAAACTTTATAAATAAATATGTTTGTTTAATCAGAAGAATTCGCCTGATTGATTGATCCAAGTTTTGAGTACGAAATCGAAGGTTTTCATAGAAAGTCCAAAAATTAGGGTTTCTCACATAGTATGCTTTATAAACCCTAATACATGTGTATAAATTTGTAACTACGATAAAGTTGTCTTGGATACAAGCTAGTTTGGTGAAAGTGATGAGTAGGACTCTACATTAAGGTATGCATGATCCTATGTATGTGCAATCCTATTTATCTATGAGTGTGTACACTTGTTCCTTCAGTTGGTTATTTCATAATCCAACCCTAATATTCCTAATGAGGCATATGTTTAGTCATGGAATCTTTCTATTGCCTTATTTTGGCACATTTACTTCAATTAATTTGTAGGTTTTGAACCCCACTACTATATTGCTTTTATTTCCACTCTGCCAAATTAATTTACTCAATATGATGAATTATTGACTAAATAACTAATGTAGTGTACATGTGTACAACCACCCATAGTTGGGCATGTGTTATTTTGCCCAGGGGAATGTGATTACTCTCCCAATTTTTATATATATTTAGGTGTTTGGGAATGTGTTACTCTCCCTCACCTATTGGTTGAGGTTAGGTAGGTGCCTCAGCCCTATATTAATTTTTGTAGTCATAATGTTATTCATGCATGCAACTTTATTATTGTTTATCATGGAAGACTTCTTATTTATTACACGCCTCATACTTTTGACCCTCTTAGCATAGTAAATTTTATCATGCAATATTTTGGTTCATAATTGTCTTTATTCCTTTAATTGACACATACTTTATTTCTCCTCTTACTAGGTGATACCAACCACCCAGGTTTAGGATCAGAGTGCGTAACAGGAGCATGGTGAACTAGCCTAAGATTAGGATAAGGTGTTCATCCTTCTATCATGGACTTATCTGTTAAGTTGTTTTGTTGGAGACATATTGATGTATTTTAGTTTCCCTCTACCTTAGATCCTTTATTTGTATAGAGCATGTACACCCTTATCGGGAAAATTTTGATGTACTCTTTATGAAATTGAATATAGTCAAAGTTTAAAATTTCTCTGCTATTCATTGGACTTTTGCATACCATTAATATTAGTAAGAGAAGTGATTTCACTTATTTACAACATGGTATCAGAGCCCATGGTAGTTGGAGTCTTGACTATTTAAAATTATCACCCTAGCTAGAAACCCTTACCTCATATAGTTTCCCTTAATGTATCCACCTTAGAATTGACCTATGGTGAAAGGTTGATTTAGTACCATAAGAATTTCATATTAGAAATATCTTTAGTCAACTTTTAGGTGATTAGCCTGTTAGGTAGCTACTAGGACATAAGTTGAAAGCAAGGGTGCCTAGAAAGGGTTAGGGTCTGGGGGCTGGCAAATTTTCCCCAACGCTACTAGCTTGGTTTACGAGGACTCCCAGATCCATATGACACTGGACTGGCTTGAGATGATACTGATTGTCCAAAATAGCATACCTTTAGGCAAATAACCTCAATGTTGAATATCCTTAGGAACCTAATATGATGATTTGGGTACCGAAACAAAATCACCTTATGACCCATAAGTTCCTTATACGGGTCTTAGATTTTTAGGGGTATTCTACCCTATACTAGACTTTGAGGTTTGGTTATAATGAATAGTAAACCAATTAAATGTTAAATCTTATACATGGTTTAATTAGATTCACTATTTTTCATATAGTTTAGTTTGACTTGGTAGGTCAACCCTTTTAAGGGGTGGAGTAGTAGTAGTAGTAGTAGTAGTAGTAGTAGTAGTAGTAGTAGTAGTAGTAGTAGTAGTAGTAGTAGTAGTAGTAGTAGTAGTAGTAGTAGTAGTAGTAGTAGTAGTAGTAGTAGTAGTAGTAGTAGTAGTAGTAGTAGTAGTAGTAGTAGTAGTAGTAGTAGTAGTAGTAGTAGTAGTAGTAGTAGTAGTAGTAGTAGTAGTAGTAGTAGTAGTAGTAGTAGTAGTAGTAGTAGTAGTAGTAGTAGTAGTAGTAGTAGTAGTAGTAGTAGTAGTAGTAGTAGTAGTAGTAGTAGTAGTAGTAGTAGTAGTAGTAGTAGTAGTAGTAGTAGTAGTAGTAGTAGTACCTTGATAGATTTTGGAATTGTTGATTTCAAGGATGAAATCTTTTTAAAGGGATGAAGCCCTACAACACATCAAAATCTAGCTACTCTAAATTTTAGAAATCCCAACTCCATAGAAAAAATATTAGTGAGCATATATGATTAGTATTGACCAAACAAATTATAACTATAACTTAACATGTTTGTTTATATACTAATAAGTCACCTAATAAATAGTTCGTCATATGCTTGAACATTAACAAATTCTTAATACACATAATATGAATAACTCATACACATGATGTTGACCATGTCACCTTAATGATAAGATAAATGGAACTAATGCATGCTAAGAATGCATAACATGTAATGGTCATGTTGACCTAAACCCTAAGATGTAATCATCTAACCTTAACATATATACATATATATCCTTAATGCCTTCATGATACTATTAACATTGGGTGTCATAACATAATAACATACTTTGATACACATAAATGGTATGCAATCACCTCATCATAAATTAATCAGGTTATCAATATATGTAATGCATATCACCTTGTTCTCTGATACACACCTCATTAATAACCTAATCATGACTTGGTAGGTGAACGAATCCATTAATATGTAATGTGTTCCATCTTATTCACTAAAATACATATAATGACTCCAATATGACAATGAGTAGTAAGGTTTACATAAGCATGTATGAATGCCTAATGTGGTGTTAAATGTGTATGATTTATAATAAGAAGCGTAAACACGAGTAAATGATTAATGATGACATTAATATGAGTATGAAATGTGATGTGACAATGAGTAATGTAAATTAATATGACATTATTTGGAATTGTTATAGACTTAATAACTTGTTGGATAATATTATATATTTCTTACAAAATACTCTACGATAATTCTACATGATGGTAATATAAGGATAACGGAGAATAAATTCAAGTGATTAAGGACTGTGATCTAACATATTAATAAATTGAGATGATTTAGTAAACCCTAATTGTGCTTAAAATTCTTAATTAGTAATGAGAAATACATATGATTTGTACATAGTGTTGAGATATAATTATTTTTTCAACAATATGAATACAACAAATAGCATAATAAGGATGATGTAATTTCATAAGAAAGATAATGCTACTAAGCCAAAAATGTTAATAGTGTTATATCGGTTAAAAGGCAATCTTAATAGTGGAACCTCAGTGACCCATGAGAACCTGACTTATAAGTAAAGTAGGTGAAGTACCATGGATTAGAGGTAACGACCTAGTTGCTTAATGTTGGGATGTTATGTACTCACCCTTCCCTCTTGTTGGAATTTTGGAGACAAAATTATCTTTAAGGGGTGGAATGTTGTAACATACTGAATCTTAGGTTTATTTGCAATTTAACTCATTTTCAATCTTTTCATTTCCTTATATCCTTTTTGGCCTTTTTTCTAAATTTTCCTATCTTTTCTATCATCTTTGTCCTCAATGTTGAAATTGAGCAATACTTCATGGTGTGAATAATATTTGACCCACATTTATTACAATGAATGGGTTTGTGCATAAATATCTCAACTAGTGTGTTAATTAGATTTTAATAATGTGAAATGACCACTAATGAAAGATAATCAATAGATTATATTAATTTAGAGTTTTTATGGCTTTTTGGGACAATAAATAAGAAGTAATGTGGAATTGAGTTAGTTACTGAGAGAATAACCCTCTTCCCTTTCTCTCTCCTCTGATGTGGCAATAAAACATTAAAAGATAAAAATGTTGTAATATATGACTCTTAAAATTAACATATATTTCCTATCTCAAATATTCACCCAAAGATCTAATTAGAAAGCTTTTTCATGTTAATTCACCCTCTTTGATACATTAATATATGCACTAATGGCAATATGGTGGTTAAGGGTCAAATCTCATGTAAAACAAAAATCTAATTGCATAGCATTAATCTAGGCATTAATATTAGCCTATGGTCCAAATTTGAGGTCATTTGACCCATTTTTGACCCTCCAAATAAATTTTATAAGAATTGATTATAGCGTGACTAAGGTTTACAATCGATTTCATTAATGTGATGAATTAAACCTATGGTTTTGATTATTTTTGTTTTCATGCACTACATCTCTTAATTACATCACATGTACACCATCTGATACCCACATTCCATCATCCATGAACCAATAGTCAATTGGACGACCGAAAGTCATCCTCTTCCTCAATCAATGCGTGAGTCAAACATTGTTTCTTAGTGTTTCAATCACCAGTTTTGTTCTCCCTCATCAATGCATCTTGATCCAAGATTTCTCTGCCTTCACTCTCCTCTTGTTTCTAAAGATGAGCCATAACTTGCATCCTCTCTCACCCTGAGCACGAAATGTCCAATTAGGGTTTTCTTCTCATCTCCACTGAGAAGTTACATAGAGATCTATAGCACCCCTCTCGCCTATATAAGGCTAAGTAGAGAACCCTCAGGCCACAAGCAAGCCTCCTCCTCACTAATTTTCTTCTCTAGTGTCTTAGGAACACTAGACCACCTCAATATACAGTTTGATGACCCAAGCTCTGTGTTGATCTCATCCAAACCTCCAGCCAAATTGAATCTCCGGCGAGCATTCATGATACCCTATACTCCTTTTTTAGTATTTAGTGCAACCTGGCTAGCCCTAGTTTGTCGTGTCCTATAGAACCCAGTAGAGGTGCTCAGTGACATTTGTCATCTCAGCACCACAATGCTTCTTCACCTGCAACAACACCTTCCCTGACCTCGCATTACCTCCTCAAATGTTTTGGAGACCTTAGTTGAGTCTTATCTCCTTGTTTTATTGGCTTTGATCGCGGTTTGCTCTCCCCTATTTCTTGGGCCTCTCTAGTGTGTTATGTGGATGTTGAGGTCCTTGCCCTTTGGCAATGGTTCCTCTAGCTTCACCAGACCTCATAGATCATGTTTAAATCATCCAATTGCTTATGTTGTGTTTGATGATGCGTTGCCTAGTTGGAGTTTAGGTCTCCAAGTGGCTGCTCGCAACCATGGCACGAGTAGGGTGGAAGAAACCATGTCATCAATTGACCATGGAGTCCCCCTCAATGCTAATCGAATGATTTGTTTTACAAGGGTAGTTTAGTACTTTCACTGGTGCTTCATTTATCATATGCATGAATTTGATTTATGATCTATTGACACTTTTGCCCCTGGTTGTTTAATCGCATAATCAATCATGTATGGGTATTTTCTAGATTTCACTCTTTATTTCCATTGATCACTAATCTATAGGGGCGAACCCAGTTTTGCTAGTTGTCAAGTGTCAATTGGCTCAGGTCAGAGTGGGCCTAGGTCCATCATCTGTTGACTGGGACTATGGATATACACACGTGGCTTTTCCTTGATTTACCATTGATCAGTTTTATATAATTCATAATAAGTCAAAGGTTTTTCATAAAATATAAATAAATACTCGTTGGAAAGGATTTTTCACAAGGAATATGATTTTATAGTATTATTTTGCATCCCTATTTTGATGTTTATTATTATCACCATTTTAATTATATAAAAAGACTTAAAATAAATAACTAATTCATTTCAACTCCAAATTTTATAAATAAATATGTTTTCTTAATTAGAACAATCCAATTGATTGATTGGTCCAAGTTTTGAGTCCTAAATTAAAGGTTTACATAGAAAGTCCAAAAATATGGTTTCTCACATAGTATGCTTTATAAACCCTAATACATGTGTATAAATTTGTAACTAGGATGAAGTTGTCTTGGATACAAGCTAGTTCGGTGAAAGTGATGACTAGGACTCTACATTAAGGTATGTGCAATCCTATGTATGTGCGATCATGTGTATGTGCAATCCTATTTATCTAGGAGTGTGTACACTTGTTCCTTTAGTTGGGTACTTCATAATCCAACCCTAATATTCCTAATGAGGCGTGTGTTTAGCCTTAGAATCTTTATATTGCCTTTTTTGGCACATGTACTTCAATTACTTCATAGGTTATGAGCCCCACTGCTATGTTGCTTTTATTTCCACTCTTCCAAGTTAATTCACTCAACATGATGAATTATTGACTAAATAACTAATGTAGTGTATATGTGTACAACCACCCATAGTTGGGCATGTGTTATTTTGCCCAGGGGAATGTGATTACTCTCCCCATTTTTATATATATTTAGGTGTTTGGGAATGTGTTACTCTCCCTCACCTATTGGTTGAGGTTAGGTAGGTGCCTCAGCCCTATATTAGTTTTTGTAGTCATAATGTTATTCATGCATGCAACTTTATTACTGTTTATCATGCCAGACTTCTTATTTATCACATGCCTCATATTTTTTACCCTCTTAGCATAGTAAATCTTTATAATGCAATATTTTGGTTCATAATTGTCCTTATTCCTTTGATTGACACATACTTTATTTCTCCTCTTGCTGGGTTATCCCAACCACCCAGGTTTAGGATCAGAGTGCGCAATAGGAGCATGGTGAATCAGTCTAAGATTGTGAGGAGGTGTTCATCCTTATATCATGGACTTATCTATTAAGTTGTTTTGTTGAAGACATATTGATGTAGTTTAGTTTTCCTCTACCTTAGATCCTTTATTTGTATAAAGCTTGTACACCCTTATTGGGAAAATTTTGATGTACTCTTTATGAAATTGAAT
This sequence comes from Alisma plantago-aquatica, assembly GCA_963693085.1. Lineage (NCBI taxonomy): Eukaryota > Viridiplantae > Streptophyta > Magnoliopsida > Alismatales > Alismataceae > Alisma > Alisma plantago-aquatica. Next base: position 938,509,436 of record OY856409.1, read on the forward strand.
ATAGTTAAAGTTTTAAATTCAACTACTATTCGTTGGAATTTTGCATACCATTATTATTAGTAGAGAGGTGATTTCACTTCTATACAAAACCACATCAGAGTAAGCGACATTGAGTATTGTTAAAACAAAACAATAACATGGTCGTAAGGAAAAATATGAAAACTAGTTGAACAATAAACTTAGATTCACATATTATGTTCTTGGTGGTTTATTATAGTGTCCACTACTCTCATGCACCAAAAATGCACATAAGATCCAAAGGCTCAACTAATGTTCCATTTGAACTCATGATTATCAATGAAGTGCCTTAATTTATGCTCCAATTGAGCTCATCATTGCACATGAGTGCCACTATTTTGCATTTGAATTCATAAGGCCTAAAGGCTCAACATTAACATGATCATGACAAAATAATACAACCCAATAGACGATTAACTTGGAATAACTCTACTTCACCTTGAAGTTCACACTATGATGTAGATTCTTAAAATACATCTTCAAAGCATAATAATAATAATAATAATAATATGATAACTTTTAGAAAACATTTATTCTACTGGAAGCACACATGTATGCATATAATTCATCTTCATCATCATTATAATTGTAAGGCAATTGAAAGCCAATACTTGATACTCAAAGTGCATAGACTCACTTAGCTAAGCTTGGAGGATTCCAAGATCAACCTTCTTCTATCCAAATCTAATTCCATGCATCAAACAACCAACAATCAGTAGTCGGTATTGATGCATAGATCAAATTAGGGTCGATTAAGGTTAAGGGATCTTATTGATGAGTATCTTTGTTGTTCTTTCAATTTGTGTGTCACTGATTAGGTTAGGGTAAATCAATTAATTTTTATTGTAATAAGTTCAATTAATCATATCTACACTTCATTAATGTTCAAAGAAGAGACTATAATTTTTCAATAAAGCATAAGAAAGCTAGGGCTTGAAAATCATAATATTAGGTTCTTCATGAAAAACTTTTCAAAACTTAGTTACACTTATTTTTCTGACCATCGATTTAATTACTATGAATTTCAAATGCCCATACCAATCTGAAACTTGAGAAATTGATTAATAGACCCCAAAAAAATCCTAGTATTTGGGGACCTCTGCCTAGCTGGCCCAATCAAGTTCGGACATAAGGACAAGGAGCTCCTTGCAATAACCACATTGGGGACAAATAAAAAGATTGGTTTAAAGGGAAATTTTGTTTAATATAGGACGTGACAAACTTGTTTATGTGAGGAAATCCTAGATCCAACTTTGACCGAATCAAGGTATGACAAAAAACCAAGATGTTGATGGTCTTTCATATCATCTGTTGGACTTGTCAAGGCCAAACATTAGTGGCGGGGTGGTGGGAATCATCCAGAACACCTTATGCCATGGTTGGCCAAGGTGTTGAGGCTAGAGGTTGCACATGAGGAGCCTAAGGAAAACTAGCAATCTGGATGAGTATGTGACACTGTATCAAAAGTAATGATGTGAGAAACCCTAAACAAGCTTGTTTGAGGCTAGGAATTCCTGTGTGGATACAAAAAACAAAGAAAAGGGCAATAACAAGGGGGAAATGGGAATTACCAAGCCAAAGAGGAAGTCTGCGACCTATAGAGCTTCTCTAATGTCCCCTGATCATGATAAGAGTGTCAGTAACTTCTCTGGGGTATCAAGCTTACCATCTCTGACTGTTTGAGGGGACATGAGTAATATGGACTTCAAAGGTCTAAAGTCGACAACTTGAGGGAAACCAATGATGCAGACAAGTTTCTAGTGGCCTTTAGATTGTCTTTGGAGGTTTTCTTATATAGGTGGGTGTCTAAATGAAGTTGGGTATCTTGCACATATTGGAACAAATGAGTAAAGGGAGTCCATGATGGACTAGGAATTAGGTGATGATGAAGTCCTAGACAATATAAGATCTTTCAGTCTGGCAGGGAGAGTGTAACATCCCTGACTTGGGTTATGTTCTAACCCTAGGTGTTTTGCTTAAATAATGTTGATTAGATGCTTGTTCATATTTCTTGGAAAGTAATTAAGGCTCAAGAGGAACTTATATTTCAATTTTAGTCCTTTTTGAATAATGTTGAAACATTGTTTTGTTTGTTTTGGACTAAAGTGAAAATTACCCAAGTTGAGGGGTTAACTTGCAAATTTCATAGGATAATATGTTCCTCAGATGTTGAGACATCATAAGAGGGAGTATGATGCAGTGGTATAGTTTCCACAAGCTTGAGCACCAAGATAGAGCTTGTTGAGCAATGTTTGTGCATTAAAACCTAGTTTTGGTGTAATGTGCAAATTACCCAAAACCTAGGGTTCAATATGCAAAATACCACTTCTAGATGATCCCCCATGTTTCTTGGAATCAAGTAGAGAAAATAAAATGGGAGGGGCACCTCATTTGAGTTTTTTTGGAGGAGAGAGAATCTTAGTATTAAAATAATCAAGATTTAAGAATAAAAGGAACTTTACTTAATTTATTGCAAAAAGAAATATATTAATTGAAGAGCCCTTCAACCAAAAGTTGAGGGATGTATTTGCAAAGTTTTGGACGTTCTTTGTGCCTTGTAAAGGTAACGAAAATATCAAAGGGAATGCATAACTCACTCCCATTATTAAAGGAAAAAGAAATATCCACTAAAATGGGATATTAATATAATATGTTTAAGGTGCTTAATTCCTTTTCTTTTAATTCTTGGATAATGAATAGGTTTTGCAAGTGAATGAAGGTGGATTCTTGGCCAAGGAATTAAGGGGAAGGGGCGGCACTAATTTTGGAAATTAAAGGAATTAATTCCATTTTCTCTTTCCTTGGAATTCCCTTATACATATCTCATTTCCTACTCACTTAAGGATCTTTTTCAGAATTCCTTTTCTCTTCTTGCTTGCAAACCGACCAAAGGAGCTAGGAGCAGCTGGAGGACGACCCCCAACCTGTTGGTAAGTTCTTGATCTTCTTTGACCTCGATTTCATGGTGAAAATCATAAAACAATGCATAATTCTTCTCTATTTCACTCCCTCTTCAATCCTAGCCAACCTTTTCATTCAAAAAGCTTGAGAACGGACCTTGGGCAGTTGCAAAAGCTTCATCCACCATTGGAGTCGTGGATCTTGGAGCTTGGAATCAGATTAGAAGGCGGGTTATATAACTTAAACCCTTAAAACATTGATATTGCCTTCAATTCTCCATGATTTATTATTCATCTTGTTCTATTTTGAACTTCCTTTGATTCATTGTTGTAATTTCCATGAAAACGGTAGTAGTTCTTGGATGAATGAAGGAAGATGATGATGACATCATCTTGGATACTTTTCCCAAGAAAATTCTACTTCAAATGGTTTCAACAAAGGTGTTCAATCAGTTTCCATAAGACCGTTTGAACTTAAACGGTTTCATCAAACCATTTGGGAGTAAACAGTTTCATCAAACCATTTGGGAGTAAACGATTTCAAACCATTTGGAAAAGTTGACCATGGTTGACCGTTTGGATATTTTATGCTAATGATGATGGTTAATGACCTATTAAGTTTGGTTGATTAACTCCAAAGGGTTCATTAGTTGAAGGTCCATCAAGTAGCAAACCCTAATCGGGTTAAGTGTTGATTTTGTAATTACTTGACTTAGAAGTTTGGTTTGATTAGCCCAAACAGTCTCAAGACCATTTGGAGATCAACCAAACAGTCTCAAGACCGTTTGGAGGTCTAGGGTTGAGTATGGTTGGGTATTTAAAGATCCAAAGATACCAAATTGTAATGCAATTAATTGTTGATTTGATAATCAATCAAATGACCTAAACCCTAATTAGACTTCACCAATTTTGATGATAATTGGGGCAAACGATCTCAAGACCATTTGTAGGTTGTCCAAAAGACCTCAAGACTATTTGAGGTCAGGTCATACCCAATTTGGATGGTGGTCCAATGATTTCAAAGTAAATAGTTTCACAATGACTAACATTGAAGGTTCATCGATTTCAACCCTAATTCAATTGGGTTCAAACCCTAATTGGTGATCAATTGAAGATTGAATCAATTGAAGGATGATTCATTAATCTCACTTGAAGCATGGTGCTTAGGTTCAATTTATTAGTAAGTACATGGTTTCAATTGATGAAGGAGTTAACCTTAGAAACCCTAAAATCGATTAGAGAGGTTGAGACCCTTTTTGGTCCAATCAGTTTTGAGGAGGTTTGGACCAAATGGTCTCAAGACCGTTTGAGTCCAAATGGTCTCAAGACCTTTTGGGACCAAATGGTCTCAAGATCGCTTGGGACCAAACGATCCCAAACCGGTTGAGGCTCAAACGCTTTCAAGCACCACTTTAGTAAACGGTTTCAAATGTTCACTTTAGCAAACGGTTTCAAATGTTCACTTTAGCAAACGGTTTCAAGTAACTACTTTGCTAAATGGTTTCAATTGTTAGACTTAGACCGTTTGAAGGTTATCCATGCAAGACCGTTTGAGGTCTGTTTGGTCAAGACCGTTTGGGGTCTAAGTGACCAAGACTGATTGGAAATAATTAACCCTAAAACCGCATGAACAATTAAAGTGCTTAAAGGTCAATTGTTTAATTGATTATTTTATGATGTTATCCAAGGATGATTATGGTAATTATACCCTTATTAAGATAGGCTTATTAATACATTGTGAATGATTAATCCTTAATGATTAAGGAAGTAATAACATAACACATGGTGTCAACCCTTCAATCAAGTTAAGTGGACTTAATCTAATCAAGACTGATGTAAATATCATTCTATAAAGGTTGAGAGAGAAAGAGAACTTCTTACATGAATGATTATCATAAATTGATTAAGTCTCAACACTTCCAACCTAAATGAATGTGTAATTAGGGTATGATCCTTAATTAAGAGATCATGAACCCTAATCAATAAGGATTATGAGCCCTAACCCTAATTGAGGGCAACGATAAGTGAAACCCCAATCCATGATGATAGTAACCCTAGTCGAGGGCAATAAAAGGTGAAACCCCAATCTATGGTAATGATACGACCCTAATTAAGGGTGATGACATGAGAAACCCTAATTCATGGTATTTTAATAATAAATCCTAATTGAAGGTGAATAGTAAACCCTAACTGAAGATGATGTTATGAGAAACCCTAATCAAGAGTGAAACCATGTGAAACCCTAAAGCAAGGGTGATGTCATGTAATTTCTAGATAAGGTTAAAGTAAAAAATAAATCCTAATGCAATGATGAGATGTGAAACCTGATTCAAGGTGATACTATGTACTGGTATGTAACTCTTCGAAGTTAAATCCTATACTGATATGAGATAACAATGTGTGGAACTCTAATCTTGGGTTATTTTGTATGAAACCCTGACTTTGGGCAATATGATGATAATCATAACCCAAATCTGGTTATGAGATTAAGTATTCCTATTTGATATAAATTAGGAATTCTTAGCTCTAATAAGGAAATAGTGATGATGCTCTTACACTACATAGTGCCGATGGGTAATTGATATGATTGTTATTATGTGCACTAACTATGCAGGTTCCATGAGATGGTGAACATAGCTAGGTATGACCTTTGATGCTTTAATATTGAATTTGTTTTATGGGCCTTGTGAGCCATAACATGTTGTGTTGCCTAGAGAAAGGTAACAAGAGATATTATTGTGCTTTAAGAGCCATGTGATATACCTGCACTGCAATTATTATGTTTATAATGACCAGTTAACCTGAAGGCATTAAGTTACCTGATAAGTTGGTAACAAGTGTTTTGATAATTTGAGGGTTTGAATACCCATGTATCATAAACTTGATGATGAGATGACAAGGGATGAGATTACCCTGATGAAATAAAGGATTGAGATCCCCAGGATGTAACAAAGCTTTGAAAAGAAAGAACTTGATAGAAACAATATTCAATCTTTATAGCAATTGTTATAATGTTTTATTATATGTGGGGGTTATGGGCGCGAATATCCTTACGCCCTAATGGAGGAATTGATGTGAGATAAACATCAAATCTCTCAATCCTTCATTATATGTGACGGGATGGATGTATCACTAATCTCCCGAATGCCAGGATGGATGTACCATTAATCTCCTGATGATCTTAATGCCGAATCGATGTGAGATAAATATAATATCTCTTTATTGCGAAGAGAGTACAGCATGGTACTGTAACTCTAATAGCAAAATTGCCAGTATACCCTGGAAAGCTATTTAGCAGAGACACAAGATGTCCTGCAGTTGGTCCTCACACTGACTGAGGAAGATGAGGTCATGGAAATTCGGCTCTTCTGTTGACCTATGTATGGTACCAATTTTGATTTCACAATAGTTGGTTGGAGTATGAGCGGTATACCTCATCTCCTCAGGGCATTAATTATGATTGTAAAAAAAATTAATCAGCTGCGTAGCAGATTTTCATAAGGTTGAAATACGAGAATCATTGGTTGTTGTTACTTGTCTAGCATGTCTAATAGACAAATGTTATTTATGTTCTTTAATTCCTTATTGAATAAGTAACATGCTGCTTTATCAAGATATAGCTGAAAGAACTTGAATAGAGATTACTGCTCTAATCTATTTATATATTGAATTATTTGCTATTAAAATGCTTATGATTCTTCTGCTCAGTTATATTCCATTAGTTGCAATAATAATGTTTCTGGCAGAGAGTTATATCTCTCACTGGGACAATTTTCAATTGTCTCACCCCCGTGGGATTCAACTTTTTAGGTAGACGTAGAAGAGGCAGAAACCCTACAGTAAGAGAAGAACAGTAGCAACAGCAGAACCAAGGACAACAGTGAATCTTCAGGTGGAGACACTAATTGTCATGTCATGTATATAGAGTCTTATGTGTCGTCTATGTACTCTCAGGTCCTACGAGTCAGTAGTTAGTTTTATATCGATCTGAGATTTTTGGCTTCATGCCTCGAGATTTTTTTAATGCCTATGTATGATCTAACAGGGCAGTTGATGTTTGTAACTCTCGAGAAGAAATGGTACAAGAGATGTACTAGTAAACCAGCATGTACTTGAAGTACTTTGGTTCCTTATGAAAGAGCTTTTTAGTTTATGGATCACTTTGTAAAAGTTTTAATTTTTAGTGATTTTCAGTAATTCCACTACTAATGATCGCTTTCGCTTTATTTAATCTTGTTTTAAAAGTTGGATGCCACAATTTAGTGGTATTAGAGCTCTAGGTTCGCTGAGTCTATAGAGACATAGGATTAAGGTTGTTGAGTCTATTCTAGTGTCTTCTAGTTTATCTGATAGTGTCTTCTGCTCATATAGGAGGAGAAGAAAAACTAAAGATGTCTGGATCACACGATGAACATGCTACTGAGAGTAGTGTTGTTGCACCATGAGGAGGTGCAAGGGACTATGAGAGGGAGGAGCATGTACCTGAACAACCCCAGTCCAAACATTACCTGCACCTAGGGCACCTACCCACCATGAAGGACAAGGAGCCGGCAAGACCTTTGAATGACTTCCCTGGGTTGGAGCCACAGAATATGCTGGTACAGCTGACCCAGCAGATGCTAACATGTGGCTGACCGAGCTAGAGAAAGCCTTTAGAATCCTTAACATCCCAGAAGCTGAGAAGGTTAGACATGCAGTGTACCTTCTTAAAGGGAGTGTTGGTCACTGGTGGGCCATAGAAGAAGGCAAGAGGTCGGGTGTGGAGATAGGATGGGAAGTATTTCGATGAGAATTCATCAATATATACTTTCCAAAGACGTTCTTGGATGAGAAGATCTCTCAGTTTGAGAGATTTAAGGCAAGGACCAATGAACGTTAGCGAGTACGAGGCTAAGTTCATAGAGCTTCTGTGGTTCTGCCCGCATATGGCGGCTACAGATGAAGAGAGGATTCAGCGTTTTGAGAAGGGGTTGAATACCGATTTGACCACTCATGTGTCTGCATTAGAGAATAGGGAAAGGTTTGCTACCTTTGTAGAGTCTGTTAGACGGATAGAGAGGTCTGTGACAGAGAAGAGATAGACTATGAGTAAGAAAGTGTATCCTCAGTTTCATGGACAAGGATCCAAAAGCTTTAAGAAATCAATGTTTTCTGCACCAATGGCACCACCAAGGTTCAATACCCAGACGCAATGGACATCTAGTAGGGGTAGAGTCTGTAGTTTACCGCCGGAAAGAGCCCATAGCTCAGCATCAGTATTGGTAACAGGATCATCCAGACCTCAGCCAGGGGACAGAATTTGCTTTATATGTGGAAAGTTGGGGCATCTAATGAAGGATTGTCGAGACAGAGAGGCAAGTGTACTCAACCACAGAGGCAGAGTCAGCAAGGCTCTCAGAGGCGACAGTTACCAAGTGGAGCTAGAGGACGAGGACAAGCGTCCCAAGATGGATAGTCAGTACCCAGTAATTGAGCACCAAGTCAACCACATGCAATAGTGATATTCTATGTGATGAATCAGCCTGATGGAGTAGTCAACCCTCGGGTTGTGGCAGGTCAAATGGAACTGTTTTACTCTGATATGTCTATATCCTGCATTGTATCTATTTTAATTAATCCGGGTGATATGTATTCTTTCATCACTAAAAGAGTGATTCTGGACTACAATATGATATTTGGTCATAGGGCAGAGAGTTTGAAGTTAGAAACTCCTTTGATGGGATCTACAGTGCTACAGGAGGTGTGTTCTTTCTGTACTCTCTCCTTTTCTGAACATTGCATTCAAGTGGACCTTATACCACTTGAGATGCATGGGTTTGATATAATTCTTGGGAAGGACACATTAGAAAAGTATAAGGTTGCCTTGGATTGTGAATCCAAGCAGGCTGTATTCACAGATGATAGTGACACATGGATTTTCCAAGGAGACAGAAAGATTCTTCCAACCTGTCTTGTGTCAGCTATGGTAGCTGAGAAGTTGATGAGGCAAGGATGTTTTGCTTTCCTGGCACATGTGGTAGATACCACCATGGAGAGTTCTAATCCTTCCGAAGTTCCAATAGTCAGGGAATTTGAAGATGTGTTTCTTAAAGAACTTCCAGGTGTACCTCCGCCCCGAGAGATTGATTTTGAAATTAATCTAGTTCCGGGAACGTAACCTATAGCACAAACACTGTATAGGATGGTGCCTGCTGAGATGGTAGAGCTTAAAAAGCAATTGTAGGAGTTGTTTGAGAAAGGTTTTATCCGACAGAGTACTTCACCATGGGGTGCTCCGGTCCTCTTTGTTAAGAAGAAGGATGGATCGATGTGATTATGCATTGACTACAGACAATTAAATAAAGTAACTATTGTAACATCCCTGACCTGGGTTATGAACTAACCCCAGGTGTTTTTCTTAATCATGTGATTAAATGCTTGTGGTTATCTGTTGATAATGTAATTAAAGCTCCTAAGGAACATACATTTCCATTTCTGCCTCTTTTGAACAATGTTGTAATATTGTTTTGTAATACATGGACCTATGTGCAAATTACCCAATTAAAAGGGGTTAACTTGCAAATTGCACATGTTAAGATGTTCCTTTAGTGTTTAGACATCATAAGAGTGAATGTGATGAAGTGTGATTGGTTCCCCAAGCTTGGGCACTGAGATGCAGCTTGTGGGGCAATCCTTATGCTTAAAACCCTAATTTTGGTGTAAAGTGCAATTTACCCAAAATGAGGGATGAAACTTGTAAAATACACCTTTTAGAGTATATTTATGACTATTGGCATCATTTAGAGTAATAATGATGAATAGGTCACTTCAATTGAATAATCAAATAAGAATGATAACCCTTATATATTAAATAATCAAGTTATAAGCCTAATAACCCTTCTATATGTGCAACTTAGTAAAAAGTTGGCTTTCTTCACCTTTAGACCTTGGGTTTAAGATGAGTTTTTCTTAAGTATGTAAGGGAGAAACGTGGCTTGGAAGAAGGGAAGGACCTAGATGAGAAATGGAGAAACAATTTGTCCTTATGTTGGAATTTCACCCAAAGTATATATATACACCTTTTCTCACTTAGCAAGGATTGTTTCCTTCACTTCCCTTCTTATCCCCTTGCTTAGACCGACTTAGGACAGAGCTCTGGATCATATGAGGACGGATAAGGAGTTATAGGTAAGCTTTGGTCATCTTCTTGCTCAGATTCATGGAGGAATTCATGGTGCAAGGTTGGTTTTATGGTCTTCCTTACTTGTTTCCTCTTTCTAGCCATCTTTTCCCAACCTTTCCTTGGAGAAACACCCTTGGCCGACCTGTGGAGCTCAAGACACCATTAAAGTCTTGAAGCTTGGAAGCCTGGAGCTCAAGGAACGACCTTAAGGTGGGTTTTATAACTCTAAACCTTTTGCTTTCTTATGCATATCTTTGTTCTTGCAATTAGTACTTCGTTCTTCTTCTTTCCCACTCTTCCTTGCTTTCTTGCAACTAAAACCACGAATAACATACCTTGATCTGGAAGTAGAAGAAGATGGGCGTGATTACCAATGTTACTTTATCAAACGGTCTTGTTTTCCCCCTTTGGCCAAATGGTTTTGGGCAAACGGTTTGCAAAACTGTTTGAAGGGCAAACGGTTTCACAAGTTCGGTTGGAGCAAACGGTCTCCAAGACTGTTTTAGGGCGTTGACCAAGCATTGACCATTTGGGATTTCTGTTCATAATTATGTAGGCTAATGACCCACCAAATTTGAGGGGTTAAATCCAAAGAAATCGTAGGTTGAAAGCCAATCAATTAGGCAAATCGAATTGAATTAAATGCTGATTTTCAGTCTGATTAACTTGAACTTTTTGGGCAAACGGTCTCAAGACCATTTGAGTGCGTTGAACAAGCATTGAACGTTTGGGATTACTGTTCCTAATGATGTGGTCTAATGACCTACCAAATTTGATAGGTTAACTCCCAAGGAATCATGAGTTAAAGGCTAAACAATTAGGTAATTGAATTGAATTAAGTGCTGATTTTCCAATATGATTAATTGAACTTTTTGGGCAAACGGTCTCAAGACCGTTTGACTGTGTTGACCAAGCGTTTACCGTTTGGTATTCCTGTTCATAATTATTTTGGTTAATAACCCTCCAAATTTGAGGGATTAACTCTAAAGGAATCGTGAATTGAAGGCTAATCAATTATGTAAACCCTAATTGGATTAAGTGCTGACTTTCAACTTGATTGATATGACTTTTTGGGTTTTCTTGCCCAAACGGTCTCAAGACCGTTTGGAGGTCACCCAAGACCGTTTGGAGGTCTAGCGTTGGATATGGTTAAGTGTTTGAAGGACAAAAGATATGGTGTTAACCCTAATCGACTAAGTGTTGGATTTGCATTGAATTGAGTTGATTGTTTGGGGTTGATTGGCCCAAATAGTCTCAAGGCCGTTTGGGGATCACCCAAGACCGTTTGGAGGTCTGGGGTCAAGTATAGTTGACCAATTGAAGGTCCAAAGGTACCAAATTACAAAGCAATCAATTGATGATTTGATGATCAACTCAATAGCTCAAACCCTAATGATTTTTCACTAGAATCCAAGGGTTGCGTGGGCCAAACGGTCTCAAGACTGTTTGGAACTCATCCAAACGGTCTCAAGACCGTTTGTAGGTCACCCAAGACCGTTTGTAGGTCTAGGGGTGAGTATGGTTAAGCAATTGATGATCCAATGTTACCAAGTTAAAGTGTAATCAAATGTTGATTTGGTGATCAATCCAATGATTCAAACCTTAATTGATTGACTTAGATTTTGATGATATGATGGGCAAACGGTCTCAAGACCGTTTGGAGGTCATCCAAATGACCTCAAGACCGTTTGGGGTCAGGTCATACCCAATTTGGATGATGGTTCTATGGTTTCAAAGTAACTAGTCTTACATTGATCAGTATTGAAGGATCATCGATTCCAAACCCTAATTCAATTGAATCAAACCCTAATTGATGAACAATTGAGGGTTGATTAAAGGTTAAATCAGTTGAAGGTTGACCTATTAAACTCAATTGAGGTATGAGTATAGACCCAATTGATGTTTGGTTCCATGAATTCAATGATTGAAGTAATCAACATTGGAAACCCTAATTCAATTGGATACCTTATGTAATGGAGGTCCAATGTGATTAAATCTTTGGGAATTAAGATGATGAATGTTCTATTGATCCAATGATGATTAGTAATGATAATCAATGAAGGTATGAAGTTTGAAACCCTAATAATACCTAAGTAATTAGAACCAATTATAGGGAGAATTCTTAATTGTTTATAGGATTAATAGCTTGATACACTATGTTAACCATAGTAGTATGTACTTGATTGAAGGGTTGATGTGACCTAATCAAGTTAAAATAATGAAAGATTAGAATACATATATTTATATATATATATATATATATATATATATATATATAAAAATATGAATCATGTAATGATCTTATGTAGCACGACCGTGTAAGGGAGCACGGCTGTGGTAGCCTTAACTTGCACGACCGTGCAAGGGAGCACGACCGTGGTAGCCTTACTTTGCATGACCGTGCAAGGTGGCACGGCTGTGGTGTCCTATAAAGAAATTGAAAAGTTTTGGTATTGTGTTGACATTGTTATATATGCATGTCCTTATTTGTATAAGTCATACATGTTGATATTATGAGGTGATCATAGCCAGGTAAGAGTTATGATGTCATATTCCTTGAAAACAATTATAAGCTTTTAGAGTAATGATATGTGAAAAGTATATACATTGCTTCAATCAAGGTCATGTTGTTAGATGACTTGATGCTTATATGTCACTTGGTAGCAAGTGTTGTGATAATCTGAGGGTTTGAATAACCATGTTCCTGAATCATTTTATGCTTAATGCCTTGAAGGCTTAGATGGTTCAATGGTTGTTTAATCTAAACCCTAATGATACCTAAAGACATTAAGGGGTTAAGTGATTAGTAGATTGACCCATGTTATGATTATTAAAGAAGATTACCAAGGTACCCTTGAAGGGTTCAAGTAGATAACAACCCTTGATCAAGCAAACCCTAATGATTATAATGGGTTGACTTGATCTATGTTAATCAAAGATGACTTGACCTAATCTAACCTAGAGTGATTTAAACATCATCTAGTAGTAAGAAGAGAGAGAAATCTCCTAATATGAATGAGAATCAAGTAACATACTTTCAATATGTAAGAATGTACATGATTAGGGTATGATCCATCAAGGTAAGATCATGGAAATCCTAATTATAATGATTAATGAATCTTAAACTAATTTGAGGGCATCAATGATGATAATTTTCATATATAATGATGCTATGAGCTCAATTCACTATGAAGTGAATAGTAAACCCTAATTCTAGGGTAATAACATGTAACATGAATAGTTAACCCTAATTTAGGGTGATCTGATAAATGGAGTAATTCAGGGTTATGCCTTTGAGTATGAAACCCTAATTACAAGTTGTAATATGAGAAATCTTTATGCCTCGAGAGCTAAGAGGTTCTATAACCCTATTTTGAAGTAAAAGAATACAAACCCTAACTAATGAAGGATGGGGTATGTTAACCCTAGTCCTGGGTTATGCTTTCAAGTATGAAACCCTATGAACTAATTACAATATAAGAATTCTTATGCCTTATAAGACAAAGGGATTCAATAACCTTAATTGAGTGGGGTAAACCCTAACTATACTTATGCTTTTAAGCATGAATCTTCATGATTAAAGTATGAGATGAGGAATCATTATTCCTAATCATAAAGAAAGGGATTGAATAACCCTAATTGATGTAAATAAGGGAACCTAGCCTTAGTGTAAGCATGAAGGTACAATTCCTGAATTGAAAGGTTAATTCTGCTTTATAAATTATTTATCTAGAAATGAAATGTTTGTTGTTGTCAATTGAATTAACCATGCAGGTTCTTATAAAAGGATGATTATATCCAGGTAAAGGTTATGATATCATATTCATTGGAGGCATGTTATTAGCTTTGTGAATAGTGATATACCATGTTGCCTAGTTAAGTGACATCATATAAGATTGATAGGCTGTGAGAGCCATGAGTAACATCAAGGCCATGCTAATAAGATGACTTATGATGAATTAAGGGTTTGAATACCCTATTCTTGAATCATAGTAATGAAATGGTTAAGAAATGATATCCAATTGATAATTGATGTGAGTTAGACTTGATACATTTAGTATTCTACTTTTATAGCTGTTGTTCTAATGATTAATGCTTGGAAACATGCTTGATGCTAAAATAATGCTAGAATGTACCTAACTAATCAAGTATAATCATATCATGTAGAGCCCTGACCATAGATCCATCATTGTCAGAGACCAAATGATGGTGAAACAGGTTTTCCTAAGGGAACTCCTGGAGCATATACTTTTGAGTATATGGGGGTATATGGACGCGAATATCCTTACGTCCTAGTGTAGGAATTGATATAGATGTACTTTAATTGTTCAACCCTTCACTATATATTCATACAGGGTGATGTACCACAAATCTCCCGAAGAAATTACTAATATCGCATCGATGAGAGATAAACAAGAAATCTTTTGATGACGATGAGAGTTCAGAACTCCACTGTAACTCTATAGCGAAGTTTCCAGAATACCCTGGATAGCTACTACAGCAGAGACACAAGATGTCCTGCAAGTAAATCCTCTTACTGACTGAGGAAGATGAGGTCATAAGAATTCGGCTCTTTTGATGACCTATGTATGGTACCGACGCGATTTTTATAAATGGTCGGTTGGAGTATGAGAGGTATACCTCATCTCCGCAGGGCATAATGATGTTTGAAAAATATAATCAGTCGTATAGTATAACTTCTTAGGTTGTACTACGAGAAACAATGATTGATTTTACATTGTTGAGTTTAATAGTCTGTTCTAGTTTCTAGAATACATGTTCTACATATGCTTTAATGAAGTGATTGCTTAAGTAAATGTTGTTTTGCTTATTACCAAACCTGCTGTTGATATTTTCAGTTACTTTGCTTCTATTATTCCTTATATGCTACAACAAAGCCTCTTGTGGAGAGTTATAACTCTCGCTGGGACAATTATTTAAATTGTCTCACTTCTGTGGGATTCTACTTTTTAGGTAGACGTCGAGGATGAAGGAATCCATTTAAGAATGAGCAACAACAACATCAACAGCATCAGGGGCAGTAGTGAATCTC
The DNA here is from genome assembly GCA_963693085.1 of Alisma plantago-aquatica. Taxonomy (NCBI): domain Eukaryota; kingdom Viridiplantae; phylum Streptophyta; class Magnoliopsida; order Alismatales; family Alismataceae; genus Alisma; species Alisma plantago-aquatica. The sequence continues at coordinate 938,524,569 of OY856409.1, forward strand.
AGGTGGATATACTAACTGTCTAGTCTTGTAGATAGTGTGTCTTATGTCGTCTCTGTACTCTCAGGTCCTAGGAGTCAGTATATCTGAGATTTTGGCATGATGCCTCGAGATTTTGTATTTTACCTTGTACAGTTAACAAGGTGGGTTTTGTTGTAATGCTCGAGATGTGTTTATTACAGAGATGTATCAATGGATCAGTTTGTAAATGACCTATCATGTTGTTTATGAAAGAGTTTTTATCTTTCGAAGATCTCTTTACAAAAGTTTTAAATTTTAGTGATTTTTGATAATTCCGTTGCTAATCGCTTCCGCATTCGTTAATTTGATTGTCAGTTTGGTGTCGGTCGTTTCAAGTGGTATCAGAGCTCTAGGTTCGCTGAGTCTATAGAGACATAGGACTAAGGTAGTAGAGTATGTTCTAAGTGTCATCCAGTGTATCTGATGGTAACTTCTGCTCACATAGGAGGAGAAGAACTTGAATATGACTGGATCGGATGAGAAGTTTGCTGCGGGGAGCAACAATACTGCACCAAGAAGAGGTGCAGAGGAGCAAGCAATAGAGGGACAATTACCTGAGATTCCCCTAGCTAACCCAACCATGATAAGGAATTCTTCCTTAGGAATCACTGTTGGGGAATTTAAGGCTACCATGATGTATCTAGTGGATCAAGCACTAGCAATACAACCCAGATTACCAGCTCCTAATGATGATGTTTTGGATATCAACAGAATATGTGAACCACAACAACAGGTTGAATCAATGGTAAATGATGAAGCTTTGAACATAGAGCAAGTCAGTGCTCAACCTCAGTCTGATGAATCAGTATACAGTAATATAGGGGTTAGAATACAGCTAGAGACCAGGACCTGCTATAGGTGTAGGAAGCCTGGACATATCAGAAATAATTGTCCAGAAGAGAAATATAAAGGAAGAATTGAGAAAAGACCTATCCAAACCCAGGAGCAGAGACCTGGTAGTTCCAAAAGGAAGAAGTTTCTGGTGTCACCAACACAACCAGGACCTAGTACACCAAGACAATGGTCATCCAGAAAGGGTAAAGAACCCTTCAGACCATACTGGGCACCTAGAATTTGCTACATATGTAGACAGGTTGGACATCTGGCAAGAAATTTCCCAGCCAGAAATGTTATGGCAAATAAACCTCTAAGGCAGAATCAGCTTGAGACAATGAATAATCCTCGAGTCATGACAGGTTAGACGAAATAAATGTTATTCTTATATGTCTTTTTATTATCTCTTGGACAAAACTGACAAAGTAATTGATTGAACTTTTCTTGATTAATCCTATAAGGACTTATAATGTTGTATAAAATAGATGTTTCATGTTACATGCTTACCTCCATAAAAAGGATGAAGTATTAAAGAGATGTCTGGATAAAATTCAGTAATGTTAGATCTTATACTTGTGATAATAGGAAAAGAGAAGGAAAATGGTAGTATACAAATGCATATTACCTTATCTCAGTATTTATATACCCTGGCCAGGTATACAATTGTTGATGATAAAGTAAATATGGAAACTCCTAGATTGTTATCTTTTTTATTGCTCTGATCAAGTAGTCATTCTGAAACAATCTAATGAGTATCAAGAAATAAGAAATATGGGAATAAGGGAGGTCAACCCTGTCCAGTAAAGATGTAAGAATAATAATAAAGATCCTCCCCATAAATGTGAAAATGTGATGGAATCATAAGATGTTTCATGAATGGTTGAAAATACATGATATAACAAGAGGAATATGATCCCTTATTCTCTTTCTTTCCAGGGACATGCCAATTAAGTGGGTCTTAGGACACTTGATGTGCATAATATAAAGATGTTTATGTGAAGTATACCTACAAAGGTATCAGTTTATCTTGGACTTTAGTTCCAAGTTGAGAATATATGTAACAAGTAATGTCCCAAGATGAAAGGAAGATAACACATGTGATAGGTATCAAGATAAGAATGTAATAATATATCAAATGACTTATGTTGATTACCTGGGATGGTCAACTATGAAATCAAATTAAACATGTAAAATAATATGAACATCACATGTTAGGGGTTTATGTTTTTCATAGACAAAATTCTTTCTAAGATATCTTTCAGATAAATCCTTGATTGATAAGAAACTTTTCCCTATAATAAGAGAATGTACAACTAATGAGAGAATTGGTGCAAATAATAAGGAAAGTTAATATGGTGTTATCAGATATGATAACACAATCAAGGTATGAAAGGACTTATATAGTCTCAAATAAATGATAGAGTATAATTGTGATGTTAAGAAATGTTGATCTAACTAAGGAAAATGAGAGTATATGTTCCATATGAATCTTTCCATGAAAATTTTGTGTGGAGTAACTATGTATTGAACAAAACTATATGATGTTCCATAATAACGAAATGTCACTTGAAGACATAATGGTATAATGCTTAAATAATATCTGCTTTCCCTTTTCTTTCTAGGATTTCGGGTACGAAATCCTTGTTAGGGGTTTATAATTTGTAACATCCATGACCTGGGTTATAAACTAACCCCAGGTGTTTTTCTTAATCATGTGATTAAATTCTTGTGGTTATCTGTTGATAATGTAATTAAAGCTCCTAAGGAACATACATTTCCATTTCTGCCCCTTTTGAACAATGTTGTAATATTGTTTTGTAATACAGGGACCTATGTGCAAATTACCCAATTAAAAGGGGTTAACTTGCAAATTGCACATGTTAAGATGTTCATTTAGTGTTGAGACATCATAAGAGTGAATGTGATAAAGTGTGATTGGTTCCCCAAGCTTGGGCACTGAGATGCAGCTTGTGGGGCAATCCTTGTGCTTAAAACCCTAATTTTGGTGTAAAGTGCAATTTACCCAAAATGAGGGATGAAACTTGTAAAATACACCTTTTAGAGTATATTTATGACTCTTGGCATCATTTAGAGTAAGAATTATGAATAGGTCGCTTCAATTGAATAATCAAATAAGAATGATAACCCTTATAAATTAAATAATCAAGTTATAAGCCTAATAACCCTTCTATATGTGCAACTTAGTAAAAAGTTGGCTTTCTTCACCTTTAGACCTTGGGTTTAAGATCAGTTTTTTTTAAGTATGGAAGGGAGAAACGTGGCTTAGAAGAAGGGAAGGACCTAGATGAGAAATGGAGAAACAAGTTGTCCTTATGTTGGAATTTCACCCAAAGTATATATATACACCTTTTCTCACTTAGCAAGGATCGTTTCCTTCACTTCCCTTCTTATCCCCTTGCTTAGACCGACTTAGGACAGAGCTCTGGAGTATAGGAGGATGGATAAGGAGTTCTAGGTAAGCTTTGGTCATCTTCTTGCTCGGATTCATGGAGGAATTCATGGTGCAAGGTTGGTTTTATGGTCTTCCTTACTTGTTTCCTCTTTCTAGCCATCTTTTCCCAACCTTTCCTTGGAGAAACACCCTTGGCCGACCTGTGGAGCTCAAGACACCATTAAAGGCTTGAAGCTTGTAAGCTTGGAGCTCAAGGAACGACCTTAAGGTGGGTTTTATAACTCTAAACCTTTTGCTTTCTTATGCATATATTTGTTCTTGCAATTAGTACTTAGTTCTTCTTCTTTCCCACTCTTCCTTGCTTTCTTGCAACTAAAACCACGAATAACAGACCTTGATCTGGAAGTATAAGAATATGGGCGTGATTACCAATGTTACTTTATCAAACGGTCTTGTTTTCCCCCCTTTGGCCAAACGGTTTGGGGCAAACGGTTTGCAAAACCGTTTGAAGGGCAAACGGTTTCACAAGGTCGGTGGGCGAAAACGGTCTTCAAGACCGTTTTAGGGCATTGACCAAGCATTGACCGTTTGGGATTTCTGTTCATAATTATGTAGGATAATGACCCACCAACTTTGAGGGGTTAACTCCAAAGAAATCGTAGGTTGAAGGCCAATCAATTAGGCAAATCGAATTGAATTAAATGCTGATTTTCAGTCTGATTAACTTGAACTTTTTGGGCAAACGGTCTCAAGATCGTTAGAGTGCGTTGACCAAGCATTTACCGTTTGGGATTACTGTTCCTAATGATGTGTTCTAATGACCTACCAAATTTTATAGGTTAACTCCCAAGGAATCATGAGTTAAAGGCTAAACAATTAGGTAATTGAATTGAATTAAGTGCTGATTTTCCAATATGATTAATTGAACTTTTTGGGAAAACGGTCTCAAGACCGTTTAAGGGTGTTTACCAAGCATTGACCGTTTGGGATTCCTGTTCATAATTATGTTGGTTAATAACCCTCCAAATTTGAGGGATTAACTCTAAAGGAATCGTGAGTTGAAGGCTAATCAATTATGTAAACCCTAATTGGATTAAGTGCTGACTTTCAACTTGATTGATATGACTTTTTGGGTTTTCTTGCCCAAACAGTCTCATCACCCAAACGGTCTCAAGACCGTTTGGAGGTCACCCAAGACCGTTTGTAGGTCTAGGGTTTGATATGGTTAAGTGTTTGAAGGACAAAAGATATGGTGTTAACCCTAATCGACTAAGTGTTGGATTTGCATTGAATTGAGTTGATTGTTTGGGGTTGATTGGCCCAAACGGTCTCAAGACCATTTGGGGATCACCCAAGACCGTTTGGAGGTCTGGGGTCAAGTATAGTTGACCAATTGAAGGTCCAAAGGTACCACATTACAAAGCAATCAATTGCTGATTTGATGATCAACTCAATAGCTCAAACCCTAATGATTTTTCACTAGAATCCAAGGGTTCGGTGAGCCAAACGCTCTCAAGACCATTTGGAACTCATCCAAACGGTCTCAATACCGTTTGGAGGTCACCCAAGACCGTTTGGAGGTCTAGGGGTGAGTATGGTTAAGCAATTGATGATCCAATGTTACCAAGTTAAAGTGTAATCAATTGTTGATTTGGTGATCAATCCAATGATTCAAACCTTAATTGATTGACTTGGATTTTGATGATATGATGGGAAAACGGTCTCAAGACCATTTGGAGGTCATCCAAACGACCTCAAGACCGTTTGGGGTCAGGTCATACCCAATTTGTATGATGGTTCTATGGTTTCAAAGTAACTAGTCTTACATTGATTAGTATTGAAGGATCATCGATTCCAAACCCTAATTCAATTGAACCAAACCCTAATTGATGAACAATTGAGGGTTAATTAAGGGTCAAATCAGTTGAAGGTTGACCTATTAAACTCAATTGAGGTATGATTATAGGTCCAATTGATGTTTGGTTCCATGAATTCAATGATTGAAGTAATCAACATTGGAAACCCTAATTCAATTGGATACCTTATGTAATGGAGGTCCAATGTGATTAAATCTTTGGGAATTAAGATGATGAATGTTCTATTGATCCAATGATGATTAGTAATGATAATCAATGAAGGTATGAAGGTTGAAACCCTAATAATACCTAAGTAATTAGAACCAATTAAAGGGAGAATTCTTAATTGTTTATAGGATTAATAGCTTGATACACTATGTTAACCATAGTAGTATGTACTTGATTGAAGGGTTGATGTGACCTAATCAAGTTAAAAGAATGAAAGATTAGAATAAATATATTTATATATATATATATAAATATGAATCATGTAATGATCTTATGTAGCACGACCGTGTAAGGGAGCACGGCCGTGGTAGCCTTAACTTGCACGACTGTGCAAGGGAGCACGGCCGTGGTAGCCTTACTTTGCACGACCGTGCAAGGTGGCACGAACGTGGTGTCCTATAAAGAAATTGAAAAGTTTTGGTATTGTGTTGACATTGTTATATATGCATGTCCTTATTTGTATAAGTCATACAGGTTGATATTATGAGGTGATCATAGCCAGGTAAGAGTTATGATGTCATATTCCTTGAAAACAATTATAAGCTTTTAGAGTAATGATATGTGAAAAGTATATACATTGATTCAATCAAGGTCATGTTGTTAGATGACTTGATGCTTATATGTCACTTGGTAGCAAGTATTATGATAATCTGAGGGTTTGAATAACCATGTTCCTGAATCATTTTATGCTTAATGCCTTGAAGGCTTAGATGGTTCAATGGTTGTTTAATCTAAACCCTAATGATACCTAAAGACATTAAGGGGTTAAGTGATTAGTAGATTGACCCATGTTATGATTATTAAAGAATATTACCAAGGTACCCTTGAAGGGTTCAAGTAGATAACAACCCTCGATCAAGCAAACCCTAATGATTATAATGGGTTGACTTGATCTATGTTAATCAAAGATGACTTGACCTAATCTAACCTAGAGTGATTTAAACATCATATAGTAGTAAGAAGAGAGAGAAAGCTCCTAATATGAATGAGAATCAAGTAACATACTTTCAATATGTAAGAATGTACATGATTAGGGTATGATCCATCAAGGTAAGATCATGGAAATCCTAATTATAATGATTAATGAATCTTAACCTAATTTGAGGGCATCAATGATGATAATTTTCATATATAATGATGCTATGAGCTCAATTCACTATGAAGTGAATAGTAAACCCTAATTCTAGGGTAATAACATGTAACGTGAATAGTAAACCCTAATTTAGGGTGATCTGATAAATGGAGTAATTCAGGGTTATGCCTTTGAGTATGAAACCCTAATTACAAGTTGTAATATGAGAAATCTTTATGCCTCGAGAGCTAAGAGGTTCTATAACCCTATGTTGAAGTAAAAGAATACAAACCCTAACTAATGAAGGATGGGGTATGTTAACCCTAGTCCTGGGTTATGCTTTCAAGTATGAAACCATGTGAACTAATTACAATATAAGAATTCTTATGCCTTATAAGACAAAGGGATTCAATAACCTTAATTGAGTGGGGTAAACCCTAACTCTACTTATGCTTTTAAGCATGAATCTTCATGATTAAAGTATGAGATGAGGAATCATTATTCCTAATCATAAAGAAAGGGATTGAATAACCCTAATTGATGTAAATAAGGGAACCTAGCCTTAGTGTAAGCATGAAGGTACTATTCCTGAATTGAAAGGTTAATTCTGCTTTATAAATTGCTAACCTGGAAATGAAATGTTTGTTGTTGTCAATTGAATTAACCATGTAGGTTCTTATAAAAGGATGATTATATCCAGGTAAAGGTTATGATATCATATTCATTGGAGGCATGTTATTAGCTTTGTGAATAGTGATATACCATGTTGCCTAGTTAAGTGACATCATATAAGATTGATAGGCTGTGAGAGCCATGAGTAACATCAAGTCCATGCTAATAAGATGACTTATGATGAATTAAGGGTTTGAATACCCTATTCTTGAATCATAGTAATGAAATGGTTAAGAAATGATATCCAATTGATAATTGATGTGAGTTAGACTTGATACATTTAGTATTCTACTTTTATAGCTGTTGTTCTAATGATTAATGCTTGGAAACATGCTTGATGCTAAAAGAATGCTAGAATGTACCTAACTAATCAAGTATAATCATATCATGTAGAGCCCTGACCATAGATCCATCATTGTCAGAGACCAAATGATGGTGAAACAGGTTTTCCTAAGGGAACTCCTGGAGCATATACTTTTGAGTATATGGGGGTATATGGACGTGAATATCCTTACGTCCTAGTGTAGGAATTGATGTAGATGTACTTTAATCTTTCAACCCTTCACTATATTCATACCGGGTGATGTACTACAAATCTCCCGAAGAAATTACTAATACCGCATATATGAGAGATAAACAAGAAATCTTTCGATGACGATGAGAGTTCAGAACTCCACTATAACTCTATAGTGAAGTTTCCAGAATACCCTGGATAGCTACTACAGCAGAGACACAAGATGTCCTGCAAGTAAATCCTCTTACTGACTGAGGAAGATGAGGTCATAAGAATCTGGCTCTTTTGATGACCTATGTATGGTACCTACGCGATTTTTATAAATGGTCGGTTGGAGTATGAGAGGTATACCTCATCTCCGCAGGGCATAATGATGTTTGAAAAATATAATCAGCCGTATAGTATAACTGCTTAGGTTGTACTACGAGAAACAATGATTGATGTTACATTGTTGATTTTAATAGTCTGTTCAAGTTTCTAGAATACATGTTCTACATATGCTTTAATGAAGTGATTGCTTAAGTAAATATTGTTTTACTTATTACCAAACCTGCTGTTGATATTTTCAGTTACTTTGCTTCTGTTATTCCTTATATGCTATAACAAAGCCTCTGGCAGAGAGTTATAACTCTCGCTGGGACAATTATTTAAATTGTCTCACTTCTGTGGGATTCTACTTTTTAGGTAGACGCCGAGGACGAAGGAATCCATTTAAGAATGAGCAACAACAACATCAACAGCATCAGGGGCAGTAGTGAATCTCAGATGGAGATACTAACTGTCTAGTCTTGTAGATAGTGTGTCTTATGTCGTCTCTGTACTCTCAGGTCCTAGGAGTCAGTATATCTGAGATTTTGGCATGATGCCTCGAGATTTTGTATCTTACCTTGTATAGTTAACAAGGTGGGTTTTGTTGTAATGCTCGAGATGTGTTTATTACAGAGATGTATCAATGGATCAGTTTGTAAATGACCTATCATGTTGTTTATGAAAGAGTTTTTATCTTTCGAAGATCTCTTTACAAAAGTTTTAAATTTTAGTGATTTTTGATAATTCCACTGCTAATCGTTTCCGCATTCGTTAATTTGATTGTCAGTTTGGTGTCGGTCGTTTCAAGTGGTATCAGAGCTCTAGGTTCGCTGAGTCTACAGAGACAGGACTAAGGTAGTAGAGTCTGTTCTAAGTGTCATCCAGTGTATCTGATGGTAACTTTTGCTCACATAGGAGGAGAAGAACTTGAAGATGACTGGATCGGATGAGAAGTTTGTTGCGGGGAGCAACAATACTGCACCAAGAAAAGGTGCAGAGGAGCAAGCAATAGAGGGACAATTACCTGAGATTCCCCTAGCTAACCCAACCATGATAAGGAATTCTTCCTTAGAAATCACTGTTGGGGAATTTAAGGCTACCATGATGTATCTAGTGGATCAAGCACTAGCAATACAACCCAGATTACCAGCTCCTAATGATGATGTTTTGGATATCAACAGAATATGTGAACCACAACAACAGGGTGAAGCAATGGTAAATGATGAAGCTTTGAACCTAGAGCAAGTCAGTGCTCAACCTCAGTCTGATGAATCAGTATACAGTAATATAGGGGTTAGAATACAACCAGAGACCAGGACCTGCTATAGGTGTAGGAAGCCTGGACATATCAGAAATAATTGTCCAGAAGAGAAATATAAAGGAAGAATTGAGAAAAGACCTATCCAAACCCACGAGCAGAGACCTGGTAGTTCCAAAAGGAAGAAGTTTCTGGTATCACCAACACAACCAGGACCTAGTACACCAAGACAATGGTCATCCAGAAAGGGTAAAGAACCCTTCCGACCATACTGGGCACCTAGAATTTGCTACATATGTAGACAGGTTGGACATCTGGCAAGAAATTGCCCATCCAGAAATGTTATGGCAAATAAACCTCTAACGCAGAATCAGCTTGAGACAATGAATAATCCTCGAGTCCTGACAGGTTAGACGAAATATATGTTATTCTTATATGTCTTTTTATGATCTCTTGGACAAAACTGACAAAGTAATTGATTGAACTTTTCTTGATTAATCATATAAGGACTTATAATGTTGTATAAAATAGATGTTTCATGTTACATGCTTACCTCCATAAAAAGGATGAAGTATTAAAGAGATGTCTGGATAAAATTCAGTAATGTTAGATCTTATACTTGTGATAATAGGAAAAGAGAAGGAAAATGGTAGTATACAAATGCATATTACCTTATCTCAGTATTTATATACCCTGGCCAGGTATACAATTGTTGATGATAAAGTAAATATGGAAACTCCTAGATTGTTATCTTTTTTATTGCTCTGATCAAGTAGTCATTCTGAAACAATCTAATGAGTATTAAGAAATAAGAAATATGGGAATAAGGGAGGTCAACCTTGTCCAGTAAAGATGTAAGAATAATAATAAAGATCCTCCCCATAAATGTGAAAATGTGATGGAATCATAAGATGTTTCATGAATGGTTGAAAATACATGATATAACAAGAGGAATATGATCCCTTATTCTCTTTCTTTCTAGGGACATGGCAATCAAGTGGGTCTTAGGACACTTGATGTGCATAATATAAAGATGTTTATGTGAAGTATACCTACAAAGGTATCAGTTTATCTTGGACTTTAGTTCCAAGTTGAGAATATATGTAACAAGTAATGTCCCAAGATGAAAGGAAGATAACACATGTGATAGGTATCAAGATAAGAATGTAATAATATATCAAATGACTTATGTTGATTACCTGGGATGGTCAAATATGAAATCAAACTAAACATGTAAAATAATATGAACATCACATGTTAGGGGTTTATGTTTTTCATAGACAAAATTCTTTCTAAGATATCTTTCAGATAAATCCTTGATTGATAAGAAACTTTTCCCTATAATAAGAGAATGTACAACTAATGAGAGAATTGGTGCAAATAATAAGGAAAGTTAATATGGTGTTATCAGATATGATAACACAATCAAGGTATGAAAGGACTTATATAGTCTCAAATAAATGATAGAGTATAATTGTGATGTTAAGAAATGTTGATCTAACTAAGGAAAATGAGAGTATAAGTTCCATATGAATCTTTCCATGAAAAGTTTGTGTGGAGTAACTATGTATTGAACAAAACTCTATGATGTTCCATAATAACGAAATGTCACTTGAAGACATAATGGTATAATGCTTAAATAATATCTGCTTTCCCTTTTCTTTCTGAGATTTCGGGGACGAAATCCTTGTTAGGGGTTTATAATTTGTAACATCCCTGACCTGGGTTATGAACTAACCCCAGGTGTTTTTCTTAATCATGTGATTAAATGATTGTGGTTATCTATTGATAATGTAATTAAAGCTCCTAAGGAACATACATTTCCATTTCTGCCCCTTTTGAACAATGTTGTAATATTGTTTTGTAATACATGAACCTATGTGCAAATTACCCAATTAAAAGGGGTTAACTTGCAAATTGCACATGTTAAGATGTTCCTTTAGTGTTGAGACATCATAAGAGTGAATGTGATGAAGTGTGATTGGTTCCCCAAGCTTGGGCACTGAGATGCAGCTTGTGGGGCAATCCTTGTGCTTAAAACCCTAATTTTGGTGTAAAGTGCAATTTACCCAAAATGAGGGATGAAACTTGTAAAATACACCTTTTAGAGTATATTTATGACTCTTGGCATCATTTAGAGTAAGAATTATGAATAGGGCACTTCAATTGAATAATCAAATAAGAATGATAACCCTTATAAATTAAATAATCAAGTTATAAGCCTAATAACCCTTCTATATGTGCAACTTAGTAAAAAGTTGGCTTTCTTCACCTTTAGACCTTGGGTTTAAGATGATTTTTTATTAAGTATGGAAGGGAGAAACGTGGCTTAGAAGAAGGGAAGGACCCAGATGAGAAATGGAGAAACAAGTTGTCCTTATGTTGGAATTTCACCCAAAGTATATATACACCTTTTCTCACTTAGCAAGGATCGTTTCCTTCACTTCCCTTCTTATCCCCTTGCTTAGACCAACTTAAGACAGAGATCTGGAGCAGAGGAGGACGGATAAGGAGTTCTAGGTAAGCTTTGGTCATCTTCTTGCTCGGATTCATGGAGGAATTCATGGTGCAAGGTTGGTTTTATGGTCTTCCTTACTTATTTCCTCTTTCTAGCCATCTTTTCCCAACCTTTCCTTGGAGAAACACCCTTGGCCGACCTGTGGAGCTCAAGACACCATTAAAGGCTTGAAGCTTGGAATCTTTTAGCTCAAGGAACGACCTTAAGGTGGGTTTTATAACTCTAAACCTTTTGCTTTCTTATGCATATCTTTGTTCTTGCAATTAGTACTTAGTTCTTCTTCTTTCCCACTCTTCCTTGCTTTCTTGCAAATAAAACCACGAAGAACAGACATTGATCTGGAAGTAGAAGAAGATGGGCGTGATTTCCAATGTTACTTTATCAAACGGTCTTGTTTTCCCCCCTTTGGCTAAACGGTTTGGGGCAAACGGTTTGCAAAACCGTTTGAAGGGCAAACGGTTTCACAAGGTCGGTTGGAGCAAACGGTCTCGAAGACCGTTTGAGGGCATTGACCGTTTGGGATTTCTGTTAATAATTATGTAGGCTAATGACCCACCAAATTTGAGGGGTTAACTCCAAATAAATCGTAGGTTGAAGGCCAATCAATTAGGCAAATCGAATTGAATTAAATGCTGATTTTCAGTCTGATTAACTTGAACTTTTTGGGCAAACGGTCTTAAGACCGTTTGAGTGCGTTGAACAAGCATTGACCGTTTGGTATTACTGTTCCTAATGATGTGGTATAATGACCTACCAAATTTTATAGGTTAACTCCCAAGGAATCATGAGTTAAAGGCTAAACAATTAGGTAATTGAATTGAATTAAGTGCTGATTTTCCAATATGATTAATTGAACTTTTTGGGAAAACGGTCTCAAGACCGTTTGAGGGTGTTGACCAAGTGTTGACCGTTTTGGATTCCTGTTCATAATTATGTTGGTTAATAACCCTCCAAATTTGAGGGATTAACTCTAAAGGAATCGTTAGTTGAAGGCTAATCAATTATGTAAACCCTAATTGGATCAAGTGCTGACTTTCAACTTGATTGATATGACTTTTTGGGTTTTCTTGCCCAAACGGTCTCAAGACCGTTTGGGGATCACCCAAACGGTCTCAAGAAAGTTTGTAGGTCACCCAAGACCGTTTGGAGGTCTAGGGTTGGATATGGTTAAGTGTTTGAAGGACAAAAGATATGGTGTTAACCCAAATCGACTAAGTGTTGGATTTGCATTGAATTGAGTTGATTGTTTGGGGTTGATTGGCCCAAACGGTCTCAAGACCATTTGGGGATCACCCAAACGGTCTACAGACCGTTTGGGGATCACCCAAGACCGTTCGGAGGTCTGGGGTCAAGTATAGTTGACCAATTGAAGGTCCAAAGGTACCAAATTACAAAGCAATCAGTTGTTGATTTGATGATCAGCTCAATAGCTCAAACCCTAATGATTTTTCACTAGAATCAAAGGTTTGGGTGAGACAAACGGTCTCAAGACCGTTTGGAGGTCACCCAAGACCGTTTGGAGGTCTAGGGGTGAGTATGGTTAAGCAATTGATGATCCAATGTTACCAAGTTAAAGTGTAATCAATTGTTGATTTGGTGATCAATCTAATGATTCAAACCTTAATTGATTGACTTGGATTTTGATGATATGATGGGCAAACGGTCTCAAGACCGTTTGGAGGTCATCCAAACGACCTCAAGACCGTTTGGGGTCAGGTCATACCCAATTTGGATGATGGTTCTATGGTTTCAAAGTAACTAGTCTTACATTGATTAGTATTGAAGGATCATCGATTCCAAACCCTAATTCAATTGAATCAAACCCTAATTGATGAACAATTGAGGGTTAATTAAGGGTCAAATCAGTTGAAGGTTGACCTATTAAACTCAATTGAGGTATGAGTATAGGTCCAATTGATGTTTGGTTCCATGAATTCAATGATTGAAGTAATCAACATTGGAAACCCTAATTCAATTGGATACCTTATGTAATGGAGGTCCAATGTGATTAAATCTTTGGGAATTAAGATGATGAATGTTCTATTGATCCAATGATGATTAGTAATGATAATCAATGAAGGTATGAAGGTTGAAACCCTAATAATACCTAAGTAATTAGAACCAATTAAAGGGAGAATTCTTAATTGTTTATAGGATTAATAGCTTGATACACTATGTTAACCATAGTAGTATGTACTTGATTGAAGGGTTGATGTGACCTAATCAAGTTAAAAGAATGAAAGATTAGAAAAAATATATTTATATATATATATAAATATGAATCATGTAATGATCTTATGTAGCACGACCGTGTAAGGGAGCACGGCCGTGGTAGCCTTAACTTGCACGACTGTGCAAGGGAGCACGACTGTGGTAGCCTTACTTTGCACGACCGTGCAAGGTGGCACGGCCGTGGTGTCCTATAAAGAAATTGAAAAGTTTTGGTATTGTGTTGACAGTGTTATATATGCATGTCCTTATTTGTATAAGTCATACAGGTTGATATTATGAGGTGATCATAGCCAGGTAAGAGTTATGATGTCATATTCCTTGAAAATAATTATAAGCTTTTAGAGTAATGATATGTGAAAAGTATATACATTGCTTCAATCAAGGTCATGTTGTTAGATGACTTGATGCTTATATGTCACTTGGTAGCAAGTGTTATGATAATCTGAGGGTTTGAATAACCATGTTCCTGAATCATTTTATGCTTAATGCCTTGAAGGCTTAGATGGTTCAATGGTTGTTTAATCTAAACCCTAATGATACCTAAAGACATTAAGGGGTTAAGTGATTAGTAGATTGACCCATGTTATGATTATTAAAGAAGATTACCAAGGTACCCTTGAAGGGTTCAAGTAGATAACAACCCTTGATCAAGCAAACCCTAATGATTATAATGGGTTGACTTAATCTATGTTAATCAAAGATGACTTGACCTAATCTAACCTAGAGTGATTTAAACATCATCTAGTAGTAAGAAGAGAGAGAAAGCTCCTAATATGAATGAGAATCAAGTAACATACTTTCAATATGTAAGAATGTACATGATTAGGGTATGATCCATCAAGGTAAGATCATGGAAATCCTAATTATAATGATTAATGAATCTTAAACTAATTTGAGGGCATCAATGATGATAATTTTCATATATAATGATGCTATGAGCTCAATTCACTATGAAGTGAATAGTAAACCCTAATTCTAGGGTAATAACATGTAACGTGAATAGTAAACCCTAATTTAGGGTGATCTGATAAATGGAGTAATTCAGGGTTATGCCTTTGAGTATGAAACCCTAATTACAAGTTGTAATATGAGAAATCTTTATGCCTCGAGAGCTAAGAGGTTCTATAACCCTATGTTGAAGTAAAAGAATACAAACCCTAACTAATGAAGGATGGGGTATGTTAACCCTAGTCCTGGGTTATGCTTTCAAGTATGAAACCATGTGAACTAATTACAATATAAGAATTCTTATGCCTTATAAGACAAAGGGATTCAATAACCTTAATTGAGTGGGGTAAACCCTAACTCTACTTATGCTTTTAAGCATGAATCTTCATGATTAAAGTATGAGATGAGGAATCATTATTCTTAATCATAAAGAAAGGGATTGAATAACCCTAATTGATGTAAATAAGGGAACCTAGCCTTAGTGTAAGCATGAAGGTACTATTCTTGAATTGAAAGGTTAATTCTGCTTTATTAATTGCTGATCTGGAAATGAAATGTTTGTTGTTGTCAATTGAATTAACCATATAGGTTATCATAAAAGGATGATTATATCCAGGTAAAGGTTATGATATCATATTCATTGGAGGCATGTTATTAGCTTTGTGCATAGTGATATACCATGTTGCCTAGTTAAGTGACATCATATAAGATTGATAGGCTGTGAGAGCCATGAGTAACATCAAGGCCATGCTAATAAGATGACTTATGATGAATTAAGGGTTTGAATACCCTATTCTTGAATCATAGTAATGAAATGGTTAAGAAATGATATCCAGTTGATAATTGATGTTAGTTAGACTTGATACATTTAGTATTCTACTTTTATAGTTGTTGTTCTAATGATTAATGCTTGGAAACATGCTTGATGCTAAAAGAATGCTAGAATGTACCTAACTAATCAAGTATAATCATATCATGTAGAGCCCTGACCATAGATCCATCATTGTCAGAGACCAAATGATGGTGAAATAGGTTTTCCTAAGGGAACTCCTGGAGCATATACTTTTGAGTATATGGGGGTATATGGACGCAAATATCCTTACATCCTAGTGTAGGAATTGATGTAGATGTACTTTAATCTTTCAACCCTTCACTATATATTCATACCGGGTGATGTACCACAAATCTCCCGAAGAAATTACTAATACCGCATCGATGAGAGATAAACAAGAAATCTTTCGATGACAATGAGAGTTCAGAACTCCACTGTAACTCTATAGCGAAGTTTCCAGAATACCCTGGATAGCTACTACAACAGAGACACAAGATGTCCTGCAAGTAAATCCTCTTACTGACTGAGGAAGATGAGGTCATAAGAATCCATCTCTTTTGATGACCTATGTATGGTACCGACGTGATTTTTATAAATGGTCGGTTGGAGTATGAGAGGTATACCTCATCTCCGCATGGCATAATGATGTTTGAAAAATATAATCAGCCGTATAGTATAACTGCTTAGGTTGTACTATGAGAAACAATGATTGATGTTACATTGTTGACTTTAATAGTCTGTTCAAGTTTCTAGAATACATGTTCTACATATGCTTTAATGAAGTGATTACTTAAGTAAATGTTGTTTTACTTATTACCAAACCTGTTGTTGATATTTTCATTTACTTTGCTTCTGTTATTCCTTATATGCTATAACAAAGCCTCTGGCAGAGAGTTATAACTCTCGCTGGGACAATTATTTAAATTGTCTCACTTCTGTGGGATTCTACTTTTTAGGTAGACGCCGAGGACGAAGGAATCCATTTAAGAATGAGCAACAACAGCATCAACAGCATCAGGGGCAGTAGTGAATCTCAGGTGGAGATACTAACTGTCTAGTCTTGTAGATAGTGTGTCTTATGTCGTCTCTGTACTCTCAGGTCCTAGGAGTCAGTATATCTGAGATTTTGGCATGATGCCTCGAGATTTTCTATCTTACCTTGTACAGTTAACAAGGTGGGTTTTGTTGTAATGCTCGAGATGTGTTTATTACATAGATGTATCAATGGATCATTTTGTAAATGACCTATCATGTTGTTTATGAAAGACTTTTTATCTTTCGAAGATCTCTTTACAAAATTTTTAAATTTTAGTGATTTTTGATAATTCCGCTGCTAATTGCTTCCGCATTCGTTAATTTGATTGTCAGTTTGGTGTCGATCGTTTCAACTATAAAGAACAAGTATCCTCTGTCAAGGATTGATGACTTGTTTGATCAGTTGTGTGGTGCAACTATCTTCTCTAAAATAGACTTAAGATCGGGATATCATCAGTTGCGTATCAAGGAGAGTGACATACCTAAGTCTGCCTTTAGGACAAGGTATGGGCACTATGAGTTCATAGTTATGTCGTTTGGACTAACTAATGCACCAGCTGCATTCATGGAACTCATGAATAGAATCTTTTGACCTTTCCTTGATCAGTGTGTAGTAGTCTTCATAGATGATATCTTGATATACAGTAGAGATGCTCAACAACATGAGCAACACCTCCGTCAGGCTTTGACTTTGCTAAGGGAGCATAAGTTGTATGCTAATTTTAGCAAATGTGAGTTCTGGTTACCAGAAGTTTCTTTTCTGGGACACGTATTATCTGCCTTGGGTATTCATGTTGATCCTAAAAAAGTAGAATCTATCCTGCAATGGGAACAACCGAAGACACCAACAGAGATATGTAGTTTCTTAGGGTTGGCAGTCTATTACATGAGGTTCATTAAGAACTTCAGTTCAATAGCTTTACCCCTAACCAGGTTGACCAGGAAGGAAGTTCCTTTTGTCTGGAATGACAAGTGTCAACAATATTTCCAGTTGTTGAAAGAAAGGTTGACAAGTGCACCTGTGCTAATGCTACCTGAGCAGGGAAAGGGGTACATAGTTTTCTGTGATGCATCTAAGAATGGCTTAGGATGTGTGTTGATGCAGGATAAGCAAGTGATTTCTTTTGCTTCTCGACAGCTTAAGAAACACGAAGAGAATTATCCAACACATGATCTAGAGCTAGCTGGTGTTGTCCATGCTTTGAAGATCTAGAGACATTATCTCTATGGAGAAACATTCCAGATTTTCACAGACCATAAGAACTTAAAGTATATCTTTTCTCAGCATGATTTAAACATGAGGCAACACCGCTGGATGGAGTTAATCAAGGATTATGATTGTACAATTGATTATCATCTAGGAAAGGCTAATGTGGTTGCTGATGCACTAAGCAGGAAATCAGCAACACCAGCCTTAGATAAAACACAACTGAATTCTTTAGTTTGCTCTAAGAGGGATATGTTTATATCCTTGAGGCAAAACAATGTACAGTTTAAAGTATCATTGTTAGCTGGGTTGTTAGCCGAGATGCACATACAACCAACTCTGAGACAGCATATTAAGGAAGCACAACAAGCTGATGTTGTAGTTCAGCAGATTAGATCTGAGTATGGTAGTGAGAAACGGGATGGCTTTCATGAGTTAGAGGATCAGGTAGTTTGTTACCATGATAGGATGGTAGTACCTGATGCCAATAACTTAAGGAAGTTAGTTCTGGAAGAAGCTCATTATTCTATGTATGCTATGCATCTAGGGAGTACCAAGATGTATCATAACTTAAAAGACATGTATTGGTGGCCTGGATTAAAGAAAGATGTAGCTGAGTTTGTTATGCGCTGTCCGGTGCATCAGCAGGTTAAAGCTGAACATCAAAAGCCTGCAGGAACAATGCAACCTTTGCCTATATCACAGTGGAAATGGGATCATGTCACCATAGACTTTGTAGTTGGTCTGCCTAGAACAACTAAAGGCTATGATTCCATTTGGGTGATAGTTGATAGGTTGACAAAGACAACACATTTCTTACATGTCAAAACAACCTACACTACTGAGAAACTGGCACAGTTATATGTAGATGAGATAGTGCGGTTGCACGGGGTCCCAGCCGTTATCATTTCTGATAGAGGTCCCCAGTTCACGAGTCATTTTTGGGAACGACTTCATAAAGATTTGGGTACACAATTAAGGTTTAGTACAAACTTTCACCCTCAAATGGATGGACAATCTGAAAGGACCATACAAACTTTGGAGGACTTGCTTAGGGAATGTGTCCTTCAATTTGTTGGAAGTTGGGATCTACACTTGAGCTTGATAGAATTTGCTTATAATAATAGCTATCAGCACAATATTGACATGGTACCATATGAAGCATTATATGGTAAACATTGTAGATCTCCTTTATGTTGGTATGAAACTGGAGAAAATCAACTTTTGGGTCCTGAGCTAGTGCAGCAGAAAACAAAAAAAATTAAAGTAATACAACAACAGTTAAAGACTGCACAGGATAGATAGAAATCATACGCCAACAAACGGCAAAGACCTTTAGAATTTCAAGTTGGAGACAGAGTATATCTCAAGGTCTCACCTTGGAAAGGAGTTCTTAGATTTGGGAGAAAGGTAAAGTTAGCTCCTAGATTTATGGGGCCTTATCCAATCATTGAACGGATTGGAAAAGTAGCTTATAAGTTGGAGTTACCACCTGAGTTGCATAAGTTGCACCCAGTGTTCCACATCTCTATGCTGAGGAAGTGTCATCCTGACACAGAATTTGTTCTACAACCTGTGGAAGTAGAAGTAAATGATGATGTATCATATGTTGAAGGACCTGTAACGATCCTTGATGAAAGAATTAAAAAGCTGAAAAAGAAGGACTTCTATCTTGTAAAAGTCCTCTGGAATCACCATGGCTTTGAAGAAGCTACATGGGAATTAGAGGAAGAAATGAGGAGGAAATACCCTACTCTTTTCTCTTAAAATGTTTCTGTTAATGATTTCGGGGACGAAATCCTTGTAAGGGGTGGATAATTTGTAACATCCCTGACCTGGGTTATGTTCTAACCCTAGGTGTTTTGCTTAAATAATGTTGATTATATGCTTTTTCATATTTCTTGTAAAGTAATTAAGGCTCAAGAGGAACTTATATTTCAATTTTAGTCCTTTTTGAATAATGTTGAAACATTGTTTTGTTTGTTTTGGACTAAAGTGCAAATTACCCAAGTTGAGGGGTTAACTTGCAAATTTCACAGGATAATATGTTCCTCAGATGCTGAGACATCATAAGAGGGAGTATGATGCAGTGGTATAGTTTCTACAAGCTTGAGCACCAAGATAGAGCTTGTTGAGCAATGTTTGTGCATTAAAACCTAGTTTTGGTGTAATGTGCAAATTACCCAAAACCTAGGGTTCAATATGCAAAATACCACTTCTAGAGGATCCCCATGTTTCTTGGAATCAAGTATAGAAAATAAAATGGGATGGGCTCCTCATTTGAGTTGTTTTAGAGGAGAGAGAATCTTGGTATTAAAATAATCAAGATTTAAGAATAAAAGGAGCTTTACTTAATTTAATGCAAAAAGAAATATATTAATTGAAGAGCCCTTCAACCAAAAGTTGAGGGATGTATTTACAAAGGGTTGTACATTCTTTGTGCCTTGTAAAGGAAACGAAAATATCAAAGGGAATGGATAACTCACTCCCATTATTAAAGGAAAAAGAAATATCCACTAAAATGGGATATTAATATAATATGTTTAAGGTGCTTAATTCCTTTTCTTTTAATTCTTGGATAATGAAGAGGTTTTGCAAGTGAATGAAGGTGGATTCTTGGCCAAGGAATTGGGAAGGGGCGGCACTAATTTTGGAAATTAAAGGAATTAATTCCATTTTCTCTTTCCTTGGAATTCCCTTATACATATCTCATTTCCTACTCACTTAAGGATCTTTTTCGGAATTCCTTTTCTCTTCTTGCTTGAAAACTGACCAAAGGATCTAGGAGCAGCTGGAGGACGACCCCCAACCTGTTGGTAAGTTCTTGATCTTCTTTCACCTCGATTTCATGGTGAAAATCATAAAACAATGCATAATTCTTCTCTATTTCACTCCCTCTTCAATCCTAGCCAACCTTTTCATTCAAAAAGCTTGAGAACGGACCTTGGGCAGTTGCAAAAGCTTCATCCACCATTGGATTCATGGAGCTTGGAGCTTGGAATCAGATTAGAAGGCGGGCTATATAACTTAAACCCTTAAAACATTGATATTGCATTCAATTCTCCATGATTTATTATTCATCTTGTTCTATTTTGAACTTCCTTTGATTCATTGTTGTAATTTCGATGAAAATGGCAATAGTTCTTGGATGAATGAAGGAAGATGATGATGACATCATCTTGGATACTTTTCCCAAGAAAATCCTACTTCAAACAGTTTCAACAAAGGTGTTCAGTCAGTTTCCATAAGACCGTTTGAACTTAAATGGTTTCATCAAACTATTTGGGAGTAAACGGTTTCATCAAACCATTTGGGAGTAAACGGTTTCATCAAACTGTTTGGGAGTAAATAGTTTCAAACCGTTTGGAAAAGTTGACCAAGGTTGACCGTTTGGAGATTTGATGCTAATGATGATGGTTAATGACCTATTAAGTTTGGTTGATTAACTCCAAAGGGTTCATTAGTTGAAGGTCCATCAAGTAGCAAACCCTAATCGGGTTAAGTGTTGATTTTGTAATTACTTGACTTAGAAGTTTGGGTTGATTAGCCCAAACGGTCTCAAGACCGTTTGGAGATCACCCGAACGATCTCAAGACCGTTTGGAGGTCAACCAAGACCGTTTGGAGGTCTAGGGTTGAGTATAGTTGGGTATTTGAAGATCCAAAGATACCAAATTGTAATGCAATCAATTGTTGATTTGATAATCAATCCAATGACCTAAACCCTAATTAGACTTCACCAATTTTGATGATGATTGGGGAAAATGGTCTCAAGACCATTTTGAGGTTATCCAAATGACCTCAAGACCGTTTGAGGTCAGGTCATACCCAATTTGGATGGTGGTCCAATGATTTCAAAATAAATAGTTTCACAATGACTAACATTGAAGGTTCATCGATTTCAACCCTAATTCAATTGGGTTCAAACCCTAATTGGTGATCAATTGAAGATTGAATCAATTGAAGGATGATTCATTAATCTCACTTGAAGCATGGTGCTTAGGTTCAATTGATTAGTAAGTACATGGTTTCAATTGATTAAGGAGTTAACCTTGGAAACCCTAAATCGATTAGAGAGGTTGAGACCCTTTTTGGTCCAATCGGTTTTGAGGAGGTTTGGACCAAACGGTCTCAAGACTGTTTGGGACCAAACGATCCCAAACCAGTTGAGGCTCAAACGCTTTCAAGCACCACTTTAGCAAACGGTTTCAAATGTTCACTTTAGCAAACGGTTTCAAATGTTCATTTTAGCAAACGGTTTCAAGTAACTACTTTGCTAAACGGTTTCAATTGTTAGACTTAGACCATTTGAAGGTTATCCACACAAGACCGTTTGAGGTCTGTTTGGTCAAGACCGTTTGGGGTCTAAGTGACCAAGACCGTTTGGAAATAATTAACCCTAAAACCGCATGAACAATTAAAGAGCTTAAAGGTCAATTGTTTAATTGATTATTTTATGATGCTATCCAAGGATGATTATGGTAATTATACCCTTAATAAGATAGGGTGATTAATACATTGTGAATGATTAATCCTTAATGATTAAGGAAGTAATAACATAACACATGGTGTCAACCCTTCAATCAAGTTAAGTGGACTTAATCTAATCAAGACTGATGTAAATATCATTCTATAAAGGTTGAGAGAGAAAGCGAACTTCTTACATGAATGATTATCATAAAGTGATTAAGTCTCAACACTTTCAATCTAAATGAATGTGTAATTAGGGTATGATCCTTAATTAAGAGATCGTGAACCCTAATCAAGAAGGATTATGAGCCCTAACCCTAATTGAGGGCAACGATAAGTGAAACCCCAATCCATGATGATAGTAACCCTAGTCGAGGGAAATAAAAGGTGAAGCCCCAATCTATGGTAATGATACGACCATAATTAAGGGTGATAACATGAGAAACCCTGATTCAGGGTATTTTAATAATAAATCCTAATTGAAGGTGAATAGTAAACCCTAACTGAGGATGATGTTATGAGAAACCCTAATCAAGGGTGAAACCATGTGAAACCCTAAAGCAAGGGTGATGTCATGTAATTTCTAGATAAGGTTAAAGTAAAAAAGAAATCCTAATGCAATGATGAGATGTGAAACCTGATTCAAGGTGATACTATGTACTGGTATGTAACTCTTTGAAGTGAAAACCTATACTGATATGAGATAAAGATGTGTGGAACTCTAATCTTGGGTTGTTTTGTATGAAACCCTAACTTTGGGTAATATGATGATAATCATAACCCAAATCTGGGTAATGAAATTAAGTATTCCTATTTGATATAAATTAGGAAATCTTAGCTCTAATAAGGAAATAGTGATGATGCTCTTACACTACATAATGTTGATGGGTAATTGATATGATTGTTATTATGTGCACTAACTATGCAGGTTCCATGAGATGGTGAACATATCCAGGTATGAGCTATGATGCTTTAATATTGAATTTGTTTTATGGGCCTTGTGAGCCATAACATGCTGTGTTTCCTAGAGAAAGGTAACAAGAGAGATTATTGTGCTTTGAGAGCCATGTGATATACCTGCACTGCAATTATTATGTTTATAATGATCAGTTAACCTGAAGGCATTAAGTTACCTGATAAGTTGGTAACAAGTGTTTTGATAATTTGAGGGTTTGAATACCCATGTATCATAAACATGATGATGAGATGACAAGGGATGAGATTACCCTGATGAAATAAAGGATTGAGATCCCCAGGATGTAACAAAGCTTTGAAAAGAAAGAACTTGATAGAAACAATATTCAATCTTTATAGCAATTGTTATAATGTTTTATGTGTAAAAACATGTTTGATGCTAAAAGAATATTGTAATGTACTTAATTAATCAAGTGAAATAGTATCATGTAGAGCCCTGACCATAGATCCATCATCGTCAGTAGTTTGGTGATGGTGAAACATGTTTTCCTAAGGGAACTCCTGGAGGGCATACTTTTGAGTATGTGGGGGTTATGGGCGAGAATATCCTTACGCCCTAATGGAGGAATTGATGTGAGATAAACATCAAATCTCTCAATCCTTCATTATATGTGACGAGATGAATGTATCACTAATCTCCCGAATGCCAGGATGGATGTACCATTAATCTCCCAATGATCTTAATGTCGAATTGATGTGAGATAAATATAATATATCTCGATTGCGAAGAGAGTATAGCATGCCACTGTAACTCTAATAGCAAAGTTTCCAGTATACCCTGGAAAGATATTTAGCAGAGATACAAGATGTCCTGCAGTTGGTCCTCACACTGACTGAGGAAGATGAGGTCATGAAAATCCGGCTCTTCTGTTGACCTATGTATGGTACCGATTTCGATTTTGCAATGGTCGGTTGGAGTATGAGCGGTATACCTCAACTCCTTAGAGCATTAATTATGATTGTAAAAAAATTAATCAGTCGTGTTGCATATTTGCTTAAGGTTGAAATACGAGAATCATTGGTTGTTGTTACTTGTCTAGCATGTCTAATAGACAAATGTTATTTATGTTATTTAATTCCTTATTGAATAAGTAACATGTTGCTTTATCAAGATATAGCTGAAAGAACTTGAATAGAGAGTACTGCTCTAATCTGTTTATATATTGAATTATCTACTGTTAAAATGCTTATGATTCTTCTGCTCAGTTATATTCCATTAGTTGCAATAATAATGTTTCTGGCAGAGAGTTATATCTCTCGCTGGGAAAATTTTCAATTGTCTCACCCCCGTGGGATTCAACTTTTTAGGTAGATGCAGAAGAGGCAGAAACCCTACAGTAAGAGAAGAACAACAACAGTAGCAGAACCAAGGACAATAGTGAATCTTCAGGTGGAGACACTAATTGTCATGTCATGTATATAGAGAGTCCTATGTGTCGTCTCTGTACTCTTAGGTCCTAGGAGTCATTAGTTAGTTTTATATCGATCTGAGATTTTGGCTTCATGCCTCGAGATTTTTGTAATGCCTATGTATGATCTAACAGGGCAGTTGATGTTTGTAACTCTCGAGAAGAAATGGTACAAGAGATGTACTAGTAAACCAGCATGTACTTGAAGTACTTTGGTTCCTTATGAAAGAGCTTTTCAGTTTATGGATCACTTTGTAAAAGTTTTAATTTTAGTGATTTTCAGTAATTCCGATGCTAATGACCGCTTCCGCTTTAGTTAATCCTGTTTTAAAAGTTGGATGCCACAGAGAGAACAATCTATTTAGAAAATTTCTCTAGGTTGGGATCCAGTGAAGAGAATTATATGAGTCTATAGGAGGTCACAGTCATATTGTGACTAAAAAAAGAGTCCTCCTGGGTGAGGGATACGACTTTGCAACTTGTGGTCGGCTGCACAGACAATGAGTTCGACCTGGATATGGATTATAAAGAGTCGTGTGACATGGTAAAGTCATGAAACGTTATGAGCTCATCACATTAATCAAATTAGTCATAGATTAGGATCCAAACTGTATCAATTTCTTTCATTGAGGGTCCTACAATGATCTGATTGAGGTCAAAATTGGTGATTTACCTAAGTTAACCATGAGGATTCTTAAAATTATATACATTTTTAGGTTTGAAGGTCAAAATTAGCTATTCTTGTCTTTTTAAGATACCATGTATTTAATCATATAAGATTATTTATAAACAATTAGAGACATGTATTTTCATGAAGGTCAATTATTATTATATCAAATTCATACAAAATGTATTAGTACACTTTATTGACATGAATCAGGTCACATGCAACCATAACATGCCACTTTTTTGTGAATATGGACTATAGTTTGTGTAGTTGAATATTAAGGACCCAATCTTTTTATATTTTGAGAATTTGACAAATTTACACACCTTATAAAATAATTTGTACTTGATGTTTGTATGGTACTGCCCATCTTAGGGTCTTACTTATTACTAGTTTGTGATACACACATGTGGCATAAACACTCCCATTTAACTTAATATTTGGTTTGAACTAGGTTATACCTTTATTAAATTCATAACCAACTTAATCATTAAAGTTTGGGGCTTCAATTTTGACATGAACCTTTACTATAGAATTGCATTAGGTTTAGGCGATTACCCAACTTAGGTTTTCTATATCAACTCTCTTGGTAGCACCACCCAATTTATGTTGGCTAGACATGAATCTAAAGGTGTGAAAACTCATTATGCTATTGTGCAGGTTCTTAGTAGCAAATATGCCCCATACCACGTATGCTATCAAGAAGAGCATATTCATAATAAATCTTCCATTTGCTATTGACATTTTCTCTAAAGTTTTCAATTGGTTGGACATAACCATTAAGAAGAAGAGTGGATATTCCACTAGTTATGATGGAGTAGAGTTAACACAAATGGGTTAAAATAGATAAACTACTATCATAACACATGTGTCCTCTCATTAACCTACATGCTTCTACTTCTTTTTGGGTTTCAACTACTACTCATCCCTCAAAGCACACAAATATACACTCTCAATTTTTGACTTCCTATCCTCTACTCATATGTTCTCTATCATCAAGGGAGGGATGAAAGAGCTACTTAGGAAATCTTGAGAAAAGCCTGGTGGCCAACTATATTTATTGCTATGATACCAACTTGTAACACCCCAATCTTCTAAAATGTTTACATTAGTGAGCAGAAGCATAATTCTCATTGGGATGTCATAACATAACAATCATTGCATAAAAATACAATTTAATTGAACCAAATAGGATACAATTTGTATCTCCCACGTCACAAGATCATAACATGAAACTTAAAATTTAAACTAATACATGCTTCTCATGACTTGAAACGAAATATAAATGGATCATTCTATCATAGTTGGCATCCAATCAAGTGTAGTCTCTAGAATCCTTGGTTAAACCCTGAGTTGTAGGTTGAGTGACTCTATCTTTGACATTTCTCCTTACGTGTGGGCATCACAACCCCAACCATGCATGAATAAACCACGCCATAGTACACACATTGAGTATTGTCATAACAAAACAATAACTCGGCCATACAGAAAAAAAACATGAAAAATATTTGAACAATAAACTCAGATTCACGTATTATGTTTTTTGTGGTTGATTATAGTGTCCTCTACTCTTATGCACCAACTGTTCTCATGATGTTAGGCTCAAATGTTCCATTTGAACTCATTATTTGCACTAGAGTGCCATAAACAATGCTCCAATTGAGATCATGATTACACCTAAGTGCCACTATGTTCTATTTGAACTCACAAGGTCCAAAGGCTCAACATTAACATGATGATGACAAAATAATACAACCCATTACATGGTTAACTTGGAATTACCTCACTTCACTTCAAGTTGACACAATATGGATTCTTGAAATAGAACGTGAAAGCATAATAATATTTCAATAACTCTTAGGAAACATTTATGCAAGTAATATTCAACTTGAAGCACATATTTATGCATATAATTAATCTCGATCATCATTATAATCATAAAGCGATTGAAAACCAAAACTTAATACTCAAAGTTTATGGACCTACTTACCAAAGCTCGAAGGAGTCCCAGACCAACCTTCTTGTATCCAAATTTATTTCTATGTACTAAACAACCAAAAATCAATACTTAGTATCAATCCCTAGATCAGATTAGGATTGATTAGGGTCAAGGGGTCTTTTTTATGATTATGTTTATTATTCTTTCAATCTAGGTGTTACTGACTAGGTTAGGTTAAAATGATTCTTTTGATACAAAAAAAAATCAATTAATCTTGTGTATACTTCATTACGATTTAAAGAAAAGACTACAATTTTTTAATAAAAGATCAAAATAGGAAGACAAACCATGGCTTGAAAATGATAAAATCAGGTTCTTCATGAAAACCCTTTCCAAAATATATTTACACTTATTTTATGACCACTAGTATAATTATTGTGAATTTAAGACGTGCATACCAATCAAAGACTTGAGAAATTGATTAATAGACCCGATAAGAAAATCCTAGTAGGCGGGGTCCCTCTATCTAGCTAGCCCAATCAAGTCTAGCCACAAGGCCAGGGAGCTCACTGAAACAACCACACCATGGACAAATAAAAAGATGGGTCGAAAGGATGACTTTTCTTATAATAGGGTGTGACAAAACATGATTGATGCAAGGCCCAGACTGTAACTCACCCTCATATATTGTTCAAACTATGAATAGGAGAAGGCAACTAGGAAATCTTAGATCCAACTTTGATTGAATCAAGGTATGATAATAAAACCAATATGTGGAAGGTCTCCCCTATCATCTACTGAAGCCCAAACAAGGGTGGCAGGGTGGCTGGAATCATCCCAAACACCTTATGGCATGGTTGGCCAAGGTGTTGAGGTTGGAGGTTTCACAGGAGACAGACTTGAGGAAATTTTCTATATGTATGAGTTCACAACACCCTACTGAAGGCAACAATATGAAAAACCATGACAAGCTTGGTGGAGGCTAGGGATTCCTCTATGGATGCACGAAACGTAGAAAAAGGCAAGAAAAAACGAGGAACATGAATTACTGAGCCAAAGATGAATTCCCCGAGTTGGAAATTTTGTCAATGTCATCATGATCAGAGCGTCAAGAACTATTCTAGGGTATCCAACTTCCCATCTCTGACCGTCAGAGGGGACATGAGCGATGCAAAGTTCAAAGGATCTAAAGTCAATGACTTCAAGGGACCCCGACAATGCAAGCCAGTTTGTGTGGGGGGGGCTCTGGACCGTCCTTGGAGGTTTTCTTATATAGGTGGGTGTCTAGATGAAGTTGGGTATCCCACATATATAGGAATAGTGGAGGAAAGATGTTCCAAAATGTATTGGGAATTAGGTGACGATGAAATGCTAGAAAATGTAGGATCTTTCATTCCAACAGGGAGAGACCAATATGTTTAGAATATTCCTCTAGGATGGGATTCAAAGAAGGATAGAGTATGTAGGAGGTCGGGGTCATGCTTGAACTACAAAAGAGTCCTCCCTGGTGAGGGAGATGACTCTGGAGCTCATGGTCGGCTCCCTGACAAGGAGTCTGTAACATCCCTGACCTGGGTTATGAGTTAACCCTAGGTGTTTTGCCTAATTATGTAATTAAGATACTGGTGATTATCTTTTTGCATGTAATTAAGTTCCTGAGGAACATACTTTTCCTTTTTTGTCCCTTTTAAACAATGTTGAATTGATTGTTTTGTAATACATGGACCCATGTGCAATTTACCCAGTTAGAAGGGTTAACTTGCAATTTGCACATGTTGAGATGTTCCTCTGATGTTGAGACATCATAAGAATGATTATGGTAAAGTTTGAGGGATTTCCCAAGCTTGAGCACCAAGGTGCAACTGTGGAAGCAATCCCTGTGCTTGAAACCCTAAATTGGAGTAAAGTGCAATTTACCCAATTTGAGGGGTGCAACTTGTAAAAAAAACCATCTAAAATATCTTGTAAAACTCTTGTCATCATTTAGAGAAGAAATGATGAAGAAGTCACTTCAATTGAATAATCATATAATGAAAAACACCTTTATGATTGAATAATCAAGGTGTAAGTACTATAGCCTTTTATGTGTGTGCTTTAGTAATAGGTTAATCTTCTTTGCCTTAATTTCTTGACCTTAGAAGAAGGTTGTCCTTAGAAATAAGAAGAAGGGACGAGCAAAGAATAAAGGAGGGACTTAGTTGAAAGTGAGGAAAACCTATGTGCCTATGTTGAAATTCCACCCCAAGTATATAAGCCCTTTTCCTCACTTAGCAAAGGAATGATTCTTTCGTTTCCTTCACTGTTCCCCTTGCTCAAACCGACTAAGGACAGCTCTGGAGCTCAGGAGGACGACCAGGGGAGTGCAAGGTAGGTTTGGATCCTTCCTTTTTCTTAAATTCTTGGATGAAACTCGAATTCAAGGTCAAATTCATGGCTAGCTCACTTAGCTCTATCTTTCTAGCCATCTCTTCTCAACTTTTCTTGGAGGATTCACCTTGGCCGACCTGTGGAGCTTCTAGGACGCCATTAAAGGCTTGGAGCTCGAAATCTTGGAGCTCAACGATCAAGCTTTAGGCGGGTTTTATAACTTTAAACCTATGCTTTGTTATATACATCTTTTCTATGCTTTTAGTTGCTAGTTCTTCTTCTTCCCTATCTTCCCTTGCTTCCTTGCAAGCAAATCTGTGAGGAACTGTTGCTGTTCTTGATATAGAATATTAGGGCATTATTTCCTATGCTTATCCACAGTTTTCCACTTTACCATACGACCTCAACCAATTTCCCATACGGTTTACAAAACTGTTTGGTGGGCAAACGGTTTCAAGGTCGTATGAAGGCATACGGTCTCAAGACCATATGGCCGCGTTGAACAAGCGTGGACCGTATGGGAATCCTGTTCATAATTATGAAGGTTAATCACCCACAAAATTTAAGAGGTTAACTCCAAAGGAATCTTGAGATATAGGCAAAACAATTAGCAAATTCAATTGAATTTAGTTCTGATTTTCAATCTGCTTAATTTTCCCTTTTTGGGCAAACGGTCTCAAGACCATATAAGATGGTTGACTAAGCATTGAACGTATGAGATTACTGTTCATAATGATGTTAATTAATAACTCACCGAATTTGATGGACTAATTTCAAACGAGTTAAGAGTTGAAGGTTGATTACTAGGGCAAACCCTAATTGAAATCAGTGCTGAAATCACTATGAGCTAATTTGAGATTTTGGGTTGATTAGCCCAAACGGTCTCAAGACCGTTTGGGGAATCATCCAAACGGTCTCAAGACCGTTTGGGGATCACCCAAGACCGTATGGAGGTCTGGGGTCAAGTATAGTTGACCAATTGAAGGTACAAAGATACCAAATTACATTGCAATTAAGTATTGATGTAATGATCAACTCAATAAATCAAACCTTGATGAAATTTCACTAGAGTCCAAAGGATGGATGGTCAAACGGTCTCAAGACCATTTGGAACTCATCCAAACAATCTCAAGACCGTTTGGTGACAACCCAAGACCGTTTGGAGGTCTAGGGTTAAGGTAATTTGATCAATTGAGGGCCCAATTACAATGGGTTATTAAAATAATCAAATTGCTGATTTGTGACTTAATTAAGGTTCAACCCCTATCAAATCAATCTAGATTTTGATGACTTCTTGGGAAAACGGTCTCAAGACCGTTTGGAGTATATCCAAACGATCCCAAGACCGTTTGGGCCAAGTTTGAGCCCAATTGGAGGTCAATTGATGGGTTCAACTTTGATTTGATTCACATTGTTGAGTGTTGATGGTTGAACGTTTATAGACCTTAATTGAACCAACTCCAACCCTAATTGGATATCAATTGAGGGTCAATTGAGTGACCAATTGGTTAAGGCTAACCCTAATTGTCTCAATTGGTAAGTGGTTACCAATCTTGAGACCAATTGATGGCTTCAACATAGGAAACCCTAATCGAGTTTACCCTTTGAACCACCTTGGAGGTCCATACGATCTTGAGCTTTTGAGGTCATTCGACCTCAAGACCGTGTAAGGTCATTCAATCTAAAGACCGTGTAAGGTCATTCAACCTCAAGACCGTATAAGGTCATTCGACCTCAAGACCGTATAAGGTCATTCGACCTCAAGACCGTATAAGGTCATTCGACCTCAAGACCGTATAAGGTCATTCGACCTCAAGACCGTATAAGGTCATTCGACCTCAAGACCGTATAAGGTCATTCGACCTCAAGACCGTATAAGGTCATTCGACCTCAAGATCAAATGAGGGCATACGACCTCAAGATCGAATGAGGGCATTCGACCTCAAGATCGTATGAAGGTTGAAGGTGTGAAACCTATTGGAGACTTTTGAAGTTATGTCTGCCTAATGCCTTGAAGGCTTAAATGGTTTAATAGTTGTTCAACCTAAACCCTAATGATACCAAAAGACATTAAGGGTCAAGTGGTTAGTAAATTAAACCATGAAGATGATCAATGTGTAATTTACCATAATACCCTTGAAAGGTTCAATTGAGTGAAACCTTATTCTAATCAAACCCTAATCACTTAATAGTGGTGATTTGGTCTATGTTAATCAAAGTGGACTTAACCCAACCTGATCTAGATTGGTGTTATCACCATATACAAGTATGAGGAGAGAGAAAGTATCTTAAGAAAGAGAAAGTACCCTTTTATGATGGAAATTCAAGTAAAGTACCTTCAATATACATGAATGTGCATGATTAGGGTATGATCCACCTATGTGAGATCATGGAACCCTAATTATGATAAATGATGAATCTTAAACTAATATGAGAGCATCAATGATGATATTCCTCATACATGATGATGTTATGAGTTCAATTCACCACATGTGAATAGTAAACCCTAATTCAAGGGTGATGACATGTGAATAGTAAACCCTAATTCAAGGGTGATGACATGTAATGTGAATAGTAAACCCTAATTCAAGGGTGATGACATGCAATATGAGTAGCAAACTCTAATTGATGAGAATCAGAGAACTTAGCTCTTATGACAAGAGTGGAAAGTATATTCTTATTTTGAATTACCTTTATCAGTTGAATTAACCATGCAGGTTCTGATATGAAGGTGATCATATCCAGGTATGAATGATGATACTATATTCATTGAAAGCATGTTGTTAGCTTTATGAATAGTAAAATATCTTGATGCCTTGTCAGTGGCATCCTATGTTTTAATGGGCTGTAAGAGCCATGAATACCATCAAGGTCATGCTTTAGAGATGACTTGTGATGAGTATACTAAGAAATGATGATTGATGTGAGTTAGGTGTGTTACATTTAGTATTCTACTTTCATAGCTGTTATGCTATTGTTATTGTTTTAAGAATAATGTATGATGTAAAAGAATACCGAATGTACCTAACTAATCAAGTGAAATGTAGAGCCCTGATCATAGATCCATCATTATCAGAGATCAAATGATGGTGAAACAGGTTTTCCTACGGGAACTCCTGGATCACATACTGTTGAGTATGTGGGGTATATGGATGTGTAGAACCTTACATCCTAGTGTAGGAATTTGATGTAGATGTATAATCCGTCAATCCTTCACTACAAAACTCATACCGTATCAGTGGATGGTAAACATGAAACCTCCTGATGACGAGGAAAACATAGATATTCGTATCAGTGAAGATAAACATGAAATCTCCTGATGACGAAGAGAGTACAGAACGCCACTGTAACTCTAAAATAGCGAAGGACCAGATTACCCTGGTGAGCTATAATAGTAGAGACACAAGATGTCCTACAAGTGATCCTCTTACTGACTGAGGAAGGTGAAGGTCATGAGAATCCGGCTCTTTCGATGACCTAGTATGATACTAAGGCACTTAACAGTGATTGGTTGGGGTATGAGTGGTAAACCTCATCTCCACAGGGCATAATAATAAGTATGTTTGAAAAACATAATCTACAGCGTAGTATACCTGTTAAAGGTAACTATGAGCTAATTGATTGATGTTACATTGTATAGTGCATCTGTTCTTCATGCTTGATAAATGTTGAGCTCTTGTTTACAACTGCAATTGCTATTGAATACTTTGAAAGCTTTTACTGCTTAAGTTATTCTTTGATATTATAATAAAGCTTCTAGCGGAGAGTTATAACTCTCGCTGGGACAATTATATACAATTGTCTCACCCCGTAGATTTCAACTTTTTAGGTGGACGTCGAGGACGGAGGAACAGGTCTACAGGTGACCAGTCCCAGCAGCAGCAACACCAGGAGCAGCAGTAAATCTCAGGTGGAGATTTAGCCTGCCATGTGGTGTAGTTAGAGTGAGTCCTATGTGTCCTCTGTACTCTCAGGTCTTGGAGTCTTGTGGTTATGAGTTCTTGAGATTTTGTATTTTGTTGTATATAATTACTCAAGAAGTAATTATCATGAGATGTAAACAGTTTATCTCCTTTTATGAATGAAGCTTTATGGATTCAAGCTCTTGTCTCGAAAAGTTTTAATTTCCCGTGATTTTTGTCTTCCGTTGTTAATCGATTCGCTTCCGCTAAGTTTAAATCGTGTTTATATCGTGGTTTGGAGATCAGAGCCCACAATTAGTGGTATCAGAGCTCTAGGTCCATTGAGTCTACAGAGGCATAGGACTTAGGATGTCGAGTCTATCCTTAGTATCTCTTCCTTATCTAATAGAATCTTCTGCTCCTCAGGAGAAGAAGATACATAAGGATGGCAGAGCCACATGATAAGTATGTGGCAGAGAGTAGTGCTAGTGCACCTCGAGGCGGTGCAAGGGTTCCAGAAATAGAACATCCTGCACCTGAGCCACCCCAGTTTGACCCAGCTGATATGGGTAACGCAGCAGTTCAGACGATGTTTGAGCAGTTTATGACTGCCATGACACACATCACCGATAGGATGCCCATGCCTGCACCTAGGGCACCTGCCCAGCCCGAAGGACAAGGTATCAGTAAGACATTCGAGCGACTTCGTCGTGTCGGAGCTACCGAGTACTTTGGGACTGCTGACCCCGCAGATGCTGATATGTGGTTAACAGAGTGGGAGAAGGCTTTCAGGATTCTTATTATCCCGGAGGCTGAGAAGGTTAGACATGCTGTCTATCTTCTCAAAGGCAGTGCTGGTCACTGGTGGAACATGGAAGAGCAGAAGAGACCTGGAATAGAGTTCTCGTGGGAAGAGTTTCATTGGGAATTTATCAATAGATATTTTCCAAAGACCTTCCTAGATGAGAAGATCTCTCAGTTTGAGAGATTGAGGCAGGGCATGATGAACATTAGCGAGTATGAAGCTAAGTTCATGGAATTGCTGCGGTTCTGTCCGCACATGGCTGCCACATATGAGGAAAGAATCAGGAGATTCGAGAAGGGTTTGAATGTTGATATGTCAACCCCTGTGTCTGCCTTAGAAAACCGAGAGAGATTCTCTACCTTCGTTGAGTCAGTCTGAAGGATAGAGAGATCTGTGGTTGAGAAGAGGCAAACCCAGAAAAGATATCCACAGTTCCAGGGTTCTTCATCTAGGGATTTCAAGAAACCTAGATTCTCTGCACCTAACCCTCCACCACCCAGATCGAGTTCTCAAACTCAATGGTCACCAAGCAGAGGTAGAGGACGGAGTCAACCGCTTCAAGGGACTCACAATTCTGCATCAATGTCAGTTACTGGACCACCCCGACCACAACAACAAGAGAGGAGATGCTACAACTGTGGTAAGATGGGACACTTGATGAAGGATTGCTGTTCTAGGCCTGTCAGTGCGACACAGCCTCCGAGACAGAATCAACAAGGATCTCAGAGAATGCAATCTCAAGGAGTAGCTCGAGGACGTGGACAAGCGTCTCAAGCTGGATCATCAGCACCACCTCAACACCAGGCGACAGTGAGGTTCTATACTATGAACCCACCATATGTAGTGGTCAATCCACGGGTAGTGGCAGGTCAGATGGAACTTTTATATCCTGATATGTCTACATCCTGTGTTGTATCTGTTCTGATTGACCCGGGTGCTACGCACTCTTTCATCACTCATAGAGTGATTCGTAACTGCAATGTGACTGTTAGTCATAGGGCAGATAGTTTGTTGTTGGAGACTCCGTTGAGTGGGTCTGCCGTTTTGCAGGAGGTATGCTCTCCCTGCATCCTCTTCTTTTCTGACCATCGCATTCAAGTGGATCTTATACCGCTTGATATGCAAGGATTTGATATAATCCTCGGGATGGATACCTTAGAGAGGTATAGAGTTGTCTTGGATTATGAGTCCAAGTTGGCTGTGTTTGCTGATGAAAGCAACACATGGATCTTTCAAGGTGAAAGAAAGATTCTGCCCACCTGTCTTGTGTCAGCTATGGTTGCTGATAAGCTGTTGAGGCAAGGATGTTATGCATTCTTGGCCCATGTGGTAGATGTTACTAAGGAAAGTTCCAATCCTGCCGAAGTTCCCATAGTCAGGGAATTCGAGGATGTGTTTCCTGAAGAACTTCCTGGTATACCACCACTTCGGGAGATTGATTTTGAAATCAATCTGATCCCAGATACGAAACCCATAGCCCAGACTCCGTATAGGATGGCGCCTGCCGAGATGGCAGAACTCAAGAAACAACTTCAAGAGTTACTTGAGAAGGGTTTTATCCGACTGAGCACTTCACCTTGGGGTGCTCCGGTCTTGTTTGTTAAAAAGAAAGATGGGTCAATGCGGTTGTGCATTGACTATAGACAACTCAATAAAGTAACAATAAAGAACAAGTACCCTCTGCCGAGGATTGATGATCTCTTTGACCAGTTGTGTGGTGCAACAGTCTTTTCAAAGATAGACTTGAGGTCTGGATATCATCAACTTCGTATTAAGGATAGTGACATATCCAAGTCTGCCTTTAGGACAAGGTATGGTCACTATGAGTTCATGGTTATGTCGTTTGGACTAACCAATGCACCAGCTGCATTTATGGAACTCATGAATAGAGTTTTCCGACCTTTCCTTGATTAGTGTGTTGTCGTCTTCATAGATGACATTCTGATCTATAGTAAGGATGCTCAGCAGCATGAGCAGCATCTTCGCCAAGCTTTGACCTTGCTAAGAGAACACAAGCTGTATGCTAAGTTTAGCAAGTGTGAGTTCTGGCTGCCGGAGGTATCTTTTCTAGGACACGTGATATCTGCCTCGGGAATTCGTGTTGACCCTACAAAGGTAGAATCTGTTCTACAGTGGGAACAACCGAAGACACCGACGGAGATTCGAAGTTTCTTGGGGTTAGCTGGCTATTATCGAAGGTTCATTAAGAACTTTAGTTCTATATCCTTACCTTTGACCAAGTTAACCCGGAAAGATATTCCTTTTTCTTGGAGTGATAAGTGTCAACAGTCTTTCCAGTTGTTGAAGGAGAGGTTGACAAGTGCACCTGTGCTTGTGCTACTTGAACAAGGAAAAGGATATGTAGTCTTCTGTGATGCCTCCAAGAATGGACTTGGATGTGTGTTGATGCAGGATAAACAAGTGATTTCTTTTGATTCTCGACAGCTTAAGAAACACGAGGAGAATTATCTGACACACGATCTGGAGTTAGCTGTTGTGGTTCATGCCTTGAAGATCTGGAGGCATTATCTCTACGGAGAGACATTCCAGATTTTCACAGACCACAAGAACCTTAAGTATATCTTCTCTCAGCATGAGCTTAACATGAGGCAACATCGCTGGATGGAGTTAATCAAGGACTATGATTGTACAATTGATTACCATCCGGGCAAGGCCAATGTTGTTGCAGATGCCTTGAGTAGGAAATCAACAACATCAACCATGGATAGAGCACAACTAAACTCTTTAGTGTGCTCTAAGAGAGATATGTTTATCTCTTTAAGGCAAGACAATGTATAGTTGAAGGTGTCATTGTTAGCCGGGTTGTTGGCTGAGATGCATATTAAACCTACCCTAAGAGAGCAGATTAAGGAAGCACAGCAAGATGATGCTGCAGTTCAGCAGATCTGATCAAAGTATGGAAATGAGAAGCAAGATGGTTTCCATGACTCAGATGATCATGTAGCTTGTTATCATGAGAGGATGATAGTGCCAGATGTGGATAACTTAAGGAAGTTAGTCCTGGAAGAAGCTCATTCTTCGATGTATGCTATGCATCCAGGGAGCACCAAGATGTATCGTAATTTAAAGGAACTGTATTGGTGGCCTGGAATGAAGAAGGATGTTGCAGAGTTTGTTCTGAGGTGTCCTGTGTGTCAGCAAGTTAAAGCTGAACACCAGAAGCCTGCAGGAACAATGCAACATTTACCCATACCACAGTGGAAGTGAGACCATGTGACCATGGACTTCGTTGTTGGCCTACCCAGGACAAACAAAGGACATGATTCCATTTGGGTAGTTGTAGATAGGTTGACAAAGACATCACATTTCTTACCTGTCAAAACAACCTATTCTGCTGAAAGGTTATCACAGTTGTATGTACAAGAGATAGTGTGTTTGCACGGAGTTCCTGTCACAATAGTTTCTGACAGAGGTCCTTAGTTTACAAGTCGTTTTTGGAATAGTTACACAGAGCCTTAGGCACCAAGCTAAGGTTTAGTACGACCTTTCATCCGCAGACTGATGGACAGTCGGAAAGAACTATACAAACCTTAGAAGACCTGTTGAGAGAATGTGTTCTCCAGTTTATCAGAAGTTGGGATCTACACCTAAGCTTGATAGAGTTTGCCTATAACAATAGCTATCAACATAATATTGATATGGCACCTTATGAAGCCTTGTATGGTAGACGTTGTAGATCGCCTTTGTGCTGGTATGAGACTGGTGAGCATTAGTTGTTAGGTCCTGATCTTGTGCAGCAGACCATAGAGAAGATTAAGGTAATACAAAAACAGATTAAGACTGCACAGGATAGGCAGAAATCTTATGCTGACAAGCTTCGTAGACCCTTAGAGTTCCAGAGTGTATCTCAAGGTCTCGCCTTGGAAAGGAGTCCTTCGTTTTGGAAGGAAAGGGAAGTTAGCTCCTAGATTTATGGGGCCTTATCCAATCATTGAACGGATTGGAAAAGTAGCCTATAAACTAGAGCTGCCACCAGAGTTACAGAGGTTACATCCTGTGTTTCACATTTCTATGCTAAAGAAATGTCACCCTGATACTGAGTCAATTCTACAACCTATGGAGGTAGAATTGAATGATGATATATCTTATGAGGAAGGACCGGTGTCAATCCTTGATAACGGAATTAAAAAGTTAAATAAGAAAGATATAAGCCTTGTGAAAGTCCTTTGGAACCACCGTGGTGTTGAAGAAGCCACTTGGGAACTAGAGGATGAGATGAGAAGGAAGTATCCTGCCCTTTTCTCTTAATATGTTTTGTCGATTTCGGGGACGAAATCCTTGTAAGGGGTGGATAATTTGTAACATCCCTGACCTAGGTTATGAGTTAACCCTAGGTGTTTTGCCTAATTATGTAATTAAGATACTGGTGATTATCTTTTTGCATGTAATTAAGTTCCTGAGGAACATACTTTTCCTTTTCTGTCCCTTTTAAACAATGTTGAATTGATTGTTTTGTAATACAGGGACCTATGTGCAATTTACCCAGTTAGAAGGGTTAACTTGCAATTTGCACATGTTGAGATGTTCCTCTGATGTTTAGACATCATAAGAATGATTATGGTAAAGTTTGAGGGATTTCCCAAGCTTGAGCACCAAGGTGCAGTTGTGGAAGCAATCCCTGTGCTTGAAACCCTAAATTGGAGTAAAGTGCAATTTACCCAATTTGAGGGGTGCAACTTGTAAAATACACCATCTAAAATATCTTGTAAAACTCTTGTCATCATTTAGAGAAGAAATGATGAAGAAGTCACTTCAATTGAATAATCATATAATGAAAAACACCTTTATGATTGAATAATCAAGGTGTAAGTACTATAGCCTTTTATGTGTGTGCTTTAGTAATAGGTTAATCTTCTTTGCCTTCATTTCTTGACCTTAGAAGAAGGTTGTCCTTAGAAATAAGAAGAAGGGACGAGCAAAGAATAAAGGAGGGACTTAGTTGAAAGTGAGGAAAACCTATGTGCCTATGTTGAAATTCCACCCCAAGTATATAAGCCCTTTTCCTCACTTAGCAAAGGAATGATTCTTTCGTTTCCTTCACTGTTCCCCTTGCTCAAACCGACTAAGGACAGCTCTGGAGCTCAGGAGGACGACCAGGGGAGTGCAAGGTAGGTTTGGATCCTTCCTTTTTCTTAAATTCTTGGATGAAACTCGAATTCAAGGTCAAATTCATGGCTAGCTCACTTAGCTCTATCTTTCTAGCCATCTCTTCTCAACTTTTCTTGGAGGATTCACCTTGGCCGACCTGTGGAGCTTCTAGGACGCCATTAAAGGCTTGGAGCTCAAAAGCTTGGAGCTCAAGGAGCAAGCTTTAGGCGGGTTTTATAACTCTAAACCTATGCTTTGTTATATACATCTTTTCTATGCTTTTAGTTGCTAGTTCTTCTTCTTCCCTATCTTCCCTTGCTTCCTTGCAAGCAAATCCGTGAGGAACTGTTTCTGTTCTTGAGCTAGAAGATGAGGGCGTTATTTCCTATTCTTATCCATAGTTTTCCACTTTACCATACGACCTCAACCAATTGCCCATACGGTTTACAAAACCGTTTGGTGGGCAAATGGTTTCAAGGTCGTATGAAGGCATACGGTCTCAAGACCGTATGGCCGCGTTGACCAAGCATGGACCGTATGAGAATCCTGTTCATAATTATGAAGGTTAATCACCCACAAAATTTGAGAGGTTAACTCCAAAGGAATCGTGAGATATAGGCAAAACAATTAGCAAATTCAATTGAATTTAGTTCTGATTTTCAATCTGCTTAATTTGCCCTTTTTGGGCAAACGGTCTCAAGACCGTATAAGATGGTTGACTAAGCGTTGACCGTATGATATTACTGTTCATAATGATGTTAATTAATAACTCACCAAATTTTATGGACTAATTCCAAACGAGTTAAGAGTTGAAGGTTGATTACTAGGGCAAACCCTAATTGAAATCAGTGCTGAAATCACTATGAGCTAATTTGAGATTTTGGGTTGATTAGCCCAAACGGTCTCAAGACCGTTTGGGGAATCATCCAAACGGTCTCAAGACCGTTTGGGGATCACCCAAGACCGTATGGAGGTATGGGGCAAGTATAGTTGACCAATTGAAGGTACAAAGATACCAAATTACATTGCAATTAAGTATTGATGTAATGATCAACTCAATAAATCAAACCTTGATGAATTTCCACTAGAGTCCAAAGGATGGATGGGCAAACGGTCTCAAGACCGTTTGGAACTCATCCAAACGATCTCAAGATCATTTGGTGACAACCCAAGATCATTTGGAGGTCTAGGGTTAAGGTAATTTGATCAATTGAGGGCCAATTACAATGGGTTATTAAAATAATCAAATTGCTGATTTGTGACTTAATTAAGGTTCAACCCCTATCAAATCAATCTAGATTTTGATGAATTCTTGGGAAAACGGTATCAATGCCGTTTGGAGTATATCCAAACGATCCCAAGACCGTTTGGGCCAAGTTTGAGCCCAATTGGAGGTCAATTGATGGGTTCAACTTCGATTTGATTCACATTGTTGAGTGTTGATGGTTGAACGTTTATAGACCTTAATTGAACCAACTCCAACCCTAATTGGATATCAATTGAGGGTCAATTGAGTGACCAATTGGTTAAGGCTAACCCTAATTGTCTCAATTGGTAAGTGGTTAGCAAGCTTGAGACCAATTGATGGCTTCAACATAGGAAACCCTAATCGAGTTTACCCTTTGAACCACCTTGGAGGTCCATACGATCTTGAGCTTTTGAGGTCATTCGACCTCAAGACCGTGTAAGGTCATTCGACCTCGAGACCGTATAAGGTCATTCGACCTCAAGACCGTATAAGGTCATTCGACCTCAAGACCGTATAAGGTCATTCGACCTCAAGACCGTATAAGGTCATTCGACCTCAAGATCAAATGAGGGCATACGACCTCAAGATCGAATGAGGGCATTCGACCTCAAGATCGTATGAATGTGGAAGGTGTGAAACCTATTGGAGACTTTTGAAGTTATGTCTGCCTAATGCCTTGAAGGCTTAAATGGTTTAATAGTTGTTCAACCTAAACCCTAATGATACCAAAAGACATTAAGGGTCAAGTGGTTAGTAAATTAAACCATGAAGATGATCAATGTGTAATTTACCATAATACCCTTGAAAGGTTCAATTGAGTGAAACCTTATTCTAATCAAACCCTAATCACTTAATAGTGGTGATTTGGTCTATGTTAATCAAAGTAGACTTAACCCAACCTGATCTAGATTGGTGTTATCACCATATACAAGTATGAGGAGAGAGAAAGTATCTTAAGAAAGAGAAAGTACCCTTTTATGATGGAAATTCAAGTAAAGTACCTTCAATACACATGAATGTGCATGATTAGGGTATGATACACCTATGTGAGATCATGGAATCCTAATTATGATAAATGATGAATCTTAAACTAATCTGAGAGCATCAATGATGATATTCCTCATACATGATGATGTTATGAGTTCAATTCACCACATGTGAATAGTAAACCCTAATTCAAGGGTGATGACATGTGAATAGTAAACCCTAATTCAAGGGTGATGACATGTAATGTGAATAGTAAACCCTAATTCAAGGGTGATGACATGCAATATGAGTAGCAAACTCTAATTGATGAGAATCAGAGAACTTAGCTCTTATGACAAGAGTGGAAAGTATATTCTTATTTTGAATTACCTTTATCAGTTGAATTAACCACACAGGTTCTGATATGAAGGTGATCATATCCAGGTATGAATGATGATACTATATTCATTGAAAGCATGTTGTTAGCTTTATGAATAGTAAAATATCTTGATGCCTTGTCAGTGGCATCCTATGTTTTAATGGGCTGTAAGAGCCATGAATACCATCAAGGTCATGCTTTAGAGATGACTTGTGATGAGTATACTGAGAAATGATGATTGATGTGAGTTAGGTGTGTTACATTTAGTATTCTACTTTCATAGCTGTTATTCTACTGTTATTGTTTGAAGAACAATGTATGATGTAAAAGAATACTGAATGTACCTAACTAATCAAGTGAAATGTAGAGCCCTGATCATAGATCCATCATTGTCAGAGATCAAATGATGGTGAAACAGGTTTTCCTACGGGAACTCCTGGATCACATACTGTTGAGTATGTGGGGTATATGGATGTGTAGAACCTTACATCCTAGTGTAGGAATTTGATGTAGATGTATAATCCGTCAATCCTTCACTACAAAACTCATACTGTATCAGTGGATGGTAAACATGAAACCTCCTGATGACGAGGAAAACATAGATATCCGTATCAGTGAAGATAAACATGAAATCTACTGATGACGAAGAGAGTACAGAACGCCACTGTAACTCTAAAATAGCGAAGGACCAGATTACCCTGGTGAGCTATAATAGTAGAGACACAAGATGTCCTACAAGTGATCCTCTTACTGACTGAGGAAGGTGAAGGTCATGAGAATCTGGCTCTTTCGATGACCTAGTATGATACTAAGGCACTTAACAGTGATTGGTTGGGGTATGAGTGGTAAACCTCATCTCCACAGGGCATAATAATAAGTATGTTTGAAAAACATAATCTACAGCGTAGTATACCTGTTAAAGGTAACTATGAGCTAATTGATTGATGTTACACTGTATAGTGCATCTGTTCTTCATGCTTGATAAATGTTGAGCTCTTGTTTACAACTGCAATTGCTATTGAATACTTTGAAAGCTTTTACTGCTTAAGTTATTCTTTGATATTATAATAAAGCTTCTAGCGGAGAGTTATAACTCTCGCTGAGACAATTATATACAATTGTCTCACCCCGTAGATTTCAACTTTTTAGGTGGACGTCGAGGACGGAGGAACAGGTCTACAGGTGACCAGTCCCAGCAGCAGCAGCACCAGGAGCAGCAGTAAATCTCAGGTGGAGATTTAGCCTGCCATGTGGTGTAGTTAGAGTGAGTCCTATGTGTCCTCTGTACTCTCAGGTCTTGGAGTCTTGTGGTTATGAGTTCTTGAGATTTTGTATCTTGTTGTATATAATTACTCAATAAGTAATTATC
The DNA here is from genome assembly GCA_963693085.1 of Alisma plantago-aquatica. Taxonomy (NCBI): domain Eukaryota; kingdom Viridiplantae; phylum Streptophyta; class Magnoliopsida; order Alismatales; family Alismataceae; genus Alisma; species Alisma plantago-aquatica. The sequence continues at coordinate 938,568,120 of OY856409.1, forward strand.
ATGAGATGTAAACAATTTATCTCCTTTTATGAATGAAGCTTTATGGATTCAAGCTCTTGTCTCGAAAAGTTTTAATTTCCCATGATTTTTGTCTTCCGCTGTTAATCGATTCGCTTCCGCTAAGTTTAAATCGTGTTTATATCGTGGTTTGGAGATCAGAGCCCACAGAGTCGGACTCAAATATGGATTCTAAAGGGCCACTTGACATAGTAAAGTTGCAAAACTATAGGAAATCACCACATTAATCAAATCATTGGTTTGTTAGAATCCAAAATATATGAATTTCTTTCTAAATAAATTTAGGGCCCTATGATGATTCAATTGAGACCAAAATTGGTAGGTCAACTAAATTAACCATGAAGATTCCAAAAAATATGTTAGTTTTTTTTATTTGAGGGCTACAATTATCTATTCTTGTCTTTTTAGGATAATCATAAATTTAATCATTTAAGATTATTTTGTAATAGTTAGAGACATTTTGAAGAAGGCCAATTATGGTCATATTAAACCCATACAAAATTTATTAGTACATGTTATACACATGAATTAGGTCAACGACACATGTAACCCTAACATGTCACTTATTTATCAATATGAATTGTAGTTTGTATAGTTGAATATTAAGGACACAATCTTTTATAAATTTTGAGGATGTTACATGAATAGTACCCTTACACATTTTATTCTATATTTACTACTGAAATATTTGTATCAATCAGAAAAATAAGTATTTATATTTTGACTATATATTTATTTTGAAGATAAATTATAGAATTACTCAAAATACAAACGAAAACTTCGTGTATGTGAATGTTCTAATGCTTGTAGATCGCATAAGTTTATACGACGAGTTCAAAGCACGCTGCAAAGAAGATGACCTGTCATTATTAGTTTTCAATTACACCCCCATAAGACAAAAGAAGTATAAGCGGAGAGCGGCAGCTTGAGACGTAATTAGTATTTACTAGGAATTGACAAATGCACTCCAAATACCGCTCGGCGTGGAAAAACTTTTCAAAACCCCCCAGCCTTCCGCGCCAACTCCTAACCGCACTTGTCGGTCTTTTCGCTCCACAGTCCCGCCCATCCATTGCCGTCTAGGGTTTTGCCACACCCTTCGGCGTTCCCGCCCCGGCGAGCAAGCGGCATGGCGACAAAGTCGTGGGCGGACGAGCTCGTCGGCACCGATGTTGCGTCCGCAGGGCTCCACATAAGCGAATGCATCAGCCGCGACGCCGCCACCCAGCCTGACCTGGAGGAGGCCCTGGAGGCGTCCCGGTACTCCAGTCATCCGTACTTGTCCCATCCCAAGGAGGTGAATTTGGTCAATGTGCTTTCCCCGTCAGGGTTTGAAGACGTGATTTGCCCTCCCAGTCATTACTGAACCGGATTGGTGCTATTTGTTATGTGCAGTGGCCTCCCCTTATGGAAATGATCAGCACAAGGGATTTGCCTCCTGTACTGATCGAGCGTTATAATGCTGCTGGAGGTGAAGGAACCGCACTTTGTGGGATTTTTCCCGAAATCAGGAGGGCGTGGGCTTCAGTTGGCAATTCTTTTTTCATGTGGCGCTTAGATAAGGGGTATCGTTTATATATTCTTGCTCCTTCATTTTTCCTTCTTCCAGGTGTGTCATAACTATACTTTGACCATACTATAGCTTAAAAGTTGGTGTCTTTTCCCCATTTTTTTTGCTGTGGGGTGTCGTTGTCAGGGGTAGGACTTGGAGGTTCAGTACGCATACCCCTCTCTATGCCACGAGTCCAATGGTGCTGTTGAAGTCCCGTTTAATTGCGAAAAAATGTACAATATTCTGGGGAAAAGCCTATTGAAAGTCACCTTCACCAACCATTAAGCCGAGAAACCACCCAATTTGGTTCTTGAGGGGTCAGCCTTGTATATTTTGCAAGTTACAAAAACATCCTTAATTGTCTGATGATGTGGTCTCAAAACGTCCTTTCGTGGGTTCATTAATGCAAATACTGAGTCTGGTCTGCAATGCCGTGATAGAATTACAAACGGTTAGGGGTTTCTTTGGCTGACTCCTTTTTGCATGACACTTTTCAACCATTGATTCTGGATATTGTATTAGCTGTGCTCTTGCAGTTTGAAGTCTTTCCACGAAGAACGTATTTGATCTACATGAGATCATTGTGATGCTTATTGCTGCGCATACTAATACACCAACGGATTCCCAATTTCAAACTTACTGCTTTGATAAGACAAATCTTAATGTAGCATTAGTTAAAGACATAAACATGTAATATGCCAGCTGAATTGTAGACTGTAATTAGAGTATAATTATATGCTTCAGTTCTGTCCATGCAAATCATATGTTTTCTTCTGTAGTAAGAAAGATTTTATAAAGTGCAAAGCGGGAGGCGAGCGGACAAGACCTTGAACCCGCTTAAGCACCATACGGGCAATTAAGCAGACTCTTGGTTGAAAGCTGATGATTAAGTTTCTATATATATATATGTGAACAAACATATATTTTTGAACTGTCCCTGTAATAGTTTTACCCATATAAAGATTACCATATAGCAAAAAATTTGTACTGTTTAGTACGTAGTTGTATCGTACTACGTAGCGGATATATAATACTTATAAACCATATAAATAATGACCATTTAACAAAACATTTGTACTGTTTAGTACGTAGTCGTATAGCACTATGTGGTGGATATATAATATTTTTATGCACAAGTACATAGTTTTATACTATATTAACATACTAGTAATATTTTACATGGATAGTAATTTTCAGTAGTATAAAAGTATTATGCAGTAGTATAGTATTATAAAATATTTATGTAATATTGTTTTTATATGACTACTTAGCTGTATAATGCGATAATACTATATTTGTAACACCCCACCTTTGCATACATACCATAACTGAGCAGAAGCATTTATCTTTGAAGGGGGATGTCACAATCATGATATTCATTGCAAATAAATAAATAAATCACCGCATTGTCTTAACAAGATGCATACAATGTTCACTGGATATGAAACCCACAACTAATTTCTTCATCAAGTCTAAGATCTAACAACTAAAAATGGAATAACTAAAATATAAAAGGAAATATTCTAAATAATAGGATCATCTGAGGTAGATGGCACTACACCAGGCTAAACTTGAGGGTTTTTAATCCTTGGCTTCCTCTTTTTTAATCCTCACTTGTTCCAATATCTGGGGACAATGCAAAGGAAAAACATCACATCACTAAACGATACCGACACTTTATAACATAAGAAAAATAATTATACTTGACATTTAAGGAAAAATTGACTTGAACGTTAACTTTTGCATTATTGAAATAACTTCTTGACATAAATAATTGAATAAGTAAAATATGCATCTATCTAAATTACCCACTTTAGAGCAAATAATGCTAGGAAGGCCCATAACTTGCTAGGAAAGCCCATAATGACCACTTGAGGTCCATGATTGCGAGAGCATATAAAACTTAATTAGTTCTTAAACATGATTCTTAATAAGAACATTATCATAATTTGAAACTTGAATGTTTAATATGATGGGATTTCTCCCTCTTCGCACATAATTGGAGTTTCTCCCTCTTAACATAAGCACATAGAAAGATCATAAACATACTTTTGTGAACATGATACTTGTAGATATAGCAAACAACGATCAAGGAAAATATAATGCATCACTTGAAAAGACTAAATTCTTTCATGGTTACATAATCATGTATGTATAACATAAATATAATTAACACACATAAACCACAATACATGTGCACAACATGGCCCTAGTACCTGGAGTAAAGAGGTCCTAACTTAGTCACTCTGATATTGAGTCAATCCTAAGTTTCTTGAAATTAACATGCTCTATATTAATTGTACTCTTGATTAACATCCTAAACCCCAATCATAGATCATTAGGAAAACATGGACTGACATCAATGAATTTGGGTTTGAAAACCATAAAAAAAGGATTCCTCATAAAAATCCTTTCCAATAACTATTGTTCAAGAATTTCTGATATCATATGAATTTTGTACGATTTTTCAAAGCTCTGACCAATAAAAAATAGGAAAAAGCAAGGTGTCAATCATTATCTAATATTCAGTGGCTTATCTTGGACCTGGACAGTTGAACCTCCTCTGATGTGGCCCAATTGGTCACGACCAACAAGAAGCCGGTCCATCCTATGTAGTGCGCACGATAGAGAGGAAAGGTGGCATAGAAACCTGTAATTGCCCATGCGTGTGAAATCAAACCATCAAACGATAAAGGGCAAAACCAGAAATCATTAATTGCGATTCATTTTTCTCAAAACCGTAAAGAACACTACACGAATCCATTAACCCAAAACTTGTTTCTTACTTTCTACTTGTAAATCGACAACAACGACGAGTTGCTCACCTCGCCACGAAGACAGTGAGCCCTGACATGGGTTGTTATGTGGTCTGGGGCTCTAAAACCACCTCCTGCCATGGCAAGGAGAGGAGCCAGACCATGATAGATGCCAAAACGGCTAACCAACCAGTTTGAAAATAAACATAGTGACTTTGACGAAGTCAAACGATATTGAAAGCAACAAACACGATTGAAACGATGACTAGGTGCTTTGGAGTTGCTTCCAGGTCAAAGGGCATATGAAGAAAGGGTAAAGATTGGGAAAACGGAGTTACGGAGCTGACCTTGGTTATAAGCGAATTGAGAGCTTGAAAAGCTTTGCGATGACTCTATGAAGGTTTTCCAGCAAAAGGCGACACTCTTGGACGTCTAGAACTCCAGGACGATCATGAGTTTGTCAAAACTAGTAGGTGGAGATCGTATGCGAGGTGTGGGTGTGATTGAGGGCAAAACAACGACGAATTTTGATTTCTGACTGATCAAAGGATGTTGGCAAGCCATATATATATTATATATATTATATATATATTATATATATATATTATATATATATATATTATATATATATATATATATATATATATATATATATATATATATATATAGGTTAAGGTCTGGAGAAGCCTGTTCCCTCTCAGTGTCCAAAATAGGGGAGGATGGCAGGGGTTCTAGCTGACTGGGGACTATAGGGCACGAAACCCTATCGTTTCAGGGGTCTATCAGCTCGGGAGGATGCAACATTGGTGAGGGGGAGATCAGTTTGCTCATGGATTCACTGGAGAACAAAACTGAGGTCAGGAAACGAAACTGGAATTGTTGAGTCCTGATAGGATCAGACACGAGGAAGGGGGACAATGCGAAGGCCGTCAGATGAATCTGCTAGACTCAATTACAACCGCCCGATCAAAATTGCACAAATAGAAACATGATAAAACAAAGATAAAATCGGAAATCTAGGTTTGATGATTAAAAACCAATATATTTAATTAGAAACTACATAGAATCTTCTCTAATTAAGTTAGGGGGTCAAATGAAGTCCAAATGACCTCAAATTTGAACCATAGGTTGACTAAGGAGTCTAGAATCTTCCTGTCTGATTAGATTTAGGTTTTTGATTAGCTTTTGTCCATCAATTTCGTATGTATCATTATCTTGATGTATATGCATTTACAGATGAGATAAAGTGGAATAATCCTTCCTTAGTCAATTGAGTCTATTTTCGAGATTGAGAGTGATTATCCACTAAAGGACTTACTCATTATCTTTTTATATATAGTTGAAGGGATTATCTTAGGAAAGAAAAAAATAATAGAGTTATACTTACATCTTATTTCCTTTCGTATTAGGCTCCGATTGGTTTAGTGTGAGTCATAAGTGAAGTGGAACTCATTTTCTGGGAGCTCTAGTTTAGTTTCTGGAAGTTAAGTTGCATTCACTTCCATGTGATTGGTTTGTTATAAGTGTAAATATAGAAATCAATTTAAAAAAACAATTTTAGTGTGTGATATATAAAAAGTAAGGACATCGAAGAAATAAAGAAAGAATCATATCCACTACTTATCAGAATCACTTTTAAACAAAATAACCTCAACAAGCGGCGATGATGTGGATGTTGCCCCTTTAAAAATATTTTAATGTGGTATAGATATAATTTTATAAAATATTGTGGTTCAAATCACATTATAATATTTTTATTTCACTTTGTGCGTACAAACTATTGTAATGATATGCACATTTTATGTGTTTGTAAATATATATTTTGGTTCGTCATTGTACAATATTAATTTTTAGTATATATTGTTCACGTGCGGTTATTGTTCATTATCATTTTTCACATCGTATTATTTAAACATGAAGTATAAAAATACGTTAGATAAATCATATTTTTTGTCACATGGTGCGGTATGATTACTTTTTCATAGTATTTGTATATTTTTTATTTTATAGACCACAGTGATAATGGTAGTTGTAGTGTAAAATATTTTACATGGTGCCGCTTTTAGTGTACAGTGTTTTGCCATATTATGTTATGATTTTGGCAATAAACCATATCCACACCGCTAACATTCCGAGTCATAAATATTTTACATGTGTCATTTATGAAGAATGAAAAATATAATTGTACATGAAATGTTTTTAATTATTCCGGAACTCGTTTTCCGTTCTTTTTAAGAGGGAACTCAGGAACTCTGTTTTGTATATAACTCTGTAACTCACCGGAACTCAAGTTCCATCACTTACTTTAAACCAATCATGAAAAACTGCTTTAGGAACTCCAGTTTATATATTTTCCGGACCAGTTACAGCAAACCAATCGGAGCCTTGAGGTAAATGTGAGTTATTTGGTGCATAAAAGAACTACTCTGTTTTAAAAAATTAAATTAAACTTTTAGTTTTGGGGCTATTTCCATTAAGTACATTACTTAACTTTTATCATAAAACTCCAGTAAGAATTTTAATCTGCATGTGTGAAAATTTGGGATGTTACAATACTAATTACTAGAGTATTATATATAAGTATAATGTTACAAAGTGTTACAATGTAACAATAGTTCAACATTATACACCAATCATAATTATCTAAAACTTATATTTACATGTCATGCAATACAACAGAATTACACAGATGTGTTGATCTACAACCGAGAGGGCTTGGATAACATTTAAGTACATAGTGGTACAGTACAACAATATCATATTATATTATTATTATATTGAAGTATCATATTACATAGCACCATACTAGCGGTTTGAACCATAACGAATCAAGCTTGGTCTGAAATAGGGCCAAGTCTACGTTATTTTACGAAAATGGGACCCAGATGCGCACCCAAATTGAAGCCAAATGCTAGCACTTAAGCACTCCAGGCGTGCGCCTTCGGTCAGCCTGCTTAGGCATGCGCTTAATGCCAATTTTGGGCATCCATAGGGCTTGACTACTTAAGCGGCTGCTTGAGCGCGCGCTTAGATCATTTTTAGAACACTGGTAGTAAGTATTCAACCATATGCTCTAATTTTGAGACCAGAGATGGCGTTCCATTGCTTAATGGCTTAGCTTATATATTAACTTAATATTATTTTCTTTTTTCCTTGATAATCGTGTTTTCTCTATGTAATTAGGGAAGGCCAATGCCAGGAGTACAATGGCGAGGAGCAAGAAATATGTGCTGTAGGTCTCGCTAAATCAAAACCTGGGGTTTTTATTGAGGCAATTCAATACTTGTTGGTCCTGGCAACTCCTCTTGAGGTAAAAAATGATTTAAATTTCTGATTAATCCTGGCAAGATGAGCATAACAAGATATCGAAGTAAATCCTAATTCTTTCTTTAAGGTGAACCCTTATTTATTTAGGACGTTGATACTTCAACAGATACTGCTCCTGAGCATATCATTTTAAGACGAATGCTAAACACCTCTATATCCAAACTGTTTTTTCCAGGGTTTCTAAGGCAGTGTGACTAATAGCGGTGGTGTATATGAGTTAATCAGAACATAGTTTGCACCTCTTTCTACTGCTGATTCCTTGTCTATTGCTGACCCAATCAGTTGCTATTCATGTCCTTACCATGAAAGTAGAAAGCACCATGTCTGAAAATCAAATATGTTATATTAATGAATGACCTTTTGTTTTGTTGAAAAGTCAACACATTGTTTTATGTCATCAGAAATTTAATTTGCAATGAAACATTTTAAACATTTCTTCAACTAAGATAAAGAGTCAACGTTGATGAAATATAACAGAGTCTCAATATTGTTTGATATGATTGCACTACTTATTTCCGTCACATATCCATACCAGATAGCTCCTTGTGTTTTAAAGGGAGTCATTATTCTTTTTTGACACGGCAGTGTCATCCAGTAGCATAGTTATCAAAGACTCAAAAGCGCCAAGACGGAGCCTTGGCCTGAATGGGAGCCTCGGGTTAGAGGCAATTCTGTTGTTGTATATTATAGTTGTATATGTTATGTATATGTATGTAAGGAATGGTTTGTATCTGTATATCACTATATTGTTTTACACTCCCGTGGGTCCGAGGATTGAAGGAAAAGCCTAAAAGTGCATGGAAACATTTCTTCACGTAAAAATATGAGATTAGAATGATGTCTACATAAAACAATTTCCAAAAAAAAAAAAGCCCCAAAAACATTATCCTGTTGCATAGACTGTGCTTCCTTTATTACATCCCTTCTTAAACAACTTGCTGTCACGGTCACAAATTCGATATCAGAGAAATGCTAGACCAAAATGAAACAGTTAAGATTTTGGGAAATATTCGGGAAAATTGTAAAAACGCATTCAACTATTTTAGAAAATATTGGGGAATATATTGTTTATGTTTACATTACACATCACAGTTGAAAAATTTCGACTGAAATTGAAAGTGTTGGTTTTTATGAGGACCAAAAATAAAAATTGAGAAGTTTTGATTTTTAATAAGGATCAAAAACAAAGTTGCTCGCACCAGGGACATGCAAATAATTGTCTGAATTTTTTTTTGAAAAACAAAAAATTCTTATGTATGATGTCATAAGTTTAGATACACCAAATTTTAGTACTGTTTTGAGTTGTGTGCTGCCTTACATCTCTCAAACAGGGACTAGCCCCCCTCCACCTAGGCAGGCCCATAGTTGTTAGGCAGAGTGACCTTCGGGACTTCAGAAGCTAGTTGCTTGGCTGCTAGACCTCTCCACCTAGGCAGGCCGCATTTTTCTATCAACTCTATCATTTATGATACTGTTTTCATAATTCGATATGTTTATGTATTTTACTAAGTATATCATATTGGTTTTCTGAGCTTAATCAATCTTAAATCTACCAAGATTGACACTTAAATGTGATCTATTGATCTTAATCAGACCAAACTTAGCCAAATCAAACCCATATTGAGCTCGATTAAACATAGATTGACATCTTTAGCCCTATTGAGGACAAAGAACTGATGATATCTTGCATTTACAATCCAGACAATTGGACTTCCTCTGATGAAATGTATTTTATGGCTACCCATGTGACCATATACGCCATTCTGCTAGTGCTTGCACCAAAAACAGGAATTTAGTCACGGAATAATAGTAGGAAGATCTACATACATAAAGACACCTAATTATCTACAAATGTCATATGTTGGTAATGGTAGGAGTTCCTACATATGTGAGTGAAAAGATGCAAAACTATTTTGATGATGATTTGGATTATTCAATCTAAACATATATATGTTAATAACAGTTACAACTTATATGTGCATGTAATTAAATCTTATTTAATCATCGTCATTTTTTCCAAATGTTGCATTTTTATTTAATCTAAGTGATATGAAATGCCAAAATTTATGCGGCTGGCATGTGATTTAGGAGACTCAGCATGAGAGGGTTACCAAACCTGTCTAATTTTACTTAAAAACAGTTTATGCTGATTTTGAGAAAATGTGGAGACCAAGTTCACAAACTTTAACAAAAACTCCCCAATCTGTTCCTTTGAGTGCCAAAAATGGCATCTCCGGAATTTTTTATAGAAATTGTATGATAAAGACAAAACCAATGCTTACTTTTTCGGATTTAAAATAGGGTGAATGTGCTTTACATCGATAAATGAAATCTTAATCCATTGCCTGGTATATCCATATGTTTGTCTATTTTGTAAGGGATAAGTATAGCTGACCAACAAGTTGTCGAAAACTTTGATGTCTTGCTTTTTTTTGTGGCCAGTGTTACATCTGATTTGTACTCGTAGTCTTTTGTTTTGGATAATGGTGTTAATGTTCTCCTTTGCATGTTTAGTTGATTCTTGTAGGCGTTTGTTGTACATCGGGAGGTGATGGGGCAGATCCATTTGCTGAAATTGCGTTGCAACCCTTGCCTGAGTATACGTTACCTTCCGATGGGGTAACTATGACCTGCATCACATCTACCGATAAGGGTCACATTTTTATGTCTGGCCGTGATGGACATATATATGAGATTCAATACAACGCAGGGTCAGGATGGCATAAGCATTGTCGCAAATTATGCCTTACATCTGGCCTGGGAAGCTTCATCTCAAGGTCCACTACTTTTCCCAGCCTCCTAGTTAGACCATAGATCTATCATGTCTTTGATAGAATTGTGAGTTTCATTTGCTTTTATATGCTCTGATACTACATATCTGTAATTTCTGTCTCAAATTAATTGTTGACTATGCTCATTCTTGATTAAGTTTTAAACTCGATGAGCGAATTCCTTCAAAAATGCTGCAATAATGTGCCATTGTTCATATCTTTGCTCAATGTCGCTTGATGTATGTTGGTTAAAGAGTTAATATTTTGGTCATTTCTTGTCTTCAACTTATTTTGTTAGGTGGGTCTTACCAAATGCATTCAATTTTAAAGCAGCTGACTCAGTTATTGAGATGGCGGTTGATAATGAAAGACATATTCTTTACACAAGAACAGAAGGCATGAAATTGCAGGTTTTTGACTTAGGACCTAATGGTAACGGTCCCTTTAAGAAAATTGCTGAAGAGAAAAATGTGATAGATCCACATGAGGCTCACTATGGAGTAAGAAGATCTGGCACTTCAAGATCAGCTTCTCGTGCATCTGTACCGGCGATTGTTTCTCTTGCTCCAATATCTAATGCTGAGTCTAAATGGCTGCATCTTGTTGCTGTTCTGTCAGATGGAAGGCGACTATATCTTTCAACTTCTTCCTGTGGCACTAGTGGCTCACTAAGTTTGTCAGGATCAAGTAGTGATTCTTGTAGACCGAATTGTTTGAAAGTTGTAGCTTCTAGGCCCTCCCCTCCTTTTGGGGTTAGTCAAGGTTTTCCCTTTGGAGCTGTGTCTGTGGCAGGGAGAACCCAGCATGATGATCATGCTTTGAAGGTTGAGACTGCATTCTACTCGGTAGGAACTCTCGTTCTTTCTGATGTATCGTCGTCATTAACGTCTTCTCTTCTAGTGGTAACTAAAGATTCCAGTATGCAATCTTCTACTTCTGGTAACCTGGGAATGAACTCGAGAGGTTCACATGCTCTCCGTGAAGCAGTATCTTCCTTACCCATTGAAGGCCGAATGCTCTTTGTAGCTGAAGTTTTGCCTCCAGCGGATGCTGCTGTCGTACTGTATTCTCTATATGTGGATTCTGAAATTGGTATTTTTAATGAATTTAAAGATTCTCTAATGAAGTCAATGAAACTATGGGCAAGAGGAGAACTTCAAACACAGCACATCTTACCTCGGAGAAGGTTTGTTGTGTTCAGCACCATGGGGATGATAGAGGTGGCTTTCAATAGACCTGTGGATATTCTTCGAAGGTTGCTTGAGTCTAATGCGCCAAGGCAACGTTTAGAAGACTTCTTTAATCGCTATGGAGCTGGAGAGGCTGCGTCAATGTGCTTGATGATAGCATCACAGCTCGTCTCTTTGGATGATAATATAATCACAAATACAGTTGCAGAAAGAGCTGCTGAAGCATTTGAAGATCCTAAGATTATTGGAATGCCACAACTTAATGGAAATAACAACCTCCCAACTGCTAGAGCTCCCGTTGGAGGATTCAGCATGGGTCAGGTTGTACAGGAAACAGAACCTGTCTTCTCTGCTGCATATGACGGGCTTTGTCTGTGCTCATCTAGATTACTCCTTCCTATTTGGGAGCTTCCAATCATGACCACTCAAGGTTCTTCACAAGTAATTACTTGCAGGCTTTCTGCTGCAGCAGCTCATGTTCTTGAAAGCAAGATTCGGGCACTGGAAATATTTTTAAGGTCCAGAAGAAATAAAAGAAGGGGTCTATATGGTTATGTTGCCAGCTTAGGAGATTTCAGTGGTTCGATTTTGTATGGTCCTAACTCTGATTCAGGAGGCAATATTTTGTCTAATAAAAGGCAACGATTTCCTTACAGCCAAGCTGACCTTGCTGCTATGGAGGTGCGTAATGACGAATACTATAATTTTATAAATAATAAATCTTGTCAAGTGAACCAATTCGATTCTTATGCAGGTCCGCGCGATGGAGTGTGTGAGGAGGATGCTTCGGAGATCCAGTGAGGCATTGTTTTTGCTGCAGTTAATATCTCAGCATAATGCCACTCGTCTAGTTCAAAATTTAGAATCAAATGCTCGCCAGAAACTAATAGAATTGACATTTCATCAGTTGGTATGTTCTGAAGAGGGTAACCATTTAGCAAGCAGGCTTATTTCTTTACTCATCGAGGTAATGTGGTGCAGGTGTTTTTTTTTTTTTTTTTTAATTGGCAGCTGATGCTTCTAGTTATAAGTTGATGTATTTATCCGTTAGTTTTTAGCATGCTCTAACATCATGTCATGTGTCAGTATTATGTTGGCCCAGATGGTAGGGGCACCGTTGATGAAATCAGCATGAGACTAAAAGAAGGGTGTCCTAGTTATTTTCAAGAATCAGATTACAAGTATTTCTTAGCGGTTGAATGTCTTGAAAAGGCCAGTTTAGCTGCTTCAGCGGATAAGGAAAATCTTGCCAGGGAGGCTTTCAACCTTTTGACCAACGTTCCTGACTCTGTTGATCTCAGTGCCGTTTGCAAAAGATTCGAAGAATTGAGGTTTCTATAATTTTTTTATTTTATGTTATGCTAAGTTTATTTTGCAAATATTATGAAATTTGTGAGTACACACTCAAACACTTTCATTAAACCATTAATTTTCATATTAGATTCTATGAAGCTGTTGTGCGATTGCCACTTCAAAAGGCACAGTGCATTCTTCCTAGCCTCAATGCTTTGAACGGAGAGATCAAAGATGGAGGTCATGGCAACATATACAGTTTACGTGAAAAATATTATGTTATTATCACGAATGCCCTACTCTCTTTGAAAAGAAGTACTGGTGTACCTGTTGATCCTGCATCACGGGACAAATATATAAGGCAAATTGTTCAGCTATGTGTTCAGTGGCCCGATGATGCGTTTCATCATTATATATATAGAAGTATGATTGAAATGGGATTAGAAAATGAATTGTTGGAGTTTGGTGGTCCTGATTTGGTGCCTTTTCTTCAAACTGCTGGAAACGGATCTGCTCAAGAGGTTTGCATACATCATCTTGTTCGTATATCACATGCCTTTTGAAATCCTGTTTATATTTTCTATACTGTGACTGATAACCATAATGAAGGGCACCTCCCCCGATTCATAATAACTAATTTTTCCCGGGAACCCAAATTTGGTTTATAATTTAACTTTGTTGGAATATGGAATAATCCCCTGATGTGGTCTTCCTGTATAAGACCATTATACTTGAAAAACGTACACAATCGACCATTTCAACATATATTAAACTAATGTACTGATGGTTTGTTATATATTTATACTTTAAATTCCCGACCTTTTTATCAGAATGTTCAATTTTTTAGTCCACTCCCTTCCACTGCTTGATTTTAAATTATCCTTATCGCATAAGAATCTGCCGTCATAGACTATTTCTGATGTGAGAAAAAAGATGTAAAAAGAACAATGTATACACATCCATCAACATAAAAAGACAATTCATTATCTTAGTGAGCTAGTTGAAGAAAGAAATAATTATAATGCATCTATTAAGAGGAGATTGTACCTTTAACTTGACATTATATGAATTTGGTTTCTTTCTATGCTTGATCATCAATTCATCATATAGTAAGCGTAACTTCTAGCTTTAAATTTGTATGTGGAACATGTATTCAATCATACCATGAGAAAAATTATATATATATATATATATATATATATATATATATATATATATATATATATATATATATATAGGGCCCATCTTTATTGCCCACGCGGGTAGCTACCCGCCCACTCTTCCGATCACTTTTTTTCAATTTTTTTTTTCGAAATTGTAGAGGACTATTTTGTCTAGCTCTCCAAAAAATTTGAGCAAAAAATAATATCATTTGCCCCTCTAAAATAAAAAAACCCGTCCTTATATATATCTGCTGTATATTTTGTACATAGTTTCTTTTTTGGCCAGCAGAATTACTTTTTTGACACCATAGTTACTTTTTTTACAGCAGAGTTACTTTCTTAGCTAGGAGAGTTACTTTTTTGGCTGCAGGGTAGCGAAAATCCATGCTACCCGCACGGGCAATGAATGAACACCCTATATATATAAAATTATATATATATATATATATATATATATATATAGGGGGGGGGAGAGAGAGAGAGAGGTTAGGAAGTGTGTACTGCCGGTTCATGTAACTTATGTGTACCGGCCAATAAAATAATACATGTGGAGTATGTTGATGAAATCCAACCATATGGATTGATTCAACACTATAGATTAGATGTGTTTAAAAAATCATAACAATATCTCATATAGATCATGAGATATAGCAATATATCATTCAATGGTTTACACAATTTCTGCAACTTACCGTTGATTAGAAACTATATATATATATATATATATATATATATATATATATATATATATATATATATATATATATGCTAGAATACACTCGAGTGTACAGATCGCACAAATACACTCTAGTGTGTTTGCATATCAAGACTATTTTTTACAAAACGTAAACCAATGATCTTCACCGTCATACTATAACTAGGCTACATACAAATTTTGAGCTCATTTGGATGAGTGTAAGTCACTCATCCAAGGACAACAAAATCAACGCGCGAAACTAATTTGAAATGCATAATTTTTGCGGTCTTTATAACATGACCTATAAATGTCCAAATGTGCTCAAATTTTGCATATGAGCTATTCACAAGATGTTTAAGAAGATCAACGGATTAGATTTTTGAAAAAAATATTGCATCATGAAAAACTACTTGAGTGTATTCTGCTCCGAATACACTCGAGTGTATTCTAGCCTGACTCTCTCTCTCTCTCTCTCTCTATATATATATATATATATATATATATATATATATATATATATATATATAGAGGGCCGATCTTATGAGAGCCCTCCTACCGTGAGAGCATGAAAGCCTTTTTAATAACTGCAAATTTAGAAGGTTTTTTGTAAAACTAACCGTATGGATGTGAAAAACAACATTGCCATTAGCTTCACACAAAATTATCATGATTGAACATTGTTTACTCAGCCATATACACAATTTGTATATATTGCATCTAACGGTCAGTCCAAAATTCAATATGGAACGTTAACAACTTTTCTATTACCACAAACAATCCGTAAATCCGATGCATATGAAATTTTTTGGGTAGATAAATACAATGATCTATTTTCAATCCATATGGTTGGATCTGAAAAAATGGATCATCATTGGGAGTTATTCAAAGGGCTCTCATGCTCTCACCATCTTAGGGCTCTCACTGGATCATTCTTCTATATACATATACTTCTATATATATATATATATATATATATATATATATATAGAGAGAGAGAGAGAGAGAGAGAGAGAGATTAGGAAGTGTGTACTGGCCGGTACATTTAACTTATGTGTACCGGCCAATAAAATAGTACATGTGGAGTATGTTGATGAAATCCAACCATATTGATTGATTCAACACTATATAGATTAGATGTGTTTAAAAAATCATAACAATATCTCATATAGATCATGAGATATAACAATATATCATTCAATGGTTTACACAATTTCTGCAACTTATCGTTGATTAGAAAACACACATTTTCTTTCATTGGATGATCTATGAATAACAGATTGTGGTGATTTTTTGTACACATCTTCTCTAACGCGTATAATTTACTCCCATAAGGTTGAATTATTCATTAGAATTTTATAATCATCATAAATGAAGGTGGGTACATGTAAGCTAGATATACTCAGGTATATATGTATATATATGTATGTATATATATGCATGTATATATATGTAGAGTCAGGCTAGAATACACTCGAGTGTACAGATCACACGGATACACTCAAGTGTGTTTGCATATCAAGACTATTTTTTGCAAGATGTAAACCATTGATCTTCATTGTCATATATATATATATATATATATATATATATATGTATATGGTTCAAGAACCGTTTATTGGCCGATACACACATGATATATCTACCATCTTAAGATGAAATGGAACCCATTAATAACAAGCACATAGTTGGCCCACCACGTCTCCTGTAGTATACGCCGCCTAAGAAAAAGACAATCCTCTGCCTAAAGAAAGGGGAAATATCTATGAGATGATAATCATAGTGAATCCTACACTCCAGTCATGATTCCCACCGGACTTGAGTCCTGGAGGATGCAACCACCTGTCATTGCTACATAGACAACTTCTCGAAAGTTCTTTTCCTTGCTAACGGAGGGCAATAAACCAAACCATCTCCAGTTCGTAAGAAGCCAGAGGAGGAGACGAGGCCGACCAACTCCTCTTCCTCACACTGCAGATGCAATGCGAGGTCGTCGTCTTCGGACTAGTCTTCTTCATCTTCGGAGACGAGATGCTGGTGCTATATGATCAATGGGCTCTAGAAGGGGGGGGGTTGAACAAAGCTAAAAAACGCTTAAACCAAATTCATTAGACCTTGAAATTATATCAAGAGATAGGGTTGCATATATGAAATTTGAGTGCAACTGAACATACCAAGAATGAGAGAGATTGAATAAGAACAAGAACACAAACTATGTATAGACTATAGAGGTTCCGAACTCCAAACTAGTAGAGTGTACATCCACTACCTAGAGAGGTCAACCTCTATGATTTTTCAACCATGTCTCGCTCCTTATATTCCATTATAGGAGTTACAACATATGACCTTTTTTTGGGACAGGGATACCCTTCCCTTTGAGGATAAGGGAGCCAATAACCTCACAAAGGACTTTACCCATCCATGACCGAAAGTCTTCTACCCCACCAAGGACTTATCCACTTTTGCAATGAGTCTTCCGCCTTCATCAAGGACTTACCAACTCTTGCAACAAGTCTTCCACCTTGAAAGAATTATGACCAAGTGTCTTCTACCTCACCTCTTTTACCTTCATTAAGGACTTACCCACTCTTGCAATAAGTCTTCCACCTTGAAGGAATTATCCATTCTCGACTTGGACCTTCCGCCTTTGACTTCACCTTCACCAAGGAGAAGCTTTCACTAAGGGACTCCTTCCCTTCTTCACCTCTCTTAGCCAAGAGAGAGAGAACTTTCTTCTTTGTGTCTAATGCTTCTACTCAGATTAGGTATAGACACACTTCAAATGCCCTTACTTGCGCATCCTAACTTGGAGAAAGACAGGTCAAAATCAATACAAGTGCACTTTTGTGGAAAAGACATCAAAATTATTAGAATCATGTTGTAAACACTTGTAATGATCGTATGACTTGTAATTAAGCTTAGAAAAAATAAAAAAAACTTAAATAGAATATTTAAGCACTTTTATGGCATTTTCCAAAATTCATCACAAGGACTTTTGTCGGCCGAGTTTCATCTAAGATAAACTCGACCAACACCCTTGATGGATCTTGGGAACTGCTACGATCGGCCAAGTTTCCCGGGACAAACTTGACCGACACCCATGCACAGGATAATCAATTTTAAGCCGTCGGACGAGTTTCATCCAGGATAAACTCGACCTACAACTCAAAATTGATTTGTTGCATAGTGTCATCGGTCGAGTTACCTTTATTGAAACTCGACCAGCCGCACCGTACGAAATGTGTAGAAAAAGTGTTTTTCTAACCGTTTGAGTATTGCAAAACTAAAACATATATTCACCGCAACACCCAAACGACTAGAATTCGTGCTTAAGTGCTTCTACTGGCTAAGAGGCATCCTCAACTATAGATAGGACCCCTTGGACTTCATCCCATGGTTAGCCTAGCACTATGAAGGTCCCTATATCATAATTAAGTGCCTCTAGGAGCCTCCTTCCACTCTTAAGCTTAATCACTTGCTACATTCATTAGAGTGAGTAGGAGATTTGTAAGAGAGCTAGTCCTACATGTGTATCTTGTGAGGCTCTCACTTCCTCCACCTCCCAATCTCTCTTTCTACCAGTCATCCTCTACCCAGAACGTCAGTTCCTCGTTGCAGCGCAACGGGTCCAAGTCAGGGTGGCTGTTGTGCGGCGACCATCTTTTTTCTTCTTCTTCTTCTTCTTCGCAATGGAAGAAGATGCAGTGGTGCTGGTGCCGCTGGTTGAGTGGTGGCTGATGCGGGGTTGCAATAGTGGGTACGGAGATGGAAGGCACACATTTTGATTCTGCCCCTTCATCTTCTACTGTCTCTCTCTACAGCTGCAAGAGAGGAACATGTTCTAGAGAAGGCGTTGCCGACTCTTGGTTGACCTTCTCCAGCGTGAACATCAATCTCAATACTTTCCTGCTTGATTGTAAACCTGAGTAGGAGCTCTAGAACGAAGCTCTTTCTGGCATCGTGGAGCCAGTATTAATTCAAAACGAGCTTTTGAAGGTTGATGAGTCAGTCCTACCAGCATCTGTGTTGGGCGATGGTCTGACTGTGCGGAAAGAATAACCAAATTATCCTGTTGCTGCAGGATCCCATCTTGCCGAGCTGCCAATAGCTTAAATAACGTTGGATGATGTCATTCTCTGTTCAAATTCGTTCGGTTTTGTTTTTCCCCTCTTAAAAGAATTGACTTTCTTGGTTTCAAAAAGGTTTTATGTCAAAGAAAGCAAACAACACGATGACTTTTGGTTCGTATTGCTCATTTTCCATTGACATATTGCCATTCACCAGGACGGTGACAACTCTTTCACGGATCCGCGACGGTGATGATTGGCCATTGTTTTTTATGTAAACATGGATTCAGGTTGAAAGTGGAATCCATTGTGGATGCACACTCTATTGTTACGTGTTTTTGCATTGGTATTTCTTAATTTTTGTGAGTATACTCTTAGATCTCTAAATCAAATTTATTAATTAGAAAGTATAATGTTATTCTTTCTAGTTGTAGTGTTTGATCTCTAGGCTGCAAGAGTTGTTGTAACCTACTGTGAAATGGGTCACATAAAAAATATCTATTCATATGATTCATAAGAAGATATATGTTCATATGCTTCCCCTAATCGAGAAGTCAAGTGTCCACAAATCAAATCTGAGAAATGCTATTCAGAAACTTGCGACATAGCTGCACGAGAAAAAATGTAAATGTCCTACCCAAGACAAATCAAGTGGAAAATGTC